>JAENHJ010000541.1:2675000-3400000 GCA_025330945.1 Mucuna pruriens
GAGACATGGTTGAAAGATGACATGACAAAGCATGAGGGCCTCACATTATGAACACTTCCTTGAGAATGAGCCACGTAAACAATTTCTACTATTTGCCTAAATATGTGCAAGCATTCAAACACATTTACTGATCGTTCAGGCTTATCTAACCGTAGCCTCAAGTTAATATCACCCATTCTATAGCACAAACAAAAGGATCATGCCCTAATTTATCCTCACATACACCAGAAAAACCAGCCAAGGTTTTTAACTTTTTATGCTCATTCTTTGGTTTTTGAAGCTAGAATCTTGCGATGCCTCGCTAGAGAAGGGGTTTCTTTCAGGAGAAAGGGGCCTTGGGTTCCTGTATGAGACTCCAAAACTATGTAAGGTCTTGAACTGAAAAACTTTTGCCAAGGATATATACCCGGAAGAACCCATCGTTCCATCCATTAAGAGTTGCATGAAGGCCAAGGAATACAACTCCAAGGTATAGTGCAATTAGCCAACATGTTTCACACTCTTGCACATACTTCACCATCACCATGACTCAAAAGTTCATTTCAGTGGTTCCAAGAAAGCCACATAGATATTCAATAATAGGCCAATAACAAGACCAATTTCTCATCTTGTTTCCACACAACGCATTGACAATTTCCTGCAATGTTATCAACGTGAACTCATGAACTTTAGCAGCTTTAAATACATCCTGATAAAAAGAAAACACAATTCAACAGAAGTAAAAAATGAAGTTTTGATATATATATATATATATATATATATATATCAAAAATGAAGTTTTGATATATATATATATATATATATATTAATTTTCTGCATAGATTTCTGAATTGTAAGGATCAAAATTAACTCACTTGGTTCTAAATCTCCAGCAGAGAAATTGTAGGGCTAGAGAAATACATAAGAGACAGAGGGGTGGATCACCATAGAAGCATATTCTGTTTATAGTAGACCAACCTATACAGAACTTTCTAGTTTCTAGTTTCACTTGCATAGCACACTGAACCTTCACGGCGTCATATAAAAGCAACAGGTTTCAAAAGAATTGTTTTTATAATTACGAAAAGAAAAATAAAATAATTAGAAAAAACAAAGTCTTCCCCGCCCACGTAAAAGTAAAATAAATTATTTTACTTGAAATTATTCCAATTTAATCAATAATTTTAAGATGTATTAAATATTTTTTTTAAATTATTTTATATATAATGATCCTACTTAACTTGAATACGTCTAAAAAAAATATTATATTCTATCATTATGTAATTTGTTTAATTTAATTAGTGTCAAGATCAAATTGCTGACAAAATCTATTGTTCTTAATAACTCAACAAGATCATATAGAACTCGTCAAAGGAAAATAATGTTATATTTAAAAATATGGAAAAAGGAAAAGGAATTCAGCCTTTCACTCTGACCTGATTTACAATTTGCCACCTAAATTCAAGCCACGAGCATGAGCTCTCTGTTATTTGTTATGTTCGCTTTAAATGACGTGGCCTTACCATGGCCTCACCTCTCAGCTAGATTTCAAGGATAAAAAATAGCAAATGGTGTGAAGAATTTTAGAAACAATAGGAAATGCCCATGGTATTTAATTTAATAACCCAAAAAAGGTGGTGTCCTAGCCTGCTTTATTCCAAGGGGGACTGGTGGAGAATATTTTATTAAGATACCGTGGTACGTGATCAAATACAATGGTAAGCACAAGTGATCAAATCTGTAGAATATCTAGGACCCGTTTAACTAAGCAGAAGTAAGCAAATTTGGTAACAGTGGGACCGAAGAGAGTAAAGAAATAATAATATATGTTTTGGTTATTGGATTGATGACCAATGACAACCAACAAAGGTGCAAAATAATGTTTCATAATTACCGGAGTAATCATTGAATAATTACAGATTTAGAAATTTAATTGTAAAAGTATAGATGGCACTTGGAAGGAAAACATGTACGAAGATTTTTTGCAAGTGCAATTGCTGTGAGCAATGAGCAATGTTCTGCCCATCCTAACATCTCCTGTAGTGGTGGAAAATTTATTTCAACTCATTAATCTATAAATAAAATTATGTTGGGTTCATGTACTTTAGATTTGAAAAAATTAACTAAGCAAAAAGAGGTTGGGTTCTTGAATTTTAGATTTGAAAAATTAATTTAGTTCAACTAGGTTTAGTTTATAAAATATAAGTATAAAAATAATTGTGTCTATTTAATTTGGTATTTTTTATTATATTTTAATTTTAGATTTTTTTAAATATATACAAATTAAGACTCAAAGAAGTATCTTGTTAACATGATTCAGTCTAATAATTTAGGTTACAACAATGAATTAGCCACCCACAAAAAAAATTGATTTAATGTAATGTGGTTGGACTTATTATTGTACCTTGCTCTAAAGAAGATTGGTTAAGTAATTTAACTTGTCACTTCTATTCATGTGTCATTAAATCACTAATTATTATTTCAATAGAATCCCATCGAATTTTGAGCACTAGGTTACTTTAAAGTTATACATTTTTTATGTATTATTTTTTTTTAATTGTAGGAGGATGTCATTATTCATTGAAACATATTAAAAATTAATCAAAAATATAATTTTGAGAAATATATTGAGTTAATTGGCAAGATCATTAATTTAATGAAGCACTTAATTAACATGAATTTAGACTCGATGTATCACTACTCATTAGACATGAGTTTATCGCGTACTTACCTCTACTAATTAACTTCTTTTAACAATAAAATCATTCAAAAAAAATTATCTTATTTTAAAATTAATTTTAACTATAACTTTTAGTCCTCATAATTTTTTTTTATTATTTTTAGATTTTTCACATTTTCTTAGTGTCATTTTTTAGTTATTATCACTAACTTTAATTAGTTTAATGCTAACGTGTCTCTCAAAATAAATAATATTAATTAATATAATTAAAGTAAAAAATATATTTTAAATTAAGATATTTTACATTATTTTTAGATAATCAATTCAATTAATTAATATATTTATTTATTATTTTAGTAGCCTAACTTTGTCACCAACAATCACATATTTGAAAATGTAAAAAGAATAGAAAAATTTTGCCAAAATTTCTATAATTTATATATATATATATATATATATATATATATATATATATATATATATATATATATATATATATATATATATATATATATATATATATATATATATGCGCGCGCCAAGTTGATAAGATTTGATAACGTTTGTTGATTTTGAAAGAGCTTTAATAGCAGTGTAAGGTATCCAAAGTGAAATCCAACATGATCAATTGGATTAAGATAGCTCACGGATAAGACACTAAGCTTGATTTTTATTTAGTTTCACTGTGCCCTCACAACAACAGTATAATTGTGGTTGCTACAATAAGATTCACCAAAGATGCCAGTTCTATTATATATATTGATTATTATTCAAATTTTATCTTATTTTATCTGATATTTAATACTTCTTTAATTGTTAATATGATTTCCTCATTATTACCAACTACTTAAATCATGGCTATACACTTGCGCTGTATACTTGACAAAAAAAACTTATCATTTATAATGGTCATACCTAGCATGAGTAAAATTGTATATACATTCGGTTGATAAAAAATAAGTTATTTCCTCTCTCAAAATCAAAATCAACTAGATGAATAGATCTATTTCAAATTTTTATTAATATTTTAACATGTGAATTATGAATGTGCATTACAAAAAATTAATGTTTATTTTTATATAAATAGAATTTATAAAAAATAAATGTTTTTAATATATATATATATATTAATTTAAATTCATAATAAATAAATATTTTTAAATATATATAGTATATATGAGATTTACAATGAAAGGATTGTTTTTAACTAGTATCAATTTCCTTTCTTATAAAAAATAAAAATTTGATTTAGAAATAGAGATTAAACATGATACATTAAAAGAGATAAAAGATTAAAAATACTGAGCATACAAATAAAGATGAAAACATAGAGTTTGAAATTATCGAGATAAATTTGCTTTGACTAGTTGGAAATTGTGGTAGTTGATAATCTCTTGAGCAAATATGACAAGATAAGATCCATTGCCACCCTCAAAATAGTAGGCAAGTAGAAATAAATCCCCAATAGAGAGTTGAAAAGGTTTTTAGAAAAGACTGCGAATACGTCTAGAAAGGACTGTGAATACATCTAGAAAGGACTAATGTTTAAAATAAGAGAATCATCACCCCAACCTTCTACCCTTCTAACATTTATATTTAATAAAGAAATCACTTAATAAAACAACATACATTTATTTATATCATGTGTAAAGAATTCACATTCATAAAACTTAAAACATGCAAAAAAGACTTTTGAAAATAAACAATGATAGTTTAAAGATCATATCCTCAAAATTTAAAACAATATAAATTACAAAGCATAAATCAAAACCAATTATTTAAGTCTCGATGTCATAACTTATAAAAGAATCATCCCCTAAACAACTACTAAAAGGAAAAAAAAGACAACAACATCTCAATCTTCAAGATCCTACTTAACTTCCTCATGTGTAAGTAGCATTCAACCCAAATACAAACAAGACATACCAACATAGAAGAGAGAGAATACATCTCACCACTCACACATAACTATACACAAATATATGACAACAAGTCACACTCACAAGTAGTACATGATAAACATGTGTATTCCATGATAGAGATACATCTTATCTTCTACTTCATATGCATGTGGTATTCTCACAAATCAAAACAATAGGCTAGGGTAATTCACCTCAACTATTATTGGTTAGTCATACCATCTAGCATAAAATCCTCTAGTAGGATGTCAAGATCTACTCAATTTGTATTGTACACCCCCAACTCGTGGGAGGGAGAGCATGGCTATTGGGATTTCCATATCGAGTAGCCCTTAGTAAGTCTACTGACCTTACCAACTAGCTTGTGTCTACTTTCCTTCACAATGTTGCATTACATGATGCATGTCACATAATCGTTTTCATAATTCCTCTATGGATGTGGACATGGACATAGCCAAGAAAGAGGAGGGAGAGGTGGAAGAGAAGATCACAACAACTTTTATAATAATGAAAGGGGTTATCAACCCACTAAAGGTCATGGAAGAGGAAGAGGTAGAGAAAATTTTGGTAGAACAAATGAAGGTAGGTATGATAAATCTAATGTTGAATGTTATATAGCTCATAGACACACATGTTAGTTGGTAAGAGATAAAAAGGTTCTTGCTTAGCTAACAACACTCTCTTAACCACCCTCATACTTGTCATTAACACTTCCTTGGTTTTGGAAGATCAAGTCCTATTGGATGTTTACTCCTTATTTTTTCTTCATCACTTTTCTTTTCTTTTCTCTCGTTTTCTTTTCACTCTCTTCTTTCTTTTTCCCTATTCATTTTCATTTTCAACTGAACTTCATTTACCTCCTTTGGTGATAGAGGCTTGAGGGTAACCTTTCATCCATTATGCATGAAGTAAAAACTATTAGTAATCTCATCATGGGTCACTTCATGGTCATATTGTCAAGGTCGTCCAAGGAGGATATATGTAGCTTCAATGGGTACTACATCATATAGCACCTATCACTATACTTCCCCAACGTGAAGGCTAAGGTTGCTTGTTTGGTAACTACCATCTCTCCCTTGCTATTCAATCACTGCAACTTGTATGGTTTAGGAAGCACCTAAGTAGGGAGTTTTAGTTTCTTAACTAGTCTCATGCTAGCCACATTGACATTGTTGCCTCCATCTATTATGATGGAACATAATTTTCCCAAAACGTGGCAACAAGTGTGAAAGATATTCTCCCTATGTGAATCAATATCTCGATGAAGCATATCTACCTTATTAGGTGAATGCTCACTAGTTTATCTCATTTATGAACAATGATTCATGTCTTGAGCTTTCGTTGTCCACAGTTCCATCCTCCCACAAGATCATCCTCCTATTCCTAGGGTATTGAAGGGTAGTATGCCCCTTAACCAAACAATTGAAGCACTTTGTGCTGCTGCTTTTGGATGCTGAGACTAGACCTACCAGCTCACATTCTTCTCTTTGGCTTTGTGTTGAGAAACTCCCCTTCTTTGAACTCTTATCTTTTTTGGATCATTCTTTCTCTTCATCCTTACCCCTCCAGTTGCAGGGGTCACTTGGGGTAAGTCTTCTTTAAGGTTAGGCGTCTCTTCTACTAAGCCTTTACTCATGTCGCCTAATACACTAGGGTGTTCATAAAGGTGTAGTGGTACAACTCCTCCACATCTCAAATGTCTTTGTTTAGCCCATATAGAAAATGAGCCATTGTTGCATCATTGGACAATAGCCCATTAATCCTAAACAATGCTACCTCCATGTCCCTATGATACTGTTTTATACTTTTGGACCCCCAATACATATGTTACAACTTACAGGTCCTTCGCATAAGAAACTGACACAAATCTTAATTTTAATTCTTGCTTAAGATTAACCCATGTGTCAACATGCCTCTTCCTCCCTTCTATAATCTCCCTGCAAAATTGGTTCCATCATGCTAATGCATTTCTAAAGAATTCATACGTGACCATTGTGACTTCTTCGTAGTCATCATAGTTGAAGCATGTAAGCACCTACTCCACTTTCATTTTCCAGTCTAGGTAGGACTCAACATCTCCATCACTTGCAAAGGGGGGAATTCAACATTTGAGAGTGTCCATAGGGGCTCTCTTGAGAACCTCCACATCATCTCAATGAGGTGACTCAAAATACCTCCTTTTGCATTCTTCATAAGGTTCCTGATATCTCTTGTCTCACCTCTCTTTGTGAGGCTTTTCTTCTTTGCTCCAAGGCTCTTCCTTATGCCTCATTTGTCTATGTAGTGCTTCCTCTTGCCTCCTCTCTCCTTTGTCTCTCCGAGGCTCCTCCTCATACCTCCTTTCATTGTTCTGCTTTACACTCCTCTCACTTTGGTGTGAGCTCTAAGGGTTTTAAGACTTTTCCTTTGGACTCCTAGCTCTACTACATGGGCTCTCATTTATGGATGAGGTAGACTTCTCCTTCTTCATGCTAAGTGCCTCCACCTTAGCCTAGGCACTCGTTGTTTTAGCCTTGATAGCCTCCAAACCTCCTCCTAGCTTAGCCAACTACTCCTTTACTTTGGCCATTTGCTTCATCATACGTTTGGATTTGGCAGAGTAATTTCTAACATCATAACTGCTACTGTCACCAATGTTTATACATGTGTTTTAACTGAATTTTCTAACAAAAAAGTTAGTAATAAAAGGAAAAACTCACCACTCCTTACGTGCTTACACTCGTCACTCGTGAATTCACTCTTGGTGGCTTTTTCTATAATGTGCACTCTTACCTTTTTCCTCTCAACTTGCAATTACGCCTTGAAAGAAAACCTAAATTCTACAAATCAAGTTCTACTATACAAGTGTAAGCCTTTGAATCAAGATAACTCTTAGGAAATGAAAACTCAAAGACAAAACTAAAGAACCTAACGAAGACAAGCAAAAAATGTAATAGAAAAGAAAGATACTCAAATAAGGAATCACACTCAAAGACAATATGAAGACTTAGAGTTAGAATACTACCAAATTTGCAGAAAAAATGAACAAAAATTTTCTTCGTCCAAGCCAAGTGTCCAAACACTATGTTTGTATAGGTCAATGGATGACCAAACAAGTCAATAGACAATCATGCAAGTCAATGGATGACTATACAGGTCAATGGATGACCATACAAGTCAACAACATGAAAATAGAAAATTGTTAGGGGAAAATAATAGAAAACGTTTTAAGCATGTATAGTTTGTCTGTGGATTTGTAACTAACTTTCTATTATACCTTTTTTTTCAACATCTTTTTCCTCGTGCTCTATTTTTGTAGCACTGATTTTTGCCATGGATCTAGCAAATCTTACTCAATCTTTTTCAATTCTTTTGATCCAACTCTTTTTTAGACAATTACTACAAATCTTTTGCACCAATCACAATAAGTTTTGCAATCAAGGTTCTCCTCAAAACTGGAGCATAAAAACTCAATTGTGATGCTCTATTTTGACAAATTTTTGAAATTGAACCACAAAAATACAATTTCACTTAGCAATTTGACAATTGAACTGATTAAAACATGAATTCACTAATTAGATGATAAACAATAGCTAGGTGAGCATAAGCTGAGCTAAAATTTTAAAACACAAGATCATTGAAGCTAAATTATGTATCCGAGTAGATTACCTCTTGTCGCGAGTTTAAAGAATGCAAAATCATGAAGATCACTTTTCATACATAAATTGTGAAGTGGAAACTATGAATTGCTATCTAATGCTGAATCATGAAGATCAAATACTAGAGCTCGTAGGCTCTAATATCACCTACTAATAAGGTTCGATTTCCAAAACTTAAGATTTGGATAACTCTTTAGTGGAACCGCTCTCATGGACTGTCTTAGCTCTACCTAGATCCTCTACACTTCACAATTGTCATAACCGTAACAGAAATTAGGGTTAGGATTTTTGGATTTTAGGGATTGTCAGAGTAAAGTAAATCGCAAAAATTAAATATAGGATAAAAGGAATTGAAATAGAACGATGAAAAGAGTTTAGAGATGGCTTGCCACATATTTTCAGGTGAAAATCAGATAAGAGGGTCAAATTTTGCCATAAACCTCATGGAGAACTTGATTAGAATAAAGTGTTCTAATCCAAGAACATATCATTCAAAATGAACCAAAGTTGTTACCGAGAGCCTAAAATAAGCTATATATAGAAGGAAAAGGTGCATAAGGCATTTACGCTAGCCTAACTGGGCCTTGGGCCACGAATCATGAGCGAACTCTCTCGAACCTTCCAACAAGACCTAAATAAGGTTGTGCGTCGAAAGGCGAGAACTACAACAGCTAAGTCAAATGGCTTCTAGGCTTTGTCTAGGGCTAAGAATTGTAATGAAGAGTCTTCGTCCAAAGCCAACTCATACAAGAGGTGCATTCCCTAAAAGGGGTCTTCCATAGTCCAAAGGCTACCAACATCAAAGGGGGCATCCATAGACCTTAGCGTCAAAATGTGTCATCCATATGGGTCGTCCAAAGAACACCCTTGTCCAAAGGCTTCACGAAACCTCTAGGAGGCTTCACATGTTATGCTAAGCCCATTGTCCAGAGAGTCCATAGATATGAAGTGCGACCAAAGGCGCCATGCATCCAAAGGATCTTAGAGGCCTTCCTACTTATTACAAGTTACATAAAGAACTATACACAAATTCCTAAACTACATAAGGACAGCATAAACAAAGTAGATCCTACTTTGGACACCTTTCGCCATCTAAGAAGGTCCATGTTCCTCTACAAGTTATACTTCAACTTCATTAAGCTGCCCTTGATCAGGATCCTTGAAAGTCATCTCGTGTAGTTCGGTGCTACGTCCTTTTTAACTCTTTCTGGTCTCCCCAGTTCGGACCACTAGGGACCTATGCAATAAATTGCAAAGGATGTATCAAGGGTACAAAAACGTAGAAGTATATTTTAAATATATAAAAGTTGTCTTGCTAGGAGGTAATGTACTAGAGTCCAATGAAGAAATCATGGCTCATCTTCTATATAGGTTGAATAGAGACATTCAGGATGTAGTGGAGTTGTACCACTATACCTCTATTGACGACCTAGTGCATCAGGCCACTACAGTTAAATCTTAATAAAGGTGTCTAGCCTCAAAGTGATCCTACTCTAGCAATCCTAAATGTTGGAAGGGTAAGGATGAGAAAAATAACAGCTAAGAAAGGATAAGAGTCCAGAGAAAGGGAGTCTCTTATCCCAAGGCTGAAAGGAAGAGAAAACACTAGCAGTTCCTATCTCAGTGTCCAAAAGTAGCATCATCAAGTGCATCATGTGTTTGGGCGAAAGGCACATTGCCTTCCAATGCCCCAACAAGAGAAGTATGATTCTGAAGGAGGACAGATTTATAAATTCAATTTCAAGTTACATCTATTTTACGACTGCTCAGTCAAATGTTAATAAAAATACCCCTCAAATTTTATATCTTCCTTTATGTTTTAGTTTCTTAGCACAAGAAGAAAAAAAACATTTCGAATAATTTATTTGTTTTATTGTCTTAATTGAGTTCCAACTTGCAAGGTATCCTTCTGAAGAGCAATTTGAGGGTTTCTTCACTTGCTATGTGTCCTATGTCCAAGGTTACTGCTCAATGATTTTTCTTTTGATCTAGGATCAGTTTTTCATTTCAACCCAATTCTTATTTACGTTAAATAGAATAATAAAATGACCTGCTTCTAACTTCTATTTTTTAATATTTTTTAAGATATTTATTAAAATTATTTTTTACTCTTTCTTACATAAGGAGGATAATTATATTATCATTTATTTTTTCTTCCACTCCTAAGATAGAGTTGAATTATTTATAAATATTGATATCTTTTTTGTCAAATATAGTCTTAACATATATTTTCACTTTTATTTCCTTTCAATATAATATAAAATTTAATCTACGTAGCATTTTTGAAGAGACTAATCTCACTTTTTTCTCTCGCTACTTCTTGTGGTGTCTAATGCCAAATTTTGTCACAAGTACAGTAGTTATGGAATTTTTATACACTTCTCTATAGCCCTTTTTTTCTGGCAAAAAAAGCTAGCCATGAACAATGATTTATACAAAAAATTGTATCATTATTCCCAACTAAAGGACAACCTAAGTCATCTCTAGAATTTTCACATTCCCTGTGGAATTTGCAGCAAGTAAAGTGGAGGACTGACCACGCCAACAAACAGAAGTGATGAACTGTGCAGAATCATCCACTTCATTCCCCGAAAGAGACTCCCTATTGTAAAATTTGAAAGATAATGCTGGCATGGGAAAATCCTTGTGATATATGAATACCTAATTAACATACAATAAGACCATAATTAATACAATTCAATAAAAAAAATGCATGAGATTTGGGTCTATCAGTCCAAAACCACTAGTATAGATAGAAGTATAAGGCTAATGGTTCATACCATATAACATCATAATTATTCATAGTCCTTATTAGTGGAATTATTGAAATATATTCTCTTTTCTCTTCTGCTAATTCCTATTTTAAACAGCTTGATCTATAACAGAATCTATCAAAAGGGTGTGCAAAAGTAATATTTTTCTAGCATCACATTCAAAAACATAAAATGAAAGGAACTAATTAACAATTATATATCAATGAGAACTAATAAATCAACAAAGAAGGACAAATGAAATGCCTCGTTTGTCTCTGAACCAGTAGCAATGTAACCATCGGATACAGACAACCCCACAAAGTTCTGCAACAAAAGGAAGATGCATGAGCATACTACCACAGAAATTTAAACACTACATAAAATTTGAAGTAATTAATTATAAATGGCTCAAATTTTACATTTGTATAGTTCTTGTATATTCACTACATAATCACCTACTTGTAGGCCCATCAGTTAATTTTGAACATATTTGGATCTCAAATAGCACAACAAAACAAGCTTCCATGAATAAATACAAAATTATAAGATCGAAGATCAAGAGTGAATGTATACTAGAGAAAGTTAAGGTATAACTAATTGAGCAAAAGATAATAAAATCCCACCCTAGATGGTTTGGCCATATGAGGAAAAGACCAATGGAAGCCCCAACAAGAAGAATTAAGGATAGCTCAATTAATAGAGCAAGAGAAATACTAAGGAAAATCACATGCACAACCATTAAAACATACCATGATCTAAAAGGTCTATCCTCTAGAAGTTGTATGATTCATATATAAGGAAGCTAAATCACCAAATTTTCTGGTCATTATCAAAAGAGGTTCAAAGAAACCTCCAAGATATGTTGTCCTTCATGTTACACCGAAATCTTTTTTTACTCCACTAATGAATAAAAAACTAATCTTAAAGAACAAAAGATCATCTCATTTGAGGAACTAACACAAAACCAAGCCTTTTTCCATTGAGTAGAAATGACACCATATTGTTTTATTGTATTCATGTACAAACTATTGGCTTTTGAATCCTTCTCAATGGTTTCGCTTATAGTTTTTTTTCCTATCTCCCTCTACCTGTAGGACTACCCTCCATCCAATCTACTTCCCTACTGAATCTTCTACAAGTCTTCTCCACCCATATCCAACCCACCTAAAGTGTGATTAGGGATGGTAACGCGTAGGGTACTATAGTTCTCGTTTTCGTATCTGTACTTTAAAAAAACTCAAGTATTTGGGCACATACCTTGTAGGTAATAACTTTATTATATGTGTCATTTCCCGACTAAATACCTAAATACTTATACTTATACATGTTACCCACACTTATTAACTATAAAATTGATAAATAAAAAATATTAATTAAAATATAAGAATAATTAAATTAAAATCCAATAAACAATATTGTATAAAACATAACAATCATAATATTAAAACATCACAAAAATTAAAATTATATTCAAAAATATTTTACAAAACCTAACAATTAATTATAAAACCTTACAAATGTTATAATAAACTTCCACAATACAAATTTATGAACTTTACAATTATTGAGTTCTTACTCCAAAATTTATTAAGAAAAAATACATTAGTTAGTTATAATTATAAAGTAAAAAAATAAATTTAAAAAAAATAGCCCAATTGTGTGTCCACAATTATGAAATATACATGAATTATATTGAATCAATTTCAATTTATATATATGTGCATGTGTAAAACTTTAAATAAACAAAAAAAAGTAATAAATGATGGTTTGTGTGAATTTGAGAATTATTTTGAATTGATAATGGAGATTCAGAAGAAATAGCCATGAAATTTAAGAGTAGTTGTAGGATTCTTTTCTAAGATAGATTAACTATGGAATTAGGAATTTTTGCCTTCAGTGGATGACAATCACATAATAAATAGGAAAAGATTGGAAAATAAGGAAATAAGATAGAAAGAAATAAAAAAATAAAGAAATAAGAAAATAAATAAATAAATAAAAAAAAATAAGGAAATAAAGAAATAAGGAACACGAGGAAATAAAGAAACAAAGAAATAAAAAATAAAGAAAACGTAATTTACCTCTTATGTTTTACAATATTAATTAATTAATTAATTAATTAATTAGTTAATTAATAATTATAATAATAATAATATTGTGTGCGTGTGTATATATATATATGAGTATGGGTAGGATTGGGTACTAATATACTCGTACCCGTTAAATTTTTTCGATAATTCTCCATACTCAACCTCATGCGTGTTAAGTGAGTAATTACCCTACCCTTCATGAGTAATTTTTGATGATATCATTGGGCCACCACCCATTTTCATCCCTATATGTGATTCTACCATTCTTTTACAATAGGTTCCACCTTATCTTTTTAATGCATTCATTCTTAAACCTATCTTGTTTAGTATGTCCAATCATCTAACACAATATTCTCATTGACTTACTCTCTTGTTAGGTTTCTATTGCCCAACAATTAATTCTAGACAATATCATGTTGAGAATATACAAGGGATAAAATACTAGGTAGAACACTACCAATGAGTCATGAGGTAACCACACAAGTGAATTTGACAACACATCTAACCCAAAACATTAAGGCATTAGGTTTGTGGGATTTTGTCACTTATATGTTACTCAACATACTTATCTTTATCCAATTTAGGACTTTATACTCACACTTGCACTCCAACAATCTCTCCCTCAAGTGAGTCTTTCCACATTGTATACTTTTCCTTTAGTAGAAGCCTTTTTTATCCACGAGTATTGAATTATGGCTTTAGAGTTTATCCATTATTGTCAATATCCTTTAGGTTCTTGCATCGCCAATGTGGCCTTTAGAGCTTAGCCACTGACACCAATATGCTTTAGATACCTACATTGCCATTAAGGATACACTAACTAGCCTCCATATCACTAAGAAGACTTTCAATACAAGGAATCCCCATACAAAGATCTCCATACATGGATCCACATCCGATTTCACTCAAAACTTGTCTGAGCCAGTTAGCTGGTTGAACCCTCAACTCCAATACCACTTATTAAGTACACGAGATGGGGAAATACACCAAAGAGAATTCTATCAATGGGTCATGAGTCAACTATACAAGTAAACTTGATAGAGAAGGCAATGAGAACCATACGATTGTGTTTGACATATGAAGTGATGTATCACGTCATGGATATAATATCTCCAAGCAAGGTATGGAAAAAATTAGAGAGTCAATATATGTCCTAGTCCCTTACAAACAAATTATATTTGAAACATAGGTTATATAGACTGAATATGCAAGTAGGCTCTGATTTGCAACAACACATCAATATCTTAAGTCAAATAATTTATGATTTATTGAGGCTTGATGACGAGGGTAGGGCAATAATATTGTTATGCATTTTACCAAGTTCTTTACAAACACTTGGTGATTACCCTTACATATGGGAAAGAAACTATCAGTCTAGAAGAGATAATTGTTGCACTTATGTCTCATTGTTAGAGACAGTATGCAAGGGAATGTGCTCAATGTGAAGGTTCGTAAGTTAAGGGGAATCAAGAACGTGGGAGAAAACAAGACGGAGAAGGCTGAGGGGGGGTATACAATATCAAAGAGACACACTTGAGGGAGAGATTGTTGGAGAACAAGTGTGAGTAGAAAATCTCACATTGGATAAAGATGGATATGCTAAGTGATATATAAGTAATAAGAACCATAGACTTTATGCCTCAAGGTTTTTGGTTGCATTTGGAATCAAGTTATTTTGTATGCTTGGCTCATGGCCCATTCACAGAGTTCTCTACAGTGTTTCTCCCCTACGTATTCTTAACACATCGTAAGTTTTATAGTTGAACAACAATTTGTTCCCTTAAGTATAAGAAGCACCATTTTTGTCATAGAATAACCACTTAAGGCATTCTTCCATTTCATCCACTCCTCTTGAACCCTATCGTTTATGTCACCTTCTCTTTCCTTATCATTTTATATAATTGGCCTAAGATAATTAAGTGGTGTGACTTGTAGTAAGTTATGGTTTTTGTTAACAACTCTCATATTGGCTAAGAATTTGGCCAAAATACTACTTATAACACTTAGGTAATCCTCCCCTTTGAGTTAGCTGCGATTGAGCTAAGCTTGGTCCATTCCTAATATGGTAAGGCCACCTAATCTTAATATTTAGTCTTACAAACTTTATGTTCTAAATCTTTAATCTGGGGGTATGAGAAGTGTGTTAAGATCTCCCGCAAAACCTAGGAGTGTGTTCAATCAATTTTAAGAGCATCCCCAATGTTCTTATAAGTAAATCACTTTTTTTCTTTAAGTAGGTTTTATATGTCATCTCAATTTTAAGCAACTTAATCAATTTTTATTTCATTAGGAGTTCCTTTCAACAAGTTTCTTAATTCACAAATATTTTCTCTCCCTTCAACATCTCGTATTCTCTCTCTTATATGTACATACAAAAATGCTAAATAACCCATAAGGAATTATTATTTATATAAGCAATTTTCTCTAATTTTAAAACTCAAAACCACATGTGACACACCAAAATAATATTTTACTGTCAAGCAACCCACATAATGTATCTAAGAAACTCTCGTTGGATATTCTCTAATAATCTTCAACTTTGACCTCTAAGCTAGGATTGATGCATCTTCGAATAAACTTACATGATATATATTGTCTTACTACTACTTTAAAAAAAAGTCACATTCTTCCAAGGCTTATCTCCATATCTCTAGCTTCTTACTTATTTTATCTCTTAGCTCTCCAACTAGGATTATATTATGAACCAAAAAACATGCATCATGGTACCAACTCTTATATAGACTAAATAAGTCCATTCATGATGCAATCTTATAAGTATATGTTTTGACCCCACCGTAGATTCTCAGACTAGTTGTACCCACTTCATATATATCATTAATTTTTTGAACATAGGCAATACATACTTCTATCTTCTTTAAGGAGTTCCATAATACCTCTCATAGCACCCTACTATATGTCTTTTCCAAATCAATGAAGACCATATGTAAGACTTTTAGATTTCTATGACATCACTCCATCCATCATTGTAGCAACTGATAATGTGAATCCTTTGTCTTAATCTTTACTCAACAATCCTCTCCTATAATCTCACAGTATGGCAAATAAGCTTAGTCTTACTAATAATTTGCAAAATTTTGTATGAACATATCATTTGGTATTGTAAATAGACATTACAGTGCTTCTCCATTCATCTAGTTTTTTTTCTTAGATCCTATAATCTCATTAAATAACTTTGTGAGTTATTTAATTCCTATCTTTCCTAGACCTTTCCATACCTTAATGAGAACACCCAACAACAATTGCTTGATTTTAAAGGCCAAGGTAGGTACCATGCAAAGGGAAAATCCATGGTCTTTTTGTGATTGGATATTTTTGAAAGAAAGAAAAATATATGTAAGAAATGTTGAAACTGTTTCTAATCTATACAACGAAGTCCCCTTTATATAGACTTAATGCTGTAAATATAAATAAATATAAAAGACAATATTTCTATTTACTTGATACGATATGTTTATAAAAAGAAGAATAAATATTAAGAAATCATGTAACATACTCTAAAATATTTTAAGATATAACTACTAGATATTTCTTAGATTTTCTAACACTCCCCCTCAAGTTGAAGCTTACTAAGCTTTTAGCTTGTACAAAAAGAACAATTCATTTCCCAAAACAGGCCTATGGTTAACAAGACCAAGTTGTTTGCTGAATCCATCTTCACCATGACCCACTACTGGTTTCTCTCTTCCACCTTTTGTGCTAGTATCATCAATGTCACTAAGTCTCTAGAACTATGTAGTCTTACCTCTACCTTGATATCCTCCCTCAACCCATTCATAAAGGTCGCCCTCAAATAATTCTTCTAAATGTCTTAGTGGGCAAATACCAACTTAAACAATTCCCTATAATCTTTACCAAACGAGCTTGATGAAGACTCATCAAAACCTCTGATGGGTTCTTCGTTGATGCATTCTAAAATTGTCTAAATAATGTTCACTTAAACATGAATTATGTAATTTTTTTAGTCCATGCCTCCCACAACGAAACCAATTCAATGCCTTCCCTTCAAGATAAATTGAGGTTGTCACTTCTTATTGTTAAGTATTTGATTAATTTTGTAATACCTTTCTACTCTATAAATCCATGTGTGAGGATCCTCCCAAGCACCTCTAATCTTCACACTTTTTCATCCCTTCGTCATTCTACTTTCTCCATATTTACCTTTCTTGAATTGTTTCCAACTTCCTTTTCTTCATCATTCCCTCCTTTCTTTTTACTTTGTGCTAACAATGCTTGTAGCTACTACATTATAGTATTGAGACTTCCATTCAACTTTCTTCCCATATCCTTCTTTCTCCATTCCAATGCTTCCACTCTTTACATCCATTCAAGATAATACTATAAGCTCCCTAAAAGAGATTTGATACAAATTCATAGATACTAAAAATGAAAATAAAGATGAAACAAAAATTATTACTAAATTTTGGAGGAAATAGAAGAAGTATCCCCTATACAAATATTTTCTACAAACTAATAGGAAAACATTAAGATGATGAATAAAGGAAAACTCCTTACAAAATGATCAATAATGAAAATGAAAGAAAAGCAACCTCATTTCCAAGATAGAACCCACTTCTATACTCAAGAAAACCATAAACTTCTCTATTATGTCTTTCTCTCGTTATTTTACTCTCCCTCCCTCCCTATGTTCCCTTCTCTACTTTATTCCATGATATGCCTAATTTACACACTCTCTTTCCTCCAGTCTTTTGCTACTAGGTGTTATTTTTGTTATTCCTTCCCACCATTTTTCTTTTTCCTCATCATTAGATGCCACATGCTTCATCTTCCTCTCATATTCCTTCAAGTCCTATTCTTGGGGCCCATTATCTTCATCCATTGCTTTCATCTTTCCTTCCTTATCTTTCTATAAAATTCACTATAGGCCTATCATAGTCTTAATGTTAGGCCACCTATAGATGTTCAATCTTGAACACAAAAGGTATGAGTTAAGATGTCCCACGTTGGATAGGAGTATAAATGGTCAAAATATTCCTTATTAGACTTGGAAAATCCTCTTACTTTGAGCCTATTTTGAGGATTTATCACTAGTCAATCTATTTCCAACATAGTATCAAAGCTTATAATATAATTTTTTTTTTTGCTTCCATGGTTTATGGTTGAGATCTCTGATATTTTTGTAGTTTTTGTCAAATGTCATTTGGTCTAACAAGTATCTATAGATAGAGTGTTGGAAAGTTCCAAATCACTTACTTTGATTATTGGGGTGTATTACCTACTGCGCTAGACATATATGGAAAGGGTGTGTTAGGAAATCCCACTTTGCTTTCCTCAATTTCTAAGGTGTTTTTTATATACTTGTTGACAACTTCATTTAATGTCAATTAATTTTAACATGAAATCTAATAATTACAAGAGTCTAGATATATTCCATTATCATGGACAATTTACTAGACAATAATAACAAAAATTGGTGATCCCTCTAACAATCATTACCATATTAACAAAATGCCTTAATCTTAATTCCTAGACATGTTATTCCTTGAATTATTTTTTCAAAGCTCCTTCATATTTTAGAGAAGAGACAAATTATTGTTAATTATTAACAAATGTACCTTAACATTTGTGTGGCCAGTGAATGATTGAATTGGTGAGTCAATAACTTGAGAAGCACACGTGGACAAATCCCAAAGCTTCAAAGTGTTATCTGTGGATGCTGAGACTAGGTTCATGCTATCTACGAACTTGATGTTGCTCACTGTCTTGTTGTGTCCAACTAATGTACAAAGAGGCACATTCAATTTGCGAAGATCATAGTAATATATTCGATGATCTACTGAACCAAATGCAAGGAAATGAGCAAAATCAAGGGGAAACTGAACACAACAAACATTTGCCTTTGTTTTGATGGTACCAACACTAACTCCCTGTAGAAACAACATAGGTGAACAAAACAAAAAACTCATCATATATCTAGAATTATACACACAAAATATATAAAAGAATGTTGGGTTTAATTGCCTGATTGATATTCCATAGCTTAACAGAACCGTCATCACTCCCACTTGCTAACAATGTTGGGTCTGTTGATGAGAAATCAATGGACCATACCCTTTGCTCATGCTCTCTCATTTCAGAATGCACTTGACTTCTTGTCACATCCCATAACTGAAACAAGATAAACGGTAAGATACAATTATTGCTATAGAAATCATAGACAAACTTTGTGTTGATGACAAAATTTTACACAGACCATGATCATCACGTGCCCATGGTCTTAACCATCATCTTCAAACTCTCAAATTAACTTCCAAACTCTTATAATTTTACAATTCTAGGTAGACAAAAAGATTTAACTTCCTATCAAACTATTTTCTAGATATACTCAAGTAAACTCGCATAAACTCTTGAGTCAAGAAGCAAGTTAACATGTTTGAATATTAAATGTAATTTTTGTTCCCATTAACCTCCACAATGATATTTTTATTAGCTAGACTCATGATTTGAAGAAATTAACTATTTTAAATTTTTGCACTTTAGTTATGTTTTTATGTATTTATATATCATTTGATCATTTATGTAGTTTGATCTTATTTAGTACTAATGTACTATCAATTAGTTTGCATAAATGTTCAAGTTTGATAACATTAGTCTCGACTAATCTATATGTGATATGTAGTCAAAATTTTCAAATTATGAAAAAGAATAAAATTAATAAAACTTCATTATGTGTCATGTGGAGACTAATAGAGACAATAGTGGTCCCAAACCATATAATAATTTTTCATGTGTTGACCTACTTGTACAACACCTTCAAAGTTACTTGAAGCAATTTGAGTTTTGATGTAAGTATTCCAACATGTACTACTCAATGTTGATCGGCTAACCATCTCCACTACTGGATAGTGGATATCACGATCCTCCTTCATGGTTCTGTCACATTCAAAAACTTTAATCTTCTTATTCACTCCTGCAGTAGCAAAAAATTCTGCATCACGGTCAAAACTAAGTGAGCATACAAGGTTGGAAGACTGCAAAAGATCCCCTTGTTTCAAGTTAGCCTTAACTTTTAACTTGTTGAAAGATAGGTACTTGCATAAACCCTCAAAGAAAGGACTTGTCCAAAGACTTTCTCCCTCTTTACCATACTTCTCTCTTGATGTTACTTTATTGACTTTTCTAAGGATAGGTTTCCCTAAGGAATAGGTTGATTTGCTTCGTGTCATAAGGTATGTTGATTCTAGTTTCTTGAAGTTCTTCAAAAATTGTGGACATTTTGAAAGAATATTTTCACAATTTTTCTGCTCATCATCCATGTTATTGTCACATCCTCCAATGTCATCAACATATAGATCTAGTTTGACACGTTTTTTGGTCCTTAGACAAGAAGAATCCTCATCATTATCAATAACTGCAATGGATGGAAAACTTGATGTTGAACAATCACCACTCATTAGTCCAATGCTAGTTTTAAATGCAATTTGCTTATTAGTCACTTCTTTAATATCTGAGCACAAGAAAGAGATAGTATGTTGCAACTTTTCAGCAACTTCTCTTTTTTTCTGTTGAGTTAACAAAAGAAGTTCTAGCAACAACTCTTGATTTTCTATCATTTCTCCAAGTTTTATCATTGCTTCACACTCTTCTTTATCATCTCTTGGTTCATTAAGAAACTCACTTTGCAATAACTCCCTACAACACAAAAAATGATGATGATAATAATGATGATTATAATAATAATAATAATAATAATATTTATTATAGAATCAATCACAAAATCTTTTATTAGTGAGGATCATGTTACTTGGCTACTATACTATCTAGTAAAGCTAAAGCTAAAAGGTCATTTCAATGCAGAAATTAAGATATGTTTGATGTCTATTTTCAAAAATTCTTCTTAATTTAAAAAAAAAATACACTCAAATCAAACTCATGCTTCACCACACATGACACCTTTTCAGATGACTCGTACTCTTAAGCAAGGAACACATAACATAAGAAAATGATGAGAAAATATATTTTAGGTGTTTCTGTGTTTTTATTAAAATACTAGTTTTGGAAATAATTTTCAAATTTCAAAAAAATTAAATAAGAAATTGATTATTGAGTAGAATAAATTTTTTAAAACCAAAAAGTAAGATGGAAATCAAACACATGCTTAGAAATTATTTAGACGTCACTCGATTAACATTACTAAGGATGAAAATTGGCATTTGATTGAGATTACTTGTACCTCACTACAACATAATCATTCTTCTTACATATGGTTCTCCCTCATGTCCTATGTAATTGATTGCATATCTTCTTCAATTATGCAAAACCAAACTCTCTTTTTATTTTGTTTCCTACTAATTCACATGTCTGGTTCCACTTCTTTTAATCGTGATGTAACATATAAACAAGACAAACTCCATTTTAAGTTCATCAAGGAGAAATTTAGATCACAAACCTTAAACCATAAATAATCTTTAAGATCTAAATACAGTTTTTGCCTATGTGAAAAAAGAGCTTAAGGATCTTGTTCAAAATAATTAGTCAATTACCTAAATCTCAACCTTCCAATCAAAAGTTGAGGATTTGACAACAGATAGTGTTGGCTAAGTAACTCATTTCCATTTATAATGAAAATCAAAGGATATAAACAACATTACAAAAGAAAAATAGTAAGAGAACACAAATTTAACGTAATTCAGCACCTCTTATTTACATTTATGGAAACATTTCAATAAATATTCATTATCTCAGATAATGAGAAAACATTTTCCATTAGACGACTCTCTTCTACTTGAATGATGACTTCTCTCATAATAAGAACCCTTTTGGACAAACTTGAGAAAATTCCTTTTTTTTATAAACCTTGCATATTAATCTTAAAATTAAATTTATAACTTTTTAAATTTAAATAATTAAATTTTATTTTTCTTTTTATCTAAACGTCTTAAAGATTTGAAATTGGAAATTTGAATTCTTCTAAAAAAAATAAAAAAGAAAAAAAGAAAACAACGTATACAAGTGCCAGAAAATGGGAACATGTCACAAACAATTTGGATATTTAATATGTAAAAGGCATGTGATGAAGAGAACTTACCCCATTGTTAAACGACTAGTAGGCTCAGGATGTAATAACAATAAGCAAAATGAAGCTTCTTTAGGCCACTTTAGAAGTATCTGTGGAGGAAGAACTCTATGTCTAAGGTTGGACATGGTTCTGTCCTTTTCTTCTCTTGAGTTGAGTGGACAAAATAGCTAATCACAAGTACAATACTCAAGTTAGAATAATCAAAACATAAAATAGGAATACAAGATATTTGAAAAGTTTATCTCAATTCCATTAGGATAAGAAGGAAGAGAGGAAAAATAAAATCACAAGCACCAAATTAAAATCTAACAAAATAAACAAGAATGGTATATTTATGTTGTGTAACCTCAAAAAGAAGAACTCCCAACTGATAAACATCTGAAGCACAAGAACTTGGACCACCAGCTACCTCTTCAGGACTTGTATACCAACTAGCCTCCATTGGAAATGATAGCTTCTTTCTGTCAACTTCCTCATCTTTTCTCTTGTTTTTCATTTTATTTTCTTCTGTGTCATCTATTAACGGTGCAGGCGCTGCAAACACCACACTTGACAACATGCAACTAGAGTCTAATAAAGAAGTTGTTGAAGTCTTGACAGGCACAAAATCTTCACTTCCTAAACATCTCTGCTGATGCGGCATATCAACAGCTTCTTCTAAAGTATCTGAGTCAGAATCTGAACATGTTGTTGGCTCAATAAATGAGACATGGTTGAAAGATGACATGACAAAGCATGAGGGCCTCACATTATGAACAACACTTCCTTGAGAATGAGCCACGTAAACAATTTCTACTATTTGCCTAAATATGTGCAAGCATTCAAACACATTCACTGATCGTTCAGGCTTATCTAACCACAGCCTCAAGTTAATATCACCCATTCTATAGCACAAACAAAAGGGTCATCCCCTACTTTATCCTCACATACACCAGAAAAAACCAGCAAAGGTTTTAACTTATTATGCTCATTCTTTGGTTTTTGAAGCTAGAATCTTGTGGTGCCTCACTAGAGAAGGGGTTTCTTTGCTTTGGGTTCCTATATGAGTCTCCAAAACTATGTAAGGCCTTGAACTGAAAAACTTTTGCCAAGGATATATACCCGGAAGAACCCATCGTTTTCATCCATTAAGAGTTGCATGAAGGCCAAGGAATACAATTCGAAAGTATAGTGTAATTAGCCAACATGTTTCACACTCTTGCACCTACTTCACCATCACCATCATGACTCAAAAGTTCATTTCAGTGGTTCCAAGAATGCCACATAGATACTCAATACTAGGCTAATATCAAGACCAATTTCTCATCTTGTTGCCACACAACGCATTGACAATTTCCTGCAAAGTTATCAACGTGAATTCATTAACTTTAGCAGCTTTAAATACATCCTGATAAAAAAAACACAATTCAACAGACGTCAAAAATGAAACTTTTTTTTTGTAGGGAGCAACATTAGAAAATATTAGAAAAACCCAACAAAAAAAAAAAATATATATATATATATATATATATTGATTTTCTGCTGAATTATAAGGATCAAAATTTCCTCACTTTGTTCCAAATCTCCAGCAGAGAAATTGTAGGGCTAGAAGAATACATAAGAGAGAGAGAGGGGTGGATCACCATAGAAGCATATTCTGTTTATACTAGACCAACCTATACAAAACTTTCTAGTTTCTAGTTTCACTTGCATAGCGCACTGAACCTTCACGGCTTCATATAAAAGCAACTAGTTTCAAAAGAATTGTTTTTATAAATACGAAAGAATATTAAAATAATTAGATAAAACAAAACCTTCCCCGCGTAAAGTAAATAAATAAAACGTCCATAAGAATATTCTATTTTATCCACCATCAAGTGGAAGGATTATTTATATTACTTCACATTGTTCTAATTTTAATAAGTAATTTCAAGATGTATTAAATATTTTAAAATATTATTTTATATATAATGACTCTACTTAACTCGAATATGTCAAAAAATTATTATATTCTATCAATGTGTAATTTGTTTAAATTAATTAGTGTCAAATTTGAATTTTAAAAATATAATTGCGATCAAATTTGCTAACAAAATCTATTATTCTTAATAACTCAACAAGATCATATAGAACTCGTGAAAGGAAAATAATGTTATATTTAAAAATATGGAAAAAGGAAAAGGAATTCAGCCTTTCACTCTGACCTGATTTCCAGTTTGCCACCCAAATTCAAGCCACGAGCATGAGCTCTCTATGTTATTGGTTATGTTCGCATTAAATGACGTGGCCTTACCATGGCCTCACCTCTCAACTAGGTTTCAAGGTAAAAAATAGCAAATGGTGTGAAGAATTTTAGACACAATAGGAAATGCCCATGGTATTTAATTTAATAACCCAAAAAAGGTGGGGTCCTAGCTTGCTTTACTCCAAGGTGGACTGGTGGAGAATATTTTCATAAGATACTGCGGTAAGCACAAGTGACCAAATCTGTAGAATATCTAGGACCCGTTTAACTAAGCAGAAGTGATCAAATTTGGTAATAATAGTGTGACCAAAGATAGTAAAGAAATTTGGTAATAATAGTGTGACCAAAGATAGTAAAGAAATAATGATATATATTTTGGTTATTGGATTGATGATCAATGACAACCAACAAAGGTGCAAAATAATGTTTCATAATTACCTGAGTAATCATTGAGTAATTACGGATTTAGAAATTAACTGTAAAAGTATAGATGGCACGTGGAGGGAAAACATGTACGAAGATTCTTTGCATGTGCAATTGCTTTGAACAATAAGCAATGTTCTTCACATCCTAACATCTCGTGTAGTGGTGGGAAATTTATTTCAACCCGAAGGGATGGATTGATTAATCTATAAATAAAGTTATGTTGGGTTCATGAACTTTAGATTTGAAAAAATTAAGCAAACAAAAAGTGATTGGGTCATTGAATTTTAGATTTGAAAAATTAATTTAGTTAAACTTGATAAACTAGGTTGAGTTTATAAAATATTGGTATAAAAACAATTGGTCTATTTAATTTGGTATTATTTATTATATTTTAATTTTAATTTTTTTTAAATATATATATATATATATATATATATATATATATATATATATATATATATATATATATATATATATATATATATATATATATATATATATATATATATATATATATATATATATATATATATATATATATAAGGTTCAAAAGAAAATCTGGTTAATTTCACTCAATCTAATAATTTAGGTTAGACCAATAAATTAGTCGCCCACGAGAAATTTAATTTGATCTGATTTGGTTCAACATGTTGTTGTACTTTGGTATGATGAACATAATTAGACAAAAAAATCTGACTTGTCACCTATATTCTTATGTCATTAAACCACTAATTATTATTTTAATACCACTTGTTGAACTTTAATCACTACGTTGCTTTAAAGTTTTACATTTTTATCTATAGTTTTTTTAAAATTGTAAGAGGATGTCATTATTCAATGAAACATATTAAAAATTAATTGAAAACATAATTCTGTGAAATATATAAAGAGTTAATTGGCAAGGTCATTAATTTAATGAAACATTTAATTGACATGAATTTGAGCTCGATAAATGACTACTTATTAGATATCAGCTTACCGTCTATTTACCACTACTAATTAACTTTATTTTACAATAAAATTATTTTAAAAAATTACCTTACTTTAAAATTAAGTTTAACTATAATTTTTAGTCATTACAAAATTTGGTTCTTTTTATATTCTTGATATTTTCTTAGTCTCATTTTTTAGTCATTATCACTAACTTTAATTAGTTTAATATTAGCATAGTTATCAAAATAAATAATATTAATTAAAATAATTAAAATAACAAATCATATAACCTAAAATGAAATTAAGTCAATTTAATTTCATTCCAAATATATTTTACCAAAGCTCACTCTAACAGGTAATTTCTTTCTATATGTCCTTTATCACACACGGGTGTATGATGATTGTGGTGCCTAACTTTGTGACCAACAACCACATATTCGAAAAAGTACAAAAGAATAAAAAAATTTTGTCAAAATTTCTATAATTTTTTTACATGGAATATATATATATATATATCCTCTTAACTAGTTAAGCCTATCTTAGTTATTAAAATTAAAATACTCTTTAATTTTATATCTTCCTTGGTGTTTAGTTTCTTAGAAGAAAAAAAAACATTTTGAGTAATTCATTTGATTTTAATGTTATAGTAGAGTTGCAACTTCAAGGTATCTTTCTTTAGGATTAATTTGAGGGTTTCTTCACTTTGATATATCCTAGATTGAGCTTGGTGTTCAAAACTTTTTTCTTTAATCTTGGATTAGTTTTTCATTTGAACCAATGAGACCACTAATTAATGTTTATATATAGATAGTAATGTTCATACTATGAAATTACAAATATTAGAGATTATGATACTCTTTCTAGACTCAAATGTAAGTAAAAATAAATAAATTTCTTGAATTATAGATCTAAATATACGTAAATTTTAATTAATTAATTTTATCTCATTTAATGATACTATCTTTAAAATATCCTCGTTCAATTGAAGAATGATAGATATAATGTGACCATAATAAATAAAAAAAGAGAGAGAAATAAAAAAAAAATATGTGACCACAATAGAAAAAAGAAGAGAAAAATTTTAAAAATAAAATATGTGATCGTTTATGATTATTCCAGAACATATGACTCAAGAAGAGAGAAATAAAAATAGATGATATATAATGTGACCGTAATGGAAAAAAATGAGAAAAATAAAATAAAATAAATGTGAAGTAAAAGGAATTTTTAATATTGTGTCACCAATTAAGACACGTGTGCTTCAACCATTCCTTCTACGTAGAAATACGCATGCCACCCAACATATTCAATTGGGAACATCCCAAATTCCATTAACAAATCCATAGTTGTTTTTTTCACCATATATATGTAGTTGGGTACCGGTCTACACTGTTTCTACATATGCCAAGTTCATAAGACTTCATAAGGTTTGTTGATTTTGGAAGAGCTTTGAAGTTAATCGCGCTAATAGCAGTGTTAGGTGTCCAAAGTGAAATCCAACATGATCAATTGGATTAAGATAGCTCACGGATAAGACACTAAGTTTGATTTTTATTTAGTTTTGCTGTGCCCTCACAACAACAATATAATTGTGTTTGCTACATTAAGATTCATGAAAGATTCCAGTTCTACTATATATTTACCGTGATCATTGAATTTGTCAAATATGGTCATTATAATTCAAATTTTATCTTATTTTATCTTCACATTTTTTATATGTAATACTTCTTTAACTGTCAATATGATTTTCTCATTACTATCAAGTACGTAAATCATAGGTATACACTTGCGTTATATACTCGGCAAAAGAAATTTTGTCGTATATAATGGTTATAGTTAACATGAGTAAAATTGTTTCATAAAAGAGATACATTTGGTTGATAAAAAAAAAAAGTTATTTCCTCCCTCTAGATCAACTAGATGAATAGATGTATTTGAAATTTTTATTAATATTTTAACACGTGAATTATGAATGTGTATTACAAAAAAAATTAATGTTTATTTTTATATAAATAGAATTTATAAAAAAAATAAATGTTTTTAACTATATATGAAGTATATAAAGTATATATGAGATTTACAATGAAAGGATTATTTTTAACAAGTGCCAATTTATTTTTTATAAAAAATAAAAATTTAATTTAGAAATAGAGATAAAAGATGATACATTAAAAGAAATAAAAGATTAAGAATATTGAGAATACAAATAAAGATGAAAATATCCAGTTTGAAATTAATGAGATAAAATTGTTTTGCCTAGTTGGAGATGGTGGTAGTTGACAATCTCTTAGTAAATATGACGTGATAAGATAGTCATCCTTTGCCACACTCAAAATAGTGAGCAAGTAGAAATCTCTAAAATGGGGAGTTGAAAAAGTTTGTAGAAAGGACTGTGAATATGTTTAGAAAGGACCGGTGTTTAGAATAAGATAATTCACCCTAAGCTTATATGAACTGTGACACCTTCTACCCTTCTAACATTTATACTTAATAGAGAAATCACTTAATAAAACAACACGCATTTATTCATATCATGTGTAAAGAATTCACATTCATGAAACTTAAAATATGTAGAAAAGACTTCTGAAAATAAACGATGACACTCCAAAGGTCATATCCTCAAAATTTAAAACAATATAAATCACAAAGTGTAAATCAAAACCAATTATTTAAGCCTCAATGTCATAACTTATAAGAGAATCATCCCCTAAACAACTACTAAAAGAAAAATAAAGCAGCAAAAGACAACAACATCTCAATCTTCAAGATCCTACTCAACTTCCTCACATGTAAGTAGCATTCAGCCTAAATACAAACAAGACATACAAACATAGAAGAGAGAATACATCTCATTGCTATGTAGGAGTATCTTGACAAAGTCACGTAGTCCATTCACACATAACTATACACAAATATATAAACAAGTCACACATACAAATAGTACATGATCACAATGTGTATTCCGTGATAGAGAAGCACCTTATCTTCTACTTCATATGCATGAAGTACCGTCACAAATTGAAACAATAGGCTAGGGTAATTCACCTCAACCGTTATTGGTTTGTCATACCATCTAGCATGAAATCCTTTGATAGCATGTCAAGATCTACTCAAATTTTATTGTACACCCCCAAATCATTAGAGCGAGCATGACCATTAGGATTTCCATATTGAGTATCCCTTAGTAGGTCTAGTAACCTTACCAACTACCTTGTGTCTACTTTCCTTCACAATGTTGCATTACATGATGCATGTCACATAATCATTTTCATAATTCCTCTTATCACAAAGATTGGGCCAATTAAGGTCATCCTCACCTCGCTAGGGCTAGGAAACTCATCTAACAACCTATACAAAGTAGTAAGTATCATGCTTGTCTTTCATGGGCCTATGTAACTCACGAGGGAAGTGTCACTTGGGCTCATTCTTGCCCCTCTAAGACTAGGTAACTCGTTATGGTGCCTACTACCCCCTTAATCGTATTTCATGTTTGTTTCTCATGTCCATTTTAATGCAATGAATGCTGAAGTCTTAATTCATATAAATAATATAGTGTATAAAATAAGCTGAACCCAATAAATAGGCAATTAACATCTCTTTTACATATATTAATAACAAGAACGCACTGCATTGCATTATATTGTCCTTGTAAGCACGAGTGTCCTTAATTGAGTATGGGCATGCTTATTAAGCATAGGTGCTCATCACTCTACAATCCACAAACTTACAAATTTTTTTGGGGAAACCTAATAATTTATCCACATTTCTTCAACAAAACACACATAATCTTTTCATACAAATTCACCCAAGTCAAAATATTGACTACCATATTTTTTCTAGAACATGTTTAGCTCTAAATCACTTGTAAGGGATATACACAAAAATCAATGCTTCCTAATCTAGGGAGTTCAACCTCCCCTTCAAAGATCACCAAGAACATACATTTATCAACATAGTGCATTAGAAGAGAATAAACCTAGTTTGAAGGGGTTTAATCCCATTTAGATATTGCCAAAACATACAAAATATCAGGGTCATAAAGACAACCCTACTACCCACAATGCATTCTGATACCTCCTAATCTCACTCCCTATCTTACCTTGAGCAAAAATAACAGAAAACAGCTTCAAAGTTCCTTTTGGCATTCCTCTGAAGCTTCCCCAAGGGTTCTTTTTCCTCTGTTCTCTAGTCTGAAATCACGTGTTTAGAAAAATTAACTCAATCAAGTATTTACCCTAATAGGCCTAAAATATTTCTGATTAAAATAAGCCCAAATGGACTTTTTTAATTTATTTAATTATAAAAATTTTAACCACTTGTTAATAATAATTAATAAAATACCATATTTACAACAAAAATAATTAAGATAAAAATCAAGATGTTGCAAGAATGCATTTAAAACTATCATAGGAATGTCCCCTTACAAACTACTGTTTAGGAAAAATTGTCATTTGCTTGTTAAACTAAAGTATAAGTCCCTTTGGCTCTCAATTTACTAATTTTAAGCTTGCAAGTAATAATAGGTTACTAGAGTTGGATGAACTAGATGAACTCTGCTTTGGAGTATATGAGAACTCCAAGTTGTACACCAAAAAATTGGCATGATAAGTGCATTTAGTTCCATGAGTTCCACGAAGGAGAGAAAGTGCTTCTTTATAACCCATGTATATGTCTTTTCCTAGGTAAGTTGCATTCTACGTGGCATGGTCTATACATAGAAATTAAATTCTTCCCCTATGAGGTTGTGGAGGTTGCTAAAGAAGATGGAACCACCTTTAAGGTGAACAAACACTCGATGATACATTATGAAGAGGGACTCCCTCAAATCCTCTCTATCACTACCTTTGAAGAGTAGAGCCCTTAGGATTTCTATCAAGCTTAGGATGTTAAACAAGTGCTGCTAGAGGCAACTTGTTGTTGTAATGTCAGTATTCCTTTCTTTTCCTCTTTAGTTTGTTTTACTTTTATGTTCTTACTTTAGCTTAAGTTAAGGGTGCATATGATGTTAGAGACTTAAGTTAAACACGACCATACTCAATATCTACACAGTCGTGCACCATTTTGGAATTAGCACATGCGAGTTTTAGCACAATTGTGCAAATGGTAGCACAATTATGCAAAAGATATAATTTTTGAAATTGTAAATACTTGGGGGTACACAAACTATGTATTTCTTAACACCTGTGCCTCTCATTTCTATCAAACCTGTCATGTGAATTTTTTTTGCACCAACACCTATACGTATATCTCTCCAACTCTTGGCTTTGCATCTAAATGAGGTATCATATTGATCTACCATTTGGGGGTACCCTTTCATTTTTTTCACATTTGTTGATGAGCATGATTATGCCATTTTTAAGCACGCTCATGCTCAACCTCTTTACACTCATATATATTGCATATCAATTCAACATAGTCGCGCTTCATTTGAATATGGTCATGTTTTCATAAAGTTTTGAGCATGTTCCTTGAGCACAGTAGTACAAATTTTGAACATTGTCATGCCACTTTGAAAATGGTTATGCTCCAATCTGAACACGATCATGCTCTATTATATTTTTCGAATTAGCTAAGCATAGCTATGCTGGCTTGCTTACCTACATTTTTCTCCTAATTATATTTTCCTCTTTGTTTTTTAATCTCTTATTGTAGGAATATGGTATCCAAGCACCCAAGAACCCATGGTTCTTCATTCACCATGCCTTATACACTTGTGGTACCCTTGGTCTCTCCTTAATACCAAGATAAGTGCAACCAACTAAGCAAATTCAAGTAGCACAAGATTTGATATCTAGAATCTGCATCACTAACCAGTTATGATCTCATTGATAACATTTAAACCTACCTATAGCAAATTGATTGAGTGGATGTTGCTATAATTAGGAGTCAAGCCTATAGGAAACCCACCCAAGAGTTCTTGACCATATGATTTGAGTTTGGTATAAATGTAGATCCAAAGCCTATGATTTAGTTCTAGATGATGGGGGACTAGTGTCTGCTTACATTGACAAAGTTTAAAATTGTTATGGGTTTTATACCCAAAAAACGAATATGGAGCCACAATACAAGCAAGGTTTACTAGAGATGCCTTGGATATTTTCTAACATGATATTTTAGCATGAGATGGCTAGGGAGGGTCCACAATATAACCCCAACGGTAACACCTTGATTTTCATGTTATTATATTTAATATTGTTTGTAATTATATATTAAATATATGTGTTTGAGTCCTATTTGATCAATAATTAAATAATTATATTCTGAAATAATAAGTGTTGGGATCAAAAAGTGGATTTTTAAGTAAAATTGGAGAAAATAAGTCTTTGGGCCCATAATTGACCAGCAAGGCCCATCTTATTGTAATAAAGAGGGCAACCTCTAGACCCCTTGAGTAAGAATCAAAGACCCTAGAACATTGATCAAGAAAGAGAACATTTAGAGAAGACATTTAAACAATAGGAGGGAAAGTGCTAAGGAACACAATCTTGCTAAAGCTCTATTTCTCCAGGTAAGGGAAATAAAAGTGTCTCACTCAAAGGTATAGATGTAATAATGGGTAGAAGGGTTAGCTCAAAATCCCAATATGTCGTGTTTAGTTGTCTTTATCAGTTAGTGGAGTACAAGATTTTTAACTTTAAGATTGTAGGATAAGGGATTGTCCCTTGAACCCCAATTGATTGTGTTTCATTGTCTTTTTTAATTGATAGAGAACATGAATTTTAACTTTGTAATTGTGGGTTGAATGGTTGACCCTTGAATCCCAATTGGTTGTTTGGTTGTGATTGATTATCTATATCAATTGATAGAGTACAAGAATTTAACTTTGTGATTGTTAGTTGAGGTGTTGACCCTCAAATCCCAATTGGTTATGTTTGATTGTCTTTATCAATTGATAAAGTACAAAGATTTTAACTTTATGATTGTGGGTTGAGGGGTTGACCCTTGAACCCCAATTAGTTGTGTTTTATTGTTTGGTTGTATTTGATTATCCTTGTCAATTAATAGAGTACATGAATTTTAGATTTGTGATTATGAGTTGAGGGGTTGACTCTCAAACCATAATTGCTTGTGTTTTGTTGTTTGGTTGTCTCTATTAATTGATAAAGTACAAGGAGTTTAACTTTCTGATTATGAGTTGAGGGCTTGCCCCTATAACCCCTAAGATTGTATGTTTTTAGGTACCTTTGAATGGGAGATTAAAATCCCTAGATAAGGATGTGTTTTATGTGTTAATTGTTATGGATATGTGTGATAATATTGTCAATACACTATTAAAATCACTATATTTTCCTTAATTTCTGTAGTTTAAGGACTAACCTAGGTCAATTCTCATAATAACACGATCATATTATGCCTAATCTTATTGATTAGAAACCAAAATGAATGTGAAAATGGGGGTTTGGGTGATACAAAATTATGTAGAACAGGTAATTATGTAGAACAAAATCATACAAAACAGAATTTATCTAAAATGAAATATGTAACATCAATTCAAAGATTCAATCATGCAATCGGTTATCATAGTTCTAAGAAGGATGCAATTTCATATCAATGTAAGTTTCTTTAGATAATCATCTAACATTTGTTCATGCATATTGAGATTACAATCACAATCCATAATTAGCATGGATGCAAGATCATAATGGTTGATTTTAGGTTATCAGTTGATTACCTAATAGAACACAATCCAAAACATAAGCGAGATCACAATCATGCATAAGGAAGATAAAGAATCAAGAACTCAAATTGATTTACAATCCTTAACCTTGAATTGACAAAGAAGATTAGCCTTCCATGGATATTGTCATAGAAAACTCAACAGAATACAGAGAAGAAAAAATGCAAAAAAAAATGCAGAAAAATGCAGAAGAAAATGCAACAAAAAACTATGGAGAAGAGTGGAAATCTTCTAATGCAAGAAACCCTCTCAACTCCCAAAATCGTTTCTAACTAACTAGCTAACTACCCTAGCTAATGATTACACGCTTGAAAGTGCCAAGGAAGATGGGCTTGGATAGAAGAATTAAAAACCTTTAGCAGCCCAAAAGCCCACCAACCAAGGCCCCAAAATCTGGGCCAGAATCTACAAGGAAAACCCCAATTAGAATGGTGTAGAGGTAGTAACTTCACATCCACATTTAATACTCAAAATGGTCGAACTGGGTTGAATCGTAAAGAGAGAAGTTGTAGACCTTTGTCTTAGCTTTCCATGGCTAGCAAGATTATCTAATTTGGAGGTCTATAGCTCTAGATATGGCAGATAGCAACCTCATAATAAAAATTAAGTCCGAAAATAAGCAAAGATTAGCAATTAACCCCAATTAAGCTCAATGGTCCAAGACTCAACCATTGTGTCAACATTAACCAGAAAATAATGTCAAATATGTCTAGCATAAGTTATTATTAAATACCTCAAAAATGCTCTATCAATGTGTGAATTTGTGAAAGACGTAGAAGATCCTTATGTTCCCATAGTGACTCGTGTTTCTTGGGTGAACATTTGAAAATTTGTAAGTTTCATAACTGTAAGCATGTCCATGCAAGACCAACATTGATTAATCACAATCGTGCATCCAAGAGCACGCTTGTGCCAACTTGGAAGTGCTTACATGTGATGTGATTGTTATGTACAACTTTGTATGGATTATAACGGGTTTTGTCTTATATTGTAAGCGTATTATATGTTCATGTTATGTCATGTGTATTATTGCATCATGATATGAGTTCTATCGAGTCATGTTTGGAATGTATTGCATTATTATATTTAAATTGTGAAATAGGTAATTGAGGATAAGTGAACTAGCCTATGAGATGACACGAATGGGCCCAAGTGATACTTATGTAGTGAGTGACATATCTTGAGAGAGGTGATGATGGCGCTCACCAATTGTAATGGGTTGTAAGATGAAGTGCTTATCTTTTAGAGGCAAGAATGGTCCTTATTGGCCCAATGTTCTAAAAGTGAAATATTAAAATGAGCTATGTATCATGGATCATTTAATGAAGTTAGAGGTGTGTAAGGAAGTATATACGAACCCAAGTGGTAAGGTCACTAAACCTCTTAGGGCTACTTGGTACGAAAACCCCAAGGGTTGTGATTGAGCTCATGTATCAAGAAGATATAATAAAAGTCAAGTAATACCTGATGTTCTACCAAATGGTATTATTCTAGAGCGGTATGGTCAACCACAAAAGGTTAAGTAGTATTGTACTTAGACTATTTCCTGAATTAGAGTTGGTACTACATTGCATATGAAGTATTAATTAGGGTGCATTGCTATCATTCACATTCATTAGTGAAACATTAGTTATGTGATTGTTGGTTATATGATGACTGGTAATGGCGTAATTATGTGGAATGATAATTGTACATGTTATGTCGTATGTTGTATGTATTAAGTCTTTTACCCAACCTCTACACTCATATCATGAACTTGTAGTGAGATATATTCTCATTCCTAGCTATTTGTGTCATCTTTGTGTTTGTGTTTATCGTCCTTTGTAGGTTATGTACTGCAGGAGCATGAATAGTGAGTGTGGGCTTCCATGTTGCTTTTGTTTTATTTCTTGTTGGGTTTTTATGCTCTAATAAGATGTGACATCAAGGTGAGTTGTAAGGATAATTATAGGTATTATATTGTTTAAACTAGTTGACCTTTGGAGTGTCATTATAATGTTTTGTTCCTCAATTTTAGTATGTTTATCAAATGAATGTGAACCCTTTATCCTGCATATGATATTGAAAATTGGAAAATTCATGTATCTTATAAAATATTAAAAAAAATATGGGATAAATGGTCTCACTTGCATCAAAGTTTGGTTTATTCTTTCGAACTTGTATGCAACAATCTCCTAACTTTGAAAATTTTGAACAACCCAACCATGTTTTAAAACTTAACTTAAAACTACTCTTTATGGTTTAAAGTAGGCTTATAGAGCTTGGCATGAAATGTTGGGGAAATTCCTACTTGAAAAATGCTTTAATAGAGGAAGGGTTCTATATAAAACTTTTATTAGAAAAATAAACATAATATTTTTGAATCAAAATGCTAAAAGCACCCAAACCCTTATACGTTTTGATGATAACAAAAATTATAGATTAAGAGTGATGATTGATCTTTTTATTGAGTGTCCAATTTTATAAGAAGTAATAAAGTCATCAAAGCATAAGCAAAAATGTTTGGAAACCATCTAAACATATATCTTATGGAAAAGAGTCCACAAAACTGAACTTAACAAAAAAAACGTCTATAAAGAAGAAAGCATCCATAAATGTGCTTAAAAGCTAGTTATGTTGTGTTTGGTAAAATTAGTTGAAATAGTGTAATAGTTAAAATAAACAATGTAATATAAAATATACTAAAAATTAAAAAAAATAAAATAAATATATAATCTATCAATATCAATATTAATATCTTAAAATATCTAAAACCTAAAATAATGAAATATATATGGTAAATACTATAATGGTTTAAATAAATAATGTAATATAAAAATATCTAAAAAATATTAATAAAAATAAAGTAAAATAAACATATTATTTATTATTATCGATATATTATGCAATAAAAGTGTAAAAATAATAAAAGTCTTCTTATATAAGAAAGGATACAAATAATAAAGTCATATCTTGTGAGTGGAAGAAGAAAAACAAAACAAAAATAAAATAAAATAAAATCTCACTTTATATAGAAAAGGATAAAAAATATTAACAAATATTTTAAGGAAAAAAATGAAGTAAATATAAAAAGCTAGAAGTTATAAGCTAATATTTTAAAAAATACTACTGAAAGTAACATATTAAAAAACACTACAAGCTCCTGAAAAAAACCTTATTCCTAAACACTTAGCTTAAATCTCTTGACCCTAAACATGTACTCCTTCCGAAATCAATTATGAGCAAAAATAACCAACTTTTATCCTAATTAAGAAATGTAATTAACATCATTTAATTTTGCTGATATCATTTAAAAGATAATTTTCTTTCCTAAATTGTACTTCATTGGAACTTGATATTAACAACAACAAAAATAAGTTATTAAAAATAGAATATCAATTAAATGAAGTGTATTTTAGAGATAATATTATTAAATGAGATAAAATTAGTTAAAATTTACTTGTATTCAAGTTTATAATTCATGAATTTTTTTTCTTATATTTAAGTTTGGAAGAAGTATTAAGAAAATAATTAAGATTAAAATATACGTAATATCATATAATTATTCAAAAAAATTACATGATATTCTTTTTAAATATATATTGAGCATATATTTTAATGTTAGGATTCCTTTTAGGATATTTAAAATAATGTTAGGATTCCTTTTAGGATATTTGAAATTTTAACTTTTTCCCTCCCACTTTTTTTTTTGGTGATAGCCACTTGCTTTCTCTCAACTCAGATATAGATCGATTGGTTAAAGAATCCAATCACTGAGTGAGTGATTCAATCGACACCACAATAAAATAAAAAATAAAATAAAATAAACCGATCAATACATATTTATTTATTTTATTTTGACAATTAATAAAACAAGCTAGAAGGATTCACATATTGGATGTACACTCCATGGGTAACAAGCGTTTACTTTGATGTCTATAAAGACAGAATATGTGGCCACAAAATTTGATGTCATGGTCTTAAAGATGTATCTTGACATTAATTTGGTTTTTGGTTTCAAGAATCATCATAAATTAATGCAAAGACCCTTTTGAATTGACTCTACATATTTCTTGTGTTTGTTCGTGTTCGAGAAGTTGCCTCTAGGTCCAAGTCATTGTCAGGAATTGGCCAAGGTGCATGCTAGCTGCACATGTAGCTTGATTGGTGTGATGATGAGATAATGAGAAAATCGATTATTTGATTGTAGGAGATGTATAACCTAGTTTACATTAACTTTAAGTCGGGTTAATAAATTGGCTCAAAACTCTTTTTTTTAAAAGTTTATTTAATTAAAAAGTTAAGCTTTTGATCATTAAAAAAATATTTTAATTTAATGGACCAATTTAGTTAAGTAAATAATAATAATTTTTAATGTATTAATTATTTTAAGATTATATACTTGTTCTATTTAAAGACTTAAATTTGTTAGGCTAATCATTAGTCTATTTAAAAATACTATTTTAACATATTTTGGAGGCATATTTACTAAATAAGTCTTTAGCATAGTTAAGTATTAAAAAAAAGTTGAATTAGGTCTTAAAAATATCCATATGTCATGTAAAGAATACAAATTTGAGCTTTAACTAAGAAAATCAAACTAAATCTACGAGCCTCATAAAACTTAACCCAATTTAATTTATTTTCTAGCATAAGGTTAATGTCTTGACACACATTCTTGGTAAGTTGGGAAATGTTATCAGCATACTTTCAAACAGATTTTTTTCTAGTATTTTTTATTTTTAATGAAACTCTCATGTTTTTCTATCTTTTAATAAATTTTAATTAATAAAAAAATATTGAGAAGAGAGTGTCAAAAATGTATTGCTAATATTCTTCATCCTCACGTAAGTTATTAAGTTAGATTAAGGCTTGTTTTAAAAATCTATTAGAGGCCTTTAGAATAAATCCTATCTAATTTATTTGAACATATAAAAAATAATTGATACTTATTTTAATTGGTTTTAGTAAAGTTTAATAAAATACTTTTAAAACTTATTTCAATAATTTCATGATTAAGTTTAATATATAAGTTGTTATGTGATAAAATTTTAATGAATAAATACTTAATTAATATGATTTTTGTGTAAGAAGGATAAAACTTAGTATTTTAATGTTAGAAATACTTGCCATACTCTCCTTTACAAATTCTTTTTGAAATTTTCTAATATTGATTGAAATTTAGTGAAAATCATAAGTTTTTTAGAAATGTACCAACAAATCAAGAGAGAAACTCATGAAAGAGTCTCTCTAAAATTTAAGAGAAACTCATTAAATGAAAGAGTCTCACTAAAATTTATGATTTTTAATAAATTTTAGTTAATAGAAAAAGTTTCAAAAAGAAAATATCAGAGAAAGTCTAGCTAACATTTCTCAATAATGTTATTATTAAAATTAAAATTTTATCTTGATATTTGTACAGTAAAAACAATCACTAAATGATATAATAGATTGTTAAAGATAAAATTTTAATTTTAAATAAAAAAACCAATACTAAAATATGAAATATTATACTTAAGTTATGTCCATTTGAAAATACAAGTATTCTTATTGATTAAGCATGAATTTAATAATATTTAATGAATGAAAAGATAGTAACACTGTTTGAGACAAGTTGTATGGCAGTGGTAGCTTAGATTTTGTATGGCAATATATAGGGCCTCCATGTTTTGATTTGAACCACAAAGTTGGAACTCAACCGTTTGTTGATGTTTTTCTTTAATATAGGTAACAAGTCTATGTATGAAGGCATAAATGCACCTACCTCTACACTAATACTAATTTATTGTTTTGTTTATCCTGGATCTTTCCTTCACTACAGAGAGGGGCAATGGGTCGGTTGGTAGTACGACCTCCACATACATCCAAATTTTATGATTTTTATTATGTGTGGCTGTCATTTCCCTCCATTTTTGTCCCCTCTTTTATTGGTTAGATCGTGTATTTTCGTTTTCATCTTAAATTTTGAGTAATTCAAGTGTTATGAAGGACGACAATACTGTGCATCAACCATGGAAACCATACAAAATAAGTAAATGTTTAATAAACAAATTCTTGGGAGGAAAATTTGTGATGAGAAATTGCAAACCGAAAGCATATTACAAAAATGTGACCCCACGAGATATTTTAAAAGTAAATACTCTATTTATTGTCACATGCACATATTCACTAACTATTAAATTTAATAATTTTAAATTTTATTAATTTAATTATTGAATTATAATTTTATATTATTTTAATTATTTATATTAAATTTTATTAAAATTAAACAATAATAAAAAATAATAAAATTATTCATATTTTTATATATATATATATATATATATATATATATATATATATATATATATATATATATATTGAGAATGTATAATATGAGAATGATTTTTTTGTGTGAGAATTAGAATTATCAATCTCAATACTAAGATTAAAACGGAAGACTAAGATTAAAAAATTTATTTAAAAATTTACTTAAATGATCATGGTTTTCACTATCATTGTTATTGCTGTTACCACAAATGACAATAACAATAACAATGATAAAAACAATCACAATGACTACAATGATAGTGGTGGTGGTGGACATGATAATCATGACCCACCATCACCATTACAAACAAAAATACTCATAATAAAGTTAATTAAGATTTGTTTATATTTTTTTCCATACCAAACAAAATATTAACAAATCTTAACTAATTTTATCATATTTAATTATCTTATCTCTACTTTTAGATACCGATAAAATAAGTAAAAAAGTTTTCCCGATTAGAAATGGTAACTACTCTTTAATGAACTATGGACTCCCAATAATTATATCACTTCTAAAATACTTTTTATTTAATTGAGGTTATATTTTTAATGACTCATTTTTATTATTGACATCAAGTTATAATAAAAGATAATTAAAAAAATATTCTATTTATAAATGAAATTAATAAAATTAAATAGTTTTAACAAATTTTTTAATTAACTTTAACCAATTTTTTATATATATTTCAGTTCGAAAGAAGAACTCAACTTCAAATTCTTGAAAATTAAAAAATTTCTTCTAGCCAACGTAAAACATGATTGTTACTCACTATTTAAATATAAAAATTAGTTCTACATACTATTTACATTATTATTTTATTATTTTAGTTAAATATATCATTATAAAATCATGTGAAGAAAATTTTTTATCATTCATAATCATCCTACAAAATCATCTCACATACAATATACATATACTCTCATAAAAAAAATTCCCATGAGGAGATAAGAACAAATTTTTGGCTCCACACTCTCCACACTCTCCACACATTGGTCGGCTATGTGGCCATTTTAGATAGCATTCATGTTTTTCTATGCATTATTTGCTTTTTCTAACCCTTGTAGTACAAAAAAAACACAAAAGTCAATGTTGTAATAAATGTTTACGTTTCTCGATTTAAATTTAATTTTCCGTGCATTCACCATGGCTCAATTTTATTTATTTATTTTTCTTTTGAGCGTTTTTGGATGAGAAATTCTAATATACCAAGTTAAATATCTCTTCTTTTCTTAATTATATTTATATAAATTTTATTACAATTTTTTAAAAGAAAAACTGACTATAAAGAACTATATATAATTATTAAAAGATTTAAATAATAATTTTTTATTTTATTATTTTAAATAATAGGGAAAAATCAGAGTGCTACATGAAGCAATGGCGTTTTGACATATGCCAATAATAAATTTTTTTCACACATTAATACCTCTTCTTATTTTCCACTATCAATTTTGAAGAATTTTTTTATGTATTTCTTTCATTTTGTAAATTCAATAACATTAATTATTATTTTTTAAATTATATCCTTATTTTTTATTTATTAAAAAAGAATCACAGTGGAGGTAATGTTAAAATAATAAATAATAAAAATAAACAACATTTAATAAATTTTAAATAATTTAAATATGAATGGAAATTAATTATTTTTTTAATTTGTATAGTGTAATCTTAAACGATAAATAAAACGAAATAGAGGTGATATATTTTCATTCACACTTCTTCACATTATTATGGATGGCAAAATCAATCAAAGCCATTCTCACATTATCACATGTCTATATAATTAATTAAAACTTTAAGAAAATATGTTACAAATTTTAATAAAATAATTATATTTTTAATTATTATTTTAATATATCTTAAATTTATTATTATTTGTATCTAATGAATATATGTTATGATTTTTCGATCAAAATAGAGATGTGAAAGGGGACCGAAAATAATATAGATTTTAAAAAATTAGAGTAATAATCACTACAATCAAGCTGTCAGAAATTTTATAAATGTCAGAAAACGTGTATACTGCAAAGATGTCTTTGTGCAGACCTATTTGGTATGAATGATTGGATAAAAAAAAAGTAAGATAATAATTGTAATTGATTGCATAAGTCAGATTTTCTTCTTTTTGAAATAAACTATATCTATGTTTTTATAAAAGTCTACTATGTAGTTAAAAATGACATTTTAGAATATTTAAAAAGTTTTTTAAGACTTAATAAGTTCACTTATTTAAATAAATATAAATAATATTTTTTAGTGTTATTATTATATTAATTTTATAATATCAAAATTAATATTTATTTATTTTTTAAAATATTAAACGTATCAACCTGAATAGAGTCAAACATGAAATTTTATTGAAAAATAAATTTATATCCTATTTAAAGTATGATTATAAAATAAACTTTTAAATAAATTATATCAAAAATTATATTAAACCTTAAAAATAAACTTATATTATTTAAACAAGTGAAACTCTCGTTAAACCTAATTTATCTATATTAAACCTTTTGAATAACATTAACTTTAATTTTAATAATTTATAGTTTTTTATATAAAAAAAACTATTATTGACTTATTAGTTACTTAACCTATTTAGATTCCTATCTAAAAATTTTAAGATGAAATGGATCTTTTAAGTTAAGAGGCCAAGGCAAAATTTTAAGAAGTACAAGTCGAGAATAAAAACAATTTATAACAGAATAGGTCAAATTTAAACCTTATATTATTTTATATATTAAAAAATTAAAATTTACTTTTTAGAAAATTATATTTAATTTTAACAAAATTGAACATAAATTATATTATATCCTATTATTATTTTATGTTATGTGCATCAACCATTAAATAAAATTAAAATTTATTATATTTTTATCATGTTGATATTATATCACATGTTCTTATACTCTATTTTACCCACCAAACTATCTCTTAATATTTTAAAGAGTTCAGACTTAAATAAATCTTGCTTGATACCGTTGATCTCCACCCCCAAAATAATCTCACTGTAAAAAGTTAACATGGATCTAGTTTGTCCCCGTGATATAACCCAAATTGATCTAAGAATTTAAAATTGAAATAAGTAACTAGATCAACTTTTTTCAAATTTTAACCAAACTAGATTAGTTCGAGATTTAGTTTCATTAGACGAACTCATTTCACTTTGATATGAAAAACCGAAAAATATGAATTAAAATGGGCAATGTGTTTATTTTTATTTAACTATATTCAATCCAACCTCACTTAATTCTGGAGTCGCATTTTTAATTTTTTTAACTCAATCAACCTAATCACCATAAATATTTTTCAAGAAAATAATTTAGTATGAAACCAATTTTAGAAAACTAAATAAAACTACGTCATTTTGGTAAAGTTCATTTGTAAAAACTAAAAACTCTATTGTTAATATCAATTCTTGAAATTCATTTTAAACTACTAAAAGTATAGTTTTTATTAGGAAAAAAGATATTGCTTGCACTTTTATATTTTTTCATCTAATAAATTTTCTCTTTACTAATAAAAACCTCTCCTTTTATTTAATTCTAAATGTTCAAAATAAAAAACCAAATAAAATATATTAACTCAATTATGAAATAACCCAACCATGATTGTCAAGAGGATTTGACTCACATAAACAGCCTTCCACTCTAGAAAAATCAAGACTGTTTCAAGGACAACCCATTTAGAGGTTATAAATATTTTCAATATAAATTATCATCAGGATATACATAATTACAATATAAAATATTGTCGAGTTATTCCAAATCGTTCAAAGCGTGAGTTCAAACGTAACATTAAACCTTTCCCTGATTGTGTTAGGTAAGTGTAGGTTGATTAATAAAAATATGTACCTAACCCAACCCATCCTAATCAAACTCAATCAGTTTAATTTTTCATTTTTGCTCCAAATCCACGCAACCCAACTCATAATAGTCATGCAGTCAAAAGAGAAAAGACTAGTAATACCACATCACAGAGCAGAACAACTAGATACTAACAATATTCCCACAACGGGTTAAGATTGTTTTATATGTCCTTATCTAACCCAAAATTTAAATAAAAGACCAAGTTAATTTTTTAATTTTGTTTACATAATGTTGTATATAATTAAAACATAAGATTATAGTATAAAACTACGATTATGGTATATTTTACAACATATGTCAGTATAAATATATCATGATAAACAAAATATGATGTATCAAGTCAAGAAATTTTATTATTAATATGTAATTATTTTTAAAAAATACTTTTAAAAGAATAAAGAACACCAAACTAGATTGAGACAAGTCAAACTCGTTTTGAAGATACATTGGATCTAATTTCTAAGAGGAGACTGATGACAGAACAATGCATATACATAGGCATTCTTCCAAGTGAATATTAACTCTTTATCATGACACAAATGTTCCCCAGATTTCTAACAGCTTAAGGCTGATAAGCTTTACAAGAATGGGCTTATGCCAGAAATTACAGCTGTGAGTAGAAGGAAAATGTGTGATAAATTTAAGGGAGAGGTTTTCTAAGCTATAGAGTTACCTAACATGGCCACAGGGGCATTTTGCAAAGGATACTTTCTCCCTATACAGCCCCCCCATTAGAAAGGAAAAAAGAATAAAAGATTCTTTGTGATGCCTTGCTGCATCTCAACAACTCAACGACCAGAAACAAATAATGAATTGGTTACCTGGTTCCCTTCTGCTTGGAGCCTTCTCATTTTCGCCTTATCCAAACGTGCCCTTCTATCCGCCTCTTGAATTTGGCGGTCGTGGTCTTTCAACACCTGGTCCATGTTGCTTGATGGAACCAGCAATGGACCAGAATAGTGAATTTTATGACCCTTTGATCCATATCCAACCTGCACAATTGTGTGGACAAGGAAAAATGAGCACAAGAAATATACAGGACCAAACTAAAACACCTTCATATCTGCTTTGTAAAATGATAACAATATGCCAATAGAGAATGCCTGAGATCAACCTAGCAATCCATAGAAGATAATATACAAAAACAAATTATTCAGTTCAATAACAATAATAACAAAAGTCTTATTCCTCTAGGTGAGTTCAGCTACATGGATAGCACGATGGAAAATATAGAATTATACAATTCAAGATGGAACAAATAGAATTGTATAGTTCAGGCGTATGATTGGATTATTTTGTTTAACCATGTCAAACAAAGATCCATACCATATATACGTGATTTAGTTTAAAAACAATCATATTTGGTTTTATTAATCAAATGTGATTATGTCCCGGAAAGCACATTTGACTAATGTAGACTTTTTGGTTGAGAATTTTATACTAAATTTTGTTACAAACTTGTGTTTGAGATAAAAGTTTTAAACATAAATCACTTAACTTAATTCAATTTTATCGAAAATCAAATTTGCAAAATCAAATTCATCTAAAATCAAGTTCACCTAAACACAGACTACGACAGAACAGAGAAGGGTAGAAGTCAAACTACTTACAAGAACTAGGTCTTTGTTGCTGCCTCTCCCTTCTTCCTTTTGGGAAGTGCCTACTTGGCCCTGTCCATGATGCCTTTGATCCTGTTGCATCGATGATTCAGAGACGTCCTTGAATGATCCTGGGAACCTGTTTATCAGTTTTGAAGCCTCCATTTGTGACGATCCAGACCTTTCTCTGCGATCATCCGACAACATACTCCTGGCTGAAACTAAGCCTGAGATTGCCGATAGATCGCCCCCAACTGAAATCTTTGGAGCGTCATCCTGGTTCTTCCCAGCTTTAGCCCATGCAGTGCGGTGAGCCAGCGGACCAGAATGGGAGGCTCTTTTATGTTGCTGTACCTGAGGTATGCCTACTTCTACAGCTTGTGACGGTCGAGGAGGATCGATGGGAAATCCAGAAGCTTCTTCAGGATGAGGATTAAACTTCTCACTTCTGCTTCTAGATTGAGCCTGACTTTGTCTCTTCTGTAACAAAAGGTTATTTAAGGTTTCGACAAAAGAAAAGTGTTATAACAAAAGATTAGAGTATAAAAACTACCCTCAGGATGCAAATATGACATTTTAAAAGGGAAACTCAAATAAGATTCAATAATTCAACCTTCAAAGTTCAAACACCCTTTCTCTTTTTTCATCTTATTTTATCTCTTAAGTTTCACTCCTAAGACAGATATTTATTGTTGGGATATAAACAAGAGCTAATCTAAAAGGATATTCATGCATTGACAAGACCAGTAGAGATAGCAAACAGGAAATAGCAAATACAGAAGGTCGGCACCTGCATTGACTGTGGCAGTTCAGCATTGGCATCAGGTGCAGGGACAGCTCGAGATTCTCTTGCTCCTCTTCTTTCAAGGTCATGCCTCTGGCCCTTGCTTCCTGTTGCCCCTTGTCTGCTAACATCAGAAAACCAAAAACAAAAATAAACAGTTAACTTTACAAGATAGTAATCAAAGAGTACAACACCACAAGAGAACACAACAGTGGGGTTAAAAAGCACAACTAACAAGCAATCAAGCATCAGTCCAATCAGAATATTAGATAAATTTCAGATTATTTATTGAATGATTTAATATACACCTATGTCATGAGTCATATGGAACATGCCCTGGTCATATTGGACTAGCCAGACACACTATATGCCATGATTTACAATGTATATTTAACATTTTCCAAGAAGAATATGGATACAGCTTCTCAGTATTGGAAACAACTCGTGTTCTTTGCAATTTGAATATTTAAGGGTTGTGGCAGGGAATAAGTGGAAGGTTTAATATAAAGATTAAATCCAGACAATAATTGTTCCTCTTTGTTTAATAAGTTGATCAACAAACATGAATCCATTACATTTTGATGCAACAGAAGTAATTGCAGAATTTAATTATATGATGATCTTTAAATGTTGAAACATAAAAATACACATGCAGAGGCACCCTTCAGAACTGAATATTGCTAACACATTAGGCAATACAAAACTTGTATGACAAACACATATCTACACTAAAACTAAAAACACACCTTCGGGCTTGTTCATCCCGTAGTTTGGCATCAAATTCTTTGCTAGGAGGATACTTTGGCAAACTTGAAGGATCACAAGGTAGAGGCTTTGTTGTGAAGAACTAGATAGCAAGTACACCAAAAGGAGACAGTCAAGACCAATGTATGTTGAATTATCAGAATCAATAATTTACATCCAAAATAAAAGAGAAATTAATGTAACAATGCAGTTGAGTAAGAGATAATGAATAAATACTCAGCCAATATATGATAAACATTAGCTGATATACAATATGAATTTTCTACTATATAAGATCTTTGAGACAATACTGATGAGGACTAACAATAATAGCAATGATAAAGAGACAATACAGGAGCATAAATTTGATTAAAGAAAAAATACACAAAGATGACATAAAAAATATTAGGTTGATATTTTTTGGAGAACACAAGCTAAGTTTGAAATATAATTCAAACTGATAATTTTTACCAACATGAACAACCATTCTTTATTATATGCATGGATAGATATGCACTTTATGTTAGAAACACCAGAACAACTGGTATTAGCAGCTGTTATGAAGCATGGCATCCATGGATAAAGTGGAAAGGAAATATATGAACAATGTATATTAATTAAAATGAGAAAGAATATAACTTATATAGAGAGTAAGCAAGCAACTAACTAATAAACATCTACTAACAAACTCTTAACTAATTCTAACTAATTACATCTCCAATAGAGTAAAGAATAAACATTATAAAATATATTCTAGTTTCAAAATTCATCATGAATTTCATACCTCACTCTTCAAAGCATATGCTGCAGATCCACGATCAGCAGGATCTATGGACAAAAGAGTCTCCATGAGAGCTAAGGCAGGTGCGGGGAAGTCTTTGAATGTGTCAGCAACACAACGCCTATAAGGTTGTTGGGGCTTAAATATTGTTGCATGGGGCAACTTTGATTTTCTCCAATAATCCTCAGAAGGTGAACCACAAAGTTTAAAAATTTTATGTAACTGCTCCACCTAGAAAACAGGACAGTACCTTTTAATCATCAAAGGTAACATGCAAGTATACAACATGACTAATGACACAAAAAGCCCCATACAAAGGAACATCAATCGAAAATTGTACAGACCATAATATTTATCTGTTTTGTTAGGCACTACTGATGATATCCCTTTATCAACACATCCTAAATCTTAATTAATGCTAAATAATGGTTCAAAATCAAAAGCCACCACACCATACACAAGTATATTCTAAAATTGTCCCACTTATAAAGAACAAAAGTATTAACAGTACACCGTAGACATTTAACAAATGATTTATGATGGAACATTAATATTAGTATAATATGGTTGTTAGGTAACCCCATTAGCAGTTGTTATGATAGTTAGATACCCATTAGATAGTTAGTTAGTATAATAATTAGAGAGTTAGTTAGTTGGGGGCCGGGATAATTAGAGAAATCAACCATGTTGCCTATAAATAAGAGGGGAGGGAAGGGAGAGATCATCTTGTCATTTGTGAGAGGATTGGGGCCTTTGGGCATTGGGATTGTTAGGATCCAATTGCAAGGTATGGGACTTGGGTCCCACATTGGAAGTATGGATTCTAGTGTAGGGTTTATAAGTCCCAGGGCTCTCCCATTAAAACGGCTAGCTTTTGGGGTGCGGTTTTCTCAAGATTTCTATCAATCGACATCAACACCTTTCACCATGTCTCCCAGCTGCAAACAAGTGGCACGGGTGGGGATGCCTTTGCCCAACACTAGTGCACAACCAGACCGGGACTGCGGAGCGTGGTAGGATGTTAGGATCCAATTGCAAGGTATGGGACTTGAGTCTCACATTGGAAGGATGGGATTCAAGTGTGGGATTTATAAGGCCTTGGACTCTCTAACTACAATGGCTAGCTTCTATGGTGGTTCTCCCACAGTTTCTATCAAGTGCAGACCCTTGAAGCTCTGTGACTATACTGTAACCAAGGGACTTTCCCCATTTTCTCTTTCTGTAATCCTGATCCAGTTTCTATCATTTGTCTATAGACATGGTTTATCATAGAATTATGGCATCGTTAGATTCATGTAGCCAACCCCATATAAGGGAAAGGCTTGCTTGATTGTTGTTGTCGACTAGTAATTGTTCAAAAGCCATCACACATAATAGCTCATACACAAGTATAATCTAAAATTTCTTAACCTACGAAGAACAAGAATTCACAGTGCACATTAGATATGTAACAGATTAAAAGAAGAAATACATTAATGCCACATTTTAACAGAAACATTTAAGTTCATATACCTCAGTTCTTCCAGGCATTATAGGTTTGCCAGCATACAGCTCAGCAAGTATGCAACCTGTACTCCATAAATCTACGGCAGTGCCATAGTATGTGGCACCAAGTAAAAGCTCTGGTGGCCTGTACCAAAGAGTGACAACTCGGCTTGTCAAAGGATGAGTTTGTTTGGGATCGAAAACACTTGCCAAACCAAAGTCTGCAATCTTCAAGATTCCATTGTTGTCAATCAAAAGGTTGGAACCCTTAATGTCACGGTGTAGCACACCACAGCTGTGGCAGTGGTCAAGTCCACGTAAAAGTTGCTGCATGTAACATTTAACCTGCCAAGTTCCAATAAGAAATTAATCCTTGCTTGAACTTCGTGGTATGTAGCATGTTGTCTTTAACTACATTTGTTTGAGGAAATCTCAAACTCTTTCATGAAGTCTCATCGCCTTATTTTAATAAAAAATATTTCATCCCAAAATAAATAAAGTAATTAAACCTCAGCGATAAATTTTTTCTGTCTTTAGCTATGTATGTCTTTAGTGGAAATCTTACCTTTTCTTGTAGTTCATTCCTCTTATTTTCAAATTTCAATATATTCAGTCCCAAAAATAAAAAGGAAATAATGTTGTGACAATCAGAATAAGTGTCTTCAACTATTAGCCTCAAAATATAATGGAAAACTTCATTTTGTTGAATATCACATTACCCGGCAACAAATAGCAGCAAGAATGCAAGATTCTTCTTGGAATATGCCATAACATGAGCTACATTAGTTGTAAAATGGCAGGGAAGAAGTAGAAGATAAAGAAGCTTTAAAGATTACCTGTGCTTCTGTAAACTTCGGCCCAGGATGTGATGCAAGCCCAGCCAAATCATGCTCCATGTATTCAAAAACAAGGTATAAGCTGCAAGACATCCTTGATGTAACCAGGCCTTCCAATTTTATGACATTTGGATGATTAAGCCTACGTAGAATGTGAATTTCCCTTGCCATGAAGCGAACACTCTCCGGCTCAAGATTATCAAACCTCACTTTTTTCAAAGCAACAATTTTCTTTTGCTCAAGATCACGAGCCCTATAAACATTACTATAAGTTCCCTGTCCAATCTGAAAATCAGAAGCAGGAAAAATTTTATCATTCATGACAAACTAAAGCAGGCAAAAATATATCATCATTTAGTTAATTGAGACCAAAGAGAAAAAAGATACCTAAATATAAATCTAGAAACTACAAGTAAACAAATCCCAAATTTACCTCAATGTTTTGTTAAATACATCAGAGGGTAAAATCAAGAATATTAAAATGCAAACAGACACAGAATTGTAGTAGGTCCAAATTGGAGGTATCTTGACCTAGGCCTTACCAAAGAAAATAAGTAAAAAATGAAGCATAACATTATTAGCATCTTAAATTCAATAACTAATAACAATCAAGAATTCTGTAAGACATGTTATATAGTGAGATCATAATATTCAAATATCAGTTTAAAAATGATAGGTTGGGCATAATGCATTGATGAAGGCTATAATCAAACAACAACAACTGACTACATTGATTCAAGAAGGAACAAAGGAAAAAAGAGTTCCAAATCCCTTACACAGAGTTTATCAATCAAGAGTTATCATTAGTAGTGAAATAAGTTACAATGACTCATAAGTTACCAATGTAGTGCATAAAAACAAGCAATTTTGGTCTATTGTGCAGAAGAACATAGATATAGTGATATAGATTAGGCAAGCCCCACCACCATGGCAACAATTATTTACACTCATAACCAAAGAAGGTAGTGGAGAAAGTTGGTAACTCTTTTTCCTAATTTCCATCCTTGGCATAAAGCAGATTTTGGAACCATAGATAATCAAAGAAAAAAGAGAGGGGGAGATGGTGAAGGAAAAACAAATTCAACACTTAACACATAAAGAAAACCTTTGAAAACTCAACACTTCAATCAACATTCTAGCAGCAACTGTAAAACTAAAAATATAATATCTGCACCGAACTAAAGCAATGTCAAAATTCCACAATGACACCAGATCAAGAAAGAAACATACTTTATCCAACTTCTCAAAAGAATCAGCACGGCGCGGCAACCATCCTTTGATAGCCTCTCCAGCCACTGCTGCCAGCCAGGATGGCCATCCAGCTGCAACCTGCTCCCCTTCCATGGCCTTGGGAACACTACCAGCCCCTGGATGTTGTTGAGCAGGATGTTGTTGAGCAGCAACACACTCCATTCTCTCCCTCTTCCTCTCAACATTATCTCCTTGCAATTGCAACCGGACAGAACCGTTCCCTTGCTTATCAATCAAAGCAGTCCTCACATCATTACCATCATACCTATCCTTCACCCTATATGCTTCCTCCCTCCTCGATGAAGCACCCCTCGACGGGCGAGAGTCCGATGAAGCCTTGCTCGACAACCGCTCCCTTGGACTCTCCTTGCTATCCTCAATGGCAGAGGGCTTGCAACATACACAACCCATTATGCAAAGCAAACAACCCCCTCCCACAAACACCAATTTTCAATTTCAATATTTCTCACCCCTTCAATTACATTCCCATAATACTATCCTAGCATCATCATCTTCACTTCACTTCCCATAACCACCAATGCTACACACAAAGCCAAATTGTAATAGTAACAATAATTACAACAGTAACCCAGTATTCATATAACCCCAAATGTGATCTCAGATCACTCAATCCACAAAAACTCAATAAGCTGACCAAAACAGTTTACTACAACCTCAAATTCAACAAACCAAATACCAGAAATCTTCAAAATAAACAATAAAACACACTTTTTTTACACAGTGGAATGATTTACCCAATGAAATACCAGTGGTTTATGAACGGGGAAGCATCAAAGTTTATAAATTTAGAAGAAAGAGAGGGTGAAATACCAACAGGAAGGTGTTCACAAGTTACAAGTTTTTGGGTGGAAGTGAGTTTGGAAAGGTGTGAATGTGGGACCCACAGAAGGCTTTCCCAGGACCCAGACAGGAAGAGAGGGAAAAGGGTAACGTTGAAACTCAGCAACAACAGTGAAATACATGCAAAGGTTGGACAGAGAAGCCATGGATCTAGGGCACCATCACAAGGATTTCAGAGAGGGAAAGAGAGAGAGAAGAGAGAGAAACCACAAGAGTGTGTTTTGTGATACGAAGAAATAAGTAACTAGAATAACATAAATGAAATTAAGATATTTAATTGTGAATGATAAAAATAATGAAATGTTATTATTAAAATAAGTTTAAGTAAAAACGTTTGAGAATCAACTAGTTTTGTGCGGGCAGAAACTCCAAGTTGCGTTTAGGACAGATTTGGGGTGATTTTTATGGGTAAGTTTTAAAAATTAAAAATAGTTTTTAGTATTAATTTATTAGATTAAAAATAAATTTTTAGTTTTAAAATAAATTTAGTTTGAAATTTTTTATTTTATTTAAATCATATTAATAGGAATGGTGATATGGTAATTTTTTTAAACTAAAAATCAAACTTTCAAACCTTTTTCTTTTATTTTATCAATAAACATAAAATTATTTTAAAAATTAAGTTAAAAATTTTTAATTTTATTTTAATCAAACACATTTTATTTTAAAAATTGAATTTAAAAAAAATAAAAAAATTCGCTGTCACTCTAAATTGGCCTTAATACATGGTTTTTGATTTAATTTTAAAATTAACGTGTATGAAATTAAACTATATTAAGCAAAGTGCTTGCCTCCCAATTCTTGTCTAAGGAATTGATATTTTACTTACTAGGAAGATAGTACTGATTCATAAATGAAAAATATATAAAAAAAAAAGTTAGAAAAACATAATTTTTAGTTTGACGTTTAATATTTTACAAAAAAAAGTTAATAGAGATACATTCACGGTGTAAAATACGGTCAAATAAAAAAAAACTATATGCAATATGAATTTAATATAATTATTATAAAAATGAATAATTTTATTATATATAAAAATTTGTGACTAAATAATCCACTATATATTATTTATTCTTTAAAAATCATATTGAGCATTTATTAATTTGAGTTAAATTAATAATATAATTTAAGGAAATAAATTTAATTATTTTTTATTTATAGAACCCAAATTTAAAATTTTATTTAAGAAAAATTAATCTAAAAATCACATTAAACTTTTATTAATCTGACTTAAATAAAATTAATTTATATGGGAAAATGTTTTTAATATTTATTCATAAAACTTGAACTTTAAAACTTTTCAAAATAATTTAAAAATCACTTTAAATTCTTACTCATTATGAGTTAAATAAAAAAACCATTTTAAAGATAAAATTGTGCTAATAATTAGTTTTTATTTATATATCTCTCAGTCAAAATTTTACTCAAGATTCATTTGTTAGGAAATTAAATAAAACTAGTTTTAATAATTAATCTTAAATCATTAAATATAATTAAGATAAATTTAAATTAATCTCATTAATAAGTTTAAATTATATATATATATATATATATTAGAAATATAAAAGTTAATTTCTTAAGACTAAGACAGGGACTTAAAAGAAAAAGGCAGTACCTAACTGCCGTTGGTAGCTGCACTGCACATGTTCAGGTTGCCAAGAGGACTGTCTCTGTAGCACATTACAGCTTTCACTGAAAAGAAACAAAAGAGAATAATAAAATATTGAAAAAATAAATAGGTATATTTTAAAAGATAAAATATAAATAATTGTTAATTAAAAATTAATATTAATATAATAAATAATATTAAATTTTATTACATATATTTTATTTTATTATAAATTTCAATCTTTAATTTTTAATTAAAAACTATTCGTGCATTTTGTTTTTTAAAAAAAGAAAAAAAAACTAAAATCATCAATGAAGTGAAGGTGAAACCGACCAAATGCAAAATCATTCTTTTTCTTCGCAACGAACCCCACGGGCGTTGAATAGTGAATAATTAAAATATTTAAAATTATAAAATATGTATGATTATTTTGTTAAAATTTCAAATTAAATTTTTAAATAAATAAGCAAAATATGTGTCATTCTTAAGATAAACTACGCTGAGAAATTAAATTACTCTTAATTTTATATATAGGAAATAAAAAATGCCCATGCTCAAAAATTGATGAAAGTATAATATGTACAAAATTATTTAAATTAAATTTGAATAGTTTAAATTTTTTAAATTAAAATCTAAATCAATCAATTAATTCCTGAATTATTTAGAAAACTTTAATGGAGTCTATATAATTTAAAGATTTATAATTGGGTATTTAAATTTATAAATCACTTTAGTTGGATTCTTGAACTAATTTTTATTAGGGTTTTACCAAATAAATTAGACGAAATATTCTTGATTCATGTAAAGACTTATTTTTGAAATCCTAACCAGGACTTAATTAAAAGTAATTTATATATTCAAAGACGTAATTAGAAATTTTTAAAGAAAAATAACCCATTTAGAAATTATACATAATTCAGAAACTAATAAATTAGTTTAATCTAAAATTATAATTTAATTTAGCCTTCATAAGATCCACTTGACATTAATTTGATATTTCAAAATTTTGTGATATCAAGTACGTCAAATATTAAAAGAAAAAAGAAAAGAATATTATTTTTAACTTTTTTAAATTATGTAATATCCTATGTCTTTAAGTGATAAAATTGATATAAAATTTATTATTTAGGTGATTAAATAGGTAGTGTTATCTGTTTTCAAAATTAATTATAATAATATTGTTTAACACCAAAATAATTTCAATTTATTTAATAAATTAGTTATAAATTATTAGTACCACATACATACATGTTAAAATAAATAAATTATAGTATAAATGCAGACAAAAAAAAGTTAAATATTAAATTAAAGAATTAAATATATTTTTAATTTTTATTAGATAAACATATTTTGATCTATGTACATATAAAAAAAATTGTTTTCAACCTTTTAAAATAAAAAATAAGTGTTTTTAAATATTTATAATTTTTTTTAGAAATATAACATGTTAATATAGTATTACATATTTAGTGAGTATTATATGAGATAATCATTCAACATTTCATTAATCACATTAGTAGGAATGATAATGAATAAAAGACCTAAACAATACCCAAAAAAAATTATCTTTGATGGATAAAAAATTATCTACTTAATAGGTATAAACTCAAATATGGATAATTATTCGTAAAATTTAATAAATATAATTATAAATATGAGTACCTTAATATTCAACTCTACTTGTAATTGCACATATAATAATAATAATATAAAATTTAAAGAGATAGATAATATATTTCTTATTTATTTATTCATTTTTAATTTTTTTCTATTTATTATATCATTGTCACCTTCTTTAATGTCTTTTTAATAAATTATAAAAAATATTGACTCAAAACTTACGAGTTTATAAGTTTATTATTATGAAAGTTTATTATAATATTTATAATGTTTTAAAACTATTATCATTATGTTTTATAAAAAAATATATTGAATAAGATTTTAATTTTTATGAAATTTTATTATTGAACAAAATTTTTGAATAAAGTTTTAATTTAATTATTAATATATTTTTAATTAATATATTTTATTTATAAATTTTTATTATTAATGAAAATGCATATTTAAATATCCAATAAAACATAATACATATATTAAAATTACTATTCACGCATATATGAATTTAGATACAATATTTTTTTAAATACAAGTATAAAAACAAAAATTTATCCATTATCATTCGTGCACATAAACATGTAAGGAATTTCATATGATAATATAAACTAAAAAAATATTTTTTTTCTTTTAAGAATAAAATCAAAACTATTTTGGATTAAAAAGTAAAATATCAAAGATTAAATTAAATTAACAAATGAATTAATTAAAATAACTCTCATTACGCGCTACGCGTGGAGTCGCGTGGTTGGAAGGAAGGTACAATTGGCTCGTTTTATGTAAGGTCGTTGGCCTTTCAACTGCTTTTATGAGTTGAGTTTGCAAAAATTATTTGGTGACAGAACTATGATGCAATCACTTATACAATCTGTTTGGTTCAATAGGATGCCCCGCAATTCTATAATAATAATGACTATAGATTCTGTGCCCCATCATCAACGGTTCATATCACTTCATTTGGTCTTCATATATCTTTTCCTTTTGCTACATAATAAAAAAAATATCATCATTTTGGCTTAACAAATACCTTGCCATGTCCTTTTCAATTGTTGGTGTCACACATCTACCCTACTTAACTTGTTTCCTTTTTTACCTTTTCTCCCTTGTTTATTTTCCAACAACAAACCGTATTTATTTGGCTTTTGTAAAATACTATTAACAAAAGAAGTTGAATCTTATTTTACCAATCACAATTATTGATGCGATGATACTATGAAATTATATAAAGAAATTTATCTAAACGATTACAAATTTATTAAGTAGTATTGAAATATTTATGATGATTTGGATGGATATTTATGAATTTAATTTTAATTTATCTTAATTTTATAAAATTGATGTTAAAAATAAATTTAAAGTAAAGTAATTTATGTCTAGATACTTTTTTTAAAAAAATAATGTTGACATAATTATGTATGTTGTTTAAATAGTTTGAATCAAATTATATTTTAGATATATAATTATAAAAATATTTAGGTAACAATATTTTTTATTCATGTGGAGAGGGAAAATAGGAAAAGTAGAAATTAAACTCTATGTAAACGCAAGCATATGCTACTTTTGTTCAACTGGGGGGTTAATAACTAACTAAACTTTACCTAAAAAAACTAACTAAACCTGATTGTATAGTGCCCTTTGACAGAGAAAATCACTTCTCAACAAGATTTGAGGTTGACAAACAAAAGACTGAACATATACAATAACTTCTAATGAAAGTAAAATATTGAAAGAGGCAATTTCTACATCCTTTAACACGTGACTTGTGTTAAGGAAATAATTTGAAATTTTCCAAGTATTGAATAGTCATTAGAAACTCTTTTCATCCATGTTCTTGTTGGTTGTTCCTTTTCAATGGACAATCTCCTAATAATTAGTCAGAATAACCTCTTTTATATATCTTTTGATTTTGGGCAAGAGGTGTTGAATCCCAAAATGTCTATTATCTTATACAATAAGATCAACCTTGTGAAAACAAATGTATTTATTAAGTGTGCAAGTTACTGAAATGAATAAAAAAAATAAGCATTTGATAAGGCAATAATGTCTATTGAATAAGTAAATCTATTATGTTAATATGTAACTGAATTTGAATTTCTTGAATAAAGTCCTAAATTTAAATTTTATAAATGAAATAAACATGACTAAAAAAATTTTCACTAAAAATAATTAGTTAAATTCTTTCATATGAATATTTTACTCAATCACATAATAATAATAAAAATAAATATATTCATATTAATTTATCTTTGTTGTTTTTCGATGTGAGATAGATAAATTACTTTGTATTTCTCTTTGTTATTTATTTATTCTTCTTTGTTGAGTTTAATGTGGATACGTTGTGCTTTCTATTATCAAAATTTTCAAACTTCTATTAAACTTTTATAAGCACGATCTTTATCTGTCTCACTTATTTCGTAAATTGTCTACACACTTACGGTTAGACTGAAAAGGTTTGCCTTGTGAAATAGTTTTATAAAAAAAATTATTTTTTGTTTTAATTTTAAGAAGTTGATAAAGGCGTGAAGGTATAACTCCTTTTCTCTTTATTAATTGAATATATTATGAGTTTAACGATCATGTTTATTTATTGTATAAAATAATTTTATATTATTATCTAATTATAAATTACTATTTAATGAATTTGGACTCTTGTCTTCCATCAAAGCTAGTTAGAACCAAGAAAAAACTTTCAAGAATGTCCAAGAAGGTAATGCAGAAGCAAAAACAAACAAAAGAAAAAAGAAAGAAAGGGGGATTTCGCTACTAGTCATAGAACTAGATAAGAGTATCGAGATTCGTCATGAGTACGTTGTATGCTTGATGAGAATAGAGTCCTTGGACAAACCAAGAGAAAGCTCTCAAATGTGCAAAGGCACAAAACTATTCCACATTAAAAAAAATGATCAAAAGTTCTCTACACCCTTGCATGGGGAATCCTTTTATATCATGATTAGTGACTTAAGTGGACTTCACTAATCATGCCTAAGGTCCATGACAAGGTCCGAAACACATAGGGTCCAATAAATAAAATTAGTCTTGTCCCTAGCTTAGTAACCAAAACAAGACTAGTTTTAGCCACGAATTTGGAGACCAAAAAATTGGCTAAGTAGCTTGGACTATCTAATGACCTTTGTCTTAAAGCTATCATATAGTATGAGTTATACAAAAGAAGGTACAAAGATACACGATATTTTCAATCTTATACATTACCTTCAAGGCAGTAGGACTTCCTTGATCTTCACCTGGATCCTTGAGGGTGGTCAACTAATGTTGAACTTCTTCTAAGATCCTTCTTAGCAGACACCTTGTTTACCCTTTTTGTATATGCATCATTGTCGTTATGACTTTTTAATGTTGATATGACTTTTAAGATATTTGTTATAAAAGTTAACAAATTTACTATAATCAATGGTTGTGATTAAATAATAGTGTAAAATTGTTTTACACGATTAATACACTACCTATTTTCTTATATGTTATTCTAACACATAATTAATAAGTAATGAGTAAATTAATGTATTAAACCTCAAATAAATCAATTTGAACTTTATCAAAAAGAAAAAGATGAATATAATTTTCCTTCTACTTATCGTATAATTATGAAACTTTACATTATAACTACAAATATTATTTTTAGCAACATTTTATTGTAAAATTTTTGTCAATACTTTTATTAGTGACATTATTTTTATATTTTTAGTAACATTTTTTATATCTTTAATAACATTTAAATGTTATTAATAATATTTTGTAACCTAGTTCAAATACAAAACATATGATAAAATGTTACAAAAATTAATAGGTAATATTTTTTATATACATTTTCATAACATTTTTAAATTTTATAAAAAAATCATATATGTTATAGTGTATAAGTATATTGTTTAATTAAAATTAATAATTTAAAATTTTATTTAATATATAATACATATTTAAATTAATGACATCAAGAATAGTCCATAAATCAAAATATTTAAAAGAAAATATTTTCTCATTTTTTAATATAAAATAAATCAATCTAAATATGCATATTATAAAGTATAATGGAGATGTTCATATTTAAAGTTTAATAATTATTTCATTATTTTTATTTACTTATTTATTTACAATAAATTGGATGCATGTTTTAACTTTATACAAACACGTGTCTTATTTATTTAAACCTTTTTTTTTATTCAAACATGTTTAGTTACTCGAATATTTTATTATATCTATCTGATATTATATATACATGTTCGAAACTTTGAATATACACAGTTAAAGAATAAAATTTATGATCATTACATTTTATTTTGACATGTAAAATGAATTTTTTGTTAAATAAAAGTTTATGCAACTATTTTCTTTTTTACAAAATATTTATGTAGATAAAACTTAATATATTTTTATAATTATTTCATCAAAGTTATAAATAAAATTGTTTTCATATAGTTTTAATAACTAATAGTTAATAATTAATTAATTTTCATTAAGATGATTTTATATTTGATTTGATAATTCCTAATTAATAGTGTTATTAAATGCATGCATCTTAAAGTGATTTTATTTATAAGCATAAAATATAGATTTTTAAACAAAATATCATTTAATTCAAATTAAGTAAATATGATTTTATTTCATAATCTACTTAATTAACATGTATAAAATTTTAAACATATTCATATAGGAATTTTTCATAAGTTTGATGGTTAGATAGATTATAATAATTACAACAATTTGTTTAATTAACTTCAAACATTTAAATTTTATAGCTTTTAGTTATATTATGAAAAATATAATAAAATATTTCAAACTATTACAAATTAAAATACAAAATTTTATCTCATCTTATACCAAGTATGATCTTAAATTAATATTGAAGGAAATTAAATGTGACAAAGAAGAAGTTGATTTGAATCATATATGAAAACTCAACTTTTAAGTTCTTTCTATAGTTAAGGTTTTAAATTGGGACTACGATTGTGGTTGCGATAAGGATATTGCGGATTCTACAATAAGGAATTTGGTCATTGTGACGCGAATGTATCACAAATTTGAACATTATATTATACTATTTTGTATTATTATATAATCCATAGTAACTTACAATATTTTTTTTCATCATTACGAGATAGTCAAAACTAAAAAAAAATAGTTAAAATATATTAAAATAAAACTAAATTAATAGCTACTAATATATTTATTAAATCCATCCATATTTGAGTGTCTCAACAACATAAATAAATTAATAACTACTTATACGGTTAAATAAAATTCTTGCATATATTAATTATCTATCTAAATTCTTCAACATAAAACTACTATTACATATAAAATAATTTATGGAAATTCATTATTTTCAATCACTGCATTATAAACAACATGCATGATCATAGTCTCCACTTTTTTACCATTATCTTGTTTCCCCAAAACACAATCACACCTCAAATCTTTATTATAAAAAATAATTAATATATAATTTGTGAAAAAACATTACCTTAGCAGTTACCTGATAGAAACTCAACCAACAAAGTCAAAAATCTTTTGCATGACATTGAAAGTCCCATGACTAAGTTCAAAACCAAAATGGCGAAGGAATTTTTGCAATGCCTAATTGTGGAGATTAAGGAAAGTTCAGAACAAAGTGAATTAGAGACTACACCAAAATGGATCACTTTATTATAAGTTGATGATGATTGAAGCCTAACTTGAAGAATACATGAAAAACTCAAAGTCATTTTTATGTAATTTAGGCTGAATGATTAATTAAGATCTATTTACATGTCATTTTCACACATTACGTTCATGTAATAAGTTTGGATGTTTTTTCACATTTTCTAGGTCAATTTTCATTGTATTAAAGCTTTTTAAACCATTATGATGGTTGGTGAGTTAGTGGAAAGTCATTTCTGCTGGAGAAATAAAAGTTTAGTAAGGAGTTACAAATAATAGGAATTTAATGCCTAGTGGAAATGTTAGTGGGATTAATTTCAAGATTGTTTAGTTTAGCCTAATAAAAAACTCTTGTAAGCAACTAGAATAGACATTTTTTTCAAGTTGAATAAAATTGAGTTTTCTCTATTGTGAGAGCTTTCCATTTGTTATTGGGTTAAGAACTTTATAGTGTTGGTTTTATCGATAGGTTGCAGTTAGGGTCACTTTTCTTTTGATAACTCTAGTTCTACTCATAGGTCGCGGTTAGGGTCAAGTTTCTCTTGTCATCATTTACCTAATTTCTAGATGGTCCTAAATAAAAATCTTATCATTTGGTATCAAAGCTTCAACTCTTGAAATTAGGTGTCATCCATCCTTTGTTTCTCTATCTTTTTGTATTTTATTTAAAAAAATTATTTTTATTTTTTCTCTTGTTATTTCTCTTACTGTGTCATCTTGCTTTGTTCTATTTGTTTGTGGCTATTTATCTCCCTTTGTTTTATTTCTTTGAGTTTGTTCATCTCTCTTTGTTGTCTCTATGTTTTGTTTTTCTTTTCTTTTCTATCATATAGTATACCAAAAAAAATTCTAGCAAAAAAAAAACAAAAGAGAAAGTTGTGAAAAAAAAAGAGAAAATTCCATATTGAAAAATTTGCAAAAAAAAGAGAAAAAATGGCTAGTAGTCAATTTATTGTTTCAACTTAGATATTGCACAACCTAAAAAAAAGTTTGAATTTTGGTCATATTTTCTCTTTTTGAGTCTACAATACCTTCATTGAACTTGTAAAAAAAATCTAGAATTCCTTTTTTTAGTTTCAATTATTTCGTGTTAGTTCTTGTTTCTAAGCTACCAAATTACCAAATCCTTATTGTTTCTTATTGTGTAGCATCATTCTCAAAGGTTCTTACTTAAGAGCTCATAAGGCAAAGTTGAGTGGTAAAAGGTAAGAGTGGTGAGACCATAAAAAAAAGCCAAATTGAGTGAAATATGAGTAACTATAACATAATTTAAGCGTAAACATGCGAGAGAGTGTTTGTGTAAATATATTTTTATTTCTAACTCGATTTTTGCAATATTTTAATCATGAGTGGAGAAGGAGAAGAACAGAAGGTTGATATCAAATTATTCATCGAAGCTGTTCAAGAATAATTTATGGCTCTAAATGCAAGATTGGATTATTTACAATCTACACTCAAGTATAAGAGCCCTATTAGTCGAAACAAGGATAAGGAAGAAGAAGAGGAGTATTTAGATGGAAGAAATAATGAAAATAAAAGGAGAAGAAAAAGTGAGCCAAGACGTGACAATTACTTGGGTAATATTAAGGTGACGATCCCTACATTCCAAGGAAAGAATGATCATAAATTATACTTGGAGTGGGAGAGAAAAATTGAACATGTGTTTGATTGTCACAATTACTCGAAGGAGAAAAAGGTAAATTAGTAGTTGTTGAATTTACTGATTATGCTAGTATTTGGTAAAATCAATTTGTGATTAATAGGCATAGAAATGGAGAGAGACTTATTTGTATATGAGAAGATATGAAGTCTATCATGAGAAGGAGATTTGTACCAAGTCATTACCATAGGGACTTGCACAAAAAATTACAAAGTTTAACACTAGGTTCTATGAGTGTGAGGATTATTATAAGGAGATGGAAATAGCCATGATTAGAGCCAATGTGGAGGAAGACTGTAAGACAACTATGACTAGATTTATTAGAAACTTAAAGAAAGAGATAGTTGATGTGGTGGAGTTGCAACATTATATAGAGATAAAGGATTCGTTGCACAAAGCAATTCAAGCAGAGAGACAATTAAAGTCTAAAAACTCTTCCAAAATTGCTTTATCTTCTAGCTCTTCATGAAGATCAAATTTAGAAGAACAATAAAATTATTACAAATCCTAAAGAAGATGTAAAGGCCAAATATTCAAATGCTTATCCTAAAGGTAAAATTGACACTAATACATCCTATAAGTCACGTGATATCAAGTGTTTTAGGTGGGATAATAGAAAAATAGAGAGTGGGAGCTCAAGTGATGATGAAATGCACCATTGGAGGATTGTAGTGATGTTGAAGTTGTTAAACCTATACATGGAGTTGTACTTGTTACAAAGTGTGCTCTTAAGATACACTCTAAGGGAAATGGTGATGTGGAGAAACGTGAGCATATTTTTCATGATAAGTGCCACATAAATGACAAGGTATGTAGCATGATCATTGACAGTGATATGATATTCAACTTCAGAACATATTTGATACAGAGGAATACATAACACATTTATAGTCAATTTCACAAATGAATTTGATGCAAAGGAAGGAAAACACATTTAGGCATCAAATTGCATAACTTGTGCTTCTATAGAGAGATTTTTAGGTTTTGAGATAAAACTCTTCCTAGGAAAACACTTCAATTATATTATCATTTTTAATTTCTTAAGGAGTGTATATAGGCTTTGTGTAATATTGTGCATTCACTCGTTGAGTGTTAGAAAGAGCAAAGAGTTAGGGTCAAATTGTATTGGGGAAACTATTGAGCTATGGTTGAGCTCGCAAAGACTAAGATAAAAATAGTGGTTTTGGAAAGCATGTGGATGCTTTGGAACGACTACCTTGTGTAATCTAGAATTAATTACAATGTTAAAATTCTATTAAGGTAGGGACTAGATGTATGAACATTCACAAGTTGGCTTGGATTGGTTCTAGGTGAAAATGAAATTTGAACCAATCATTTTTATCAACTTGATTTAAATTTCCTTTTTTTATTGGCACAATCATGACCAAACCAAACAAATCCAAAATAGATTGATTCAATTTTGTATTATATATAAAAAACACATGGTTTTGTAAAAAAAATATATAACCTATTATTAAAAAAACCTACTCAACATAATTTCTTGTTATTGGCTTACAACAACAAAATAATAACAAAATAAAATACAAAGTAATATAACAATAATTGTATCTTACTGGTGGTTGAATAAATCCAATCAAAGTACAAGAACTATATCTCAACGTGCCAATAGAGCCAAAAAGAAAAAAAAATTGATCACCCTCCATCCTTATGAAAAATCTCAATCAAATAGAAATCATAAAAAATGATACAAAATAATAATATTACAATAACAGGCATACTATACTAATTAACAATATTTACCAGTGAATTCATAGTGTAAACCTGATTGTGTGCACATGTACCAAGCACTTCCACCCTATTCCAATCTTCTTATTTTTGGGTTTTTGTGTAACATCATAATTTTCTGCTACCTTTATTTAATAATAATAAAAAAGAGACTTTTTATATTTAATTCATTAATTTGTTAAATTTATATTTACGCTTTGTTTTACTTAATTTTTTTTCTCAAACTTATTATATGTAAGCTTGAATGAATTCTAAAACTAGTAAGACAATTAGAAAGAAGTATCAACAGTTTTATTGAATAAAATAAAAAGTATAAATTAAAAACTAACAAAAAAAACTAACCTTTTAAAATAAACAAAGCAAAACAACTTAAAAACTCATTATTTTAGCAAGTAGCTCAATATTTTATTACAAGTTGCAAAGCTATCATTAGAAACTACGTTAGAAAGTAACCAAACAACACTAACTTGGTTTAAATTCAAGTAAACTAAACTAAAACTAATTAGAAACTAAGTAGATAAAATAATTACCTAGAACCTATACGAATGCGAAATTGCCACCTAAAAGCCTAGTTAAATTTACAAAAATCACCCTGCAAATCAGTATATAGAGGATTTACGAATTTTCTCAAAATACTACTTTAGTTATTTCACTTGACACTTTTAAAATCTATTCAAAGTTTTTCTTACTAAAATTATAGTGTGGGAAGAACCTTCCTCCAAGAAATTAGATTGGAAGAAAAGTGTTACTTAGTCAACAATAAAAATCTAAAATAAGTAATGAGTGTTGGAAGAGGTGCCCTTACTTCATCCTATTTACTTTATATTATTTAATTATTACTAAAAGGTAAAAAAAATATTTTTAATAACTTCTTAATATCTAATTAATACTTCCTTTTATTTTTGCTAACAGTTCATTTTATTTATTACTGCTAAAGGCTATCTTTATCTCATCTTAACTAAATTCTAATTGTCTTTTGTTTTGATTCTATTGTATTTTCCGATTACTAATCTTTATCTTATTTTATATGCATCAAATCACATTAGTTACTTTTAATTACTATTAATACAACATACACTTTAATCAATTAAACAATGTCGTGATTTGTTTTAATATACCATTTCTATATTCTTTATACTTCAAACAATAAATACATTGTTATAAAGAAATTAAGGTGCAGTAATTTTATGTCATATATTATTTAAAGATAATTGTGCATGAATACAGCATATTTTGTAATAAAGAGTGAATTGTGTTGCACTAAGATGGTGGTAAAAATGTATAAGTGGAGGTTTCTTTTAGTCTTGAGATTAAATGAATTTAGGGTTTAAGGTTTATTGAGGTATAAATGATCAATGGATAACTTCCTTTTTGTGTTGTACCGACCATGACAAAATTCTTTTTATTTTTACTAATCATATTCAACTCAGGATTAGTTTATTGAGGTATTTGGGCACAATCATATTGTGCATACATATAATTATTGATATTGATATACTTTATGATTAATGACACCAAGTGTTACTCCCCAATCAATCAACTAAAAGAAAAATCTCAATCTTTTTATAGAGTAGAATTGTTGGGCCCATGCATTATTCTTCAATAGAAAGTTTATGTCTTATATAAGTGTATCATTATCATGCATCATTTAATGCATTTGTTTCTATGGTTATATTTTTATTTTAAATTGTCCTATATGATAATTTTCCTTATCACATAGATAAAGACTCAACTCATGAATTAATTACAAATAGGAAAAATACTTTCTTAATTTGATTGACTGAAGATATCGGTAACAATCTAAGCAGTAACTCAACAACTAGCAAGTGAGCATCAAGCCCCTTAATAGTAGTCATCAAGACACCTTCTACTCCTAGTCCTACACGAGCTTGGGTATAGATCCCCAAAAAGTTTGTGAGGCAAGTGACTATGGAGTGCATGAGAAACATGCAAACTTGTAACCCTAACAACTATCCAAATCTACACAAGAACCAACAACACAAATATATATTAAAATAAAGTCTTTTATCATAAAGACTTTTACAATTAAAAAACCTAGCACATGCTTAAAAGAAAAAGGAAGAAAGAGCTAGAGAAATTCAAGAGACATTACCTTCTAAGAAGACAACCCTTTAACATTTGTTCAAGGTGAGTGGAACAACATCTTTTTAAACTTTCATGCTATGCATTCTTGATTTCTTTGGAGTTCTTGCTAACAAAGTTTTAGGAATTTTCTGTAATCTAATTGTTGTATTTAATTTAGTAATTTTTGGAAAATATATATTTCTTTTAGGGTTTCGATAAGAAAATTTTGTATTTTAAGGAAACCTAGTTGTTTGTTGAAATTCAATTGGAGTTATTTCTTATAATAAAATGACTAATAATAATAAATCTCTTACATAAAATGAAAACATTACATTCATACACAATAATTTCTTATACAATTCATATCAAAGTATACAACAACACTGAATAACAAATTTGAACAATAAATACATAAACATACACAATTTTCTTATTAAAATCCTAAAAGAAACATATATTTCCCAAAAATTACTAAATCAAACACAACAATTAGGTTACAAAAAAATTCCTATAACTTTGTTAACTAGAATTCCAAAGAAATCAAGAATGCATACCATGGAAGTTCAAAAAGATGTTCTATTCACCTTGAACAAATGCTAAAGAGTTGTCTTCTTAGTAGGATGAAATCTTTTGAATTTTTTCAACTCTCTCTTCCTTTTTCTTCTAAGCGTGTGTTAGGACTTTTAATTGTAAAAGTAACTTCCTTTTCTTTCTTTCTTTTCCTAGTCCTATGCATGTAACCTAGTATTTTTCCTTTTTACTTATATTTTTTCTATTTTATCTTTTTAGAAATTATTTACTATTTAAGTTCAAATACACCCATGTTTGCAATTCTCCCATTGAATTTTGCTGAGTGGGAACGTGGAATACCCCACATGGATCCCTTTCTTTTTATTATATATTTTTATTAATTTTTCTTTTATTTTCTTTTATAACTGTTAAATAATTTTAATATATCTTATTATAACCAATTTTCATTTCAAACTTCCTAACAACTTAATCTTTTTACTAACTAAATAAAATATATAACTAAATAATTATTTTTGAATTTTAGGATGTTACAACCAACAACACAAATATATACAAAATTAAAATCTTTTATCATATAGTCAAGATCAAACATACCATATTTACAAAAATCAATAGAGTATTTACAACAAAATAACCATAATATACAAGAAAATTAAAAGAGGAGTAAAATGAATATTTATTAAGTTATAATTTTGTGCAATTAATTATGTCAAACCTAACTTTCAAATGTCTTTAATGGAATTTCCATCCGTCACACCTAAGATCATAACGAGAATTACGAAAAAAATATTTTACATAGAGTCACCATCAATACTTTATTTTAAGAGAAAAATATTAAAAAAAAATATTTCCATAAATGATTTTCGAAATTAAAAATAGATTCTTGAATCAATTACGGATAAGAAAAATATTAATATTTTTTATTATGTTCTTAATGGAATTTCCATCCATCACACCTAAGAGAAAAATATTAGAAAAAATATTTCCATAAATGATTTTTGAAATTAAAGATAGGTTCTTGAATCAATTACGTATAAGAAAGATATTAATATTTTTTATTATGCAAAACCATATAACTTTGTAAACATTTATTTTATCATATAAAAAGATAATATTTTTTATTTTTTATTAGTACTATTTTTTATTTTTTAAGAAGAAATTTTATTATTATTTTGATTTAAATTGAAATTTGAAAAGATATTGGTTGCTTGAGAATATTTTTTATTTTATGGAAAAAGAAAATTTTTAAAAAGATATTAGTTAAAAAATATTATATTTTTTAAAAGAATTTATCCTTGTACCAGTTTAAGTTAACATACAACTAATCATTAAACCTTTACTATTTGAATAACATAAATGAAACGAATTGTTATTCAATTAGCATCATCGACACCATTGCATATTTAGATAAATTTTATTCTTTTACCTTTTATAAAAGGTTTACCTTTTAATCCACACATAAGAGTTTATAATAGCAACGAACTATTTGTGAACCTTTGTGATTCAAATGACACCGAAAGTAATATTTACTAATTTAATGTCACGAATTTTGCGCATATTAAAGTTTTTATTTTTATATAAAACTACGAATACGATAAATAATCTATACACTAATTAAGCAACGCAAAGTCTCAATTTTTATGATTTTTTATTGGAAACGAAAATTTTAGATTATTTTTTATTATGTATAACTTTAAAAACAAAAGAAAACCGAAAGACTTAGTAAATATAATGAAAGCAACCTACAAGTTCCCTACAATCTAAAACCTCACCATTTTAACATTCTAAGACCATCCATAATGGTCGTACTTAAAGGGGAACTTGCTCATTAAGAAGTGGGTCTTAATAAGAACTCCCATTGGTTAAGCACTTGAATTTTATACAAGAACTAGTGCTTATGAGAGGCTTCGTGGGCCATGCTGCGACTTTATTAAAAAAAATAAAGCATACTTACACTTACATATGTGTTTATGTGCCCATGTAATATTTTTTAGAGGTGCTAGGTTAGAGAGACTAGGTGCTTAAATTGAAAAAGGTAAAATTGAGATATGCCTACAAGTAGGACTCACTTGAGAACCCAATGAGAAAATCTGGTTCGGAGATGCTCTGCCAACATAAAGAAAAAGTACATCATGCCTATTACTTACATACACCTACATGATTTAATGTTCATAACAAAATAATCAAGAAAAAAAAGAAACAACATAAAACGAGAAAAGATTCAGATAATGGACTTGGATACAAAATGTGAAATGAAGGAAATAAAGGCACGGGCTTGGCCAGACGTGAAGTGTAACACCTGGTTTTTATTATTATTTATTATTGTCTATAAATATTATTATTATTAAATATTAACAAGTGTTGGAATATTTTATGCAAGTTATTAATTTAATATAAAATTTATTTAAGAATTATATATGTGATTTGAAAAATAAATTTTAACTAAATAAAGTCGAGAAAAATGATCTTGGACCATTCTAATTATATTTCTTACTCCGTTAAAATCGTAATGCTCTTGAGTCAGTTTCCTTTTGAAACATTTTCTGAGAACAAAGTGTGAAAGAAAAGAACATGTAGAGGGAGTATTAGAGATGTTCGTTGTTGTGGTTTTTGCACTAGGTAAGAAGGGGAGTGAGTTTTATTTAACTATTAGGTTTTCTTTATGTAAGACAAGTATTGTGATCGTTCTTAAGACCGTCGTTTTGCATGTGATTGGTGGTAGTGTATGATTTTTGTAGCAATTGTATAGTACATTTCTATCAATTGATTGGATTTTCATGTTTGCTCTTGAATACTGGGGTTTTGGCTTATTTGCGATTTTGAATTGGAGCTTTTTTGTGTTGAATGAAATTGGATGCAATTGAGTGTTATTTTGTGTTTTCATGTGCTAAACCCATATGAATAAGAGAACATAAATTGGTTAAGTTTTCCCATTCAATTTTGAATATTTGGTAATTTTTTTTGCAAAAAATTGTGAAATCACAAACTACTATTTGTCACTCTCACTAAATGAGAGGTGACCCTCGCTAGGCGAAAGCCCTTTCAGAAGGAGAACTCCTTCTTTGTTGGGCCTATACTTTGGGTGAGTGTGAGACTTGCTGGGTGAATGAAAGCCTTGGAGCATTGTGGCTCCACTTGTTGGGTGAGTAGTGAGGCTCACCGAGTGAGAAAGTGAAACAAAGAGTTAAAACTCTCTATCTCAAGTGTTTGTTGAGCATGATGGTGACTCACTAAGTGAGATAAAGACGAGCTCTCTGCCAAGCATCTCCATTGAGCGAAGATTGTGTTGTTGGGCAAAAGAGAGTACTAAAACTCTCTAGAGTTCGACTCATTGGGCGAGGGTTGTGACTCATTGAGCAGGAGTAGGTGCAAAACTCTTGGAGTCCTAACTTGTTGAGCAATAAATGTTCTTAATAAGTGAAAGAGAGGAAACAAAGAGTAGTGCTCTTTGTAGTTGGAGTCACTGGGCAAGCAAGACAGTTCGTTGGGCAAGTGTTGGTATAGAGCTTTCTATAACTTTAATTTGCCGAGTGAGAGGCTAAGCTTATTAAGCGAGAGGCTGAGTGAAAGATGCAAACTTAGTTAATAGATTCCCTTATAGTAAGCCTAAGAGTTGTATGTTTTGCAAGTTTGTGTACAATAATGTTATTGCCATTGCATTGGAAGAGATGAGCATAATTTGGCAAGAAAAGAACTAGGATAATACTTTTCAGTTGAACTACCTAAGCCCATGTGGGGGTGTGAATACTTGATTTTGTCCTCTTTTTTTTTTCAAATAATGAAAAAAAAAAAAGAAGAACAAGTAAAAAATTGAAAGATAAAAATGACAATAAAAAGAAAAAGAAAATGAGAAGTCAAGCTCTTTGTTTGTACACACGTCCAAAGAACAGAAAAGGAGTAAGATAAAGCAACAGGGTGCTCTTTGGATGCTTGTCCAAAGAACCAAAGTAGTAACCCAGTGTTGTCCAAAGGAACAACTTTGTTTTGCACACTATTCTCATTTGGACACAGGTCCAAAGGAGCAGTATTGTTTCTGCATTACGTTTTTCCTTTGGATGTATGTCCAAAGAAGTAACTCTGTCTTCTGCATAATTGATATCCTTTGGATGAACGTCCAAAGGAGTAAATCCATTTCTGTATAACTGATCCTTTTTGGATGCAAGTCCAAAGGAGCAACATTGTTTTGTATTAAGTCTAAAGGAGCTTTCTTTGTTCTGCAATTGTTTGTTTAGACTCGCGTCCAAAGGAGCTTTCATTGCTTTGCGTTTGTTCTTCTGGACTCGCATTCAAAAGAACTTTCACTGTTCTACAGTTGTTCTTTTGGACTCGTATCCAAAGAAACTTTCCTGTTCTACATCTTCCCTCCCTTTGAACGAACGTCTAAATGATTTGTCCTTTTCTCAGTCAAGCTCCCTTTGGACAGGCATTCGAAGAATTTGTCTCTTCCCGGTTTGTCCAAAGGAGCATTCATTTTTCTGCATTTTTCCTAAATCTCTTTATTGCATTAGCTTCTCCCTTTATTTTCTGTACCTATCTGTTGAACGTCCAAGAGATCTGGTACTCCCTTTTGGACGAACATCTACATTTTGTTACATTCCACTAAGGACAAGCGTCCAAAACAAGGATGAGTGTGCAACATGTTTTGTCACTTTTCCTATGCTGCACCTTCAAGAGTGGTCTCGTTTGCGAGAAAACTTTTTCCCATAGGACGAGCACCCAATTTGGTTTCGTTTGTCCAAATATATGCATTATGGTGTCCATGGAGTCCCTCAACCTACAGGTGACGTCAAAAGCTATTCTAGCAGAAAAGCAACTCTACTATGCACCGACTTTTAATCCACCATTTTCGTCTATGCTATCACTTAGTTTTTTCTATCCCTTCCTATTTCACCTTTTTTGTCTAGGAGTGACATGTCAATATTACAAAAACAGCTCTGGTTCAGCGATTGTTGATAAAGCCTATGGAGAAGTCAATTCTCCATTAATAATTGTAGAAGTTGAGGCTTCTCGACAAGATAATTCCATTGAATGCTGTTACCCAAAACTTTATCAGAGAGAGTCCACATCAATTAGTGTTGGGACTCACGGAGGCTTATAAAATGGGCAACTTAAGCTCCATTTTGGGGCTTTGAATTTTGGCTAACTCTAAAAAAAAAAGGATCGAGAGGTAAAATTTGAAGAAACTCTAGACAGAAATAGCAAGTTTGCATAGTAAAGGAGGAGAGGGAGGAAGATTGCAACAACAACGAAGGACCTCCAAACTAGGTGACATCACTTACCCCTTTGTATGCTTTGCATAGATTAGTGGATTGTTGTAGCTCTCTTCCTATTATTTGTCCTTGTTTCGTTACTATTGACGTGTCTTCTTAAAGGGGAAGGACCAAACGGGTGACTCCTCTTTCCCATTTACCACCATGTAACTTTGAATGAAGAAGCCAATGATTGACTCTCCCCATCCTTACATGTTACTTACTCTCTCTCTTTTTATTTTTTTTTCTTTGGATGCTCTTGGACAGTCCACCATGCATTGCTTGGTTCTGTATTTTTGGACACCCTCTAGATAGTTTGTCTTTTGTCATTTTCCCCATCCTATAGATGCGAGAACCAAAGATGGTTCCCTTTCTATTATATTATGGTTTTTTGCTTGTCCAGCCTCTAGCGACAACAATTTCGTTTTCCATTTTCTTTCTTTTACTGATGGGCATTTCTGCATTTTTGCCCAATCTTTGGATGTAAGAGCCAAATGTTGGTCCCTTTTATGTTATGTTGTGGTTTTCTGCTCGTCCAATCTTTAGACACAACAACATCGTTCTTCAGCCTTTGGATGCAAGAGCCAAAGGTTGGTTCCTGTTCTATTATGCTATGGCTTTTTGCTTGTCCAACCTCTAGACACAACAATTTTGTTCTTCATTTTCTTTCTTCTTCACTAATATCATTTTCTGCATTTTTGCCTAACCTTTGGAGATAATAACCAAAGGTTGGTCCTCTTTATGTTTTATTGTGGTTTTCTGCTCGTTTAGCCTTTGGATGCAAAAGTTTCATTCCCTATTTCATTTCTTTTTCATTGATATGTGTTACTACATTGCATCCATTGCTCTTGTTCATCCAAACCACTTTAGATGAAGAGCTTCTGATAGTTCCTTCACTTTTCCATTTATCATTCAAACCCTTTAGTCTAGCTCTCCTAAAACTTTGTGCAAAGCCTTAACTACACTTATGATATCCATATTGGAAGAACTTCCTGTTTAGTTATCACTCTAACCATTCTTTCAAAACCAATAATCATTGCAAATGTTTGGTCTAGCTTTTCTAAAGCTTTGTGCAAACCCTTAGGCCTAACCTCAGTATTGTCATCTCCTCGTCCAAAGCCCTTTGGACAAAGAACTTTGTACAACCATTCCACTTTCCTAGATCTATTTCTATTTTCCTTTGGGTGCAGGAGCAAACGAGTGGCTCTTGCTCCTTTATTTTCATTTCTGTTTATATTTGGACGCAGGAGCCAATGACTGGCTCCTATTCTTGCATTTCCATTCTACCTCATTCATTTCCATTTCTATTTCTTGTTAGACGCATGAGCCAACAAGTGGCTCCTGCTCCTTCATTTTCATTACTATTTTCCTTTGGACAAAGGAGCCAACAAGTCGCTCTTGTTCCTTTACTTCTATTTCTATTCCTGTTTGGACGTAGGAGCCACTCGTGCTCCTATATTTCCATTTCTGTTTAACATGACTCCTTCTCCTTCATTTGTATTTTTATTTTTCTTTGGATGCAAAAGCCAACAAGTGGTTCTTCTTCCTTCATTTGCATTTTTGTTATTTTTTGGATGCAGGAGCCAACGAGTGGCTCCTGCTCCTTCATTTTCATTTTTGTTCTTGTTTGGATGCAGCAGCCAACAAGTGGCTCCTATCCCTACATTTTCATTTCTGTTTCTGTTTGGACGCAAGAGCCAACGAGTGGCTCTTCCTCCTACATTTCCATTCCTGCTCCTTCATTTGCATTTTTGTTTTCCTTTGGACATAGGAGTCAACAAGTGGCTCATGCTCCTTTATGTCTATTTATATTTTCCTTTGGACACAAGAGTCAATGAGTGACTTTTGCTCCTTCATTTCCATTTCTGTTTCTGTTTGGACGTAGGAGCCAACGGGTGGCTCTTGCTCTTGCATTTCCACTTCTATTCCTTTGGACGCAGAAGCCAATGAGTGACTCTTGCTCCTCCATTTCCATTCTATTTCTGGTTGGACGTAGAAGTGATAATACATATTTTATACCCCTTAGAAGGTCTTTAAATGGGTAGAATAGAATATAAATAATAGTTATGAATCATGCATTAGCTAAGATTTAGATTTCCAAGGTTGACCTAAGGGAAATACAAATCTAGGCTAAGTTATTGATTTTAATTAACAAAAGGGATAGCCTCGTTTTGCAGGTCAAAGAGAAGCCAAACGAAGTCAAGGTCAACTAAAGAAAGTTGTTCAGACTAGACGAGACCTCCAGGCCGACTTTGTCCTGGTCAGAATAGACATCCAAAGAGAAACCAGATGCGTCTTGGCTAGATGAAGTTGACTTTGTGATGCTGATTCTTGAAGAACCAGCTCTGCAGGGTCGATTTTGCATGCCGTATCTGGAACCGGATGCCGACCTCAAAGCAATTGTCAACTCCCATCCAGAATCAGATCCATCCTGACACTGGAACTGACTCCACTCCAGCAAGATTCAAGCACGTGCAAATGTAATATAGCACGTGGGAATTAGGAAAGTAGTTAGAGTTAGTTAATTCTTGTAATTCTGTTAGACTAGGTGGTTAATTCCATTATTTTAGTTTTTATGGTTATAAAGTTAGTTAGGATGCATGTATAAATAAGAATGTATGGCTACGTTCTAGGTTTAGCAAGAACCTTGCCAATACACACTCACACTTCATCGTTCACCTTCGTATTTTCACCTCATTCTACCTTGTTCCACGATACTTCTGTACAGTGTTCCCTAGGCTTGAGCGAACGCAGGACTATGGGCTAAGTATTACGGTCGGTTGCCAAGAGGGAACTATCAGGGTGTGCTGACACACTACTTGGTGATTCAACCCCTCCGTACCCTAGCCATTGTAGGTGGAACATTGTAGCTACTATTGATAGTTGTCATAGGAAGCTGATCACCATCTTTTCCATTAAATCCACTTTAGTATCAATATTTTGACTAATCATTGAATGCATATGTTTCTTTACACTTGTATGTTTATAATTCTTGGAAATTCAATCTATTCTTGATTTGTTATGTTTGTGCATGTTAAGAATAGATCATGCCTAGATTACGATCTGACTAGAAACTACCTAGGTAATAATATAGATAATCTTTAGATAATCCACGTCAACCACGAGCTTAATCCCTACTAACTTGAGGCCGTAATTGCGTAAGCCCTCAGTTGGTAATGAACGAATGTTAGGCAGTCGCCTTAGGAAATAGGTTGGCAAGGATATACTTGCATGCTGGGAATCTGAAACAGAACCATTCTTTGATCTCATTGTATCTGATATAATAAATATATGTTAGAATATACGTTAGATAGGGTAGCTAGTAATTCTATACTTAGCCTGTAATTCTTTACCTTTCTTGTTAATACTTGAGTTAATCTTTCTGTTCTTGCCACTTTACTTTTACTGTAAGAACCCCCCTTTTACCATTCTTTCTGTGTCTGCATCCTACGTTAGAGAACATTAGAACCAATGTGTCCTTGAGAAGAATGACCTAGGTTGACCATATATTACTTTAGGTTAGGAAATCTAGTATTTTGATAGGAGAAGTGACGACCAACTCAACACTTATCAAATTGGCGCCGTTGTCGGGGACACACATTCTGTGTTCCTAAGTGTGCCGAGTCTGATAATGAATCAAACTTGAGTTAGTAGAATTCTTGTTTTTAGGTAGATTGAGTTTGTTTTGTTTTTCTTTATTGACCAAATTCTGTTTTTACACTGACTATAAGTCTTTCTTCTTATTGCTTGAAAAATTTGTTTTTCTTTTTTTTTCATGATAAGGGTTTTGCTGAATTAACTGTAAGTCAAGTCAGTTGTTATAACCGAGTTTGTTTTTGTAATAGCTTCCTTATTTGTTTTAATTTCTGTAGTATCGATAGTTTTCTTTTTATTACTAGCCGAGTCTATTTTCTGTTATTTTGTGTTTGAGTCTATTTTCTTTTGTAATTTTCGAGTCTGTTGTATTGTCGTCAGTCTTTATTTTACTATTTTTGTCAAAAATTGAGTCAAAATTGTTGTTTTTATGCATGCCAAGTCCATGTTGTTGTTAAGTCCGGATTTGTATGCATGCGTATTATGATTTTCTCTTTTTGTTGTAATAACTGCTATATGTGTCGGGATTGTTTAGACTAGATTTTGCATGTGCTAGGATTCGTACATGTGTAAGGTCAGTATAGGTCGAGTCTATATTGCATGTTTAGCTGAGTCAGAGTCTGTCACATTTTGTGCAACCAACATTTTTTGAGTTCCCATTTTTGCTATAGTTTTGTTTAGTAATTTTGAAGTTTTTTTTTGTGTGAATTTCTTTAATTGTATGTTGTAGATAATTTTTTTTGTAATTAAGCCTTTTGTATTTTTGCTATTTGTTGCATGATTTTTCCTGAAATTTTGCATTTTCTTCTTGCATACATTCATATTCTCTGATATTCTGCATCTATACGTCTTCTTACATAACTGTCATTATAGTCGTTGTCGTTATAGTCGTTTAGGGGGAACTCTGCATAATCTTTATCTATAAATCCGTAATCAACTTCTGCATATATTCTAGTTTTGTAGGGTGATTAAGTTTTCAGTGAAATTTTGGTGTTTTCCTTGTTCTGTGCATGTGACTTTTCTACATTTTAACTGCACATAGCCGTTGTATGTTAGATAGTAGCACAAACATGACTAGGAAAAGGAGTTTTGGTAGTTTGCATTCATTTGATCTTGAGATAGAAAAGACCTTCAACAAGATCAAAAAATCCAAAAACATGCATGTAGGGCATAGTAGCGGTAGTTTTGGCTCTATATCCGAGACTGACAATTTTGAAATTAAGCCTGATTTTTGAAATAACACTTTGTACAAGCCGGAACTGATGGAAAATAACAAAAGGACACTGAAGGAGTTGGCAACGCCGGACGTGTTGTACCAGCCATGGTGCATCCAATATCCGCAATTGGAGCTAGCTCAATCGTACGAGCTCAAGTCAGGACTAGTTCATCTATTGCCCAAGTTCCACAATCTTATAAGTGAAGACCCGCATAAGCATTTAAAGGAGTTCCGCGTGATCTGCTCAACGATGAGACCGCAAGGGATCTTAGAAGACTACATAAAGATGACGGCGTTTCCATTCTCTTTGGATGGAACAGTGAAGGATTGGTTGTATTTATAGTCGGTCACGTTCAACACTCGGGGAGACATGAAGCGGTCATTCCTTGAAAAGTTCTTCCTGGCATCCAGGACAACAACCATCAAGAAAGAGATTTGTGGAATCCGACACCACTTAGGGGAAACGTTACACAAGTATTGGGAAAGGTTTAACAAGTTGTGCGCCACTTGTCCGCACCACCAAATAAGCGAACAACTCTTATTGCAGTACTTCTACGAGGGCTTGCTAATGATGGACCGAAACATGGTTGATGCAGCGAGTAGGGGAGCCTTGATGGATAAAACCCCAGCGATAGCACGACACTTAATCTCGAACATGGCATGTAACACCCAGCAGTTCAGGATCTGAGGAGGAGTTGGTACCTCGAGGGTAGTAAGCGAAGTTGGCACCGTCAACAACTTGCGTTTGGAGAACTAGGTGATAGAACTTACATCCCTTATGAGACAACTTGTTATCTGGCAGCATCAACAAGCCGCGCAACGAGTGTGTGGAATCTGCACTTCAGTCGAGCACCCTACCGATATGGGCCCCACTTTGCAGGAGGATGAGTTAGAAAATACAGAAGCGTTTGAGTGCTATGAGGCGGATACCAATATGGAAGGCAGCCATATCCGAACCGGCAATTCGATAACCATCAATTCCAGAGGCAGCCGTACCAGTCGAATTTGAATCAAGGACAACATACACCACCAGGATTTGGACCAGTCGGGGGCATGCCGGTTCCAAGTCAAGCCAATTATAAGTAGCAGGGTCCGAGTTACTAGGCACTTGCATTCCGCCAACAACCGCAACAACAAATGCCACCTCAACAAAATTCTTCCTTAATGGAAGACTTAGTGAAACAAATGTCAGAATGTAACTTATAATTTCAACAAAATATAATTACGACTATACATGATTTAAAAAAGCAAGTGGGACAATTGGCTAAAACTGTAAGTCAGATTCAGTTGGCTGGTTCCAAAAGTATCCCCTCACAGACAATTCCAAATTTGAAAGGGGGGGAGTCGGTATGGCGCGGCTATGAAGCGGTAAAGAATTACCACAACTGGACGAGCCAGAGCCAGGATCGAACCGAGAGCCGACTCCCGAGTATAGCAGCCGGTCATAAGTGTTCCACTACCGCTCCCCAACCAAATAATCTCGACAAGGAGATCCGAGATCGATGAAGACCTGCTAAAGCTGTTCAGGAAGGTGGAAATCAACATCCCACTTCTCAATGCAATCAAACAAATCCCTAAATACGTGAAGTTCCTCAAGGAACTCTGTGTCCACAAAAGGAAGAAGATGAATGGAGCAGTCGAGATGGGAGGAGTCGTGTCGGCACTTGTCCAACATGAGGATGCCAACACCAGACTTCAATGAATTTTGCCAAAGAAATGTCAAGACCCAGGCATATTTGTCGTTCCATGCACCATCGAAGATCATACATTCACTGATGCTATGTTGGATCTTAGAGTTTCGATCAACGTAATGCCAGCATCAATATACAAGTCACTAAACCTCGGGGATTTAGAGCTGACAGGGATGGACATCCAACTTTCCAACACAAAAGGAAGAAGATGAAAGGAGCAGTCGAGATGGGAGGAGCCGTGTCGGCACTTGTCCAACATGAGGATGCCAGCACCAGACTTCAATGAATTTTGCCAAAGAAATGTCAAGACCCGGGCATATTTGCCGTTCCATGCACCATCGAAGATCATACATTCACTGATTCTATGTTGGATCTTAGAGTTTCGATCAACGTAATGCCAGCATCAATATACAAGTCACTAAACCTCGGGGATTTAGAGCTGACAGGGATGGAGATCCAACTTTCCAACATAAGTGTTGTGCAACCCCTTTGCGTACTTGAAGACGTTCTCGTCTATGTCGACAAGTTGATCTTCCCAGCAGATTTTTATGTGTTGGACATGGAGGACGAAGCGTCCAGGGAAGGATCCGCTCTGATTTTGGGATGACCCTTCCTGAAGATTCGAAGACGAAGATTGACGTTCATGCTGGGACCCTCTCAATGGAGTTTGGGGATACTTATGTGAAGTTCAATATTTTTGAAGCACTGAAGCATCTTGCCGAAGACCATTCCATCTTCAGCATTGATGCCATTGATGGGCTCGTTGAAAAATATTTTTGAATAGGCACTAATAGTGCTAACTTAGTTGATTTTGTTGATATTTCTGATGTAATAAATTGTTTTTGTACTGTGACAGCAAAAGTCGATTCTGAAATCTTATCCAACACATTACATTTTTCTTATTCTGAGGATTTTATTTCTAATATAATTCATTATAAGATTGACGAAGTCCCGGGAAGTTACCAATATGCTAAGTTTCCAATTGCCGGCACCAGCAAGTCAGAAGTAAAAGGAGCAACCAACTTAATAAGTTCCAAGTCCAATTCCAGAATCAAGTTTCGAAAGGCCAATTGGGCTGAGTCCAACTCTAAGGGGGAGAGGAAAGTCGAGATCGACTCCAACATGCAAGAGTCGGCTGAGACCGACTCCAACATGTAGGAGTCGACCGAGACCGAATCAGTCAACTTGGAGGGAGACCGAATCCAACAGCCAACAAGAATCGGATTCGACTCGAGTCGGAAGGAGTCCCAGCAAACACAGGCTGGGTTTGACTCTAGACAGTAGAGTCTGCATTCGGACAAAGTCGGCCAATCGACTCTATCAACTGAAGAAAAAGATGTTTCCCCTCAATCAAATACCAAGTTAAAGCCATTGCCCGAACATCTCAAGTATGCTTACTTGGGGGTCATCAGCAATTGCTGGTGATCATAGCCAATAATCTTAGTAGAGAACAGGAGGAGAAGTTGCTAGAAGTACTTAGGAAGCATAAGAAAGCAATCAACTAGACACTAGCCGACCTTCTAGGGATCAACCCCTTCATTTGCAAGCACAAAATTCTATTGAAGGAGGATGCCCGTCCAATTAGCGACAACAAAAAAGGCTGAATCTAACCATCCTGGACGTGGTCAAGAAGGAAATCACCAAGCTACTTGTAGCCAGGATCATTTACCCCATCTCGAACAGCCAATGGGTAAGTCCGATTCAAGTAGTGTTGAAGAAGTTTGGGATGACACTCATAAAGAACCAGCAAGATGAGATGGTACTAGCTAGGATTCAGAATAGCTGACGAGTTTGCATTGACTATAGGAAACTGAATCAAGCGACTCGCAAGGATCATTTCCCTTTGCCATTTATTGACCAAGTATTGGAAAAATTAGCAGGGAAGTCCCATTTCTGTTTTTTGGATGATTTTTCATGTTATATGCAAATTCACATAGCACTCGTGGATCAACACAAGACAACTTTTACATGTCCGTTCGGAACATTCGCGTATACGAGGATGTCGTTCGGTCTCTGCAATGCTTTGAGCACTTTCCAGAGATGCATGATCAACATCTTCTTGGACCTCTTGGAGGAATGCATGAAGGTTTTGATGGATGACTTTACGGTTTATGCAGAATTAGTTGAAGCTTGCCTGGACAACCTCTCCAAAGTATTACGTCAATCTATAGATAGTAACCTAGTTTTAAATTTTGAAAAGTGTCATTTTATGGTTATTGAAGGTATCATTTTGGGACACCTCGTCTCAACTAGAGATATCGAGGTTGATAAAGCAAAAGTAGATGTTATATCCTCTCTTCCTAACCCCGCCTCTGTGCGGGAAGTTCGTTCATTTCTTGGTCATGCAAGTTTTTATAGATGATTTATTAAGGATTTCAGCAAGATCACCCTGCCTCTGTCTAAGCTGCTACAGAAGGATGCCGACTTCGTCTTCGACCAGCCCTGTGTGGACGCGTTTCAAGAGCTGAAGAGAAGGCTTATGACCGTGCCCATCCTCCAAGCACCAAACTAGGAGCTTCTGTTTGAGTTAATGTGCAACGCCTCCAACTCCGTGCTAGGAGCTGTCTTAGGACAGCGAATCAACAAGTAGCCGCACATTATTGCCTATGCATCTCGAACAATGGACCTAGTCCAAGTCAACTATACAACCACCGAAAAGGAGTTTTTGGCAATCATTTTTGCCCTAGACAAGTTTAGGTCATATTTACTTGGCTCCAAAGTTATAGTTTTTTCTGATCATGCAGTGTTGAAGTATATTTCTATTTTTGTTTCTGTTTGGTTGTAGGAGCCAATGAGTGGCTCCTACCTTTTCATTCCCTTTTCTGTTTCTATTATGCCTTTAGACATAGGCTCCAAAGACTAGCTTTCTGTTATTTATTTTTGCTGTGCCTTTGGAGGTAGGCTTCAAAGGCCAGCCTTCTTCTTTCCCTTTTCTGTTTCTACTAGGCCTTTGGACGTAGGCTCCAAAAGCTAGCTTTCTATCGTCTATTTTACTATGGCTTTGGATGTAGGTTCTAAAGGCTAACTTTTTGTTATCTATTTTTTGCTGTGCCTTTGGACACAGACTCCAAAGGCCAGCCTTCCTCTTTCCTAATTCTGTTTTTGCTATGCCTTTGGACGCAGGCTTTAAATGCTAGCTTTTTGTTATTTGTTTCTGCTATGCATATGGACGCAAGCTCTAAAGGCTAGCTTTCTATTATGAGTTTTTGCTATGCCTTTGAACACAAGCTCCAAAGGACTGCCTTCTTCTTTCCCTTTTCTATTTCTACCAGGCCTTTGAATGTAGCCTCCAAAGGATAGCTTTTCTGCTATCTGGTTTTGATGTGCCTTTAAACGTAGGCTCCAAAGGCTAGCCTCCTTCTTTTCCATCTTGTTGTTGTTGTGCCTTTGGACACAGGTTCCAAAGATTAGCTTTCTATCAACTTTTTCTTACACTAAAGATAACCAGTTGGGAAGCACTTCCTACTTGGGTTACTATTGGAAATCATCCCCAAAATCAATGAGTCATTCGAGTTGCACTTCTGGTTTTATTATTGGACTCAAGACCAAATTCCATTGTTGCTACCTGCTCCATCTTCTACTTTCTTTTTTCGTTTTCTTTGGATGTAAGAGCTAATAAGTAGCTCTTGCTTCTTTCTATTATCACCTACTGCATCCATTGAATGTAAGAGCCAACAAGTGGCTCCTACTCTATTTTTATTTTCTGTTTGCCTTTTCCATCGAATGCAAGACCCATAAGTGGCTCCTGCTCTATTTTTGTTTTCTATGTACCTTTTCCATTGGATGTAGGAGCCAATGAGTGTTTCATGCTCTTATCTGTTTCCATTTTTGTTTAGACGCAAGAGCTAATGAGTGGCTCCTGCTCCATTTATGTTTTCTATTTGTCTTTTCCATTGGGCACAAGAGCTAACGAGTGGCTCCTGCTCCATTTTTTGTTTTCTATGTACCTTTTCCATTGGACGCAGGAGCCAATAAGTGATTCTTGCTCCATTTCTATTACCTTTGTTTAGTTTCCCTTGGACGCAAAATCCAACGAGTGGCTCATGCTCCTCCCTTTTGTTATCTATTTTAGTTTCAATTGGACGTAGGAGCTAACGAGTGGCTCCAACCCCTATTTCTATTTTTTCTTCTATATCCTTTTATGCTACTCCTCTTTGGACGCAGCTTTTTCGTAAGCCTTGCCCCTTTTGGATGCCACTTTAGATGCACTTCTAGTTTGGATGACGAGCCCTCGCTGTTCTTATCATAGCCATCTGGCATGCACTTCTTAATTGGTTATCTATCCCTTCTAATCTAAGCCTCTTCTAAAACTACATGAGCTTTGAGTTCTCCATTGCATAAGGAGATACGTAGGAGTAAGAGACAACTCTTATCAAGTTCAAAACACAAAAAAACATATCTTTCCTCTCCCAACAATAAAATCCAATTCTATTTTCATTGAAGAGTAACAATAATAATTTAGAGGTTATAATAGTTTCATACATCTAATTAAGGTAACTATCTTACGACGGATGTCATAGGGTGCTAATACCTTCCCTACGCGTAATGGACTCCCTAACCTTGTATCTGCTTTCAAAGATTAGCCTTATCCTTTTTAAAGATTTTTTGACGTTTTCCTCAAAAACATCAATGGTGACCCCATTGAGTTTATTTTCTTTCTTTGAAAGGACTTGAATTTCATTTTTTCTATTTATGTCGTCTTCGTCGTGACCAGGTTGCGATAGTGAGCAAGAATGATGCTTACCGTGTGTGTTGTGAGATGAGGCACTTAGCTTGTAATAAGTGAGCACGATCTTTATTGGCTCAAATTAAAGAGAAAGAAATGAGAAAATGAATTGTGTGACATTCATCATATAATGAAATTAGTGTGAGAGAAAGTAGGAATGGGCTAAGCGGTAAGGTCATTAGACCTACTAGGGATTACTCAATATAGAAACCCTAATGGCTGTGATTGATCCCATGAGCCATAACACACGATAAAAGTTGAGTAGATCCTAACGTGCTATCGGAGGATATCATGCTAATGTGGTATGACTACTTCTAAAGGCAGAGTCTAGTAGTGTTGTCCCATGCATACTTTTTTTAGTAGACTTAGTACCACATGCATATGAAGTAGTGCGTAGGATGCATACTATCATAACATGTGTGATATAAATCCCTATGCCTCAACTCCACTTTATGCATTTTGGCTAAGCCTATATGCATCCAAATGAGTCAAAGGCTCCAAAGGCCAGATACATCCAAAGGCGTCCAAAGCTCTAGGTTCGTCCATAGGGACAAGCCAATGTTTCAATTACAAAGGAAAGCAACTAAAGGAACTAAAAACAAAGGTCCTACAAACTACTAAGGAGGTGAACTTCATTCTTAAGCCTTTTAAACTCTTCCTAATCATGATTACTTAAAGGGATTTGGTCTTTGTATGCTCAATATCCTTCCCATGCTCTCCATGCCTTCCCAGATTCGTATCAATGTGCAGAATTATTTATTGTGGATGTGTGTATGGGTTATATTTTGTGTGTTGTAGTGGTGTGTGTGTAACCCAACCTTGCCGAGGTTACCTTGATAGTAGTGAGACGTTTTCATACTCCTTTTATATTGTCTTCTTAAGCGTCTTTAAACTCTTTCTAATCATGAGTACTTAAAGGGCTTTGGTCTTTGTATGCTCAATGTCCTTCCCATGCTCTCCATGCCTTCCCAGATTCGTATCAATGTGTAGAATTATTTATTGTGGATGTGTGTGTGGGTTATATTTTGTGTTGTAGTGGTGTGTGTGTAACCTAACCTTGTCGAGATTGCCTTGATAGTAGTGAGACGTTTTCATACTCCTTTTATATTGTCTTGTCTTATTTTGTTTGGGTTGAACGCCACATGCAAGTGAAGATGAATAGGTACAAAACAAGGTTTGATGAACTCTATGCTATTGTCTTCTTTGTATTTTAGTTGCTTTCTTTTGGGTTGTTCACTTTGATAGGATTATGACATCAGGGTTGAATATGTTATCTCTGGTTTTTTTGTATTTCGTGCTTGAAACTTGAGTAGTTTGGATTGACCTTTGGAATTCCAGTAGGTGTTTGGTTTTCTTTTTAGTTTTTTGTTGATGAGGTTATAGACATATGAATCCTTTACCTTTGAACTTGAGATTAACGATATGAGCTTCTTTTTATTACCAATAAGTTGCGCATGTTATTTTGAAACTTCTATTTATTCTCTTTAATTAATTGACTTAATATTAGTAATTAGATATCGAGATAAATGGTGTCACACGATGACAATGGATGACGGGATGCAAATCTAGTGAAGTTGATAATGTGACTTTGATTGAAATTGGTAAAAGTTGTAGTGTGATGGCAGTGTAACCAAACGACACGTCAATGGTGTGACATGGAGGCTGAAAACAACTAGCAAAATCCTTTGTTTTGTAATGGTGACTTGTAGAAATGTGCAGAGGATTATAGATTGGTGATGATTTGGGAAAAGAAAGCTTTCTCAGTATACATTTTAAAACAACAAAGAGGAAGAACTTTCTCTTTATTATTCTTTTTTGTTCATTTTATTCTCTATCACACTCCTTTGAAAGTTTAAAGGATTATATAACCAATTGAGAGATCTCCAAAAGAATTATCTATATCTTTTAGTAACTGAATTATCTTTGTTTATTGGCTCAACCCGCTTTCTCATATTTTTTAGGCCACTAACCAACAAATAAAAGTGACCGTTATTCTTTTATTTATTTTTACAAAGCACTTGAATAGATATTAAGTCTTCTAAAGGAATGTAACTCTAAAATATTATCTTATCTTTTGAGGCATAATCTTACATAATGAAGTAAAAGGAGTTTATCAAACTTTGAAGATGATTGATGATGTGTTATGACCATCTTAATCTTTAGGTGATCTTTTATTGACGACTTTACTTCTTACAATGCTTATTTACATTAAGTTTTCTTGATAAGATATCTTTTGAAGAAATACCTTGCTGATATATGATCTTTCAAAATTTAAGAAAATCTTCTCAATAAGTTATACTTGTTATTTAATTTCATCCCTTTTCTATTTCAATTGATTCCTTCATCTAAATTATGAATCTTGTCCTTTTTAAGCATAATCAAACAACTCTTTTGATGATCTTCTCGAAGCCTTTTGTCATTACAAAACACATAAATCTTTCTCTTGTACAATGTTATATACAAACTTGTCTTTCTTAGAACTTAAACTCCTTTTGAATTGTTGTCTATTAAACTTAAAGAGTTTTTCTTTTAACAATCATTTGAGTTTCTTATCATTGAGTACCATCCAATCAAGTCTTGATTTTTCTCACATAATTCAAAAGATTTGCATCTCAAATCTTCACACAAACTCACATCAAATCAAAGAATTAAGTATAATAAAAAATATTCACATCTAAACATAAAACTTTTCATTTAATGAGATTATAGACCTAGCAAATATATTATCTTACATATATTTATATAAAAAATTATTAATTACATCTTATTTGCATATTATTAGTACAAATAAAATTAAAATATATACGCTACTCATGAAACCTTGAAAAATGAAGTTAAATATGTTTTATTTGAATCTTTTTTTCATTGAAACTTGTGTAAGAGTAAAACTAAAAGATAATAAATTTTATAAATAAAAAACAGTATTTAAATTATATTTTACTAATATATATATTTTTCTCTATTTAAGATTAATATATGTAATAAATTATATATATTTAAATTATTAAAATCAAATATTTTAATTGAAATTTAGAAAACGTCTATAGAAAAACTTAAAACGTGAAGAGTTAAAAATTTTAAAAAGTTTTAAAAACCAAAATAAAATAAATTCATATGTAATTTGAAAAATTTCGTGAAACATTTTTTAATTATATTTTAAACATATGTTATTTTTGGTCTTAGGCCATTAATACGATAACAAAATGGAATAATCTTTGTGCACTGTTATTCAATGGCATAGCTCATTGACTAAACACCAAATTAAAAAAAAATAATAACTAAACAAAATGGGGTCAGACTAGAAAGTGAGAAATCAACGTCGAAAGATGTGAATTAAATTAGTTTTCACACCCATTATCTAAAGAAGAGGTTAATAACATACTATTTAACTAATTCTTTTTTATTAACTTTTTTTAGTAATTAATATTTATTGAAGTTTATAAAATTATGAAAAGAGTATATTAAACAAGGAGCGATACTCATGTAATTTTATGAGTTTTAAAAAATTTTAAACAATAAAAAAAAGTTAGTAACCTTTGTCATGATCTCTTTTTAGTTTCATTGGAAAAGAAACAAATTCAACAAAGTCATGGACATGGATTTGAAGGTGCGTCTAATTGCCACCCACTCACAACAGCTGTCTATGGCCATTTAACAATAAATTGCTATCGAAAACATGACTCATAGGTCAAATTTATAGCCTTGTCTTGTGTCATTGAGACAATATAACGAGTAGGAGGGACCATACTTCAAAGTTCTGGTCATGGTTTCTGGTGGATTGTGCATTTTTCTGTCTCCATTGGACTCTAACATTATAGTAAACTTTTCACAATCATAGATCTGGTTGTTGTACATTAAATACACAAAACTTTTGTTATTATAATTATAATAATAATATTTGTAGAAAGTCAAATTCAAATCAGATAGTCACACTTGGAACTGGCGATAAGACGTGCCAGCCTCACTTCTGTGTTGGGGGCACGCACATCCACTAATTTAATTTTTTGGGGTAAAGTTAAACACACATTATTTATGTTAAATATAAAAAATTATGCGTTGAGAAATTAATAATTTATTTCTTATTACATTATTTATGCTTATTTTTTAGGTCAACTTAGTATAGCCTTTAAATAATACTTTTAGAAATTAATCTTTCAAAATACTAAAATCTATTTAAAATACTATTTTTTTTAAGAGCATAAGAACCTCTTACCATATTAAAAAACATAATTATCTGCTCACTAACCATATCACATTATTTATCTTTACGTAGGTATGTGAAGCAACATAATATATTCTTTAAAAAGATCTGATACGTTATTTTTTTTATTACTTATAGATTTACACATTGCCTTTTTGGGAAATAATTTAATATTTTTTAATGTAGATGCGTTGAATTGGGCCCCAGCGATTATAAAATAGTATCGTTTGATACTTAGATATACAAAAAGAAAATCAAATAGGAGTAATTTTATTATTAATTAGATTTTGATCTCATTCATTTAACAACCATTTTATGAATAATTTGAAACATCTAAATATCATTTACATGAAAATGTTAACAATTGTTTTAAAAATAGTGGTTAAGTAATTAAAATGAAAATTGATTAAAAATATTATTAATATATCCTGCCGTAATTTTTAATGTATCTATAACATGATTTCTAATAAAAAAATATTAACTCTTTAATTAAGAATTAAAAGACCCTTATTTATATAAGAGAAATGCTATTTATACAGTAATATATAAATAATGATACCATAAAAATTTATATATATATATATCACACGTCTTTATATATTGGGTAACTAACTAATTAATTACTAACTATGAATTACTAATTACTATCACATATAGCTTGTGACAGTAAAATAGACCATCTTTAGTTATTATTGGATATTTTGCCAAAAAATAAATATAAATTTTATTATTTAATATAACTAATAAAATAATGATAACCATTCTTTACATGTTATGTTTTAATTTGGTAAACAATTATTTTTAACTAGTGTTTTTTTTCCATTCTCCTTTTCAGTTATTTTCAAATAAATTATTTCACGAGTTTTAATTATTACATAAAATTAACTAATTAAATGAGATTTGAAAATCAATTAATAAATTAAATAATAGCTTTTTGGATAATTGCACATTACATTGTTTTATTTTTTCTCCCCTCGATCTTTCCTATTTTCATGTTATTCTCTGACCATTTCGTATTTCATTTTTCACATTACAATTAGTTTTAAAAAAATCATGTTAGATATAATGATGGTCTAATTACGAATTAAGAGAGCATCCGTTTCAAGTTTTAATTGTTAAGATATTTTTAAAAAATAAAAATAAAATGACAAAAATGTGCTTTTGGTCTTTGCACTCTCAGTCAAAGGTAATCATAATTCCTATTCTTTTAAATTGATGTATTTGGTTATAGGTGAATTTAGTTTGTTATTAATGAAATTAACTCTGTTTATGATATATATAAGGATTAAATCTACTTATTTTTTAAAATAAAAACTAAATACATCGATTTGAAAGTATAAAAACTAATATTATATTTGCTTGAACATACAAGGGCCAAAAACATATTTTCTTCAAACATTTAGTTTAAGCTTTAAAATATTCTTAAGAAATAATTATTTAGAAAAACAATATTACTATATTTTAATATAAATAAATTTTAAATCTTATTACTGCTATCAATCCACATGTCCAACTTTTTCCAAGTGTATATAATTGAATCTTTGCCCTGTTCTTGCTTTGGCATTGTTTTCTCTTCATCTTGCTGTTTGCTTTAGCTTAATAATAGATCATATTCATATGCACTGCTTACTTAACAAAATTGAGTGTGTTTTAACTTTAGTTTCATAAACTGTGGTTTTTCCGTTCTTTTAAAATTAATTTCCATGTGTATATAGAGTTTAAAATTACTTTTGCAATTTTGTAGTCACTTTGATGTCATTATTGAGGCTAATTAAGCTAGTGGGGACTTGCACCAACAAACTATGAATCAATAAAAGTAGGTTTCTCTAAGCGGGTGAGAACTAGACTCATCTTATAAAAGTGTAATTAGTTTAAGTTTCATTATCAATATGAAAATCTTATTAATAAGCAATTTGTGAGTATCTGAAATCTTAAAACTTGTCTTGATTTGGTGAGTCTCAAAACTCAATTTATTTAAATTTTTTATTAAAAAAAAAGCAACATGCTACAAAAGTGATTGTGACATCACATCACCAAAAATTTTGAAGGATTAGATATATGGGTTTGTTTTTTTTTCATATTATCTTCGTTTAGTACATTTTCTTACCGTATGTATTGTTAAATATAAGTTAATTAATACCACCATGGTTTATCTCATTATTCCAAGGATAAGCTTACTATCATTAGTGATAAAAACAATTTGGTTTTATGCATATTAGCGTGTGTAAAATGAATTATGTGTGAAGTATTATAGATGTTTATTTGCTATCTGTCTGGAAATCTGAAGCATTTCTTGTGGCTGAGTTTCTGCAGATTGTATGGCCACAAAAGTAAGTACTCCAATTAAAAATGTGTTTACCTGCTTATGGTTTAATGAAGTTGATCGTTTTACTTCCAGGGATCAGTAAAGCTTTTCCTCAAGATAATGGCAAAAGTTGACTGGAGCATTAACTTGTTCAGTTAAAGCCGTAACTTGGTTTTTGTGTTTAGAAGAGCTACTAGTTGTTGAAGCCAAGGTTTGCTTTCAAATGTAAGTACATTTTGGATATGATATTGAGTGTTATAAAGCAAAACATTTTTTCCTTATAAAATTGGTTCATGGCTCAAATTTTTTGGGCAGTTGAATCTTTTGAACATTTTCTTGGCATTTATTTCTTATAGTAAAAGTAATTAATTTCATTTTAGAATCCCTATGTCCTCTTTACTTCTATGAAATAATTATCTTTGTAATGTTGGTTTTTCAAATAGCCATGTTAGGAAGCCTCGCAGTAATAGCTCTCAGATGAAGAAGAATCATAGGCACCGGAGAAGAGATAGGAGATCAGGTTCAAAGCATCATCATGAAATAGGCATTGTTAGTGTACAAACCATTCATTATAGTGGCATTCTTTTGACCCTGTTTATGAATTGTAAATTGCATTCGTTTTTTCTTTTGGTTTCTTTTAACCCTTTTCTTTTTGTACTTTTTTCTGCTTTAAGTTCTTGACCACCTTTTCCAACGGATAATGAAAAGGGTTCTCAGTTTAGTAGTCTGCAGTTTTGCGCATAACAGTGTGTCCACCCCAATGAGTTTTTTTTTTTTTTTTTTTTCTTGCAGCCAAGTGTTGTTTTGTATATATGTAAAGAGTTAGTAGTCTCACTTTGAATACAAAATAAAATTTGATGTAATTCTTAAATTAAGAGATGCTGTCACCTAATGAATTGATATTTTTGGTTGGAGAATCTATTGATGATCAGAAAGTGTTCACTTTTGGGGATCCTATCTGTCTAAGCTATGACTGTAAAATTTGTGTAACCAAAAAATTATGGTATCTTTGCCTTGCCAATGCATTTGAATTTTCTAGCAACTATCAAGTCTGAGGTAAAGTTTGGTTTTGGCTACAATATAATTTTTGTTACTTTAAATAACTGTATATTCTGTTGAATAATAGCATGTAATCAGTTAATTAACTGTTTCTTTGTAGAACTCAATTCTCAAAGCTACATATAACTAAAAGATGACTTCATTTTTTGGTGATACTATTCTTTAGGTTTGTATGATAATACTTATGTTTTGTGCCTATTAGAAATATGATATGAAAGGAGATATTTTTAGCTATTTATCAATCTTTTACAAAACAGAACATCGAGCTTATATTTTTAAAGTACTCTATTTGTTGTCAAACTTTTTCTCTGTAAATAGTCTAATATAGTTGAACTTTCTATGTTTTTCTTTTTATTTTTGATTTAGAGAGAGAAGGGATTGATAGTACTTTACACATAGTTGAGTAGAGTTTTTAGAAATGTGTCCATTTATGGAGGTACCCAAAATAAGCATGGAGAAATTTACCTTGGTCAATGCAAATTATTCTTAGTGTTCCTTTAATAAAAAATGTGTCCATAAACTTTCATAATTTTTTCTTTTTATTTTATTATATTATTTATCGTATTTATATATTTTTTTTTCTGTCATCACTTTCTCAATATAAGTGTCAAACAATGGAAATGTCCATGTGTTGTTTTTTTTATTTATTGAAATTTTATGAATTTAATTAGAATGTAATTTATAGAGTTGATAAGTAATCAACATATATAATCACCACTTGAATCAACATAATGTTATATGGATAATTGACATATAATCATAAAGATTTGTTTTAATATTCAATAGTTTGAAGCAAATAAAAAAGGAAAAAATTATTAAACAAATTTATTTGACCAAAAGAATAAAATAATATAAAAACATTTTAAAACATTTTAAAATCACAATATTGTTATGCCATACTCTTAAAAAGTATTTTGGTATGTTTTTTTTTTTCTTATTTTCATTCTCTAATATCTGCACGATATCCACTTTAATAATATTTTCTTCATGTTGAAATCCATTATCATGTATATATTTGTTTAAAGATTCAATATCAACGATATCTATACTATAAATATTAAATAATCATCATCTACCAAGCACGTAGAATTGATATGAGTTTGTTATAACTTAATAAATGATTTTGAGTTTAAGTTTTAAGAATATAATTAAGAATTTTATTTTTCATGATAATCTATAATTTATATATATATATATATATATATATATATATATATATATATATTAATTAAACAACCATCATCTCCTCTCATCCAGATTCATCATATAGATATGCAATAACAGAGAATGGAAAATTATAAACTAGAAAGAAAAACCATTTGAAACAAGCCTTCAAATAATTCAAGTAAGTTTGCATTCAAGTAATTACATTTGATACTCATAGGTTTAGCAAGACATAATTTCTTGGTATTTCTCCAAATCAAATGCTACTCTAGAGATGATTTGTCAAAGTAGTGTTGAAAAAGTAATATTTTTTTAATATATCACGGGTCTTTTCCATGATAGATTATTATACTTGAGGTAAACAATATTATTTTGAGTGAAATTTTTTTTTCTAAGTATTTAATTCAGTTACATGTTTAAAATTTAAATTTGAAATTATTGATTAATGGTTTAATTGAAACAATTAGGTAATAGTTGATTAGCATTCAATGGTAGAGTAATTGTATTAATATTTTTTAAAAATAAGATAATTATTTATTTTAAGAAAAAATTGAAAGCATAATGATTGATGCATATTGTAACAATTGAAGTTAAGATAAATTATAATAAAAGACAATAATAAATATTGAGACTGAAGATAAAATTTAAAATTAAATGGACGGATCACACATTGATGTATACGAAATAAAAATAATGAGAAATTGAACTTAGTGATGATACTTTCAAAGACATACACATGTGATAACTAAAGAAAATAATAAAGAAATTGAAATGCTGGTAGAATAATCAACATTATAGAACATATATAGATCACATTTGAAGAGCTCCTTTATAAACTTTTGTATATTATGATAGATTTTATATCAATATTCTATCGGAATCAGGGGGAAACTCATTATTATGGGATCATTAAGTGTCTACCACTTGGTTCCTATTTGATATACTCTATATTTGTTACCTTTTTGCATGATGGCAGTAATTTAGGTCAAAATGAATTGTGATGAAAATCAAAGGGAAGTCACTTCATGAAATTGGAGATTACGTAAAGGTTCTTATAAACCTATGTTCTTTGCTAACATTTTACGCATTTTAAGCTATTAGAGTTGTAAACAATTTTGAAGCTACTGTATGGCCCTTTTCTTGCAACATTAGCTTGAATTATAATGGAGACTATGATATATTATATGTTTGACCTATTTATATTTTTAACCATTGATGTAAAGATTTATTATTTTATAATTTTATATTGCTATTACTATCAATGGATAAATATAATAGTTTTTTAATACTTATTTATTCATTTGTAAATTCGTTATACAATGTATTACTGTATTATATATTCGGTATGTTAAAGATGATCATCTTATACATCAAACAGGTATATAGTAAAATACGTAGCATCATTAATTTATTTGTTATTTGTATCCCTAATTTAATATTTTTGTGATATTTTTAAAATAAAATGTTAACAAACCAAATAACTTAGTTTATAACACATTTTAAAATTTATACACATTAAAATATTTAATCTTTAAATAATACTTTAAACAGATTAAACTTTAATAAAGAAAAAACACATTCATTGCACTACCTACTAACTAATTAATTTTTTCTATAGAAGTTTGATATTTTAGACTCTTGTTTATTGAAAAATATTTTTATTTTTCTTTTTTTAAAATTATGTTTGGTCCAATTTTTCTTTTAAGGAAAAAATAAATTTAAAAAATAGGTTGCCTCAAACGCTACCTAAATCACGAGTTCTAGCTTTTTCAATTGACAAGCCAACAAAAATTGACACAACTTGTTGAATTTTTTACTCACTAATATTAAGGAAGTGTGTCTTCCTTTAATCTAAATTTTTAGTAAAAACAAAACTTTATCAACTGAAATCCGAGTACACAATTAATGTCTGACCATAGTTTCTAATTAAATTGTTTTAAATCTTTATATGGGCAATAGGTTAGTATTTTCTAATTAAATTTTAAAATACAATTTTTCTTATTCCTAATTTGGTATAATTTTTTTGTGAATTTTTTTAAATAAAATGTTAACAAACGAACGAACTTAAATTTATAACACTTTAAAAATTTACACACATTAAAACATTTAATCTTTAAACAAATTGAACTTCAATAAAGAAAAAACACATACACTGCACTACCTACTAACTATTTTTTTTTGTATACTTTTGTTTATTAAAAAAAATTCTTTTTTAAATTATGTTTGGTCCATTTTTTCCTTCAAAGATTTAAAAAAAAAAAAAACACTAGGTTACCTCAAACGCAACCTAATTCATGAGCTGTAACTTTCTCAACTGAAATCCGAGTACCCTAGTAGTGTCTAGACCACGGTTTCAACTTTGTATCACAGAACATGCTTTGTTGTAAGCTCAATGTCATGGACCCAAAGAAAGCAACATTGAGTTAAACCTTTTCTTTAACTTGAGTATACAAGAAGGGTCACCCATAGATTAAAATTTAAGCCTCAAGAGGGAACATAAACATACTTTATTGGAGAATAGATCACCGTCCATCATGAAAAATCAATACATGGAAGGTGCACTCTCCTTTTAGACTTTTATGTTGTTTCTATTTTTTAAAGGAAGAGTTCTCCATGCCTAGCTGTAAGGGAGAAACCCGTGATGGCTTTTTCTTTATTCAATTTCATTTTGTGATATGAAAAGATTGTTGTCATTAGGTGAGTGGGCAGAATCAGAAGGTTCAGAAGTGGCCACATTACTTGTTTGGGTAAATTTTAAATAATTGTTTTTTTTTATGTGTAAATAAATAATTGCTTTAATTTTACTTCAAGTGCACCACTAGAAAAAATTTACTAGGAACAAATTGTAATGTATGTTATCATTGTGTTTCCAATTATTGGATTTTGCAAGCAGTTTTTTTATTAACAATTTAATAAACAGTAAAATGTGTTTCAAGCCTTTCAAATTTTGGGTAAAATTGATTTTAATTCTTACATTGAAAAGACAATGATTTTAGTTCTTATATTTTTGAAAATATATAAATTTCATCTTCAGTCAAGTTAAAATATAGGATGAGGAACCAAATTCATCATATTTTGTAATACAAGGACTAAAACTATTAATTTTAAAATATAAGTACTAAAACAAATTTTAACTAAATCTTTAACGATTGAAAACAAATTTTACCTTTTAATAAATAAATTTGGCTCCTTTTTGAAATATACACTTTAAAAGATAAAGTGGAATAATAATTGTTAATTAAAAAAATTAATTGTTAAGAATAATAATAAAATTAAATTCATATATAACAAAATCTAAAAAGAAATTTAACTGTTAATTTTTTAATTAAAATTATTATTGCATTTTCTCTTCTCTTTCGCTTTACCAAAGCCAAATCCTTAATAAATATCTGCCAACTAAGGAAAGATACCATAATAAAGAGGTATTACAGAATTTTTTATTTAAAAGAAATTTGAATAAATCTAGTTAAAAGAAATTTTCTGTACATACTTCCGATAACTATTTTATTATACAGTCTTTTCAAAATCAAAAGAATATGAAATCAGGCATTGAATTCAAGAAGGGTAAGTTACTTTTTCCCTTGCAATTCACCTTTGAATCGTAGTGCAACAACTTCCTTATTCTCCTATGCAATTATGGTGCTTCATGAACACCTTACAAGATGAATATAAAAATATCCAACATTAGGAATCAGGTGGCGGCTATACTTATCTAAACTTCCACTCGCCATTATATTAAAAGTTTTTTTTTTTTCAAGAAAAATTAAATTTTCAAAGTACCGACATTCATATAAAGAGTTAACCTCTCTCAATAAATAGTCTTTTATATAGAGACATGAAGATCTAATTTCAAATCACAAATTAAGAGTTATTATTATCTTTTTAACTTGGTGTGCAAAAGTATTTTTTAAGAAGTCTAAATAATGAGAAAATATGGGCCCCTACATGCTCCAAAGTCGAAATATTACAACACAATGCTTTGAATGATTCTTTTAGTAACAGTTATGTAGACCCATTTCCATGACCCAGTAGTACCATTCTTTCAATTGCTTACCAGAACAAGCATGGTAGCAACCGGAGAAAATGGCATTTTCTATATGTGATTCAGAATATGGAAGCAAATTCTATGCTATTTATGGCATAACAACCAGCTTGTGTCTTCATTAATTCCTATACAAATCCAGTCTAGAATATTAACCAACCATGTCCCCATGTAAGTATCCTGAGCTTGAAACAGTACCCCTTTATATCCCCTTCTGATCTATTGACAAATTCACCCTTCAAGGAAAAAAAAGACTTTGTTTTTCTTTAATTTTCCTCCATGGTTTTAGGATTCAATTTCCAAGACTTTCTCTAATATCTCTGATTCAAGGGGTTCTGTGAGTTTTCTTGTTTTGGTTTGAGCTTTGTTTGGTTTTGCTAAGGGAAATTTGCAGTTTCTGATTTTGAATTCTTGAAGGGTCTGAAATAGAAGACTGAGCATGTGTGTCAAAGTAGCATTAGAATTGGTCATGGATGTTTATGTTCTTAGCTATTACGCACTACTAGAAAATAGTGCTTGAAATTTGTCCTACAATTGTTGGTATTGAGGCTCAATTCAGTTTTAAGGTGAATTTGGATCAATGGTTTCTTCAGTCTTTACCCTTGTCTGTGTTCTTCATTCTGCAATAGCTCTTACTTGTGGATCTTTGATGATATTCTACTCCAAAGAGATCTCTGTGTTAGGCCATGGACCTGAGACTGCAAGCAAGCTTCAAGGGTCAACACCCCATGATCAGCTTTTGATTGAGACCTCTGGTTCCTTCTCTGGCTTGTTGCTGTTCACAATTGGATTCCTTCTGTTGATGGTTGCCTTTGTGAAGGACAGGGAGTTTCAGAGTTTCTTTGCCAAAGGGTGTGTGATGCTTCACATTTCCATGGCAGTGTGGAGATTCTTCTTTGAGAGGAAGCTTGGGGATCTTGCACTTGACTGGCCTAGGCATGCTGTTGGGGACATTGCATTGGCCATTTCATGGGGCTTCTTTCTTGTGTACACTTGGAGAGAGAAATATGATTAGTTCGTTTGGTTTATCTTGCAAGTTTTGGTGCTTGTGGATATGGAAAGTTGAAAAACAACATGGCCCCAGAAAAGGTTGAGTTGTTTTAGTGCTTGGAAGGGACAACCAACATTATCAGGCTCTCAAGTTGTTTGGGCATTTCAAAGGGATAAATTGTGCTATTGAGAAAAAAAAATGGTTTCAATTGGCCTTGTGAATGATCAAATTCTTTGCATAAACTGAGAATCATTACATGAGTTATGGTCTTCTTCAAAGAAAGGATGGAATAGTTTCACAAGGGCACAGATCCTGTGTGAGATTATTTAGAATCTGTTTTGGCAATTTTCCCTAATTGCTTCAATTTCAATTGGGAACTCCAGTAATTATGTAAACTTCATTCATTTTTCATTTTCTACTTAATTTGAGTCCTTAAAAAAATGTACCAGCTTTTTACTCTCTTCTGGCTTCAATTATGAAAGTTTAGTTTTGTGTATTGCATCCGGTTGGTGGGTATGTTTAGTTAGAGGCTACTTAGAATAATTTTTTTAAAGTATTTATAAGAGAAAAATAGAAAAGAAAAACAAAATAAAATTTTTCGTAAGTTAAAATTAGTCTATGTATAAATTAAATTTTGAATCTATTAATATAAGAAATTTTTTATAAATTAATGCATAAATTAATTTTAATTTATAAAAAAAATTATTTTATTTTATTTTTTTAAAAAATTCTTAGTATTTGGAATATTGCTTCGATCAATAAGGAGGTGACATCCTTGGTGTGAGAAAAATACCTTCCTTTTCAAATTGAGAGAGGATAACAAGGAATTTTTTTTCTCTTCTTTATGGTTCAACTTCAAGTAATGTCTTTCAGAATGTTGTTTTGTTCTTTTTCCTTTTCTTTTTGTTTTTCTTTTCTTTTAACTAAAGTAGATGCTCTCATTTCAGTCCCCAATTTTGTTTTAATTTGTTAGTGTTGTATAGAATAAATTGTATGCACATAATGAATGGCATTTTTTTCTTAACTTACCTTAGGTCTATTGGTCTAAGCAGCAAGAAAGTTGATTTTTGTTTCAGTAAGTTCTTATATTCGAATTTTGTAAGCCCATAGAAATTTATTCTCGTTAATAGATTTACTTGATTGACTTAGATTAAATTGAGGATTAAAAAAAAGTGTTAATTTTAATATTTAACTTTCTAGTCTAAAACATTTAATAATCGGAAGTCCTATTATTTCTAAAATTACTTATCTCTTTCTATCTTTAACTTTATGTAAAAATATTACTTTTAAATAAAATATTAGTGGACACATAGGAAATCATGTTCTTTACCTCAATTTCATCCAATTCAGTTAACTTCTTTAAGTTTGATTTTCAAATCTTAGAAGAGATGAGTTGGTAAATCACGATTTGAATCTTTATTAAAAAAATGTAGAGTTTGTTGAATCTTTATTAAAAAAACGGTGTAGAGTTTGTTGGTGATTAAAAATAATAGGATAAACTAATAAAATAATAAAATATGATAATAATATGATAAATGTTTGAAGTTACATGTAAGACACAAAGGGTATAGAATTATTTGTGTATGATTTTTAATTTTTTTTTAAAGACAAAAAATTTAAGATAGAGTTTAAGATAATTGTCCAATGGAGTTGTCTAATGGAGTCGTCCAAAGGAGATGCTAAAGAAATGTAGAAGGTAAAAATGTTAAGGTAAGAGATATGACATACAAATTTTATATCAGTTTACTCTTTTAACAGAATTACATTTAGTTCTTCCAACAAGAAAGATATCCATTAAATCTATTTGATTTACAAATAAATATCATCTACATCTTTAGGTATTATAATTTTTGTAATCTACTTGATTATAAAAAAATCAAGTATTTTTTGTTACTTAACATCTTTAGACTATCACACCAATTTAATGAGTTTTTACAAGAAACTCAACTTACATAGTGAGCCTATTACAATACTAATTACAGATACTTAACCTTGCTATGAAAAAAATGTTTTACAAAGAGTGTATGAAATAGTTGTTCAAAGCGGAACAGAATATTTGTATTTTATCAATATTTCTTGATTTGTTTGTGTTCTTCTTTTTCTTCAAGATTGATCAATCCTTTTTTTATAGCATGTAGAAATTTGAACGTTGTATGTGCATGAGGAGTGGTTAAGTCAATATTAAATGCATCAGTTCTAATTTATGTTGTGCTTCTATGTAGACTTATCTTTTTTTTTTTTTAATATAAAGAAGGTTGTGTCAAAGAAAGATTGTTCTTCTCTAACTTTAACGTGTTGTTTATTGTTGACAAGGGAGGAAACTGCTACTTGAGACTTGTAATAATCAATACTTGATATAACCCTTTGTCAATATGAAACTGCCACGTTCTCAAAATAATGTATTTGGTAGAAATTTGAATATTGGATCATAATTACAAGCTATAAGTTTAAAAGAAAGAAATTACATGATATGATTAATAATTCAAATAACTCTTTACGTCATATGAGAGATACTTTCGTAATAGAACAATGTAGTGGATCTATTTTGGATGATCTCTCCTTTGAATAGTAAGTTCATTTATGGATGTTGAGTTCATTTATGGACGATGAATTCATTAATGGGCGTTAAATACGTCTTTGATCATCGAGTTCTTCTATAGACATTGACTATGTCTTTTGGACGGTGAGCTCCCTTTGGACGATGAATATGTCTTTGGATGACAAGATATTCTATGGATGTTAACTACGTCTTTAACCGGCAAGCTCCCTTTGAACAATGAATACATATTTGGATGATAAGCTCTTCTATGAACATTGAATACGTCCTTTAAATGACGAGTTCCCTTTGAACGATGAATACGTCATTGGATGGCGAGACGCTAAGGATAATTTTATACTCCAAGTGCATTTCCCTTACAAGAATGTGTTTCAATCATTGAGTCTAATAACTTGTATTTCTTCTAAAATCTAGAGAACATTGGTTATATTATCCATTGTTCATAATGTTTGTTATCATTTAAATACTTGAATCATTTTGGACCACTTATGTTCCAACAATGTTATACTATTAAATATTTGAAAAAATCCGATAAGAATATGATAAATGTTATACTATCAAATATTTGATCATAGTATATATATATATATATATATATATATATATATATATATATATATATATATATATATATATAATAAGATAATATAAAATATACATAAATAAAAACATTAAAATGATTTTAATATATTTTAAACTTTTTATACAATATTCCTTTCCAAATTATAACAATTTATCTTTAATATTTTCTAATTTTGTAGGGGATATTTTAGAGGAATATTTTATAGAAATTATAATTAAAATTCATTTATTTTATGAGAATTAAAAATAATAACTTTAAATTTTATATAGATAAAAATAAAATAAAAATTTTATAAAGACCAAAATTAAAGTTCACTTGAAGAGACTAAAAAACATATTTAAGTAAAAAAAAATTTACATTATTATTACATTATATGTTCTTTTTGAATTCTTTTCGTTATAAGCATTTAAAACTTCATTAAAATAAAGTTAGATTTGAATTCTAGAAATAACTCTTATTTCAATAATTTTTTTTACATGCTAAATTTTATTAATTTAAATTTTATATTAAATACTAAATTTTAAATAAAAAATTTAATTATGTAATCATATAGTTAATATTTATTTATATTTAAAACTATTATGTCTGAAATTAAAATTATTTAATAAAATATCAACTGATTTTAAAAATTTATAAAAATAATCTACTTAATAAAAATCATAACTCTTTTAATGATGTAACTCTTGATAATATATATATATATATATGAATGAGAGACAATAGACATAAAATAAAAATACAAAATGAGCAAAAAAATAAGTCACAAAATCACTTCTTAATAGTAAAATTTGAAATAATTATTTTATTTAATAATGAATTTTAGTATATATATAAATTCATACAAAAAGTCACAAATTTAGAAACATATATAACATTTATTAAATGAAAAAAATATATTATATTTAATAAATATCATCATTAATATATTTATTAAAAATAATATGTTGTCAATTATTAAGTAAACAAATGATTATTATTAAGTATACAAATTAAGAGGTAAACTATTATGTGTCTTTATCAATTTATTAATATTGTATTAATATATATTTAAATTTTTATTTTAAAATATGTTTTATAAATTATTATTTTAAATAATAATAAAAATAATATATTTTTATGTATATTTTAATATATACATATTTATGTATTAAATTTGAAATACTTTCATTTTATTTAAATTTTGATAAATATATCACATTTAATAAAATCATAATTGATATATTGTAAATAAAATTGATTCCGAGGGATATTAAATATTGTATTTATTAAATATAATATTTACTCAAATTATTAAATATAAAATAAAAAATAAAAAATAAAAAAATAAAATAAAAAATAAAAATAAAAAAATAAAAAAATAAAAGAAGAATATCTTTGTTAGTATAAGTTGTAGAAAGCAGCGGCATAATTCTCTTTCTGGTCCAAAGCAAGACTTGGAATAGCAGAGCACCGGAAGCCTCTGATACCGTCCAGTGAACGCAGACCTGAGGACTGTAAGCACTCTTCCATTTCTCTTTCTTTTACACTGCAATAAACTCATTAACTCGTTTTAAACGCGTTATTTTATGTTTCTCTCCCTGTTAATTTTCCAATTCCCTGAGATCGATGGCCATCGAGGTTTTTTTTTTTTTTTTAGGGTGAAATTTGTAATTAATTGATGATTTGATTTGGTTCGTCAATGTTACATTCTTATGGTTAATGTGGCTATATATATTCAGCAATTGGGTATTATTTGATATTTGATTATCAATCTTTATCTACAGTTTTATTTTTATCCAGCTTCTTCGTCAAACCCTTGCGTCAAGGTTCCCTGCTACTCTCTCTTTCTCGCTTTCCATCTCTGTTTCTTACTTTTGGTTTTTGGTGTTGATGAATGGTGGTTTGCTTATTTATGCTCCTTATTCACAAAATGGGGGAATTGTTCAACGCTGGGCATAACATTGTACCATTACCTCCACCGTTCTGTAGATTCCCCTCTCTGCATTTCAGATATATTTCTTCGCAAAATAAATCCAAAACGTCCTATGACGCAGTTTGAATAAACTTTTCATTGTGTACTTATAGGAGAAGAAAATAAGAAAATAAAATAAATTAAACTTCTCTCTTAAGTTAAAATTAGCTTATGCGGAAGCTAATTTATAGAAGTTTTCCCATTTAACTTATCCAAAAGCTTAACTTATGCATGAGTTGTGATTTTACAGTTGTGATGAAAGAACATTTACTTGGTGCTGTTGTATTAGTTTTCTGTTAATTTGCAGTTTAGGTTGTCAGAGTCAAATCAGCTCCTTGCATCCTGAGCTTCCATGTGCAGTGTAGGTGGTGCTGTGTATGTGTTGGGTTTGGGTGTGGGAAATCCTATAAAGGCTGTATTTGGTAGAAGAAAGGTGCTGTGACAAAATTATTAGTTGGATCAATAGCTACATTGACTAATGATTTATTAAAGTGGGAAAGATTCTCAACTTGGCCCTCAGTATCACTATGGGGAGAATTTAAGTTAGAGTCTAGTCTAGAACTTGAGTTGTTTAAATCTGAATTCATAGGCTAGAAATAATAGGGCTATTAGAGGCTAGAAAAAGAAATAGGATTAATCGGTTTGGTTTAAGTGATTAATGTAGTTCATTGATACATGTTTTCAATTTTTTTAATAAGAACTGGTTGCTCAGTAAAATATCAGATTGAGTTTCATATGTTATAAAAAAACTATTTCATAGTATGTCAAAACTTGTTCTAAATCAAGGCATGAAAATGAAGGGCTAATAATGACTTGTTGACTCTTGTAGTCCATATTGTGCTTTGCTACAGCAATGGCTTCTAGTTCATTCTATGGACATGAGTTAATTAAGATGGGAATTATGGCTAAATGATGAATAATTGTGAGTAGTCTAATTTTTGTATAAAAAATTGAAGTGGATGTCACCCAATTTCCTCTAGACCCTTTTTTGGATAATTCTATTGCCAACTTATTTGGTAATTCATAATTTCATGATACTTACTTACCTTTTCTAGTTTGCTTGGTGTTTTTTAGTTAGCTAATGGGAATTATTTGATTAAAAGAGGCAATATGGAATTGTAGAGATAGTTGCAATACTTTCAAGTTAAGTTTACTTTGCTAAAGTTGGTCTCTGTTGAAGTTTCCAACAAAAGTATTATTTTGGGTAGGCCTAAAGTGAAGCGTCTTTTCTTGAGTAAGGCCCAGGTAAACAAGGAAATTATTCCAGAAGGAAAAATTGTATTATTATACAAATACAAATTAAGCAATGCAAAGATTTCAATAGTTTGTGTGGTAGTGATAGGAAAATGATTCCTCTGCAGAAATAGAGAACAGTATTATTGAATGAAAACTGAGAAAGGAAACAAAGTAAGAGCAAACTACTTCCAGCTAAGGAGGATCACTTCTTGCCCAAGCTCAAGGCTTACAATATGTCAAAATGTGTGAATGACCCCCTCACATAAAATACCCATCCTATTTTACATCAGATTCCCTTTTCTCTCTCCTCTAATCAACTCCCCTTACATCACTCCTTTTGTAACTAACTCACATCCTGCACATTAGCCTTAGCTGACTTAGCACTTTGGGCATATACTTGTAGGGCCTTAGTTGTGGGCTTAACCGACTTTGGGTCAGCATTCTTATCAGGTTGTTCCTTAATATTCAAAACAATTATTCTGAACAATCTCCTCAGGTGGCTTATCAATTATCATTCTACTAAACTTTAGTTACAGTTTTGAAATTGTGACTCCAAAACACTTTGCAAAAAGATGGAAAAGTAAACATTTCAGTTGAAGAAATAAAGAGTAGCTTCAGTAACATAAGTCCAACTAGCCAAGGAATATGCATGTACCTTGATTGTTGTCATGTCCTTCAGGCAGAAGTCCTTGGATATCTGATTTTGTGATTCTTTTACCAATCAATAGTGGATTACATTCCTTGCCAGGGTATATTTGATAAATATCTGTCTTAAATTGCTGATGTTTTTACCCTCTAGTATTTTTGGTTGAAAAATGTGTATGTGAAGTCATTGTTGATTGGTGAAGTGATACAGTTTGATTGAAGTTTGCAGCATTGTTTATAATTACAAAGATATTTAATGTTGATTCATATTAGTTATTCTGTATCATTGATGAGCATGTTCAATATATGTTTTGCAGCTCAGTGTAGTAACATAGTTTCATTGAAGTTTTTTACATTGTTTATACTTACATGCTATTTAATGTTGATTTGTATTAGTTCATGGTTACTCTATATCATTGATGTGCCTATTGAGTACTTTACTGCAATGATCAATCATAGGCCAGTATGTGTATAGGAGGAGAAGCAAAGTTAGATCCAATAGCAGTAGCATGTGGGTGTATTTCAGTTATGGGAGTGAGAGGAGAGCAAATATTTATATTAGGTATCATAACTACTAGAATAATTACAAATAATTACAAGAATATACACTTACCCTAATTAACATAATTACAAGAGTATAATCTGCCCTATTTATAATATTACTGTAATTACGTATTTCTAAATTTTAACATTAAGTTTATTACGGTTGCTTGTGTCTTGAGTCTTGACATTTTGTTTCTAAATAAATTTCATTTGTTTGTATTCTCAATCTTCCTTCTCTTGCTCCAGATCTATCTGAGTTACACTTGTTATTCATTATCATTATTTTCTTCTTTAGAGGACGATACAAGACAATGAGTGGTGTGCAACTACAAAGTGCTTCCCCTGCCCTGACCATACAAGGATCACAGAAAAATGAAGGTTCAGTGACTCTGGCAACTGGTGCAGAGTCAAAGCCAAAGAAGAAAATCTGCTGTGCTTGCCCAGACACTAAAAGGTTACGAGATGAATGCATAGTAGAGCACGGTGAAGCAGCTTGTGCAAAATGGATTGAAGCTCATCGACTGTGCCTCCGAGCTGAGGGATTCAATATTTGAGGTTGACAGTGAGGAAAAGGAGAAAAAGACATTAGTAGATTAACTCTTTGTTTTTAATGAAATTGATATAGATTTTGGGTTGCAGTTTTCAGGTTGACAGTTGAAATTTTGAATAAAAGCAGGGAAATGGTTTGCTACATGCAATTCATAATTTATTACCTTCTAACTATTTGAACCGGCAGGTTCTATTCAGACCGAATATTTGAATGAAATTACAAATTGTTATATTGTCACTTCCCTGCTGTGTTTTAGTTTTTGCTGTGGGGTGTAGAAGTTGTTTATTTATTTTACTCAATTCAGTTGGTTGGCAGATAGGTGCTGTTAATCAGTAGATTCCCTTGTCTGTTTTTCTTTCATTTTTCTTTGTATGTCCCTCTCATGGAGGAGCAACTAGCAGGCATTGTTATTTTAGAAATCTAAAGGTGCAGGAATTGTCATTGTTTCTCATTGTTCTCTCCCTCACTTGATTCTTGTGTGGTTATTATGTGTTACACTAGAGTAAAGAGCAAGGTTTACAATGTTTTTGTTCTGAACCTTGAACCAAATTGTTTGCTGGAGCAATATAGCATTTCATCTCGATGGAGAGAATGAGAGATATGTCTAAGCATCTGTAGATAGCTCATTACAAGTGTATTGGATGAGCAAATATAGGTTGAATATCATTATAAATCTGTGCTTTTAGCATCTGATTCAATTGGTCTCTAAGTTAAAGGCAGTGCGAATCATATACAGGATATAGCGATCATAGGTATCGAGATGATAAACAAACAACTCCCTCAAAGCAGTGCTACTTCATTGGTTATTGTTCTTGTTTCGAAAAAAGGGGTCCCTTCTCTACGTTGGGGTTTCCCTTTTATATTTTAGTCTGAACAACTCCTATCTTGTCAAATGTGTGATGTTCTAATCAATCACTAAGACAATTTACACAGGAAATAATTAATACTGAATGACCCTAACTGTTTTATCAGATTGACGCGATTCGCCAGTCCGTCTGTCCACCCGACCGAGTCCTAGCCGACCGTAACAGTTATCTTTTCATCTTCACTTACTACCAGTTTTCTTACAGTTAAGTACCTTTCCTTCCTGACTGTGTCCATTCACCTAGATTTCGAATTCATAGATCACTATTCTTTTTTTAGTTTGAGTTTTTCTTTTTCTTTTTTTAGTTTGAGTTTTTCTTTTCTTATCATGTGTATATGTGGAAGCTACACGGATATTTTAATTTGTTTCAAGTATCCGATATTGATTGATACTCTTGGATAGTTGATGAACTAAAAATGGAATTTTTTATCTTTTATAGATGATTTCAAGAAAATAATGAAATTGTTAATATCCCTATTTGTAAACAATAAAAAGTGATTTAGGATGACAATGGTTTATATAACTTTTATTTTGTTCTTAGTAATGTCCAAGAAGAATATATCTTAATTTAGATTTACAAAATTACAATTATATATTTATTATATTTTATGAATTTTTATACGTATCTAAATATGTATTTTACACGGATAATATCTTATATATTTTAAAATGATTGTATCGGATTCGTTTCGTATATGTGCATCATAACGTGGAAGCCTTATGCTGATGTAGATATAGCTGCTGCACAAAAGAGATTATTAAACAGAGAGTTACACTTATTTTAGTATTTTTAACCATAAAATGCCACAGCCATGGCTGTAATATAACTAAAACAGGAACTGGACATGATTCAGACTGCACACTACACAGACCTGAAGTAGGATAACAGCACACATTTATTCATATGAAGGTTACATTATTTGGTGGTTTGTATTGCCAAACACATGGCAATTACATTTCCATACATTCCTTAATGGCCACAGGTGCAGTCCACACAAGTGCAGCTAGAGCCGCACTTGCACTTCCCATCATGCTCAGCAGCTGGAACATCCATGACAACAGTCTCAATGTAGCTGGAGAGAAAAAAGAGAAGATAGTTATAATAAGCTTTTTATTTCTTGGTGTAATATTCTGGTAGGGTTTGCATTATTAGTCCTGGAATGATTAGAGACCTTAGAAAAAAACTTTCTTGCTTTCATTTTCTGATTTTACTTCTAACTACAAAAATGTCACCTTATTTTCAGTTTTCACTTTCATATACAAATTCAAAATAGAAAATGAAAATAAAATATTTTCTCAAACCAAATGGCTCTATAGTATTGAAAACCAAATACAATGGATCCCACAAGTGAACTTTTACCTCTTCTCAGTCTCTACAATGACAGCACCATAGCTGTTTCCCTTCCTGCATGGCATAGTATGTGAGAACATGAGTAAAGTTTTTATAAATAATTTTTTTATAAATTAAAATTAGCCTATGCATAAGTTAAAAATCAGTTTTAAAAAAATTAATATAATAAATTTCTATAAATTAATTTATGCATAAGTTAATTTTAGTTTATAAAAAAATTTATTTTATTTTTTCTTCCCATTTTTTTTAAGTATTTATGTAGAAGTTTAACTAAACAAGTTCTATGTATCATGCAAGCTATATATAAGATCTCCATCTACTCTATGCAAACAAACTCCAATACAGATTAATCCTTTAAAGATCAAAGATGGTGATTGTAACATGAACTACATATATGTAAATTCTGCTTACACACAAATGAAGAAGAGAAATGAAGCACTTACGTGCACTGACTCTTGTCACCGCAGTCACAGTTGCCGCACGTGTTCGACATGTTTGGTTGAGGAAAAAAGCAAAGCACTAGAAATGAACTTGGTTTTTGAATTCAAACTTTGTATGATGCTGCTATGCTTCCAAGCACTGAACCATGAACAGTATTTATAGTGAAGAAAGATCAAATCTTACTAGAGAGTTAGCATTGATGGGAACTCCTCTTTTATTGTGGACCTCACAAGGCATTTGAGGGGATAATGAACTCCTCAAGAGAATTGTTATCTTAAGGAATCTAAATCATGGACTCTCATGTCAACTTAGTTAGGTTCTTGGGAGAGACAATCACATTAATATTCTTAGTTTTTAATGCTTTTGGGTTCGATTTTTTCTCTTTTCAAATATAATGACAATTGGTGCTATGTTAGTGTTACCATCATTTTTGCTTGATTATAACTTGCAAACTACTTTATTCTACTTTGAATTTTTTTATTCTTTCTTTGTCATCTTTTTCACTCCTTCAACCTCCTTTTTCAACAATACTTATTCTGCAGAAGATGTGTCAATAGGTAGGATATTTCTGAAATGGTCCCGTGGATTTCCTACCACGAGCTCAGTTTGTTTGGAAAATATGGCTCCTCTTTGGGTTTAAAGTTTAAGATATGCAAGAATTTTGTGTCACTATCCATATATTCGGATCAAGTGGATGTCATTTTAAAATAAAGTGGATTTGTCTTTGTAATTTGTAGGAGTGAAATGGTTAATTTTTGCTAAGGTGGGAACTAGTTGTTTTTGAATGAGCGATTATAAATTTGATTTTAAACAAAATTGATTTTAAAATAAGAAATGATTTATGTTTAGATATTTTTACCTCGAAACAAGATGTAGAATTAAGTGGAAAATTTTCAACTTAGTCCAAAAGTTATATTTTATCATTTGTAGTCAAACTGAGATTTGGATACAAAATTAATTTTATTAATAATAATCAAACAACTTACTTTTACTAAAATCACGTCTGATCAAAGATAAATTTGAGTTTTTTAATCATGAAACTAAATTTTAATATTATTATCATTATAATAAACAAATATTAATTTAATTGATAAATATCAGATTCATCTCAAAATAATATAAGTTTGAATGTTATTATTTAATGTAAAAATTTTATTGGTGGATAATTTATAAGTATTTTGAAGGCATACTCTAATCCTAGTAAATCTCAACTTATCTAAATTTTCAATTTTAAAAAGAAAATAAAGTAATTTTTGGGTACAATTTCCACGTGAATACAAAGAATTCTTTGTATTTTGTATGCAACTTTGTGCACTCATAAATATGCGATGTCTTTTGTGAGGGATAGACACACTCGCACATAAGGACCGATTTAACAAAAGAATTATTATTTTTATATAAAAGTAAAAAAAGAAAAAAATTTAATTAACGGTGAAGATTAAAAAGTCATAACTACTTAAAAAAGAAGTCACGTGCCTCTTTTAACAAAATTACATCTTTTATATTTTAATTTCATAATTTATAGTAGGAAACAATATTGAATATTTGTTATTGTAAAAAAGTTCAAGTAACTTGATACCTCTCTTGTCAACCTTTTAATGTCAATCTTCAAATAAATTTGTCTTGTTTATTTGTCAATACTTCATGAGTGTACTTGCCAATAAATTTATGCCATTTGACGCATGGACCATGAATAGATGGAGATCTTATTGACATTAGAAATTAAAGTTCATGACTTTTTTTAAATAAAATAAAAAATATAATAACTACAACAAAATTAAAACTTAAAATATGTTTTGACCCTAATAATTCAAGTTCATGATTTTTATGTTAATGCATGGTGGAACATGGTTAATTAATAATATTTGAAAAAAAAATTGGATCATCATCCTTGCCTAGGTTTAATATTTGACATGCTTATACATAATTGAGTAGTATATGAGAAATGATGCAAGCCTGGAGCACAAATAATTAATTATTGGAATGCATTTAATTCTATTGTCCGAATTTTGTATAAGGAAAAAAAATATCTCATTTATATTCATAACTAGTGGAAGGTTGGTATAATATATACAAGATTTTAGGTTTTAATTTTGCTATCATTATTATAATTTTTTGCTTTACTAAAAAAAAATTTGATTGAACGAAAAGGTAATATTTTTAAAATTTAATTTACGTACGATATAATATATGACAATTTATTATGAAATAATAGTACAAAAATATTAACACTTGTTGTGGGAACTAGAATTGAAGTGTTATTATATTCACACCAATGGCTTTTGAAGAAAGATAAGATTCACTGGTTTAGAAAAGGATATGCTTAGAAATGTGAAGGCACCAAAATCATAACACAATAGTGCAACAACAATGAAAAATCAACATATAAGAAGTTGCTTTGTTAGTAACTATTTGACTAATAATAAAAAGAATTTATGTAGGGATGAAAATAGTTAATAAAGGTAATTTGATGAATTGAAATCCATAATTGAGAATAATTTATTTAATTGAATTATTTGCATTTAATTTTTGAACATGTAAAAATTTTTTTGAGCTAGAGGCAACGGTAAATCTATGAAATAAGTATGAATATTAATTAAAGGTATGCAGATGAACCGAAAAGAAAATTAAGATTCATCATTGTTTATCATACTTAATGGTCGATATGCTATAAAGGAGGCATTTTCGTTGCAATCCAGTAAAACTTGTAATCTTGTCTGTTTCTCAGTTTTTGTTCATCGATTCAGAGAATATTAGGACAAAAATAGGTTTGGCACGAAAAAAATAGCCGCAAGCCATATATAACAATGGTAAAGGGAAAAGAAAATAACCAAAGAGTGGTAATGATAAAACTTTGGGGTTGATCAAGTTCAGATATCAACAAAACGAGAATTGGTTGCTATAACTTCACCTAAATGAACCTTAGCAGAATTAGTTTTAAACTCTTTATTTGGTATCTAATTAAAATATTTTTATAAGCTTGAGTGCTTGATTAGTCTAACTATTAGCTAATTCATTCATATATATTATAAGGATGATAGTATTATTAAAATTTGTTCAATTTTTTAAACATTCATATAATTTGATTTAGAGTTAAATGAGTATGCATCCTAATTGTAAATATTTTTACATGATCAAATATCAACTAAATTATTATACATTATATTTTATAATTAAATAATAATATAAAATCTTTTACACTACCACTGAATACACTATTTATTTTTAAATTTAAAATATCAAAAGATAATATCTTAATTTTTTTTTGTGATTCATTATAATAGACAAATATAAAAAAAATATTTTAAAGATAAATATTTATTTCTCTAAAGATATGTATATTTTATTATATCATTAGTTGATATAATTTTTTTTTTCATGATGAGGACTGAACATCTCACATTTTAAAGATAAAATATGTGAAAGTAATCATATATGAGTAATTTAATGATTATCTAATAGAATTTGATAAGTCTTCTAATATTTATTATAAAAGATTCTAATATTATTTTAAAATATAGATTTATATTAATTTAATTTTACGAAATTAACTTATAAAAATGATAGTTATAATAGAATGTCTAACAACTTAATTTCATATTATAATGAAATTGTTAGGAGCATAGGGTACTTTGGTCCCGAGTATATGGTGATGGAGATGAGACTAGCAACATAAGATTGAAGGTATTGATACCTCGATTTTTATTGAGGCTCGTTATTGGGTGGGCAAGTTGGTTACTCATGTATATGTTAACAGCAAGTCTGATAACTCAGGAGAAGAGGAAAAGCCAAGTTAACAAAATGACTCCTTTTTTTTTATCTTAGTATTACATTCTGTCCTTCTAATTGTTTGGGTGGGTTCATGTCTTCTTGACTTATGTATACACGGTAAAGTGTAACAAAAGGCTAAGGAATGGATATGCATATGCATATGTATGCAATGTATTGTTCCATCCCTTTCCATTCTTACAAACAAGAACCAATCATAGAGAGGAACTTCTGAGAGAAAAAAGAACATTGCGCATTACTATATATGTGATTGTTTTGTAACATTTTAAAAATATTAAAAAATATAAAAAATGTCATCTATTATTTTTTTAACATTTTAATAAATATTATATTTAATTCACTTCACAAAATATCATTCGTGACATTTAAATGTTATTAAAGATATAAAAAATATAACTAAAAACATATTGGTAACACTTATATAATAAAATATTACTAAAAGTGACATATATGTAATAGTTAGATAAAGAGAATGTGGCAAGAGATATTGAATGCGTTATGACCGACAATGATGAAGATGACTTGATGTTATAGTTCAAAATACATGTGAGGTATTAGATGTTTGAGTTTTTTTTTTTTATTATTTGCAAAAGAAATGCAAAAATAATTATTTAAAATATCAAAGATAAATATAAGTGAAAAATTAATAAATTATACACTATAAATTTAAAAGTGATTTGCATTTGAAAAAAAAAATTATAATCTAATAATAAAAATAAATATAGCTTGTTGTCGAATACCTCCTCAGCTTTAGTATTAAAAAAAAAATATATATATATCCCTTATAATCAACGGTACAAGGGGTGAAAATAGGTTTGGTAGGCTTGAACCTACCTTACATTATAATTATTAAGGCCCAGTCTAATTTGTTTATCTATTGTAGGCTATTTTTAAAGCATGTTCTAGTCTATTTAAAAGTCTAACATGACCTCAAATCCTATTTTTGTGGCTTATTTTTATAAAATGTCTATAATCATTTTGGAGCTTGTTTCAACATAACCAAATAATATATGAACACCATGTACATGTGATATGTGACGATGTGTTGTGATATGTGACCATGTGGTGCTATGTGTGACATGTTTGTTGAGGTATGAGACTTAATAAACAAAAGTGCAAAACACAAAAATAAAGATGTGAAAAGTAGGTGCGTAGCTGCTGCTGGTGAGGAATAGGGTGTGTTGCACCTTTGTTGTGTAATTTGTGTTAGTTTCTTACGATTTTGATTAAATTTAAAAAGTGTAAAGAAAACAAATTATATATATGCATTAAATATAAATGAATATAATTTATATATATATATATATTATATACAATATATAATATAAAAATATAATATTATATAAAAGCCTAGATTTTTAGTTAAAAAGACTTTTTAAAAATTAATAAACAGATAAGATTAGGTCATACCTTATGCAAGTCAAGCCGTAGACCCTAACAAATCACACACACGTGTGTTTATATATGTATATATAGGGTATAAATTACACCTGTGTAGCTTTTACTAATTATTATACTATTTAATAACTTCACATAGAATATGAATTTTAACGATTCAACAATTAAATTGGAAGTTTCCTTTATATAAATTACATGTACACATTTTTATATTAATTCAAAATTATTTTATATCTCGTTTATATGGTTCAAAATCAATTAAATATATACATTTCAAAATATACTAATAATTTGATTATCTTCTTATTGTTGTTCAATTTTAATAAAATTTGATACAAACAATCATCGGAATATGAAGTTATAATTCAATGATTAAATTGATAAAATTCGCATTTTATATGAAATTATTGACAATATAATAATTGATGTAAGTCACATCCATGTAATTTAATTTCTCCTCTCTATATATATTTAAAGTAGGGTTGAAATCAATTTTTTTAACCTCATCTTTTTATTAAAAGAAAAAGTTAAACATAAACAAAAGAATAAAAACCTTTAAGAGATAATTTTTAAATAAAAATTAAAAGGATTTTACTAAATTCTAATTTTAAGAGTTTTTTTATTTTTCATTCCTTCTCTTCTTTCTTTAATATTTCAAATTTCAAGATCTAACAACATATTATTAAAGGAATTTTAATTTAAAAATACTTTTTAAATTTTAAAAAATATATAAAAATACTTGTCAACTTTAGAATTGAAATGACTTAGCCCTTTGATTACAACTAATGGCCAATTCAATGATACCTTCACAGGTGAATACTTGACTATGAGACTCTATTTTTCCTCAAAGTAGATTCTTATCTACATCAAAGAATCGCCAGTTAAATTTGAAGTTACACTAAGCCAGTATGGATTAATAAAAGGCAGTATAAATTGCCGTAAAGAAAGTTATAAAAGGTATAATAATATAATTATAAATTATATATTGATGTATCTGAATTGTGTTATTGCTAAATAATTCTTCTATCTATTAATACCTTTATATATATATATAACTAGAAGACAATGAATAATTATCCTGAAGTCATTACCCCACTCCCTTGCTGCAGAGTGCAGCTACTCTAGGTGCATGAAGCCACTATGTCATATTGCTGGTCTTGGAAACTAACCTCACGTAACTTACTACTATCCAAACGTGCAACAAATCCAATTTTTTGCTTACTAATCCAATTAGATAGTATAACAACTTCAAAATTTAGCTTTAGCCAATTGCTAAATGTACCATTTCTCTTTTTTGTATTTTTATTACTTAAAATACTCTTCCAATTGTTAAATGTACCTCCATAATTGTAAAGTAGGAAGATTCGTCCTTGTGGTATATTATTTAAATGACTCTCATTATTATGTGAAATCTTTTTTATACAGTGGTTACACACATTGCTACTAGTCTGTGATATTCAAGATTAAAGAGTATGAGGTAAAACATACACCAAACTTGTTTCTCACTTTTGAGTACTTACAAACTTTGTTACAACATAAGTAATAGTAAATCACCATGCAATGGAGTATAGCATTAAAACAACTCAAAGAAAATTTTAAGCTGGAAAAGATGCATATGTTGTTGGGGGTAACAGGAAAAATATTTTAAGGTGAAAAAATTCTTTGGTATGAGTAAATTAAAGGTAATAAAAATTATTTTCATAGAAAAAGAGCATAGCTGGAAAAAGAATAACCAAATATCAAAAGAAACAAAAAGAGTTGTCAGATAATATAAAAGGAAAAAAAGATGCAATAGTAAGGAGAAGTGAAAGAAAGAGAAAGAAAAAACACAAAAAAGAAGTGAAGTTATTAAAAAAAAAAAATTTTAACAATAAAGAGATATGTTTAGCCATTATCTTGTTTAATCCAAAATGACAACAAGCCTAGCTCTAAAATGTAAAGGCCCAATTATCAACTAAGCTTATTAGTAGTACAATCCAATCCTCGATAGGCCCAAACAATTTTAGTGCCATCAATCCTAAATAATTTTAACATTTTTGTTTTGATTTTCAACTAAGGTTAAAAAAAACTTGTAAATTTTAAAAGAAGGCAAACTACACTCTACCTAAATGCTTAGTCGTCCTAATTAACCTTGAGTTTAAGAACTGAACCATCATATAAAAACAAAGGCGACATTATAGTTTTGAGTCGCCAAGCAAAATCCAGTAGTTCACTGTCATCAGATTCATTAAAAAAAATTGTGTTGTTACAAAATCATAGTGAAAAATAGCTGAGAGTGACATGTTAACTAGCATCTTTTTAATCCAAGTCCAAGGATTATTATATTCATATGTATCCATACATTCAGTCTTTGTTCGTGCAACGAAGGGGTTATATTCTTATGTTGGTATGATTTTCAAACTTTATGACGTAATTATATAATATCACAATCTGTTTATACAATTCACACTATCAATATTAGAAAATTATTATACCATAATATAATAATTGCTAAGGTGGCAAATAAGAAAAAAAGATGGTAAAGAGAGGTTAAAATTGAAGAAGCCATTAAACATATATAATTAAATATTTATTTCCTTTGACAAATGTTCTTATCTTTTAATCACTACAACAAAGCAAGAGACTATTGGATTAGCCAATGGTACTACATGCACATTGATTTTCTATTTTCCTTTTCCATCCAATTGGCTAGTGGTTGGGGCTTGTTTATGGGTGTAAGTAACCGTGGATCTAGAAATTTTAGATAATAAGGACAATATTATATATATGTATATATAATTACAAAATATTAATGATCGAATTTGTCAAAACTAATTTCTGTTAAAAAATTTGATTGACTACTTTTAGTATTTTATTTTTAACTATATTTTGATAGTTAAAAAATCTCAATCTACATGATAAAATTGGTTAGATAATAATATCTCTTATTTAATTTAAAAGAGCATATTATAAATAATACTAATAACATTTAAATGATAATTTATTTAATATTACAATAGTATTTAAAAGTTTTGAAATTAATGGTATTTTGATTGAGAGAAAAAATAAAGAGAAAAAAACATGAATAGATATATTTTCTTTTATTTGATTAGAAAGAAAGTGCGAAAAAATAATTATTATAAACAAAAATTTAAAATTTTCTTTTTTTATTTTTTATTTAATTTAAAATTTAAAATTAAAAATTTTCTCTTATTTTCCACCTTTATTTCTTTAGACCAAACATATATTACACTTTGTTTGGTAGGCAAAAAAATAAGAGAGAAAGGGAAGGGCGAGCAAGAAATGGTGAGAAGAGAAGGGTGAATGGGAGTTTGATAGGTGAGAAATGAACAGTTGACGAGCAAGTAGTGTAATATTTTCTGGCAATTTGTTTTTTTGTAGCGGTTAAAAGTTGCGACAAATTTTAATTCTGAGATATTTTTAAATATTTTTTTTGCCTATTCTAAACACTTACTAATGATTTAAAATAATCAGTTTCTAATTTAATTGCTTATCAAACTTTGATAATCGATTTTTCTACCATGTTACCACACATATTTATGCTTCATAATCGATTATCTTGTAATATTTTTAAATTATAAATAAAATATAAAAATGAATTATTTTAATTAAATTATAAAATTAATTATTTTAAATTAAATATCTCAATTTCAAATTTAAAACAATTATATTAATTAAATAAATAAATTATATTTTTCCATTAAATAAATTATATTTTCCATTTTTAAAATCAAATATTTTATTTCTACTCTTGTAATAAATTAAAATGAAAATTTTTTATATGTCTTTCTTTCTTATTTTTTTTCGTAATTCTCTTTTCCCAAACACCTATTTCTACACTTTTTTTTTTTACCTTATTTATTTATCTATTTTTATTTACTTTATTTTAATCTATTTTTTCTCTGCTACCAAATATACCATAATGAAAAAAAGGTCTCAAAATTATTCAAAGTAGGTCTCCATGCAATGAACACTCTATTTCTATTTATTACATATTCTCTAGTTAGAAAACTGCAGATCGAATAAGATATGATGATGAGATAGGAGTGAGATAGGAAGAAAAAATTGGAGTCAGAGGAAAGTTGCTGAATGCTACAAAGTTATCAATGATGCCTCTGCAGGGTAATTGACTGTTTATAAGACCTTTCTCTGTTTTTTAGGTACAAAATATGACATCTGTTTCTGCAAGCTAGCTTCAGTAATATTTGTCAGTTTTGTACTTAAATCAATCATCTTTCTTTGTTTGTCTATTGTTCTTGGCTTCTTGCTGTTTCCTCTCTTTTTATAATTGCAAGTTGCAGATGCTTGCCAACCCAAATCTGAATATGTGCATAAACAGTTGCCACAGATAGTACTTGTCTACTTGATTTGTGTCACTCAATCCAAGAAGAGGATTGAGTCACACATGGGACAAATATACTTAATTCGGATTGAGTCATTCTAACTTACCATGATTAGAATTTGTTTGGTAGATATAGTTCGAGTCATCAATAATTTATGATATCTTCGTTTTAGGAAAAGCATAAAAAGTAAAAGAAAATAAAAAAACAAAATATTAAATAATTTTTAAATTCTTCTCTCCATTTCTTTATAAGATCTAAATAAATTAATTTATATTAAGAAAATTAATTAATTAAAATAATAATATTAAATTTAATTATCATAAATTTTTATATTTTTTTAAATTATCTTTAACATTATTACATATACTTTTATATGTTTTTATTTAATTTTAATTTTTAATCCCTTGTTATTAATATATTTATTATTTTAATTTTTTTATTAATTATATATGTAAAGAGTTATAATAAAATTATTAAAATATTTTTTATATGAGACAAAGTTGAACTCTCAAATTATAGGCATTAATATATTTTATTCATTATTCATTTATCTTAAAAAATAATTCTTAGTTAAAAATTTTAAACTAAGAATATTTTTTAAAATATTTTATATTGATTCTCATAAAAAAACTAATAAAAAATAAAAAAGAATATATATTAAAAAAGAAAATAAGAATAAAACTTTTTTCTTATTGAACTAGATTAAATAAAAGTTTAAAATTATATAAACACATTAAATAAAAGTAAATAAAATATTTTAATCTTTAAAAATGATATATATATATATATATATATATATATATATATATATATATATATATATATATATATATATATATATATATATATATATATATATATATATATATATATATATATATTATTTTTTTCGTCCAATTTTTGAATAAAATATAGAACACGAGACTCATATTTGGATTCGTATTCCTTTATCTGCGGAAATGCTGTGCCAAACGAGGAAATGACTGAAAATATGCTCATTTTATCTCCTCCTTCGTTTTACATAACCAAACGAACCTTAGCATATGCTCAAGTCGGAAGGAATCAACAAGTCATGATTTGGCAGATAAAATTTTTTCTATGCTGCAGCTTTTGACAACTGTAATCATGACCAAGTTTTATAGCTTCTGTTTTGCTTAGATTTTTACTGAAATTGGCATAATTATGTACGGAAAATAATATTTGAATAAGAAAAAATAGAGAAAATATTAACAAATAATGATATTTGTCAATCGAAGAGAAAATAAGAAAAAATACCAAAAAAATGTGAGAAAAAAAATACCAAAATATGATAAAAAAATTACCAAAATTAAAAAATGTGAGAAACAAATATTTCTAAAGTAGGGTAGTTTTGGACCTATGGTAGGAGTGGAAAAGGAGACTAAGAGAAGGTACCACTTGATGTGCATGTGTAGGTGTGAAGAAGGTGTCAAGCATGTTGGCACCTTGTTTATGTGTGTGAGGAAGGCAACAAGCCTTGTGATATCGTGTGTACCTTTTTATTAGGTCACACCTGGCATGCAAAGGCTAGCCATTACAACAAACATAAGAGAATGGACTAAGCTTTGTGGTAGTTTTTTTTTATTGAGCAAGACCACGCAGAAGCTAGGTCTACATGGGCAGAAGAGTAGAGTTGATCATGAAATAAAACAGGAAATTTTCAAGAAAGAGTTGAATTGTGTGTATAATAAACATTTATTTTTTTTTTAATGATATATAAGTTTAAAATAATAATTTGAAGTTGATAGTCTAAAAATGTATTGATAAAATAAAAATGATAAAGGAGGAAAAAATCAACATAAGATATTTATTTTAATTCACTCTACAACTTAAACTTATGTCTAATCTCTTTCATTAAAGAATTTTTCTATTGAGTCTCATTAATTTACTTAAAACAAGTATTTTTAGTTTTTCTAATCTTTATACACTTGTAATTTACAATTCACATTATGTGCACACCAATTATTCTTCAACATTAAATCTCTTCAAGCTTTTACAAGAATGTAAAAAGAGTTTTATAAATATATAATAAAAACAGAACTTAGAAAACACTATTAAAACAACAAAGTTTTCTAAAATTTTTTAGAGAGTGTTTAAAAACATATGTGTGAGCAATTAGTTTTTGTATACTTCATATATTCTTTCATGTCTCTTATATTGTCTTCTCAAAGACTATATATATATATATATTATGTTGAGAAAGTGGTCATTGTAGGTCTTCAAGGACAATATATATTGACAATAAATGTTCAAGATGTTTTTTGCAAAAGAACATTAATACTACTTGTCTTCTTCTTATGTGTAATAGAGCTTGTCTCATAACCTTTCAGTAAACCTAAACAAATAGAGAAGAAAAGTTTTTTTTTTGGCTATCTATTACAAACTTTTTATCAATGCACAAAGTTGATTTGTTTCTCATGACTTGAGGCAGCAATGTCTCATTCCTAATAATAAAACAAACAAAACAACATACACTAAAATTGGAAATAATGTTAGTGATTAAGTAATATATGTATGAGAAAAAAAATAAAAGATATATGAGTATAAGTGCAAGTTTATTTCAAACAAATATAAGAATAGAGAGAATTTGTTTTAATAGTCATCTTTTCTTTGAACTTTTTTTCCTTACTTCAAACTATGAATGTTTTTCACGAGTCACATGTTTGGATGCTTTCCAAACATATGCATAACTTACTTATGCTTATGATGACTTGAGTGATTCTTGAAAAACTGTATACTCAACAAAAGAATAAGTTATCACTCTTTATTTATAATTTTTGTTATTATCAAAATGTATAAAAGTTTAAATGTTTGTAACGTCTTTGATTCATTAGAATTTTGAATGGTTTTGACAAGTGTCGGCTGGACGAAAAGATTTGATATCCAAGAAAAAAAATTAAATGTTGGAGTCTATGTTTTTCAGTTTCTTCTTGATATTTATGTGTTGGTAGCCTTCATTTTGATTTGCATTCTCACTTCTTCAAGTTTCTCTCATTTTCATTTGAAGTGAGCTTTTTTGTTCGTAGTTGCAATTCAATTGGTTCATTATTGCATTGTTGGATTCACTTGGTTGGTTGTTGCATTCATTTATTTCGATAAGTTGATTTTAGCTTGATTTATTTCTTTTATATCCTTAACTTTTTATTGAGAAAATAAATTATTTCATGAATGTTGTACTTGAATAATATATGAAAATTGTAAACGTGTATAAGTAGTTCTAATATTGCTCTAAACATTAAACGTTATGATTCTTAGGTTGACATGTACATTGTGTTGCATATTTATAGTTAAAAATGTGAATGGCTATTAAACGTGCTTTGAATTAAACATGAACCCACCAAACAGAAACAATTTGAATATATCCATAACAAGCTATTAGTATAAATACGGAAATGATTTATTTTAAATATTAAGAAGTTTTACTAAAATAAATGTCGAAATATTTAATTAGCATATTTGGTTGATATGTTTAATTATTATATTCAATTAGTATATTTAAATATGATGAAATAATTAATTAGCACACTAAATATGATGTTTATATTTTAGTTTATATTAATTTTACTGTAGAAAACCACCATGTAGATGATATTGTTGTAAAAAAATAAACATATTTAATTTTAACATAACATTATTGAATGTATATTTTTGTTGATTAATGAATTAAATATGTTATGTTAAATATGTTTATTTTTTACAACATGTATAATTTATGGGATGTTTTTTCTACACTATAAATTTAATAAAAACTAAAGTCTAAACACCATATTTAGTTCACTAATTTATTATTTTGTCATATTTAAATATACTAATTAAACATACTAACTGGTTATAGAAATTAAATACGATAATTAATTATTATACTAATTAAATATATAAAGTAAATATATAAATTAAATATAGTAATTAAATAATAAATTATAATAATTAAATGCACTAATTAAATATACTAATCAAATATATTAATTAAATATATTAATGTAACAGATGATCATTCACGTAAAATAATAATAGAACATTACAAGATAGATGTGGAATAATGTCATAAAATTATAATAGGTAGCAATTGTAATTATATACGCCCAAGTTGGTTGGTACACTACAAACTACCACTAAGAAGAAGGACTAATAGGCCGGGTATCCTTCGGTTGCATGTCCGCACAACTAGCACAAAGACAATCATAAGGTTCTTATTGAAATTGACAACAGTAGTCAATAGAACTCATGTGAGTTCTGGCTGTGTGAGCAAACTCTATTTTCACATCTCCTTAATAGATAACCATATCTACAAATGTCACAACCTAAATTGTGACGTTGGGCAGAGCCGGCCGAAACCGAGTCGGCCCGGCAGGAGTCGCCACCGGCGTTTTGGGTTTAGGGAACACCAGGAAACCTAAAGGAAAAAATTTGGTCTCGAATCGGGAATATGGGCTCGGGAGTTGGTTACTGTAGGGAGAGAAGAGAGCCCCCGGTATGCCTATCGCATTTCGATAGTTATCCTTAGCTAGCTATCACGGGAGAGGGCGGTGCTTATATTTGGGTAGTGCTTTTGGTCTAAGTCACGGGGAGGGAGGAGGAGGTTCAGGTAAGGTGTTCCGGGGATTTTGGGATTTGACTTGATGGGGTGTGCCCCCCAGGCCTCGTGCCTCGACTCAGAGGATTCAAAGTCCACGTAGTTAATTTGGGAGAGTTTGGTTTTTTAGTGGAAGGCGAGTTTAGGAGGAGAGAGGATGGCTCGTCCCGTCTCGGCCCTGGCGGAACCGAGTCGGTTTGGACATGGGTGTTCAGGTTGGAGACCAAGCCGACTCGTCCGGCTCGGCTCTGCTATGGAAGGGTCCGAGTCGGCGTAGGCCACCAGGTGTGGCCGAGGCCGAGTCGGCTTCGGGGGAGGCAGGATAGGGGGTTTTTTAGGTCATTTCGGCTGGCAGTCCAGGGCCGAGATGGGTAACGGGGGGTCTCACCTGGAACGATGCAAGGGTTGAATTAGAGTACTAACCTGGTGTTCGGAGATGGTGGACGCGTCTTCCCTGTCTTAGTCCGACGTCGGATCCTCTCTTTCTTCCAGCTCCTGGGATTCTCCTTTCGTTTCTTGCGCGTCGTCGTCAGCTTTTCTCGGCCTGTCTCTGGTTGCTCTTTCTCTTCAGTCCCTGCTAGCGTTCTCTGTTCTCTCTTCCTCTGCTTGTCACCGTCCTCTTTTTCTTTCATCTTGGGGCTTTATATAGAGCTTGGGGGTGGCTGTATAACAACCAAATCCCGAGATTCTCTCAGATATTATCCTCTCCTTCTTTCTGTTTCTTCCACTCCGCTTTTGGGGTCCACTTTGGGATCTTGGGGGAGACTCGGTCAAGCATAGAATGAGTCAAGCGTGGACTCGGTGGTCAAGGCCCGTCTTAGCTTGGAGTCATGCGGGAATGGCCCAAGAGCTAGAAATTGGGCCAGCTTTGGGGAAGGCTGGAAGGATGTTCCAGCCCGGACAATTTTGGGGTGCTACAGTTGCCCCCTCTTTATTTGCATTCAGTATTGGGTTAATGAATGCGGATAAAGACTCTAAGCTCCCCTAGGGAACCGGCCGACGGGGTGGTCCTGGGGCTGAGCTTCGAGTAGTAAGCTGCTTAGGAATCAATGGCTGTTGGGCTTTCCATTGGGTGCCCAGATTTGAAGAAGCCATCAGGGTGTTTGCTTTCGGGTGATTACTAGGCTTTCTCTTTGGCGCCTAGGTTTGATGATGCTGCTAAATTGCCTTGACTTGATTGGCCTTTGAGCTTTCCATGTCTGAGGGTAACTTGCTAGGCTTTCCTTTGGGCGCCTAGGTTTGATTGTTTCTGATCCTGCCTTGCTTGGTCCAGATTTGGAGAGGCGAATCATCTTATGGGAACTTGGTATGGTATTGGATAGGCTAGGTCAAATCTAATTTGACGGGATCTTGGCCGCAGACTCCGCTATTAGCTGTCATGGATTCATGCTGGCCGAGACAGATTGGATGCTGGCCGAGTTGAATTGACATTGGCCGAGACGAATTGACATTGGCCGAGATGACTTGGATGTTGGCCGGGATGAATTGGTACTGGCCGAGATGACTTGGATGTTGGCCGAGATGACTTGGTACTGGCCGAGATGACTTGGCTGGAATTAATTTTTTCATTTTCCTTCCTTTTTATATTTTATATATTTTTTATTTATTTCTTTTTTGTTGATTTATTATTATTTTTTTATTATATATATATATATATATTTTTTTTTATCATTTTTCTTTGGGAACTCAATAGTCGCGCCTGAAGGTACGCGCCTCTCTGGTTTGTCTTTTCATTTTTGGGAGGTGCATTGATGGCGCCTTTTCATTCCTCGGGGCACATTAATGTGTCTTTTCGCTTCTTGGGGTTCATTAACTCCAGGCGTGATGATTGCGCAGCCCTGGGGGATTGCGCCTCTTTAATGGTGCGTCGCCTCTTGTCCCTAGGCAGCCCTTGATTGCTATAAATAGGCGCTTAGTTGCCCGTTGGAGCTTCATTTCCCCATTTTCCAGAGCCTAGAGATTTCCCTTTTCTCTCTCGCATTCCTTCCCATTGTTCTCTTGCATTCTTCTTCTGAAGCTTCCTTTCTTCTTAGCCACTATGTCAGGTGCTGTAGAAATTCCCTCCTCGTCGTCTTCTTCTTTTACTTCTACTTCCAGTCCTGAGGCCATAGCTGCCATTCCTGTGGCTATGGCGGGCAAAGCAGAGTCAAGCCTCAATGCCCCCTCTTTGTCAGGGGAGGAGCACTATGAATGGGTCCACCAGGACGTTCTGTCCTATGGCTCAAAAATGGCCCCTAAGGAGGTGGAGTCCCTTGCTGCCAAAGGGGACTGGGTCTGTGGGCCTCATGCCCCTCGACTGGAGATGACCCACTGCTCTCCCTCAGAGCGGGTCTGCCATGTGTGTAGAGAGGGAGAGGGCGATTTCGTGTATATGTACGAAACCGTCCTCCGAGATTTGGGGGTAACTTTCCCTCTGGACCGCTTTACAGCAGATGTGCTGAGGCTGGTGGGAGTGGCTCCTTCGCAACTTCATCCCAACGGGTGGGCGGCTCTTCAGGCGTTCAAGGTGGTGTGCGCGGTGTTAACCCTGGCCCCTTCTGCCCCCGTGTTTCTAAGTCACTATACTATCCGAGTGGGGAAGAAGGTGGGTTGGGTCTCTTTGGCGCCCCTTCCCAACACCAACTTATTCACGGCATACACGGCGTCCTACAAAGGTTTGAAGGACCGGTTTTTGAAGATAAGGGCCCTAACCGAGGGTTCTTTATGCACAGATGGGCAGCCTATGCCACTGTACTGGAAGCTGCCCTTGAAGGCCTTAGGGACGCAGAAGAGCCGACTTTCTCGCGAGGAGAAAGTGACTCTCCAACTGTTGGACGAGTTGCCCCGAGGGATGAATTGCAAGGAGATTGTGGCCTTGGCCCTTGGGAAAAAGCCTGTTTCCCACCTGAAAAGTGAGTCCTGTTTCTTTTGTTTAGACATAGTAGGAGTATCTGATGTCTTTATTATTTTGTTTTTATGTTGGCAGGAATGATTGAAGATGAGGGAGTCGACATGGCTGCCCTAATTAAGAAGGTGAAATTGGCCCAACGGGCTGCGTCCGCGATGAAGCCGGCAGTGCGGCCAGCCGGAATGGAGTCGGCACCCACGGCCGAAGTGCAAGCGGCACCAGCCCGCGAGTCGGCTCCTATTGCCGAGGCGCCACCGGCCGCCGAGACGGAGTCGGCGCGTGTGGCCGAGCCGGCGAGGACTCCTGCTGCCGTTGCGACACCGGCCGCTTCAGTGCAAGCCGAAGGCGTGCCTGCTCAGGCCGACGCAAGGCCCCTCCCTTCAGATGTGCTGACACGAGGTGCCAAGAGGAAAGCTGAGGCCCTTGCTGCTGAAGAGGCTGCCAGGAAGAAGGGCAAGGGTGTAGTGTCCCCCGGCTTGTCCCCGGTCCATTTGACTGAGCAGAGTAGGGTGACTATAACTGCCGGCCCTGAGCTGCCCCCGGGAGGCCTGCTCTGCTTCAAGGCCCCTGCTAATGTGAAGTCCTTGTGGGGGCCCAACGTAGACCTCCAGAGCTGGTTCCCCCCAAGCTCGATCCCTCAGTACGACCGCAGGCTCTTGGTTGCTGCCGGGGTGGATGGGACCTTTGAAATGCTGGAGGCGTATCACCTCAGGTCGCTGGCTTCCCTGGAAATGTCTAAAGGCTTGGTGAAGAAGGCTGAGCAGATTGTGATGAAGGAGGCCTTGCACAAGAAGGAGTTTGATAGGGTGGCCAAGGTCAATCAGGATCTGAGGGCTGAGGTGGAGAGGTCAAAGGCCGAAGCGGCCAAGCTGAGGACTGACCGAGAAGGTTTGTGGGCTGACTTGGCGAAGTCAAAATCAGAGGCTGCGCTGATGGGGGGAAAGGCCGCAGCGGCCGAAGCGGAAACCGCCAAGTTGTCAACAAAGATAACCGAGGCTGAAGCTGAGACCGCCAAGTTGAAGGCTGCATTGGCACTTGCGCAGCAGTCTTTCGAGGCCTTATCCAAGGATCTGGAAGTGGCTCGTTCCCGAGCAATTTCGGCGGAGGCGGTCGTGGCAGCAGACAAAGAGACCAAGGCCAAGTTGGGGACCGCTTTGAAGGCTGCGGGGGCCAAGGCTGCTGCTCTAGAGGCTGAGGTTGCTGCCTCAACACAGGAAAGGCAGCGCCTTGCTAACAGGGTGGAGCGCTTAGAAGGAGCTATCGTGGGCCAACACGAGGCGGGCTTCGAGAAAGCCCTTCAACAGATAGCCCTTTTGGCCCCAGACTTTGATTTGAGCCCGTATTCCATCACTCTAGAAATCAAGGATGGGAAGCTTGTTTCCCTCCTTGACTCCCCTCCCCGGTGATTGTAAAAAACTTTATTATTATGGAATGAAGATTTTGTTTATTATTTCTCTTTTTGCCTTTTTCCTTTTCTCTTATGGTTGTTATTTTTTCTTTGTTTTTTTTTTTTCGGGTGAGGGTTGTGCATGGGGATGAGAGTTTCTTACGGGTACCTAACTGGTTAACTTGACCTAACCGAACCGAGATGAAATCAACCTAGGGCAGACTTAGAATGCAGAGCTTCCCCTTTTTTCTTGGGAATGCGTGTTTATTGTTATTATTATTATACCCCTTTTTTTTTTTTTGACGTTTGCTTTTGACTGCGCTTGACCACCTGGACCAGGTTATCGCCGTATTTCTGCGATATCTGGGACCGCGAGGGTCTGTAATGGAGACGGTACCTTTGGTCGCGAATTGCAGATTCTTTTGTTGAATTAATAAAGCTTAGCATGCAGAGTAAAGCAAAATGAGACTTTATTGATAATGTATGGTTTACAAAGTGGGGACGTGGTTTTTCGCGTTTTTGTACAGGATGGCTGTTTGTTGGGGTCAGCGAGATGACCCCGTACTTGGCTTCCCTAATCCTGTTCTGGCTCCGGCTGGGTGCGGACGACTTTCCACTGCTGCTTAGGCGAGATTTCAAGGGAAGAACCTCTTGATTGAGTCCGAGTTGACGGGGTGTTTGAGGTCGCATCCTTCAGCGTCAGTTAGGAGTAGCGCCCCTCTTGAGAAAGCATATTTCACCACGCATGGCCCTTCGTAGTTGGGTGCCCATTTTCCTCTCGGGTCGCGGGCGTTTGGCAGTACCTATTTGAGGACCATGTCCCCTGTCCGGAACATCCGAGGTTTCACCTTTTTGTCGAAGGCATTTTTAACCCTGCTCTGGTAGAGCTGACCATGACATAGGGCCGTGAGACGTTTTTCCTCGATCAAGTTTAGCTGGTCGTGGCGTCGTTGAATCCATTCGGCGTCTTCTAATTTTGCTTCGGCCAGGACCCTTAAAGAGGGTATTTCGATCTCTATTGGGAGGACAGCTTCGGTACCATAAACCAGGGAATAAGGTGTTGCTCCGGTGGAGGTTCGCACGGAGGTCCTATACCCATGTAGCGCGTAGGGTAACATTTCATGCCAATCTTTGTAGGTTACCGCCATTTTCCGTATTATTTTCTTGATGCTTTTGTTGGCAGCTTCTACCGCTCCGTTCATCTGGGGACGGTAGGGAGTAGAATTGTGATGACGAATCTGGAATTGTTCGCACAGTTCCGTCATCATCTTGTTGTTTAGATTGGTGCCATTGTCTGTAATGACGTGGGATGGAATACCGTAACGGCAGATGATGTCCCTTTTAAGAAATTTTACCACTACGCTTCTACGCGTCACAAATAGAAATACGACGCTGCTTCTACCCACTTGGTGAAGTAGTCGATGGCCACTAGTATGAACCTGTGACCGTTAGAAGCTTTGGGCTCGATGGGCCCAATCACGTCTATGCCCCACATGGAGAATGGCCATGGCGCGGTTAAGCTGTGTAGGGAGGAATGAGCGACATTAATACGGTCGGCGTGGACCTGGCACTTCAAACACCTTTGGACGTGTTGATGGCAGTCTGATTCCAACTTGGTCCAGTAGTACCCTGCGCGGAGTATTTTGCGAGCCAGGGTATGACCGTTTGCATGGGTGCCGAAGGTTCCTTCGTGGACCTCTTCTATTATCCGTTCGGCCTCGAGGCGGTCCACACATCGAAGTGTCATGTCGCGTTCCTCTTGTATGAAATGCGTTTCCGCTCATAAGGTAGCTGGCTGCCGGTCTCCTTAGCGTCCTTTTGCTATTCTCCGATGCTCCTTAGGGTATTCCCCTTTTTTCCAAGTACCTCTTTATGTCGAGGTACTAGGGTTTAGGTCCGTCTTGGGTGTTTGAGACCTAAGTGATGGCAATAGGCTGTGCGGGGAGTTGCCGGACCTGTATGGTCATCTCCGCCCGTCATTTACCCGTACCATAGCCGATAGGGTCGCCAAGGCGTCGCCATTTGATTTTCTTCACGTGGCATGTGGTGGAGCGTGATGGAGTCAAAAATTCTGTCATCTCTTTTACGTAGTCATGGTATGGGATCAGTTTACTATCCGCGTTTCCCATTCTCCACGGAGTGATAGATCACCAAGGCCAAGTCTCCGTAAAGGCTTCGAGTCTCTTGACAGTGTTCTAGGGCCATGGCGAGTCCCATGGTGCAAGCCTCATATTCTGCCATGTTGTTTGTACAATCAAACCCTAGGTTGGCGGCGAAAGGGAAGCAATGGTCGGTTGGAGAGGCCAGGACCACGTCAATCCCGTTTCCCAATACGTTAGATGCCCCGTCGAACCACATCGTCCATTCGTTCTCTGGCCGAGGCTCCTCGCCCGTTACCATGATGTGTTCGTCTGGGAATTCGTGAGCTAGGGGCTGTGGATCTGCCAGTGGGTGATAGGCCAGGTGATCTGCTAGAGCGCCCCCCTTAACAGCGTGGCGGCTTACATAAGTGATGTCGAACTCGGACAGAGCCATTTGCCAACGTGCTATGCGTCCGGTAAGTGCAGGCTTTTCCAATATATACTTGATGGGGTCGGTCTTGGCTACTAGCCGGACAGAGTGAGACAACATGTAGGGTCGAAGCCTCTTGGCCGCCCAAACCAAGGCACAGCAGGTTCGTTCCAAGGCCGAGTATCTTTTCTCGCAATCTGTGAACCTTTTGCTAAGATAGTAGACTGCTCGTTCTTTCCCGGCCTCGTCTTGCTGTCCTAGCATGCAACCCATGGATTCGTCGAGCACCGTGAGGTACAGGATCAGAGGTTTTCCGGGGGCTGCGGGAACGAGGACCGGGGGGCATTCCAGGTATTGCTTGATCTTCTCAAAGGCTTCCTGACATTCTGCGTCCCATTCAAACTTATGCCGTTTTCGGAGGAGTTTAAAGATGGGATTGCATGTTGCCGTTAATTGGGAAATGAATCTGGCTATGAAGTTTATCCGTCCTAGGAAGCCCCCGGACTTCTGCGTCTGTGGTGGGAGGAGGCATTTCCCTAACAGCTTTTACCTTATCTGGGTCCACTTCGATACCCCTTTCGCTTACCAAGTAGCCCAACAATTTTCCCGACGTTACCCCGAAGGTGCACTTGGCCGGATTAAGTCTTAGCCTGTACTTGCGGAGCCTACCGAATAATTTTCGTAGATCCTTGAGGTGCTGCTCCGGAGTTTTTGATTTTGCGATCATGTCGTCAACATACACCTCGATTTCCTTATGCATCATGTCGTGGAACAGGGTTACCATCGCTCTTTGGTAGGTTGCCCCAGCGTTTTTGAGGCCAAATGGCATTACCTTGTAGCAAAACGTTCCCCATAGGGTGACGAAGGTCGTCTTTTCCTGATCTTCCTATGCCATTAGGATTTGATTATACCCTGAGAAGCCGTCCATGAAGGAGAAGAAGGCGTGACATGCTGTATTATCTACGAGCATGTCAATGTGGGGTAAAGGAAAATTATCCTTGGGGCTGGCCCTGTTTAGGTCCCTATAGTCGACGCACATACGTACTTTTCCGTCCTTTTTAGGTACGGGTACAATGTTTGCCACCCATTGGGGGTAGTTAGATACGGCCAGGAAACCTGCGTCCCACTGCTTCTCTACCTCCTCTTTGATTCTTAAGGCCACGTCGGGCTTCATTCTTCGCATTATTTGGCGGGCGAACAGGGACCGCTTTTGGGAGCATGGGGAGTCTGTGTTCCACTATGCTGCGGTCGAGACCTGGCATGTCCCGGTATGACCACGCGAATATGTCTGAGAATTCTTGCAGGAGCTCTACGAGGGCTTTTCTTGATTCCGGTGACATTTGATTTCCTATCCGCACCTCCTTCTTATTCCCCTCGTCCCCTAGGTTCACGTTTTCCAACTCCTTAATCAAGGGTTGAAACTTTGGTCTTTCTCGTTCTATCTGCCTTTCTACCTCAGCCAAAGCCTCAGCTTCTGCATCTTCCTCTCCTACCGGCTCCTCAACAGGACTAGAGTCCTCGCATACGCAGGTTGTATCGCTGTTTGGGGTACAGGTTCGTTATTGGTGGTGGTTTTTGAGAGAGTCCCCCTTTTTTTTTATTAGCGAAATTGGGGTATGAAAAATGCGGGAAAGAAAAAAGAGAAGAAAAACAAAGAAGATGAATGGATGAAAGTGCATGCTGAGTTTTATTAATTCAAAGTCGCCCCGAGAGGCGAGTTACAAAAGAAATTACATTGGAAAGAGAAATTCGCCCGCCAGTGGTTCCGTCGTCCAATTAGCTAGCTGTCCCTCGAAAACGCAAACTTCCCCGGGTTGGTCTCTGGGCTGGCTGCCTATTGTCGCCACACTTTCCCGAACAAAATGTTGACCCCACGTGGCCCGGGCCGGACGTGCCCCTGTCTGGTTGCTTGCTTGGTACCCGAGTCCAGCTCTCCCCTTGTTTTCCTGAATTTTAATTGGAGCCGGAATTCCTTTTAGGAGAGGGCCGAGCCCCTTGCCTATAGGGTTGATATCCTTCCCCGATCATGACGGAATGCCATATTTTCTGCCGTCGATGGGGCTCCTCGACTTGTTGCGAGATCAAGTGCCCGGAAGGAGGTTTCGGGGCCTCCTCTTCTTCCTCGATGTATTCGTTTGGTGTGGGGTGCTAATTACTAGCTCCTGTTCCCCATCACGCTGACCAACTGCCGGTCTGCACTCTGAACTTGACCTTTTGATGAAGGGAAGAAGGCACAGCCCCAGCACCATGGATCCAAGGCCTTCCCGGGGAGACATTTATGCAGTGGGCGGATATCCATGACTTGGAAGAGGATGTGAAACAGGGTAGGGCCAATGTAGATAGGAGAGTAACTTCTCCCATGACATCCCTTCTTGAGCCGTCGAATGCCCTCACTATTCTTTGGGTGGCCTTGATTGCGGAGGGGCCGGGGCCTAGCTTGTCCAGGATGGTCTTTGGCGGGGACGTTGAGGAAGAGCCATTGTCAATTAGCACTTTGGTGATTACGTAAGCCCCGCATTTTGGCGATGTGAAGGGGCTGGTTGTCTTTGTCTTCCTTCAGGGATCTCCTCGTCCGGAAGGTCAACCGCTTGATCTTTGGTGAGATTGTTGACGATGCCCCGATCTTTCTGTGGTGATGTCAGGGGTTACTTGAGCTTCCTTTAAGACTTTCAAATAGGAGGTTGCGATGGTTTCCGAATTCGATAGCTTGAGGGACAGGGGAGCGAAATGCGTCTTGGGGTTTTTGTTCGGGTGGTCCAATAACTCATACTCATTTATGGCGAATGAGTTTGAGAAATTCTTCAGCCTCCTTTTCTTTAGGCGCCCCTTTCGGACTCCCCTTAGGGTCCTTTCCTCCGAGGTTTGCGGGGGTATAGACTCTTCCACTACGCGTCATTCCCCCGGGCTCTGCAATATTAGTGATTTCTTCGGCTGGGGGATCCTCGGTTTGCTCTCCCGGGAGTTTCTCGGGCACTGGGTCATAGTGCCAAGGAACGGCGTGGTTGTCTTTATAGGCGGGCTTAGGTGGGGCCGTTATGATCAAAGGCGTGGGGCGGATCGGACTGCACTGGATAATTAGTGGTTGAAAGGGGAGGGTCTGGCGACCTATAACGGCGACTACCTCCTCTTCTTGACTTGTGGCAACAGTGCTATGGCTCAGAGTGTTAATGGTCTGCCCTTCGTGAGCCGGGAGTGGATTGGTGCTGATATTGGGCTTGTTCCCCTCGAATCCGAGCCACCCCGCCTCTATCAGATCCTGGACCTTATGCTTGAAGCTCCAGCACCTTTCAGTGGAATGTCCCACGGCTCCTGAATGATAGTCGCATTTTTGGGGTCGTAAGGCCAGGGGTAAGGAGGCTCGGTGGTTTTGAGCGGCATGATTGCTATCATGCCTTTCTGGAGTAGGAGGGGGAACAAAGTTGAGTAAGGCATTGGAAGGGGAGTAAAGACTCTCCTTTGACGCCAGGCCTGGGGGTTCTGGGTCTCCGGCATATTCGTCGTCTCAGTTTGGGGTGACGAGTCAGGTGGGGAGACTATTCCTGAGCTGCTCAGGATGAGCTTGCTCTGGCCCGGAGGGCGAGGGGGATCTGTTATCACGGCATTCGTATCTCCCCTTCTCTTCTCCACCTTCTTAACGAAGCTCGTGTTTCCCCGGTCTTGTGCGAATCTTCCCCGCTTAATGCCGATTTCTATCCTCTCCCCTATAACGACCAAGTCGGCGAAGTTGGAGGCCACGCTTCCTACGACTTTATCGTAGAAGGGAGAGGGGAGGGTGTCAATGAACATGGAAGCCATTTCCCTTTCTGAGAGGGGCGGCTGAACCTGGGCGGCCAACTCCCGCCATCGTTGAGCATAGTCCTTAAAGCCCTCCGTGTCTACTTTGGACAGGTTTTGCAAGCGGGAGCGATCTGGAGCCATGTCCTCGTTGTATTTATACTGTCGGAGGAAGGCGTCGGCGAGATCTCTCCATGTTTTTATGTGCCCGTTGTCCAAACCGACGTACCACCGTAGTGCGGCCCCTGTCAGGCTGTCCTGGAAGCAGTGCATTAGGATCTTATCCTGTTGGGTGTAGGGGCCATCTTCGACAAGACATGGCTAGGTGCGCGTGGGCAAGAACTTCCCTTGTACTTTTCGAACTTGGGGACCTTGAAATCGGTAGGTAGCTCGATATTGGGGACCGGGCATAAATTGGCGTCAATGCCATGGTCGCGGTTCCCTCGATGGCCCGCATACGTTCCTCGAGTGCATTGATTTTGTCATTTTGCCTAGGAGGATTGGTTCTGGGGGTGACCGAAGCACACGGCCTGCTTGTGGGGGGGTGATAGTAGGCGGTGGCTCCCCCGGAGTTGGGAAAGGCCCCGATCCTTGCCCTCGGCCTAGTCCCGAGGTGTTCCTTGCTGGCTGCTCCTGGGGAGCTGGTGGGTTTTCCATAGTGGCGTTCCATGCCGGGGGTGTGAATCCCGGGGGGTGCGTAGGTGTCCCTGATGTGGCTGTGCTGGGGGCTGCCCCCGGAGTTGCCGCCGCGGGGGTTGGGGCTGCGTTTCGAGTGATGATCTCGAACATTTTATTGATTTGTTCCTTCATTTGTCCAATTTCCATCCTTATCTCTGTCCTTATTTCGGCGTTCAGCTGCTCTAATTCTTCAATTGCTTGCTCTATGTTCTTGGCCCGGGATCGCGTGTGGTATCGGTGGAACGCAGTCAATTTCTCCTTCCTGATGTTTTTGGATTAGTTTATGTGTTTTTTTCATTTATTATATTCTTTGCTTTCATGCTTGGGGAATATGTATTTAGCTATACTATATGAATGATGAATGATGCAAATGCAATGATAACATTGAGTCACGGAAATTCAAAATAATGTTTATTGAGCCTAAAGAGGCATGTGAATCTTGACAAAATAATTCCCTATGGTGGGGCGGATAGTTCCTTCACCATATCGTACAACGCCCTACAATGTTCTAAGAATTCCTTGATTTCTCTTGGCGTCTTAGTGGGATCCATCATGCCTTACGCATGGAGAACCTTCGGGGAATGCTCATCAGTGCCTGGTTGGCGAGCCAGGCTAGTTTGACATATCTGTCCTTCCAAACTTGGCGTCTACCGTAGCGGCTCGCACTTGTATTTCAGCTTCGTCGATATCTTGGCATCTCTGCTTCAAGCTTTCTAGGACCTGTTTTAGATCCTCGTTTTGTGACCTTGCCTCGTCGATCTTTCCTCGTGCCTCGACTAGGGTTAGTAGTCCGGATCGCCTTTGGTTTTGTAGGTATTCTTTCGAAAGTTGGGCGGCTTTTAATTCTTCCTCGAGGTGGTGTGTCCTTTCTCGGAGGGCACGCATTTCACCTTCCCTCTCTGCGTCTCTGGCCTTGAGGGTTGCCACGGCCTTTTCCAATTGTTCTTTCTGAGCCACCAGTTGGTCGCGTTCTGCCCTGCTTGAACACATTTCCTGGTCGGCGGCTTTTAGGCACTGGCCTATTTTCAAGCGACTCTCCTTCTCTGCTCGAGCCTTCTTACCAAATTCGTCGCTCAGCCGCCTCTCCTGTCGTGCCTCTTCTAAGGCCGTATCCAGTTTTCTTTTCAACGTTCCCCGTTCTGTTTTCATTTGTTCCAAGGTACCTTGGAGCGCTTCGACTTGGAGTGTTTCTTGTATCTCATAAACCTGGGTTGCTTGATCCTGATGTTGGATACTCCCCCGAGGCAGGCCCACGAGGCGGACGCGTTGCTCGAGCCAGGCTCTATACTCTGATGAGGCCCCACAACTTCTAGTTCGCCACGTTGCCCCTTGCCTGATGACGCGAGTCCAGGCCTGTCGGATTTTCCTGTGATGTTCTCCCTTGTGGGCTTGCATGCCCTCCACCCAGAGGGGGGCGAGAACTTCCTGACTGGGGCTTGAAACCATGGGGAACCCGGCCTGTCGGGCAGTTAGCTCCGGGTTATAATTAATGGCCCCCTGAGTTCCGAGAAGGGGGACATTGGGGTATGCCCCGCAGCTGGTGATCATCTCTTGTCTTTCATTCCAGGCGGGGTACCAACGAATTGTCCTTTCAGTGGCCTCCCCTAGCTGCTTTACCCACTGTTCCTTAGTCATTCTCTTTACGCAACTCCACTTGAAATCTTCTACCGGGCAGGCAGTCTTGGTTTTGCATTGGAAGAGGTGGGCGGTTAGCCATAGGTAGAACACGGGAGTGCAGCATCTAAGGCTCCTCGCCTTCTGCCCACTGCAGTAGCTGAGTGTGTGGTAGGTGTTAGCTAGGAGGGCCATGGTGGGGTTTTCCCCTCTGTCCCTCTTAGCCAAGAATGCCTCTATGGTTGCGAGGTCGACGTAATCTTCGATGGGAAATAGCACCACCCGTAGAGGAGTAAGCCCAAAGACGTCTATCATGGCGTCCCAATCCTGTTCTTCCTGAAACTGGAGCAGTCTTTCCTCTACGTACACCCTGGGTATTCCTTCCATGCCGTTGCGGTTCCTTTTCCACTTAGCAACTTCCGTGTCCGGTACTCTTAATAGCTTGGCGATAGTGGTCCAAGAAGGGCGTTGGCCTTGATGGAAGTAAAGTGGGGATTCGGTCAGCGGTAATCCCGTCAATCGCTCATATTCCTCCAAGGTTGGCGCCATCGGAAGTCCTTAAGGTGAAGCACCGTATCGATTGGGTCGTATCTTGGGCGAGGGCCTCCCAATGCGGCCTACTGAGTTTCAACCTCTAGTAGGCTAGGGAAGGTTACCGTGGAGATTCTCGAAGCGCCTGCGCCATGGGCCCTTCAAGAAACTGCCCCAACAGCAAAGTGATTGGACATTTGGCGCCTTGGCTTGGACATGCCGAGGGGGTCTAGCCCAGTACTGTGACCCTGCTTCCATTATCTGAAATTCCCGTGACCAATGTATCATGATGCATGATTTTTATTTGTTTTTCATTTGGTGTCTTGTATGAGATGCATGCATGCTGAGTTGGTATGAGGGTTTCTATTCGGGCTGATTCCATCTCGATTTTGCTTTGGCGGTTCCAATTGTTACTGGTTGTCCCTAATCAGTGCACACGGTTGGATGGGAAGCGATCCCTGCCCCCCTTTTTCTCTGGGATCTCTTTTTAATCATCCTTTCCAGCAGGTTCTTGGGTCTATAGACCTTCCCTGGGGGGCGGTACCATGGACAGGATAAATTTCCCAGAACATGATTATCCCCCTTAGGTCGGTCAGCCCCAAGTGGAACTATCGCGATCCCAGGTCTGAGACACTCTAGCATGGAGACCACTACACGTTCCTCTCTCCCTAACTCACAGGCCTGGGAATAAGGCCCCTCTCATTCACACCTCACTTCGCTCTGCCCATGCGAACCCCACAGTATTACGATTACAGTGCTTAGTTGTCTGCCCTAGAGTTATGCAGGCGATGCGTAAAAGAGAATAAGACAGCCATGCATGAAATGAGCTAAAATACAACAAAAGGGAAACCGGTTGCTTGGCCTATCTGGTCTCTCCCTCACGCTAGCCTATCAAGGCTCAACTCTCGGCATAAGGCAAGTCCCCAGTGGAGTCGCCATCTGTCACAACCTAAATTGTGACGTTGGGCAGAGCCGGCCGAAATTGAGTCGGCCCGGCAGGAGTCGCCACCGGCTGGGTTTGGGTTTAGGGGAACGCGGGGAAACCTAAAGGAAAGGCTGGTCTCGAATCAGGAATATGGGCTCGGGAGTTGGTTACACACCAGGAGAAGAGAGGCCCCCCGGTATGCCTATCACTCGATAGTTACCCTTAGCTAGCTATCACGGGAGAGGGACAGTGCTTATATTTGGGTAGTGCTTTTGGTCGAAGTCCTGGGAGGGAGGAGGAGGTTCAGGTAAGGTGTTCTGGGATTTTGGAATTTGACTTGATAGGGGGTGTGCCCCCAGGCCTACGCACCTCGGCTCAGAGGATTCAAAGTCCAGCGTAGTTCCGTTTGGGAGAGTTTGGTTTTTTTAGTGGAAGGTGAGTTTAGGAGGAGAGGATGGCTCGTCCGGTCTCGGCCTGGCGAGCCAGAGTCGGTTTGGACATGGGTGTCGGGGTTGGAGACCAAGCCGAGGCTCGTCGGCTCGGCTCTGCTATGGAAGGGTCAGAAGTCGGCGTAGGCCACCAGTGTGGCCGAGGCCGGTCGGGGGGAGAAGCAGGATAGGGGTTTTTAGGTCATTTAATTTGGCGATCAGGCGAGATGGGTAAGGGGGGTCTCACCTGGAACGATGCAAGGGTTGAATTAGAGTACTAACACGGTGTTTGGAGATGGTGGGCCGCGTCTTCCACATCTTAGTCCGCGTCGGATCCTCTCTTTCTTCCAGCTCACAGGATTCTCCTTTCGTTTCTTGCTTGGCGTCGTCGTCGGCTTTTCTCGGCTTTGTCTCGGTTGCTCTTTCTCTTGATCCCACTGCTAGCGTTCTCATTCTCTCTTCTCCGCTTGTCACCAGTCCTCTTTTCTTTCATCTTGGGGCTTTATATAGAGCTTGGGGGGGCTGTATAACAACCAAATCCCGAGATTCTCTCAAATATTATCCTCTCCTTCTTTCTGTTTCTTCCACTCCGCCTGGGGTCCACTGGGATGCGGGGAGACTCGGTCAAGCATAGACTGAGTCAAGCGTGGACTCGGTGGTGAAGGCCCGTCTTAGCTTGGAGTCATGCGGGAATAGCCCAAGAGCTAGAAATTGGGCCAGCTTTGGGGAAGGCTGGAAGTACGTTCCAGCGCGGACAATTTTGGGGTGCTACAACAAAGATGTGTACATGGTCATTGAAAAGATTGTAATCCTGATGGGAGTATAGGAAAGCATGATTTCTCCTCTATACCACACCCTTTGGAGGCCTTAATCAATCCCCCAAGTCTCACTATTTCCCATGATAATCTCTTGAAAATCAATATGGTAGAGACACACATGCACTCACCCCAAGGTATATGCATCATATTTGGCATCTTTGGAGGCCTTGACATCTACTCGTTACAAACACAATATTCGATTATCATAGTGTCATCCACTTGTGCAATGATGCAAGGGTAACCTTACAAAGAAATTACATTCATTTTTAAGAAGATAAAAACATACCAAAACATTTTCATAGAAAGGAATATGAGTAATCAATTCAAAAGGAAATCCATTGCAATAAACAATTATAACCATTCATAAGACTTTCAATCATATAAATTATAAAACCCATGGAAACTTCTACAATCTAAGTGATCAGTATGGACATATTCTCTTAACATAGTACTATATGACTACAAAGTTATATTAACATGACACATACCAACAACTATTAAGAGAACACCATCAATCTAATATACAAAAAAGCTTAGTGGTTTGTCGAGATGGCTACACATAGGTGTTGACTCACCGCAATTAAAGGTTTGCAATGATCCTAACCTTATGTGAAATCGCTCACCCACCTATCGCTTAGGCCCAATGTCAATTGCCCCACGATTTATCTAGCACTAGGTTGGAGGTCATCTCCAAGTATCAATTCTAGTCAACCTTCCAACTTACACGCCTACTCGTAATACCATCCAAATTGAACCCTTACAAACATACATTAATGTGATCTACATATTATATGTTAACTTTGTTTCGATTTCCTTACGGTTCGAGATACAATAACTTTGTACCCACCATTTCACTATGGCCAACCTTAATGCATTGAGCATTAACATCAATAATGTAGAGGTTCGCTAATCAACTTTACTAAGTAGGTCCCACATCAGCGCACCTTACATCATCTATCTCTTTTCATCATTCTTCATTTGTTTGGATAATAATTTTTATACATTTTATGAGAATCAATCATTAAGATTCTATCTAAGTTCTTTTACATTTTGTTTTATTAAAATGCATCTTAAAACTTACTAAAAGTTGTGGGGTCTTCAAAAGATATTAACTTAGTTTATATTATCAAGGCTAAAGAAAAGTCTTACCTAGGCTAATAGGTTCATTTCCTTAAAAGGTCATAATTTTTAAGATTATGCCATCACTCTCACTTAGTATGTGCTAAGAGGTTATAGCGAGTCACTTAGCCAATTTTATGAAAGTTTTAACCTCAACACTTGTATATTCACACTTAGCAAACCTACCCATTGAAATGAGTGTTTTCTAGTTTCCTTTAGGGTATTTAGAGACGAACCATTTCTCTTAGTAAGCCTAGTCACAAAGAGGAGCATTTTCTAGTTTCTTTGTGGTGTTAAGCAAATAACTAACACACCTAGTGAACATTGGTTGAAGTTCTTAATTATTTTAAATTATGTGTGAACACTTAGCAAGTATTTCCCTCACTTAGAAAATTTTCATGAGTTTTTATAGATTTAAGATCTTTGCTTAGTGCACACTAATGTGGCTTAGAAATGTTCATCAAAATTTTTAGATTTATAGTGACTTTTTTATTACACTTAATGAAATCAATGTCCATCATCTTTAGCGAGCACTCATCCAATTCATAAGTTTATAAAAGAGAAACACATAATATCACAATACACATTTTCAAATATACAACCCAATATAAATGTTAATGCAAGAATCATTAACATTTAATGTGAACTATAAGTTTTCATAAATATGTAATGCATTCTATATTTTATAACTACTACTTTAACATAAAAAATGAAAGGTTCATTTGTTTATATTTAAAAAAATGGTTATATCTATATATATATATATAAATAAATAAAAGTAACTTATTTTCCAAAAATTGACGTGAACTAGAATTTTTTATTTAGTTACAATTAAAAAATGTACTTTTTATTTTGAAAAGGCAATCATATTTACTTATTTTTTCAAGAGATGCTCAAAAGTAACTTTTTAAAAAAATTATAAATATCATTTTTTATATTTTAACTGTACAAAAACAATAAAATGTTGGTGATAAAAATGTAGTTGATGATGGCTAAAATTTGTCATACGTGTCAATTTTGGCTGTTAAAAAAATTGTCAAGTTTATATGTGCCCAATTACTTTTGGCGAGTTCTAAGTGACCATTGATATTTTTTGCCAAAACGTGATAAACAATTATTCACAGTCTAAAAATTGTCAAAAATATGTTTTTAGTTTTGTTAAACTTATATTTTGATGGTTTTTAACCGTCACAAATGAGTGTATACTACTGACAATTTTAAAGAAGAAGATCTTGTACGGTTCTGAAAAAATCTGCATCTAATCTTAGTAATTCATTAATTTTAATATTGGATAGTTTTAATATATAAAAGATCGAGACACATGCAAGAATAATGGTGAGATTTATTAAACTGGATGGTCTCTAGTTTTTCTCAACCGGAGAGGATTCATGCTCCAACTTTAACGACAAAAAGTAGTTAGTACTTTTATGAAGTGAAACAAAGTCTAAAACATGATGCAACCAATTGCCTAGGTTCTTGCATGATCCATTACTTTAGAGGTAGAAGATAATGCTAAGTTAAAATTGAATGGTATACTTGCATATGACTTAAGAAGTATATACTAGTCTCAATAACAAAATTATATAAATCTTCACAAATCTAATTTTCCATAGTACACCAATCATAAATATGCAAAAAGATTCAAGTTCTGTAGACATTTATGCAATATGTATCAGTTTAATTCCATAGTAAAGCTTATAGATTAATCATATTCCATCATAAAACAAAATAGTCCTACCGATTATGTATCCACGTAACACTAAGAAATTCTAATTAAAAATATTAGAGTCATTGATGATTAATGTGACAAAATGGTAAAAAGAGTAAGTAGCTTGATATAGGTATTTATTTAATTGATTTAGTTACAACTCAAAAATTAATCATGCAAACAATTATCAAATAAATACACAATTTTTTTTTTGCCTCTAAGAGACACAAATTACTACATGTTTCACAATCAAAGCAACAAAAATAGCACATCAATGGAATATTTAAAATGGAAATCATGACTTAGCCAACATAAAGTTACATAATCCTTTTGTAACACCTACCTTTTTCTAGTTTGTGATATAAATTTGATTCAAAATTATTATAAGAGAAAAATATAATTTTAGTTTTAAAAATTTAATTTAATTAATACTTATTATTTTTTATGTGACAATTTCACGAAAAAAAAACCTATTGAGATTGTTTATATCATCAAGAAACCTATGAAATTAATTATAATTAAATGTTATTAATTATATATAATTAAGTCCTTTTGTTAGAATCTTAACTGACTCTATCACTATTGACTATTTTTTTTTTATTTTAATTCATCAATGATACACGGTATAAGAAAGCTTTCTAGCAATTTCTCTAATCCCACGTGATTAATTTAAATATGTCATTAACACATATCTCAATGTCATTAAACAAAAAATGTCAAGGTTAATTGTATAAGGTATATCAACATTTGATTTTGTCTTTCTTTTCTTTCATCAAATATGTGAATAAAAAAAGACAAATTAAAATGGCGAATCAACTTTTTCCCTTAGGATGCAACGCCAAAGAGCTGGCAGCTCCTGCATGGTTTCCAAATCCTTCGACAAGCATCCAAAATTTTCTTTAACTTTGATCTCATTAAGAGGACATAAAAATCTTATTTTTTCAATTATAATTAAAATAATTCCCCCAACTAGAAATATGTGTATTTCCCCACAAATTTTTTTGTTTTATTTTGCATAAATATGCATGGGAAACATGTTTTGTGCAAATAAAAATTGGCAAGTAATGTTTTTGTCGATAATACAATTGTTTTTGCCACATTTGAAATTTGTAATAAAGTTTTCTATAGGATTTTTTGCAAAAAAAAATTCGTATTTAAGTTTTCTGCAGAAAAATTTTCATAAAAATCCATAGGCATTTGTCTTGTATATTTAAAAAGACAACTAATTTTTTTTGCAGAGTTTGAATATGTAAAAATTTTTTTGCAATATTTTTGTAAATGTGAAATCATATGGTATATTTACCTCTTGAGTCCACTTTTGAATCCTAGTATTATAATTTTTTTATTATTGAAAAATCCCAAATGAGAAAATAGTTTCAGAAGAACCACAACATGATAAATAGTTATGGAGTTCAGATTTTGGAAAAAAAAAGCCTACAAAAGACATGCATACACTTCTTAAGTCAAAAAATCTAAACTCCCTTCCTTTATAAAAAAAAATCATAACATGATAACTTACAATAAGAATGAGTTTGGAAGAACTTATTTACAGTTCATTTGGGCTTATCTTATGATGTAAGTAGTTGTGTAAGTATTTGGAACAACTTATGGAAATAGCTTATAATGTGTGCATAAGTTGTTTTAAACTTATTTCAACAAACTCTTTAGAATAACTTATGAAAGTGACTTAAAATTATTTATTTAAAAGTGATTTAATTTTTTCTTTTTTATTATATACATAATTTATATTATCACTTAAATGATAAACACTTATTCAATAATCCCTTTATTAAGCTACTTACTCAAATGGGCTACAAAGCTAATGCTTGTTGAGGTAGTCACGTACATTTTAAATTGCAATACTATAATAGGGCACATCTTAAGTTTAAATCAAACTTTCTCGTACTTGAGCTTTAAATTTCTTAGCAAAACAATCATAGATGCAAATGCATGCGTATGGTCCCTTTCCAAGACAGTGTACAGAGCCTCAAAAGTTTCTATATAAGAGGAAGCAATCTTTCTGACATTTTGGGAGATTGCAATTTGTGGATCGTAGCACTTTCTCACATCTTTCAAGTTCGGTAGCTTCACTTGTCCTTGTAATAATTGGAAAAAACAAAAGTAAGTTTATAAAAATTATTATTGAACAATAAAAAGTTTTGCAACATACAATGCTAGATGTTAAGAAATTGAAAGTTGTAAATTTAGTCATTCTAAAATAATGAGAATAAAGAAAAATATTTGGGGAAGAGAAAGCTTGGCCATCTATAACAATTGTACTATCAATAACAATGAGATTTTTTTTAAAGATTTTATCTATATATAGACTAAAATAGTTTGTTTGAACTATGAATAAACTGTGTTAAAAATAACAATGGAAACATCTAGGACATTATAGTTCAAAATGTTACAACTGTGTGCTTGAAAATTATGGTAAATTGTATGAGTTAACTATAGATCAATAGTTACTCTTATGAGTTATCGGACAATTGTGAGATATAGGTCAAAAGTCAATTGTGTGATTGATTCTTAAAATGTAATAGTCGAAGAACTCGTTTAGACAGAAGTAGGTTGGTAACTTAATGAAACCTTTATCGATGTACGTTATAGTTATATATTATATTACATGCAATGCTATTTTTTAAAATTTAAATATTAAATAACGAAATTGATTTAAAAATTAAGAAATTGGGTGACACTATCATTTTTTCTTCATTCTTATATCTCCACAATAAATGAAAAAATAGGAGTTGTATATTTTAGTGTACTTGTTAAAACTCTATGTTTTCAACTAATAATATAAATAATTGAAAAATTAAAGCCAACAATGCCTCTCTCGGTTCTTCTGTTGGCTTAGCTAGCCTAATATAATCTTTTTAGTTTCATTTACAATAAATTTTATTATACTTATAATATTATTTTTGTTTTTATTCTTTTGTCACAGTAATCATCTTATTGCACATTTTTCTTGCTTCTCTTTCTATCTCTTTTTTGTTGTATAACTTTTAGTAAGAAAAAAATGTTTTACATATGCAATCTTTCATTTTCTTCTCGTTTGGAAATGAGAATAATACATTGAACATTTAATGCATGTTGATGTTATTGCTTCCCAACAGCATCAACTTTAGAGAATTTAAAAATGGTTTCCCTTGAGTTGATCTTGACAAGATGCTAGAAAAATCTTATTCTTTTTCATTTATACTAAAAAAAGATGAAATAAAATAACACTACTAGATATATGTACATTTCCTGCGTATTATTTGGTTTGTTTTGCATAAATACCTACATGGAACACGCTTCGTGCGGATAAAAATCTGCAGGTAATGTTTTCGTGGATAGTACATGTTCTTTTCAACGTTTGAAATTCGCAATAAATTTTCTGAAGGCTCTTCTGAAGAAAATTCCGTAGGTAAGTTATACGTGGAAAACGTTTCGCAAAAATTTCACACGTATTTGTCTTGTAGATTTAAAATGAACAAGTAATTTTTTATGCGGATTTTGAATGTGTAAGAAATTGCACAAGTTGGATTTTCGTGTAATTTTAAAATTCCCATTTGACATTCCCGTGAATAAAAAACCGCAAGAGATTCTATGGGTAAGTTTTTGCAATTTTTCAATTGTGAAATCATGTGATCTATTCACGCCCCTACGTCCATGTCTACTCCTAGAATTAGATATGTTTCTTTCCTTTTCTTGTCGAAATAATCGGTTGACAAAATAGTTTCGAAAGTACCACAACATGACAAATTGTCTTCGAATTCACATTTTGGGAAAAGGAAGCCACACAAGGCGCCATACACTTCCGAACTCTAAAAGAGTCTCCCTCCTTCCTTCCCTTTATCCAAAAAATCATAACATGATAAATTTACATTAAGAATGCATTTGGAAGGTCTTATTCGCTGTTTATTTGGGCTTATCTTATGACATAAGTAGTTGCGCAAGTACTTAAGATAGATTATGAAAATAGCTTATAATTTATGCATATGTGGTTTTTAGCTTATTTCGACAAACTCTTTAGAATAACTTATGAAAGTGGCTTAAAATTATTTATATGAAAGTGGTTTAACTTGTTTTCTTTTCGATTATATAAACAATTTTTTACATTATCACTTAAATGATAAACACTTATTCAATAAGTCCTTTATCAAGCTAGTTACTCAAATGGGCCACAAAGCTAATGCTTGTTGAGGTAGTCACATACATTTTAAATTCCAATACTCCCACGCGCTATAATAGAGCACATCTCAAGTTTACATCAAACCATCTGGTACTTGAGCTTTAAATTTCTTGGCAAAACAATCATAGATGCAAACGCATGCGTAGGGTCCATTGCCAAGACAGTGTCCGGAGCCTCGAAAGTTTCTATATAAGAGGAAGCAATCTTTTTGACATTTTGGGAGATTGCAGTTTGTGGATCGTAGCACTTTCTCACATCTTTCTAGTTCAGCGGCTTCACTAGTCCTCACAATAACTGGAAAAATACAAAAGTAAGTTTATCAAAAAGTTATTGAATAATAAAAAGCTTTGCAACATACAGTGCTGGATGTCAAGAAATCGAAAGTTGTAAACTTAGCCAACCTAAAATGATGAGAATAAAGGAAAATATTTGGGGAAGAGAAAGCTTGGTCATCTCTAACAATTGTACTATCAATAACAATGAGATTTGTCTTAAAGATTCGCTGCATTTATGTTAGTAAGACATAACAATATTTCTTTATATAAAGTAAAATAGTTTGTTTGCACTTCGAATAAAGTGTGTTAAAAATAGCAATGGAAACATCTAGGACATTATAGTTCAAAATGTTACAACTGTGTGCTTAAATTGTATGAGTTAACTATAGATCAACAGTTACTCTTATGAGTTATCGGACAATTGTGAGATATAGGTCAAAGGTCAATTGTGTGATTGATTCTTAAAATGTAATAGTCGAAGAACTCGTTTAGACAGAAGTAGGTTGGTAACTTAATGAAACCTTTATCGATGTACGTTATAGTTATATATTATATTACATGCAATGCTATTTTTTAATATTTTAATATTAAATAACGAAATTGATTTAAAAATTAAGATATTGGGTGACACTATCATTTTTTCTTCATTCTTATATCTCCACAATAAATGAAAAAATAGGAGTTGTATATTTTAGTGTACTTGTTAAAACTCTATGTTTCCAACTAATAATATAAATAATTGAGAAACTAAAGCCAACGATGCCTCTCTCGGTTCTTCTGTTGGCTTAGCTAGCCTAATATAATCTTTTTAGTTTCATTTACAATAAATTTTATTATACTTATAATATTATTTTTGTTTTTATTCTTTGTCACAGTAATCATCTTATTGCACATTTTTCTTGCTTCTCTTTCTATCTCTTTTTTTTGTTGTATAACTTTTAGTAAGAAAAAAATGTTTTACATATGCAATCTTTCATTTTCTTCTCGTTTGCAAATGAGAATAATACATTGAACATTTAATGCATGTTGATGTTATTGCTTCCCAACAGCATCAACTTTAGAGAATTTAAAAATGGTTTCCCTTGAGTTGATCTTGACAAGATGCTAGAAAAATCTTATTCTTTTTCATTTATACTAAAAAAAGATGAAATAAAATAACACTACTAGATATATGTACATTTCCTGCGTATTATTTGGTTTGTTTTGCATAAATACCTACATGGAACACGCTTCGTGCGGATAAAAATCTGCAGGTAATGTTTTCGTGGATAGTACATGTTCTTTTCAACGTTTGAAATTCGCAATAAATTTTCTGAAGGCTCTTCTGAAGAAAATTCCGTAGGTAAGTTATACGTGGAAAACGTTTCGCAAAAATTTCACACGTATTTGTCTTGTAGATTTAAAATGAACAAGTAATTTTTTATGCGGATTTTGAATGTGTAAGAAATTGCACAAGTTGGATTTTCGTGTAATTTTAAAATTCCCATTTGACATTCCGTGAATAAAAAAACCGCAAGAGATTCTATGGGTAAGTTTTTTGCAATTTTTCAATTGTGAAATCATGTGATCTATTCACGTCCTACGTCCATGTCTACTCCTAGAATTAGATATGTTTCTTTCCTTTTCTTGTCGAAATAATCCCGGTTGACAAAATAGTTTCGAAAGTACCACAACATGACAAATTGTCTTCGAATTCACATTTTGGGAAAAGGAAGCCACACAAGGCGCCATACACTTCCGAACTCTAAAAGAGTCTCCCTCCTTCCTTCCCTTTATCCAAAAAATCATAACATGATAAATTTACATTAAGAATGCATTTGGAAGGTCTTATTCGCTGTTTATTTGGGCTAATCTTATGACATAAGTAGTTCCGCAAGTACTTAAGATAGATTATGAAAATAGCTTATAATTTATGCATATGTGGTTTTTAGCTTATTTCGACAAACTCTTTAGAATAACTTATGAAAGTGGCTTAAAATTATTTATATGAAAGTGGATTAACTTGTTTTCTTTTCGATTATATAAACAATTTTTTACATTATCACTTAAATGATAAACACTTATTCAATAAGTCCTTTATCAAGCTAGTTACTCAAATGGGCCACAAAGCTAATGCTTGTTGAGGTAGTCACATACATTTTAAATTCCAATACTCCCACGCGCTATAATAGAGCACATCTCAAGTTTACATCAAACCATCTGGTACTTGAGCTTTAAATTTCTTGGCAAAACAATCATAGATGCAAACGCATGCGTAGGGTCCATTGCCAAGACAGTGTCCGAGCCTCGAAAGTTTCTATATAAGAGGAAGCAATCTTTCTGACATTTTGGGAGATTGCAGTTTGTGGATCGTAGCACTTTCTCACATCTTTCTAGTTCAGCGGCTTCACTAGTCCTCACAATAACTGGAAAAATACAAAAGTAAGTTTATCAAAAATTATTGAACAATAAAAGCTTTGCAACATACAGTGCTGGATTTCAAGAAATCGAAAGTTGTAAACTTAGCCAACCTAAAATGATGAGAATAAAGGAAAATATTTGGGGAAGAGAAAGCTTGGTCATCTCTAACAATTGTACTATCAATAACAATGAGATTTGTCTTAAAGATTCGCTGCATTTATGTTAGTAAGACATAACAATATTTCTTTATATAAAGTAAAATAGTTTGTTTGAACTACGAATAAAGTGTGTTAAAAATAGCAATGGAAACATCTAGGATATTATAGTTCAAAATGTTACAACTGTGTGCTTAAATTGTATGAGTTAACTATAGATCAACAGTTACTCTTATGAGTTATCGGACAATTGTGAGATATAGGTCAAAGGTCAATTGTGTGATTGATTCTTAAAATGTAATAGTCGAAGAACTCGTTTAGACAGAAGTAGGTTGGTAACTTAACGAAACCTTTATCAATGTACGTTATAGTTATATATTATAATACATGCAATGCTATTTTTTAATATTTCAATATTAAATAACGAAATTGATTAAAAAATTAAGATATTGGGTGACACTATCATTTTTTCTTCATTCTTATATCTCCACAATAAATGAAAAAATAGGAGTTGTATATTTTAGTGTACTTGTTAAAATTCTATGTTTCCAACTAATAATATAAATAATTGAGAAACTAAAGCCAACGATGCCTCTCTCGGTTCTTCTGTTGGCTTAGCTAGCCTAATATAATCTTTTTAGTTTCATTTACAATAAATTTTATTATACTTATAATATTATTTTTGTTTTTATTCTTTTGTCATAGTAATCATCTTATTGCACATTTTTCTTGCTTCTCTTTCTATCTCTTTTTTGTTGTATAACTTTTAGTAAGAAAAAAATGTTTTACATATGCAATCTTTCATTTTCTTCTTGTTTGGAAATGAGAATAATACATTGAACATTTAATGCATGTTGATGTTATTGCTTCCCAACAGCATCAACTTTAGAGAATTTAAAAATGGTTTCCCTTGAGTTGATCTTGACAAGATGCTAGAAAAATCTTATTCTTTTTCATTTATACTAAAAAAAGATGAAATAAAATAACACTACTAGATATATGTACATTTCCTGCGTATTATTTGGTTTGTTTTGCATAAATACCTACATGGAACACGCTTCGTGCGGATAAAAATCTGCAGGTAATGTTTTCGTGGATAGTACATGTTCTTTTCAACGTTTGAAATTCGCAATAAATTTTCTGAAGGCTCTTCTGAAGAAAATTCCGTAGGTAAGTTATACGTGGAAAAAGTTTCGCAAAAATTCCACACGTATTTGTCTTGTAGATTTAAAATGAACAAGTAATTTTTTATGCGGATTTTGAATGTGTAAGAAATTGCACAAGTTGGATTTTCGTGTAATTTTAAAATTCCCATTTGACATTCCCGTGAATAAAAAACCGCAAGAGATTCTATGGGTAAGTTTTTTGCAATTTTTCAATTGTGAAATCATGTGATCTATTCACGTCCTACGTCCATGTCTACTCCTAGAATTAGATATGTTTCTTTCCTTTTCTTGTCGAAATAATCCCGGTTGACAAAATAGTTTCGAAAGTACCACAACATGACAAATTGTCTTCGAATTCACATTTTGGGAAAAGGAAGCCACACAAGGCGCCATACACTTCGAACTCTAAAAGAGTCTCCTCCTTCCTTCCCTTTATCCAAAAAATCATAACATGATAAATTTACATTAAGAATGCATTTGGAAGGTCTTATTCGCTGTTTATTTGGGCTTATCTTATGACATAAGTAGTTGCGCAAGTACTTAAGATAGATTATGAAAATAGCTTATAATTTATGCATATGTGGTTTTTAGCTTATTTCGACAAACTCTTTAGAATAACTTATGAAAGTGGCTTAAAATTATTTATATGAAAGTGGTTTAACTTGTTTTCTTTTCGATTATATAAACAATTTTTTACATTATCACTTAAATGATAAACACTTATTCAATAAGTCCTTTATCAAGCTAGTTACTCAAATGGGCCACAAAGCTAATGCTTGTTGAGGTAGTCACATACATTTTAAATTCCAATACTCCCACGCGCTATAATAGAGCACATCTCAAGTTTACATCAAACCATCTGGTACTTGAGCTTTAAATATCTTGGCAAAACAATCATAGATGCAAACGCATGCGTAGGGTCCATTGCCAAGACAGTGTCCGGAGCCTCGAAAGTTTCTATATAAGAGGAAGCAATCTTTTTGACATTTTGGGAGATTGCAGTTTGTGGATCGTAGCACTTTCTCACATCTTTCTAGTTCAGCGGCTTCACTAGTCCTCACAATAACTGGAAAAATACAAAAGTAAGTTTATCAAAAAATTATTGAACAATAAAAAGCTTTGCAACATACAGTGCTGGATTTCAAGAAATCGAAAGTTGTAAACTTAGCCAACCTAAAATGATGAGAATAAAGGAAAATATTTGGGGAAGAGAAAGCTTGGTCATCTCTAACAATTGTACTATCAATAACAATGAGATTTGTCTTAAAGATTCGCTGCATTTATGTTAGTAAGACATAACAATATTTCTTTATATAAAGTAAAATAGTTTGTTTGAACTACGAATAAAGTGTGTTAAAAATAGCAATGGAAACATCTAGGATATTATAGTTCAAAATGTTACAACTGTGTGCTTAAATTGTATGAGTTAACTATAGATCAACAGTTACTCTTATGAGTTATCGGACAATTGTGAGATATAGGTCAAAGGTCAATTGTGTGATTGATTCTTAAAATGTAATAGTCGAAGAACTCGTTTAGACAGAAGTAGGTTGGTAACTTAACGAAACCTTTATCAATGTACGTTATAGTTATATATTATAATACATGAAATGCTATTTTTTAATATTTCAATATTAAATAACGAAATTGATTTAAAAATTAAGATATTGGGTGACACTATCATTTTTTCTTCATTCTTATCTCTCCACAATAAATGAAAAAATAGGAGTTGTATATTTTAGTGTACTTGTTAAAATTCTATGTTTCCAACTAATAATATAAATAATTGAGAAACTAAAGCCAACGATGCCTCTCTCGGTTCTTCTGTTGGCTTAGCTAGCCTAATATAATCTTTTTAGTTTCATTTACAATAAATTTTATTATACTTATAATATTATTTTTGTTTTTATTCTTTTGTCACAGTAATCATCTTATTGCACATTTTTCTTGCTTCTCTTTCTATCTCTTTTTTGTTGTATAACTTTTAGTAAGAAAAAAATGTTTTACATATGCAATCTTTCATTTTCTTCTCGTTTGGAAATGAGAATAATACATTGAACATTTAATGCATGTTGATGTTATTGCTTCCCAACAGCATCAACTTTAGAGAATTTAAAAATGGTTTCCCTTGAGTTGATCTTGACAAGATGCTAGAAAAATCTTATTCTTTTTCATTTATACTAAAAAAAGATGAAATAAAATAACACTACTAGATATATGTACATTTCCTGCGTATTATTTGGTTTGTTTTGCATAAATACCTACATGGAACACGCTTCGTGCGGATAAAAATCTGCAGGTAATGTTTTCGTGGATAGTACATGTTCTTTTCGACGTTTGAAATTCGCAATAAATTTTCTGAAGGCTCTTCTGAAGAAAATTCCGTAGGTAAGTTATACGTGGAAAAAGTTTCGCAAAAATTCCACACGTATTTGTCTTGTAGATTTAAAATGAACAAGTAATTTTTTATGCGGATTTTGAATGTGTAAGAAATTGCACAAGTTGGATTTTCGTGTAATTTTAAAATTCCCATTTGACATTCCCGTGAATAAAAAACCGCAAGAGATTCTATGGGTAAGTTTTTTGCAATTTTTCAATTGTGAAATCATGTGATCTATTCACGTCCTACGTCCATGTCTACTCCTAGAATTAGATATGTTTCTTTCCTTTTCTTGTCGAAATAATCCCGGTTGACAAAATAGTTTCGAAAGTACCACAACATGACAAATTGTCTTCGAATTCACATTTTGGGAAAAGGAAGCCACACAAGGCGCCATACACTTCCGAACTCTAAAAGAGTCTCCCTCCTTCCTTCCCTTTATCCAAAAAATCATAACATGATAAATTTACATTAAGAATGCATTTGGAAGGTCTTATTCGCTGTTTATTTGGGCTTATCTTATGACATAAGTAGTTGCGCAAGTACTTAAGATAGATTATGAAAATAGCTTATAATTTATGCATATGTGGTTTTTAGCTTATTTCGACAAACTCTTTAGAATAACTTATGAAAGTGGCTTAAAATTATTTATATGAAAGTGGTTTAACTTGTTTTCTTTTCGATTATATAAACAATTTTTTACATTATCACTTAAATGATAAACACTTATTCAATAAGTCCTTTATCAAGCTAGTTACTCAAATGGGCCACAAAGCTAATGCTTGTTGAGGTAGTCACATACATTTTAAATTCCAATACTCCCACGCTATAATAGAGCACATCTCAAGTTTACATCAAACCATCTGGTACTTGAGCTTTAAATTTCTTGGCAAAACAATCATAGATGCAAACGCATGCGTAGGGTCCATTGCCAAGACAGTGTCCGGAGCCTCGAAAGTTTCTATATAAGAGGAAGCAATCTTTCTGACATTTTGGGAGATTGCAGTTTGTGGATCGTAGCACTTTCTCACATCTTTCTAGTTCAGCGGCTTCACTAGTCCTCACAATAACTGGAAAAATACAAAAGTAAGTTTATCAAAAAGTTATTGAACAATAAAAAGCTTTGCAACATACAGTGCTGGATGTCAAGAAATCGAAAGTTGTAAACTTAGCCAACCTAAAATGATGAGAATAAAGGAAAATATTTGGGGAAGAGAAAGCTTGGTCATCTCTAACAATTGTACTATCAATAACAATGAGATTTGTCTTAAAGATTCGCTGCATTTATGTTAGTAAGACATAACAATATTTCTTTATATAAAGTAAAATAGTTTGTTTGAACTACGAATAAAGTGTGTTAAAAATAGCAATGGAAACATCTAGGATATTATAGTTCAAAATGTTACAACTGTGTGCTTAAATTGTATGAGTTAACTATAGATCAACAGTTACTCTTATGAGTTATCGGACAATTGTGAGATATAGGTCAAAGGTCAATTGTGTGATTGATTCTTAAAATGTAATAGTCGAAGAACTCGTTTAGACAGAAGTAGGTTGGTAACTTAACGAAACCTTTATCAATGTGCGTTATAGTTATATATTATAATACATGAAATGCTATTTTTAATATTTCAATATTAAATAACGAAATTGATTTAAAAATTAAGATATTGGGTGACACTATCATTTTTTCTTCATTCTTATCTCTCCACAATAAATGAAAAAATAGGAGTTGTATATTTTAGTGTACTTGTTAAAATTCTATGTTTCCAACTAATAATATAAATAATTGAGAAACTAAAGCCAACGATGCCTCTCTGGTTCTTCTGTTGGCTTAGCTAGCCTAATATAATCTTTTTAGTTTCATTTACAATAAATTTTATTATACTTATAATATTATTTTTGTTTTTATTCTTTTGTCACAGTAATCATCTTATTGCACATTTTTCTTGCTTCTCTTTCTATCTCTTTTTGTTGTATAACTTTTAGTAAGAAAAAATGTTTTACATATGCAATCTTTCATTTTCTTCTCGTTTGGAAATGAGAATAATACATTGAACATTTAATGCATGTTGATGTTATTGCTTCCCAACAGCATCAACTTTAGAGAATTTAAAAATGGTTTCCCTTGAGTTGATCTTGACAAGATGCTAGAAAAATCTTATTCTTTTTTCATTTATACTAAAAAAAAGATGAAATAAAATAACACTACTAGATATATGTACATTTCCTGCGTATTATTTGGTTTGTTTTGCATAAATACCTACATGGAACACGCTTCGTGCGGATAAAAATCTGCAGGTAATGTTTTCGTGGATAGTACATGTTCTTTTCGACGTTTGAAATTCGCAATAAATTTTCTGAAGGCTCTTAGAAGAAAATTCCGTGGAGGTAAGTTATACGTGGAAAAAGTTTCGCAAAAAATTCCACACGTATTTGTCTTGTAGATTTAAAATGAACAAGTAATTTTTTATGCGGATTTTGAATGTGTAAGAAATTGCACAAGTTGGATTTTCGTGTAATTTTAAAATTCCCATTTGACATTCCCGTGAATAAAAAACCGCAAGAGATTCTATGGGTAAGTTTTTTGCAATTTTTCAATTGTGAAATCATGTGATCTATTCACGTCCTACGTCCATGTCTACTCCTAGAATTAGATATGTTTCTTTCCTTTTCTTGTCGAAATAATCCCGGTTGACAAAATAGTTTCGAAAGTACCACAACATGACAAATTGTCTTCGAATTCACATTTTGGGAAAAGGAAGCCACACAAGGCGCCATACACTTCCGAACTCTAAAAGAGTCTCCCTCCTTCCTTCCCTTTATCCAAAAAATCATAACATGATAAATTTACATTAAGAATGCATTTGGAAGGTCTTATTCGCTGTTTATTTGGGCTTATCTTATGACATAAGTAGTTGCGCAAGTACTTAAGATAGATTATGAAAATAGCTTATAATTTATGCATATGTGGTTTTTAGCTTATTTCGACAAACTCTTTAGAATAACTTATGAAAGTGGCTTAAAATTATTTATATGAAAGTGGTTTAACTTGTTTTCTTTTCGATTATATAAACAATTTTTTACATTATCACTTAAATGATAAACACTTATTCAATAAGTCCTTTATCAAGCTAGTTACTCAAATGGGCCACAAAGCTAATGCTTGTTGAGGTAGTCACATACATTTTAAATTCCAATACTCCCACGCTATAATAGAGCACATCTCAAGTTTACATCAAACCATCTGGTACTTGAGCTTTAAATTTCTTGGCAAAACAATCATAGATGCAAACGCATGCGTAGGGTCCATTGCCAAGACAGTGTCCGAGCCTCGAAAGTTTCTATATAAGAGGAAGCAATCTTTTGACATTTTGGGAGATTGCAGTTTGTGGATCGTAGCACTTTCTCACATCTTTCTAGTTCAGCGGCTTCACTAGTCCTCACAATAACTGGAAAAATACAAAAGTAAGTTTATCAAAAAGTTATTGAACAATAAAAAGCTTTGCAACATACAGTGCTGGATGTCAAGAAATCGAAAGTTGTAAACTTAGCCAACCTAAAATGATGAGAATAAAGGAAAATATTTGGGGAAGAGAAAGCTTGGTCATCTCTAACAATTGTACTATCAATAACAATGAGATTTGTCTTAAAGATTCGCTGCATTTATGTTAGTAAGACATAACAATATTTCTTTATATAAAGTAAAATAGTTTGTTTGAACTACGAATAAAGTGTGTTAAAAATAGCAATGGAAACATCTAGGATATTATAGTTCAAAATGTTACAACTGTGTGCTTAAATTGTATGAGTTAACTATAGATCAACAGTTACTCTTATGAGTTATCGGACAATTGTGAGATATAGGTCAAAGGTCAATTGTGTGATTGATTCTTAAAATGTAATAGTCGAAGAACTCGTTTAGACAGAAGTAGGTTGGTAACTTAATGAAACCTTTATCAATGTACGTTATAGTTATATATTATAATACATGAAATGCTATTTTTAATATTTCAATATTAAATAACGAAATTGATTTAAAAATTAAGATATTGGGTGACACTATCATTTTTCTTCATTCTTATCTCTCCACAATAAATGAAAAAATAGGAGTTGTATATTTTAGTGTACTTGTTAAAATTCTATGTTTCCAACTAATAATATAAATAATTGAGAAACTAAAGCCAACGATGCCTCTCTCGGTTCTTCTGTTGGCTTAGCTAGCCTAATATAATCTTTTTAGTTTCATTTACAATAAATTTTATTATACTTATAATATTATTTTTGTTTTTATTCTTTTGTCACAGTAATCATCTTATTGCACATTTTTCTTGCTTCTCTTTCTATCTCTTTTTGTTGTATAACTTTTAGTAAGAAAAAATGTTTTACATATGCAATCTTTCATTTTCTTCTCGTTTGGAAATGAGAATAATACATTGAACATTTAATGCATGTTGATGTTATTGCTTCCCAACAGCATCAACTTTAGAGAATTTAAAAATGGTTTCCCTTGAGTTGATCTTGACAAGATGCTAGAAAAATCTTATTCTTTTTCATTTATACTAAAAAAAGATGAAATAAAATAACACTACTAGATATATGTACATTTCCTGCGTATTATTTGGTTTGTTTTGCATAAATACCTACATGGAACACGCTTCGTGCGGATAAAAATCTGCAGGTAATGTTTTCGTGGATAGTACATGTTCTTTTCGACGTTTGAAATTCGCAATAAATTTTCTGAAGGCTCTTTGAAGAAAATTCCGTGGAAATAAGTTATCGTGGAAAAAGTTTCGCAAAAATTCCACACGTATTTGTCTTGTAGATTTAAAATGAACAAGTAATTTTTTATGCGGATTTTGAATGTGTAAGAAATTGCACAAGTTGGATTTTCGTGTAATTTTAAAATTCCCATTTGACATTCCCGTGAATAAAAAACCGCAAGAGATTCTATGGGTAAGTTTTTTGCAATTTTTCAATTGTGAAATCATGTGATCTATTCACGTCCTACGTCCATGTCTACTCCTAGAATTAGATATGTTTCTTTCCTTTTCTTGTCGAAATAATCCGGTTGACAAAATAGTTTTGAAAGTACCACAACATGACAAATTGTCTTGAATTCACATTTTGGGAAAAGGAAGCCACACAAGGCGCCATACACTTCCGAACTCTAAAAGAGTCTCCTCCTTCCTTCCCTTTATCCAAAAAATCATAACATGATAAATTTACATTAAGAATGCATTTGGAAGGTCTTATTCGCTGTTTATTTGGGCTTATCTTATGACATAAGTAGTTGCGCAAGTACTTAAGATAGATTATGAAAATAGCTTATAATTTATGCATATGTGGTTTTTAGCTTATTTCGACAAACTCTTTAGAATAACTTATGAAAGTGGCTTAAAATTATTTATATGAAAGTGGTTTAACTTGTTTTCTTTTCGATTATATAAACAATTTTTTACATTATCACTTAAATGATAAACACTTATTCAATAAGTCCTTTATCAAGCTAGTTACTCAAATGGGCCACAAAGCTAATGCTTGTTGAGGTAGTCACATACATTTTAAATTCCAATACTCCCACGCGCTATAATAGAGCACATCTCAAGTTTACATCAAACCATCTGGTACTTGAGCTTTAAATTTCTTGGCAAAACAATCATAGATGCAAACGCATGCGTAGGGTCCATTGCCAAGACAGTGTCCGGAGCCTCGAAAGTTTCTATATAAGAGGAAGCAATCTTTCTGACATTTTGGGAGATTGCAGTTTGTGGATCGTAGCACTTTCTCACATCTTTCTAGTTCAGCGGCTTCACTAGTCCTCACAATAACTGGAAAAATACAAAAGTAAGTTTATCAAAAAGTTATTGAACAATAAAAAGCTTTGCAACATACAGTGCTGGATGTCAAGAAATCGAAAGTTGTAAACTTAGCCAACCTAAAATGATGAGAATAAAGGAAAATATTTGGGGAAGAGAAAGCTTGGTCATCTCTAACAATTGTACTATCAATAACAATGAGATTTGTCTTAAAGATTCGCTGCATTTATGTTAGTAAGACATAACAATATTTCTTTATATAAAGTAAAATAGTTTGTTTGAACTACGAATAAAGTGTGTTAAAAATAGCAATGGAAACATCTAGGATATTATAGTTCAAAAATGTTACAACTGTGTGCTTAAATTGTATGAGTTAACTATAGATCAACAGTTACTCTTATGAGTTATCGGACAATTGTGAGATATAGGTCAAAGGTCAATTGTGTGATTGATTCTTAAAATGTAATAGTCGAAGAACTCGTTTAGACAGAAGTAGGTTGGTAACTTAATGAAACCTTTATCAATGTACGTTATAGTTATATATTATAATACATGAAATGCTATTTTTAATATTTCAATATTAAATAACGAAATTGATTTAAAAATTAAGATATTGGGTGACACTATCATTTTTTCTTCATTCTTATATCTCCACAATAAATGAAAAAATAGGAGTTGTATATTTTAGTGTACTTGTTAAAATTCTATGTTTCCAACTAATAATATAAATAATTGAGAAACTAAAGCCAACGATGCCTCTCTCGGTTCTTTCTGTTGGCTTAGCTAGCCTAATATAATCTTTTTAGTTTCATTTACAATAAATTTTATTATACTTATAATATTATTTTTGTTTTTATTCTTTTGTCACATTAATCATCTTATTGCACATTTTTCTTGCTTCTCTTTCTATCTCTTTTTTGTTGTATAACTTTTAGTAAGAAAAAATGTTTTACATATGCAATCTTTCATTTTCTTCTCGTTTGGAAATGAGAATAATACATTGAACATTTAATGCATGTTGATGTTATTGCTTCCCAACAGCATCAACTTTAGAGAATTTAAAATGGTTTCCCTTGAGTTGATCTTGACAAGATGCTAGAAAAATCTTATTCTTTTTTCATTTATACTAAAAAGATGAAATAAAATAACACTACTAGATATATGTACATTTCCTGCGTATTATTTGGTTTGTTTTGCATAAATACCTACATGGAACACGCTTCGTGCGGATAAAAATCTGCAGGTAATGTTTTCGTGGATAGTACATGTTCTTTTCGACGTTTGAAATTCGCAATAAATTTTCTGAAGGCTCTTCTGAAGAAAATTCCGTAGGTAAGTTATACGTGGAAAAAGTTTCGCAAAAATTCCACACGTATTTGTCTTGTAGATTTAAAATGAACAAGTAATTTTTTATGCGGATTTTGAATGTGTAAGAAATTGCACAAGTTGGATTTTCGTGTAATTTTAAAATTCCCATTTGACATTCCCGTGAATAAAAAACCGCAAGAGATTCTATGGGTAAGTTTTTTGCAATTTTTCAATTGTGAAATCATGTGATCTATTCACGTCCTACGTCCATGTCTACTCCTAGAATTAGATATGTTTCTTTCCTTTTCTTGTCGAAATAATCCCGGTTGACAAAATAGTTTCGAAAGTACCACAACATGACAAATTGTCTTGAATTCACATTTTGGGAAAAGGAAGCCACACAAGGCGCCATACACTTCCGAACTCTAAAAGAGTCTCCCTCCTTCCTTCCCTTTATCCAAAAATCATAACATGATAAATTTACATTAAGAATGCATTTGGAAGGTCTTATTCGCTGTTTATTTGGGCTTATCTTATGACATAAGTAGTTGCGCAAGTACTTAAGATAGATTATGAAAATAGCTTATAATTTATGCATATGTGGTTTTTTAGCTTATTTCGACAAACTCTTTAGAATAACTTATGAAAGTGGCTTAAAATTATTTATATGAAAGTGGTTTAACTTGTTTTCTTTTCGATTATATAAACAATTTTTTACATTATCACTTAAATGATAAACACTTATTCAATAAGTCCTTTATCAAGCTAGTTACTCAAATGGGCCACAAAGCTAATGCTTGTTGAGGTAGTCACATACATTTTAAATTCCAATACTCCCACGTATTTATAATAGAGCACATCTCAAGTTTACATCAAACCATCTGGTACTTGAGCTTTAAATTTCTTGGCAAAACAATCATAGATGCAAACGCATGCGTAGGGTCCATTGCCAAGACAGTGTCCGAGCCTCGAAAGTTTCTATATAAGAGGAAGCAATCTTTTGACATTTTGGGAGATTGCAGTTTGTGGATCGTAGCACTTTCTCACATCTTTCTAGTTCAGCGGCTTCACTAGTCCTCACAATAACTGGAAAAATACAAAAGTAAGTTTATCAAAAGTTATTGAACAATAAAAAGCTTTGCAACATACAGTGCTGGATGTCAAGAAATCGAAAGTTGTAAACTTAGCCAACCTAAAATGATGAGAATAAAGGAAAATATTTGGGGAAGAGAAAGCTTGGTCATCTCTAACAATTGTACTATCAATAACAATGAGATTTGTCTTAAAGATTCGCTGCATTTATGTTAGTAAGACATAACAATATTTCTTTATATAAAGTAAAATAGTTTGTTTGAACTACGAATAAAGTGTGTTAAAAATAGCAATGGAAACATCTAGGACATTATAGTTCAAAATGTTACAACTGTGTGCTTAAATTGTATGAGTTAACTATAGATCAACAGTTACTCTTATGAGTTATCGGACAATTGTGAGATATAGGTCAAAGGTCAATTGTGTGATTGATTCTTAAAATGTAATAGTCGAAGAACTCGTTTAGACAGAAGTAGGTTGGTAACTTAATGAAACCTTTATCGATGTACGTTATAGTTATATATTATATTACATGCAATGCTATTTTTTAATATTTCAATATTAAATAACGAAATTGATTTAAAAATTAAGATATTGGGTGACACTATCATTTTTTCTTCATTCTTATATCTCCACAATATATGAAAAAATAGGAGTTGTATATTTTAGTGTACTTGTTAAAACTCTATGTTTCCAACTAATAATATAAATAATTGAGAAACTAAAGCCAACGATGCCTCTCTCGGTTCTTCTGTTGGCTTAGCTAGCCTAATATAATCTTTTTAGTTTCATTTACAATAAATTTTATTATACTTATAATATTATTTTTGTTTTTATTCTTTTGTCACAGTAATCATCTTATTGCACATTTTTCTTGCTTCTCTTTCTATCTCTTTTTTGTTGTATAACTTTTAGTAAGAAAAAAATGTTTTACATATGCAATCTTTCATTTTCTTCTCGTTTGGAAATGAGAATAATACATTGAACATTTAATGCATGTTGATGTTATTGCTTCCCAACAGCATCAACTTTAGAGAATTTAAAAATGGTTTCCCTTGAGTTGATCTTGACAAGATGCTAGAAAAATCTTATTCTTTTTCATTTATACTAAAAAAAGATGAAATAAAATAACACTACTAGATATATGTACATTTCCTGCGTATTATTTGGTTTGTTTTGCATAAATACCTACATGGAACACGCTTCGTGCGGATAAAAATCTGCAGGTAATGTTTTCGTGGATAGTACATGTTCTTTTTCGACGTTTGAAATTGCAATAAATTTTCTGAAGGCTCTTTGAAGAAAATTCCGTGGAGGTAAGTTATACGTGGAAAAAGTTTCATAAAAAATTCCACACGTATTTGTCTTGTAGATTTAAAATGAACAAGTAATTTTTATGCGGATTTTGAATGTGTAAGAAATTGCACAAGTTGGATTTTCGTGTAATTTTAAAATTCCCATTTGACATTCCCGTGAATAAAAAAACCGCAAGAGATTCTATGGGTAAGTTTTTTGCAATTTTTCAATTGTGAAATCATGTGATCTATTCACGCCCCACGTCCATGTCTACTCCTAGAATTAGATATGTTTCTTTCCTTTTCTTGTCGAAATAATCGGTTGACAAAATAGTTTCGAAAGTACCACAACATGACAAATTGTCTTCGAATTCACATTTTGGGAAAAGGAAGCCACACAAGGCGCCATACACTTCCGAACTCTAAAAGAGTCTCCTCCTTCCTTCCCTTTATCCAAAAAAATCATAACATGATAAATTTACATTAAGAATGCATTTGGAAGGTCTTATTCGCTGTTTATTTGGGCTTATCTTATGACATAAGTAGTTGCGCAAGTACTTAAGATAGATTATGAAAATAGCTTATAATTTATGCATATGTGGTTTTTAGCTTATTTCGACAAACTCTTTAGAATAACTTATGAAAGTGGCTTAAAATTATTTATATGAAAGTGGTTTAACTTGTTTTCTTTTCGATTATATAAACAATTTTTACATTATCACTTAAATGATAAACACTTATTCAATAAGTCCTTTATCAAGCTAGTTACTCAAATGGGCCACAAAGCTAATGCTTGTTGAGGTAGTCACATACATTTTAAATTCCAATACTCCCACGCGCTATAATAGAGCACATCTCAAGTTTACATCAAACCATCTGGTACTTGAGCTTTAAATTTCTTGGCAAAACAATCATAGATGCAAACGCATGCGTAGGGTCCATTGCCAAGACAGTGTCCGGAGCCTCGAAAGTTTCTATATAAGAGGAAGCAATCTTTCTGACATTTTGGGAGATTGCAGTTTGTGGATCGTAGCACTTTCTCACATCTTTCTAGTTCAGCGGCTTCACTAGTCCTCACAATAACTGGAAAAATACAAAAGTAAGTTTATCAAAAAATTATTGAACAATAAAAAGTTTTGCAACATACAGTGCTGGATGTCAAGAAATCGAAAGTTGTAAACTTAGCCAACCTAAAATGATGAGAATAAAGGAAAATATTTGGGGAAGAGAAAGCTTGGTCATCTCTAACAATTGTACTATCAATAACAATGAGATTTGTCTTAAAGATTCGCTGCATTTATGTTAGTAAGACATAACAATATTTCTTTATATAAACTAAAATAGTTTGTTTGAACTACGAATAAAGTGTGTTAAAAATAGCAATGGAAACATCTAGGACATTATAGTTCAAAATGTTACAACTGTGTGCTTGAAAATTATGGTAAATTGTATGAGTTAACTATAGATCAACAGTTACTCTTATGAGTTATCGGACAATTGTGAGATATAGGTCAAAGGTCAATTGTGTGATTGATTCTTAAAATGTAATAGTCGAAGAACTCGTTTAGACAGAAGTAGGTTGGTAACTTAATGAAACCTTTATCGATGTACGTTATAGTTATATATTATATTACATGCAATGCTATTTTTTAATATTTCAATATTAAATAACGAAATTGATTTAAAAATTAAGATATTGGGTGACACTATCATTTTTTCTTCATTCTTATATCTCCACAATAAATGAACAAATAGGAGTTGTATATTTTAGTGTACTTGTTAAAACTCTATGTTTCCAACTAATAATATAAATAATTGAGAAACTAAAGCCAACGATGCCTCTCTCGGTTCTTCTGTTGGCTTAGCTAGCCTAATATAATCTTTTTAGTTTCATTTACAATAAATTTTATTATACTTATAATATTATTTTTGTTTTATTCTTTTGTCACAGTAATCATCTTATTGCACATTTTTCTTGCTTCTCTTTCTATCTCTTTTTTGTTGTATAACTTTTAGTAAGAAAAAATGTTTAACATATGCAATCTTTCATTTTCTTCTCGTTTGGAAATGAGAATAATACATTGAACATTTAATGCATGTTGATGTTATTGCTTCCCAACAGCATCAACTTTAGAGAATTTAAAAATGGTTTCCCTTGAGTTGATCTTGACAAGATGCTAGAAAAATCTTATTCTTTTTCATTTATACTAAAAAAGATGAAATAAAATAACACTACTAGATATATGTACATTTCCTGCGTATTATTTGGTTTGTTTTGCATAAATACCTACATGGAACACGCCGTGCGGATAAAAATCTGCAGGTAATGTTTTCGTGGATAGTACATGTTCTTTTCGACGTTTGAAATTCGCAATAAATTTTCTGAAGGCTCTTCTGAAGAAAATTCCGTGGAGGTAAGTTATACGTGGAAAAAGTTTTAAAAAATTCCACACGTATTTGTCTTGTAGATTTAAAATGAACAAGTAATTTTTTATGCGGATTTTGAATGTGTAAGAAATTGCACAAGTTGGATTTTTCGTGTAATTTTAAAATTCCCATTTGACATTCCCGTGAATAAAAACCGCAAGAGATTCTATGGGTAAGTTTTTTGCAATTTTTCAATTGTGAAATCATGTGATCTATTCACGTCCTACGTCCATGTCTACTCCTAGAATTAGATATGTTTCTTTCCTTTTCTTGTCGAAATAATCTCGGTTGACAAAATAGTTTCGAAAGTACCACAACATGACAAATTGTCTTCGAATTCACATTTTGGGAAAAGGAAGCCACACAAGGCGCCATACACTTCCGAACTCTAGAGAGTCTCCCTCCTTCCTTCCCTTTATCCAAAAAATCATAACATGATAAATTTACATTAAGAATGCATTTGGAAGGTCTTATTCGCTGTTTATTTGGGCTTATCTTATGACATAAGTAGTTATGCAAGTACTTAAGATAGATTATGAAAATAGCTTATAATTTATGCATATGTGGTTTTTAGCTTATTTCGACAAACTCTTTAGAATAACTTATGAAAGTGGCTTAAAATTATTTATATGAAAGTGGTTTAACTTGTTTTCTTTTCGATTATATAAACAATTTTTTACATTATCACTTAAATGATAAACACTTATTCAATAAGTCCTTTATCAAGCTAGTTACTCAAATGGGCCACAAAGCTAATGCTTGTTGAGGTAGTCACATACATTTTAAATTCCAATACTCCCACGCTATAATAGAGCACATCTCAAGTTTACATCAAACCATCTGGTACTTGAGCTTTAAATTTCTTGGCAAAACAATCATAGATGCAAACGCATGCGTAGGGTCCATTGCCAAGACAGTGTCCGAGCCTCGAAAGTTTCTATATAAGAGGAAGCAATCTTTCTGACATTTTGGGAGATTGCAGTTTGTGGATCGTAGCACTTTCTCACATCTTTCTAGTTCAGCGGCTTCACTAGTCCTCACAATAACTGGAAAAATACAAAAGTAAGTTTATCAAAAGTTATTGAACAATAAAAAGCTTTGCAACATACAGTGCTGGATGTCAAGAAATCGAAAGTTGTAAACTTAGCCAACCTAAAATGATGAGAATAAAGGAAAATATTTGGGGAAGAGAAAGCTTGGTCATCTCTAACAATTGTACTATCAATAACAATGAGATTTGTCTTAAAGATTCGCTGCATTTATGTTAGTAAGACATAACAATATTTCTTTATATAAAGTAAAATAGTTTGTTTGAACTACGAATAAAGTGTGTTAAAAATAGCAATGGAAACATCTAGGACATTATAGTTCAAAATGTTACAACTGTGTGCTTAAATTGTATGAGTTAACTATAGATCAACAGTTACTCTTATGAGTTATCGGACAATTGTGAGATATAGGTCAAAGGTCAATTGTGTGATTGATTCTTAAAATGTAATAGTCGAAGAACTCGTTTAGACAGAAGTAGGTTGGTAACTTAATGAAACCTTTATCGATGTACGTTATAGTTATATATTATATTACATGCAATGCTATTTTTAATATTTCAATATTAAATAACGAAATTGATTTAAAAATTAAGATATTGGGTGACACTATCATTTTTCTTCATTCTTATATCTCCACAATATATGAAAAAATAGGAGTTGTATATTTTAGTGTACTTGTTAAAACTCTATGTTTCCAACTAATAATATAAATAATTGAGAAACTAAAGCCAACGATGCCTCTCTCGGTTCTTCTGTTGGCTTAGCTAGCCTAATATAATCTTTTTAGTTTCATTTACAATAAATTTTATTATACTTATAATATTATTTTTGTTTTTATTCTTTTGTCACAGTAATCATCTTATTGCACATTTTTCTTGCTTCTCTTTCTATCTCTTTTTTGTTGTATAACTTTTAGTAAGAAAAAATGTTTTACATATGCAATCTTTCATTTTCTTCTCGTTTGGAAATGAGAATAATACATTGAACATTTAATGCATGTTGATGTTATTGCTTCCCAACAGCATCAACTTTAGAGAATTTAAAATGGTTTCCCTTGAGTTGATCTTGACAAGATGCTAGAAAAATCTTATTCTTTTTCATTTATACTAAAAAAGATGAAATAAAATAACACTACTAGATATATGTACATTTCCTGCGTATTATTTGGTTTGTTTTGCATAAATACCTACATGGAACACGCTCAGATGCGGATAAAAATCTGCAGGTAATGTTTTTCGTGGATAGTACATGTTCTTTTCGACGTTTGAAATTCGCAATAAATTTTTGAAGGCTCTTCTGAAGAAAATTCCAGAGGTAAGTTATACGTGGAAAAAGTTTCGCAAAAATTCCACACGTATTTGTCTTGTAGATTTAAAATGAACAAGTAATTTTTTATGCGGATTTTGAATGTGTAAGAAATTGCACAAGTTGGATTTTCGTGTAATTTTAAAATTCCCATTTGACATTCCGTGAATAAAAAACCGCAAGAGATTCTATGGGTAAGTTTTTTGCAATTTTCAATTGTGAAATCATGTGATCTATTCACGCCCTACGTCCATGTCTACTCCTAGAATTAGATATGTTTCTTTCCTTTTCTTGTCGAAATAATCGGTTGACAAAATAGTTTCGAAAGTACCACAACATGACAAATTGTCTTCGAATTCACATTTTGGGAAAAGGAAGCCACACAAGGCGCCATACACTTCCGAACTCTAAAAAGAGTCTCCTCCTTCCTTCCCTTTATCCAAAAAATCATAACATGATAAATTTACATTAAGAATGCATTTGGAAGGTCTTATTCGCTGTTTATTTGGGCTTATCTTATGACATAAGTAGTTGCGCAAGTACTTAAGATAGATTATGAAAATAGCTTATAATTTATGCATATGTGGTTTTTAGCTTATTTCGACAAACTCTTTAGAATAACTTATGAAAGTGGCTTAAAATTATTTATATGAAAGTGGTTTAACTTGTTTTCTTTTCGATTATATAAACAATTTTTACATTATCACTTAAATGATAAACACTTATTCAATAAGTCCTTTATCAAGCTAGTTACTCAAATGGGCCACAAAGCTAATGCTTGTTGAGGTAGTCACATACATTTTAAATTCCAATACTCCCCCAGCGCTATAATAGAGCACATCTCAAGTTTACATCAAACCATCTGGTACTTGAGCTTTAAATTTCTTGGCAAAACAATCATAGATGCAAACGCATGCGTAGGGTCCATTGCCAAGACAGTGTCCGGAGCCTCGAAAGTTTCTATATAAGAGGAAGCAATCTTTCTGACATTTTGGGAGATTGCAGTTTGTGGATCGTAGCACTTTCTCACATCTTTCTAGTTCAGCGGCTTCACTAGTCCTCAAAATAACTGGAAAAATACAAAAGTAAGTTTATCAAAAAGTTATTGAACAATAAAAAGCTTTGCAACATACAGTGCTGGATGTCAAGAAATCGAAAGTTGTAAACTTAGCCAACCTAAAATGATGAGAATAAAGGAAAATATTTGGGGAAGAGAAAGCTTGGTCATCTCTAACAATTGTACTATCAATAACAATGAGATTTGTCTTAAAGATTCGCTGCATTTATGTTAGTAAGACATAACAATATTTCTTTATATAAACTAAAATAGTTTGTTTGAACTACGAATAAAGTGTGTTAAAAATAGCAATGGAAACATCTAGGACATTATAGTTCAAAATGTTACAACTGTGTGCTTAAATAGTATGAGTTAACTATAGATCAACAGTTACTCTTATGAGTTATCGGACAATTGTGAGATATAGGTCAAAGGTCAATTGTGTGATTGATTCTTAAAATGTAATAGTCGAAGAACTCGTTTAGACAGAAGTAGGTTGGTAACTTAATGAAACCTTTATCGATGTACGTTATAGTTATATATTATAATACATGCAATGCTATTTTTTAATATTTCAATATTAAATAACGAAATTGATTTAAAAATTAAGATATTGGGTGACACTATCATTTTTTCTTCATTCTTATATCTCCACAATAAATGAAAAAATAGGAGTTGTATATTTTAGTGTACTTGTTAAAACTCTATGTTTCCAACTAATAATATAAATAATTGAGAAACTAAAGCCAACGATGCCTCTCGGTTCTTCTGTTGGCTTAGCTAGCCTAATATAATCTTTTTAGTTTCATTTACAATAAATTTTATTATACTTATAATATTATTTTTGTTTTTATTATTTTTTGTCACAGTAATCATCTTATTGCACATTTTTCTTGCTTCTCTTTCTATCTCTTTTTTGTTGTATAACTTTTAGTAAGAAAAAATGTTTTACATATGCAATCTTTCATTTTCTTCTCGTTTGGAAATGAGAATAATACATTGAACATTTAATGCATGTTGATGTTATTGCTTCCCAACAGCATCAACTTTAGAGAATTTAAAAATGGTTTCCCTTGAGTTGATCTTGACAAGATGCTAGAAAAATCTTATTCTTTTTTCATTTATACTAAAAAAGATGAAATAAAATAACACTACTAGATATATGTACATTTCCTGCGTATTATTTGGTTTGTTTTGCATAAATACCTACATGGAACACGCTTCGTGCGGATAAAAATCTGCAGGTAATGTTTTCGTGGATAGTACATGTTTTTTTTCGACGTTTGAAATTGCAATAAATTTTTGAAGGCTCTTCTGAAGAAAATTCCGTGAGGTAAGTTATACGTGGAAAAAGTTTCAAAAAATTCCACACGTATTTGTCTTGTAGATTTAAAATGAACAAGTAATTTTTTATGCGGATTTTGAATGTAAGAAATTGCACAAGTTGGATTTTCGTGTAATTTTAAAATTCCCATTTGACATTCCCGTGAATAAAAAACCGCAAGAGATTCTATGGGTAAGTTTTTTGCAATTTTTCAATTGTGAAATCATGTGATCTATTCACGTCCTACGTCCATGTCTACTCCTAGAATTAGATATGTTTCTTTCCTTTTCTTGTCGAAATAATCCCGGTTGACAAAATAGTTTCGAAAGTACCACAACATGACAAATTGTCTTCGAATTCACATTTTGGGAAAAGGAAGCCACACAAGGCGCCATACACTTCCGAACTCTAAAAGAGTCTCCCTCCTTCCTTCCCTTTATCCAAAAAATCATAACATGATAAATTTACATTAAGAATGCATTTGGAAGGTCTTATTCGCTGTTTATTTGGGCTTATCTTATGACATAAGTAGTTGCGCAAGTACTTAAGATAGATTATGAAAATAGCTTATAATTTATGCATATGTGGTTTTTAGCTTATTTCGACAAACTCTTTAGAATAACTTATGAAAGTGGCTTAAAATTATTTATATGAAAGTGGTTTAACTTGTTTTCTTTTCGATTATATAAACAATTTTTTACATTATCACTTAAATGATAAACACTTATTCAATAAGTCCTTTATCAAGCTTGTTACTCAAATGGGCCACAAAGCTAATGCTTGTTGAGGTAGTCACATACATTTTAAATTCCAATAGTCCCATGCGGTATAATAGAGCACATCTCAAGTTTACATCAAACCATCTGGTACTTGAGCTTTAAATTTCTTGGCAAAACAATCATAGATGCAAACGCATGCGTAGGGTCCATTGCCAAGACAGTGTCCGGAGCCTCGAAAGTTTCTATATAAGAGGAAGCAATCTTTCTGACATTTTGGGAGATTGCAGTTTGTGGATCGTAGCACTTTCTCACATCTTTCTAGTTCAGCGGCTTCACTAGTCCTCACAATAACTGGAAAAATACAAAAGTAAGTTTATCAAAAAGTTATTGAACAATAAAAAGCTTTGCAACATACAGTGCTGGATGTCAAGAAATCGAAAGTTGTAAACTTAGCCAACCTAAAATGATGAGAATAAAAGGAAAATATTTGGGGAAGAGAAAGCTTGGTCATCTCTAACAATTGTACTATCAATAACAATGAGATTTGTCTTAAAGATTCGCTGCATTTATGTTAGTAAGACATAACAATATTTCTTTATATAAACTAAAATAGTTTGTTTGAACTACGAATAAAGTGTGTTAAAAATAGCAATGGAAACATCTAGGACATTATAGTTCAAAATGTTACAACTGTGTGCTTAAATTGTATGAGTTAACTATAGATCAACAGTTACTCTTATGAGTTATCGGACAATTGTGAGATATAGGTCAAAGGTCAATTGTGTGATTGATTCTTAAAATGTAATAGTCGAAGAACTCGTTTAGACAGAAGTAGGTTGGTAACTTAATGAAACCTTTATCAATGTACGTTATAGTTATATATTATATTACATGCAATGCTATTTTTTAATATTTCAATATTAAATAACGAAATTGATTTAAAAATTAAGATATTGGGTGACACTATCATTTTTTCTTCATTCTTATATCTCCACAATATATGAAAAAATAGGAGTTGTATATTTTAGTGTACTTGTTAAAACTCTATGTTTCCAACTAATAATATAAATAATTGAGAAACTAAAGCCAACGATGCCTCTCTCGGTTCTTCTGTTGGCTTAGCTAGCCTAATATAATCTTTTTAGTTTCATTTACAATAAATTTTATTATACTTATAATATTATTTTTGTTTTTATTCTTTTGTCACAGTAATCATCTTATTGCACATTTTTCTTGCTTCTCTTTCTATCTCTTTTTTGTTGTATAACTTTTAGTAAAAAAATGTTTTACATATGCAATCTTTCATTTTCTTCTCGTTTGGAAATGAGAATAATACATTGAACATTTAATGCATGTTGATGTTATTGCTTCCCAACAGCATCAACTTTAGAGAATTTAAAAATGGTTTCCCTTGAGTTGATCTTGACAAGATGCTAGAAAAATCTTATTCTTTTTCATTTATACTAAAAAAGATGAAATAAAATAACACTACTAGATATATGTACATTTCCTGCGTATTATTTGGTTTTTTTGCATAAATACCTACATGGAACACGCCGTGCGGATAAAAATCTGCAGGTAATGTTTTCGTGGATAGTACATGTTCTTTTCGACGTTTGAAATTCGCAATAAATTTTCTGAAGGCTCTTCTGAAGAAAATTCGTGTAAGGTAAGTTATACGTGGAAAAAGTTTCGCACAAAAAAATTCCACACGTATTTGTCTTGTAGATTTAAAATGAACAAGTAATTTTTTATCTTGGATTTTGAATGTGTAAGAAATTGCACAAGTTGGATTTTTTGTAATTTTAAAATTCCCATTTGACATTCCCGTGAATAAAAAAACCGGAAGAGATTCTATGGGTAAGTTTTTTGCAATTTTTCAATTGTGAAATCATGTGATCTATTCACGTCCTACGTCCATGTCTACTCCTAGAATTAGATATGTTTCTTTCCTTTTCTTGTCGAAATAATCGGTTGACAAAATAGTTTGAAAGTACCACAACATGACAAATTGTCTTGAATTCACATTTTGGGAAAAGGAAGCCACACAAGGCGCCATACACTTCCGAACTCTAAAAGAGTCTCCTCCTTCCTTCCCTTTATCCAAAAAATCATAACATGATAAATTTACATTAAGAATGCATTTGGAAGGTCTTATTCGCTGTTTATTTGGGCTTATCTTATGACATAAGTAGTTGCGCAAGTACTTAAGATAGATTATGAAAATAGCTTATAATTTATGCATATGTGGTTTTTAGCTTATTTCGACAAACTCTTTAGAATAACTTATGAAAGTGGCTTAAAATTATTTATATGAAAGTGGTTTAACTTGTTTTCTTTTCGATCATATAAACAATTTTTTACATTATCACTTAAATGATAAACACTTATTCAATAAGTCCTTTATCAAGCTAGTTACTCAAATGGGCCACAAAGCTAATGCTTGTTGAGGTAGTCACATACATTTTAAATTCCAATACTCCCACGCGCTATAATAGAGCACATCTCAAGTTTACATCAAACCATCTGGTACTTGAGCTTTAAATTTCTTGGCAAAACAATCATAGATGCAAACACATGCGTAGGGTCCATTGCCAAGACAGTGTCCGGAGCCTCGAAAGTTTCTATATAAGAGGAAGCAATCTTTCTGACATTTTGGGAGATTGCAGTTTGTGGATCGTAGCACTTTCTCACATCTTTCTAGTTCAGCGGCTTCACTAGTCCTCACAATAACTGGAAAAATACAAAAGTAAGTTTATCCAAAAATTATTGAACAATAAAAAGTTTTGCAACATACAGTGCTGGATGTCAAGAAATCGAAAGTTGTAAACTTAGCCAACCTAAAATGATGAGAATAAAGGAAAATATTTGGGGAAGAGAAAGCTTGGTCATCTCTAACAATTGTACTATCAATAACAATGAGATTTGTCTTAAAGATTCGCTGCATTTATGTTAGTAAGACATAACAATATTTCTTTATATAAACTAAAATAGTTTGTTTGAACTACGAATAAAGTGTGTTAAAAATAGCAATGGAAACATCTAGGACATTATAGTTCAAAATGTTACAACTGTGTGCTTAAATTGTATGAGTTAACTATAGATCAACAGTTACTCTTATGAGTTATCGGACAATTGTGAGATATAGGTCAAAGGTCAATTGTGTGATTGATTCTTAAAATGTAATAGTCGAAGAACTCGTTTAGACAGAAGTAGGTTGGTAACTTAATGAAACCTTTATCGATGTACGTTATAGTTATATATTATATTACATGCAATGCTATTTTTTAATATTTCAATATTAAATAACGAAATTGATTTAAAAATTAAGATATTGGGCGACACTATCATTTTTTCTTCATTCTTATATCTCCACAATAAATGAACAAATAGGAGTTGTATATTTTAGTGTACTTGTTAAAACTCTATGTTTCCAACTAATAATATAAATAATTGAGAAACTAAAGCCAACGATGCCTCTCTCGGTTCTTCTATTGGCTTAGCTAGCCTAATATAATCTTTTTAGTTTCATTTACAATAAATTTTATTATACTTATAATATTATTTTTGTTTTTATTCTTTTGTCACAGTAATCATCTTATTGCACATTTTTCTTGCTTCTCTTTCTATCTCTTTTTGGTTGTATAACTTTTAGTAAGAAAAAAATGTTTTACATATGCAATCTTTCATTTTCTTCTCGTTTGGAAATGAGAATAATACATTGAACATTTAATGCATGTTGATGTTATTGCTTCCCAACATCATCAACTTTAGAGAATTTAAAAATGGTTTCCCTTGAGTTGATCTTGACAAGATGCTAGAAAAATCTTATTCTTTTTCATTTATACTAAAAAAAGATGAAATAAAATAACACTACTAGATATATGTACATTTCCTACGTATTATTTGGTTTGTTTTGCATAAATACCTACATGGAACACGCTTCGTACGGATAAAAATCTGCAGGTAATGTTTTCGTGGATAGTACATGTTCTTTTCAACGTTTGAAATTCGCAATAAATTTTCTGAAGGCTCTTCTGAAGAAAATTCCGTAGGTAAGTTATACGTGGAAAAGGTTTCGCAAAAATTCCACACGTATTTGTCTTATAAATTTAAAATGAACAAGTAATTTTTTATGCGGATTTTGAATGTGTAAGAAATTGCACAAGTTGGATTTTCGTGTAATTTTAAAATTTCCATTTGACATTCCCGTGAATAAAAAACCGCAAGAGATTCAATGGGTAAGTTTTTTGCAATTTTTCAATTGTGAAATCATGTGATCTATTCACATCCTACGTCCATGTCTACTCCTAGAATTAGATATGTTTCTTTCCTTTTCTTGTCGAAATAATCCCGGTTGACAAAATAGTTTCGAAAGTACCACAACATGACAAATTGTCTTCGAATTCACATTTTGGGAAAAGGAAGCCACACAAGGCGCCATACACTTCCGAACTCTAAAAGAGTCTCCCTCCTTCCTTCCCTTTATCCAAAAAATCATAACATGATAAATTTACATTAAGAATGCATTTGGAAGGTCTTATATGTACATTTCCTGCGTATTATTTGGTTTGTTTTGCATAAATATCTACATGGAACACGCTTCGTGCGGATAAAAATATGCAGGTAATGTTTTCGTGGATAGTACATGTTCTTTTCAACACATGTGTAGGGTCCATTGCCAAGACAGTGTCCGAAGCCTCGAAAGTTTCTATATAAGAGGAAGCAATCTTTCTGACATTTTTGGAGATTGCATTTTGTGGATCGTAGCCCTTTCTCACTTCTTTCTAGTTCAGCGGCTTCACTAGTCCTCACAATAACTGGAAAAATACAAAAGTAAGTTTATCAAAAAATTATTGAACAATTAAAAGTTTTGCAACATACAGTGTTAGATGTCAAGAAATCGAAAGTTGTAAACTTAGCCAACCTAAAATGATGAGAATAAAGGAAAAAATTTGGGGAAGAGAGAGCTTGGTCGTCTCTAACAATTGCACTATCAATAACAATGAGATTTTTCTTAAAGATTCTCTGCATTTATGTTAGTAAGACATAACAATATTTCTTTATTTAAACTAAAATAGTTTGTTTGAATATTAAATAAGATATTCGGTGACACTATCATTTTTTCTTCATTCTGATATCTCCACAATAAATAAAAAATAGCAGTTGTATATTTTAGTGTAGTTGTTAAAAATAGCAATGGAATCTTCTTCAAAATTATAGGTAAAAATGTTCCTAATTGTTTGCTTAAAAATAATGGTCAATTGTCTGAGTTATAGATCAATACTTAATTTTATGAGTTATTGGTCAATTGTCAATTATATTAGTTGGTTCTTAAAATGTAGTATATAAAAAATTTTTCAAAAGATCTAAGTTGATGAATTAATGAAACCTTTACCGATATATGTTATAATTATATATAATATAAAATAAAATAATTTTTAGTAATTTAAGTTATATAATGAAAATGATAAAAATTACGGTATTTTGTTACACCATCATTTTGTCATTGTTATATTTCTAAAAAAATGAAAAAAAAGTTATATATTTTAGTATACTTGTTAAAATCCAGTGTTTTCAAATAACAAAACAAATAATTGAGAATCTAAAGTTAATGTTTTCTTTCTCTATTCTTTTGTGGTCTTAGCTAGTTCAAAATAATATTTTGTTTTATTTACAAAAAAATATTCTATTTACAATTTTTTTAATTTTTGGTCACGTGAATCATCTTATTGCACTTTTTCTCTTATCTTTCTATCAATCTTTGTTATATAACTTTTAGTAAAAAAAAAGTTGTACAACTGTAAGCTTTCGTTTGTTTTTAGTATAAATGAGAATGAAACAAAGTAACCTTTAATACATGTTGATGTTATAACTTCCTAATGTCAACTTTAAAGAGTTAAAAAATGGTTTTCTTTAACTCTGATCTTATTAAGAAGACATAACAATCTTATTTTTTCAATTATAATTAAAATAATTTCCACTACTAGAAATATGTGTATTTCCCTACAATTTATTTTGGTTTATTTTGCATATATATCCACGTAAAACATGTTTCGTGCGAATAAAAATTGGCAAGTAATGTTTTTGTCGATAATACTTTTTTTTTATGCAACATTTAAAATTTGCAATAAAGTTTTCTAAAGGATTTTTCGCAAGAATGTTCATATGTAAGTTTTCTACGGAAAATTTTGCATAAAAATTCGTACACATTTGTCTTGTATATTTAGAATGGACAAGTAATTTTTTATTCGGATTTTGAATATGTAAGAAATACCACGAGTATGTATTTTTATGTATTTTTAAAATCCACAAGTAACTTTCCCACGAATATAAAACTACAAGATATTCTACGGGTAACTTTTTGCAATTTTTTTCTAATTGTGAAATCATATGGTCTATTTACCTCTTGGTCCAAGTTTGGATCCTAGTATTAGATATTTTTTCTTTTTTTTATTGGAAAATCCTAAATGAGAAAATAGTTTCAGAAGAACTATAACATGATAAATAGTTTTGGAATTCAAATTTTGGGGAAAAAAAAGCCTACATAAGATATGAATACACTTCTTAACTTTAAAAAAAAATCTAAACTCCCTCCCTCATTCTATAAAAAATCATAACATGATAACTTACAATAAGAATGAATTTAGAAGAACTTATTTGTAGTTTATTTGGACTTATCTTATAACTTATAATGTGTGCATAAGTTGTTATCAACTTATTTCAACAAACTCTGTAAAATAACTTATTAAAGTGACTTTAAATTATTTATATGAAAATAGTTTAACTTGTTTTCTTTTTTATTATATAAATAATTTTATATTATTACTTAAATAATAAACACATATTCAATAAGTACTTTATTAAGCTAGTTACTCAAATGGGCCACAAAGTTATTGCTTATTGAGACAGTCAAATATATTTTAAATTCCAATAGTTTTTCCTTTCCCACTTGCTATAATAGAGTACATCTCAAGTTTACATCAATCTATCTGATACCTGAGCTTTAAATTTTTTAGCAAAACAATTATAGATGCAAATGCATGTATAAGGCTCCTTGCCAAGATAGTGTTCGAAGCCTTGAAAGTTTCTATATAAGAGGAAGCAATCATTTTGACATTTTGGGATATTGCAGTTTGTTGATTGTAACACTTTTTGACATCTTTCTAGTTTAGTTACTTCACTTGTCCTTGAAATAATTGAAAAATACAAAAGTAAGGTCATTGAACAATGAAAAGTTTTTCAACATCCAATTATGGATGTTAAGAAATGATAAAAATAAAGGCAAATTTTTAGGAAAAAGAAAGTTTGGCTATCTCTAATAATTTTACTACCAATAACAATGGGTTTTTTTTTAAACTAACCTAAAGGAATAACGCAACACTCAAAGGTCCTCACAACTAGTGACTTTGAAATTGGTGACACTAAGGCCGAAATGCTATCTCTGGGCTTCCAAGCCCATATTCAAGTTCACTAAGGTTTATTGCAAAAAATATCACTTTAAAATGGTGGTTTAAAGGTTTAAAAGAAGTTCACAAAGGACCATGGTTACACTCAAAAAATGTATACAAAGTTGAGACACTATTGGGCCCTCCTTGGCCCTTAAAGAGCTCATCTCTTAGTGCACTTCTTCTTGGAATGTCCTTAGTCTTCCTCTAGTCATTGAACCTTTTAAGAGAGTGAAACTCATTCTCTTGAAGTCTCCATAGTACAAGCAAGCATTTTAGGAATAGGAAAATTTATTTTAAAATATGTGATTAATTCAAATATGTTGTTAATGCATCTCTCGATATCATTAAACCAAAATGTCAATATTAATTAAAGTGTTATTAATCAGAAGTGGTAAACTTTATCTTTGATTTATTTAATCCTACTTTAACTATTTTTAGATAAAATTTTCAAAAACAAAATTTTAAAAGGACTTGCTTTAGGGATCCAAATTAAATACCACATTATTGACTTTTTTTAATGATTATTTTAAAATTATATCTAAAGAAATTTTAAATTAATTAATAATATATAATTTATATCACAACGTATCAAAATTAATATTTTATATATTTAATAACATGATAAAATGATGATGACATAATGGAGTTTCTTAAATATGTTGATTGATGTATAAGGTTTTATTAAGAAAGAAAATTTTGTTTTAATGATTTTTATATTTCAAAATGTTAGTCATTAACTGACATTTAAGTACACACGTAAACATATAATAATATAAAAAGATAAAATAGATAAGCAGTATAAAATAATTTTACATTATTTTTACATTATCATTTAATTATAAATTATTGTGTACAGAAAGTTTGTTAATTTTTATATTAGTTATATTAAAAGTCATGTTAATTATAATTTGTGATTAGGGGATAGATCCACTATTAGTATATACCTATTAAATTTATATAAAATTAGACAACAAAAAAAAATGTATATTACAACTAAATTCTACTCTAAGTTCTTTTTAGAAAATTTTTTCATGTATATTATCATTAATTGGTGATTGGTCGATTATTTAAAATTTTCCCACTTACATAGATGGATTTACTCAAATTTCAAACAATTATTTTTTAATATTTTTACCAAAAAAAAAAAAAAGCTTACGTAAGGTGTGGTTTAAATAATTATTTTTGTATTTAATTTGTATAAATATACAATTTCTAAATACTCATAAAAAAATGTGTAATGATTTATGACCATCTAAATGGTGGATTAACCTATAAGAAGATTGACCCTTATATCTGAAGCATTCATCGCTTTACTAAGTGCTTGGGACCTAAGGACTAGGATGTTGATCGACCCCACTAAAAGACTGATACAGTCCAGCTCAAGGTCCGACTCAGCCAAGTTAGTGACCAACCAGGTACACGGTAAGTCCGTATTCTCCAAATTTATTATTCATAAGAAAAGCCGTCTGATAAGGAGTAGACAACATCCATACTCAAGGATAGACATTATCTTTTCTAATAGGCCAAACAGAGTCACCTCTCCCAAAGGCATAGACGGTACCCTAAGGTAGAGAATACAAAAAAGCCTCCAATGTCAGGTTGCATAGCTCAAGAAAAGTGATCTTCTCCTTTATCAATATATAAACGCTTAAAGAAGGGGATGCATCTAACAACTCATCTTATATGTACACTTGGGGTCATCCCCCTTTCTAATATAAACGTGAATATTAGCGTCCACCATAGCAGTTAGTTAGTGACTATATGGGACATAAAAAGACCTATGAGAGACAATCGATTAGTAACTATTCGAGGTACAAAAAGACTCGTAAGAGGAAGTCGACCAATGATTGTCTGAGCATAAAAGACCCATGAGAGGTAGTTGGTCAATGACTCGAGGCATAAAAGGACCTATGAGAGGTAGTCGATCAATGACTATCCAAGACACAAAAAAGACCGGTCGAGGTAGTCTTTGTTAGTGATTGTTCGAGGCACAAAAGGATTTGTGATAGATATTCAGTCAATAATTGTCTAGGGCACAAAATGACTAATGAGAGACATTCGGTCAATCAGTATTCAGGACACACAAAAAGACCTACGACAGGCAATTGGTCAGTGATTGTTCGGGACATAAAAAGACCCATGAAAAGTAGTTGGTCAATGACTGTCCAAGGCACAAAAAGACTCGTGAGTGACAGACAGTCAATAATTGTCTAGGGCATAAAAAGACCCATGAAAGACAGTAGGTCAGTGACTATTCGGGACATAAAAAGACCTGTGAGTGGCAATCAGTCAATGACTGTCTAGAACATAAAAAGACCCATGAAAGACAGTAGGTTAGTGACTATTCGGGACATAAAAAGACATGTGAGAGACAATCAGTCAATGATTGTCCAGGACACAAAGGACCCGTCAGAGATAGTCAGTCAATGACTGTTTGGGGCAAAACAAAAAAACTCGTGATAGGCAATCAGTCAGTGACTATCTGAGGCACAAAAAGACCTGTGAGAGGTAGTCAGTAAATGACTGTCCAAGGTACAAAAAGACCCGTGAGAGACCACGATGAGTGTCAATATTCACGTTTGTATTGGAAGGGAGATGACCCCAATCATATAGTGTACATACAGGATGAGTTATTAGATGCATCCCTTCCCCCTTCTTTGAACATTTATATATTGGTGAAGGAGAAGAGTCATTTTCCTTGAGCTACATAACCTGACATTGGAGGCTTCTCCCTATGTCCTCTACCTCAAGGTGTCGTCTGTGACTTTGGAACGAGTGGCTTATGTGAGGCCTATTAGAAAAGATGGTGACTATCCTTGAACTGTGCTATTTGATGTTTGTCCCCTCTCAAGTGGTTTTTCTTTGAGCAATAAATGTGGAGAGTATGAACCTATCGTGTATCCAATCGGTCGTTAACTTGGTCGAGTGGGATTGTGAGTTGGACCAGGTCAACCCTTTAGTGGGGCCGACTGAAATCCTAGTCCATATGTGGACTAGGTCATCGGTCTATCCAGATGCTAACCAACCCAAGAGAAGGTTGGCCCTTATAGTTGAAGCACCCATTGCTTCACTTATGCTTGGAAGGTTGTGGATTGGGTCGTCAGTTTGTGGACTAGGTTGTCAGTCCGTCCAGATGGTCAACCAACCTAAGAGAGGGTTAACCCTTTTATAGTTGAAGCATCCATCACTTTGCTTGGTGTTGGGGAGGCTGTGAATTTGTTCGTCAGTCCATCTAGATGGCCGACCAACCTAGGAGAAGGTTGGTCCTTGTAGCTGAAGCATTCGTCGCTTCGCTCGATACTTGGGTGCCTATGGACTAAGATGTCGATCGACCCCACTAAAGGACTGACCCGATCTAACTCACGGTTCGACCTGACCAAGTTAATGAAGGGACAGACGTCAAATAGCGCAGCTCAAGGGTAGACACTATCTTTTCTATTAGGCTTGACAGAAGTCACCCCTCCCGGAGGCACAGACGACATCTTGAGGCAAATGACAAAGAGAGAAACCTCCAATGTCAGGTTGCGTAACTCAAGGAAAGCAACTATTTTCCTTCACCGATATATAAACACTCAGAGAGGGGAAGGAATGCATCTAACAACTCATCTTGTATGTATACTCTGTTATTAAGATCTCTCTTCCAATGAACAGAAAAATAATACTTAATAAATTAAATTAATGGTTTATATTTTTAGATTAATAATAGGTTAAAAAATTATATTGAAAGTAAATTGAAATTAAACCTTAAGAACATAATTAAATATACATAAAAGATAATTTGTAATCAAAATTAAAATTAATTGTCCTTTCCCAATTTACTTCACCTCTTCCTGTTTGTGTCTCTCAGTTCCTCTCTCATCTCGCACAGACTTCGCATTTTCAGTTTACGTTACATTTGACTGAAGAGGCAATAAAGGCCAAGATTTATTATTTTGGTTCCTTTCTCATCTCACACTGTATTCGCATTTTCAGTTAACGTTACATTTTGACAAAGGAAGCAAGAAAGGCCAAGATTTATTTATTATTATCCATTAATATAGTTTCAATCCTCCACTTCTCATATCTCACATTTGTGGGGGCCCACTTTCCAGAATGTTTTACGGATCAAGTTCAAAATATAATAACAACCTTCCAAAATAAATTAATAGCACAATAAAGGAACAGAAGGAAATATTACATTTTTTTTTGCTTAAATGCACTCTCTCAGGTACAATAGTGGTGACATTTTAGATACTCAAATTTCAACAAAGCAAATGGAGTATCTCAAGTATTATAATAACGAAACTTTAATAATATATCCTTTTATTTTTACATATGACATCATTATGCTATGTTACCAACGTTTTAACATCTGCATCATCCTTATGTTATCATATCTATGCGTTCTTCAATATCATATTATTTATCATGTCATCTCAAAAAAAAAAAAGTTAAATTTTTTTTTTATGAAAGATCGAAAGAAAAACTAAAATTTCACTGTTACTGTACTTAAAAAATTCAATTTGCTTAATTAAAATTCGAGCAATTAAAATCAAGTAACTATTATTTGAAGAACCAAAAGTAATTTAAGTTTATATTTTTATACCAAAATAAAAAAAACAAATACACTTTCCGGTTTCCAGTTTCCACTCTAGTGGACCCGGTATACCACCATGTCCCATCGCAGTTTTCATCTCGACCGTTGATTTTACAATCAACGGCTAGTGAGTTATGATTCGAGTAAACACAAAACCATGGGCTGAGTCAATCTCAATTCACCCTCATTTTTTCAACAAAGCGTACGTAGCCAATAGCTTTGCCTCTCTCATCATCGTCATTCAAACAATCTCAACCGCATGCTAATTTCAAAGTGTGAAATGAAATTAATGTAGTTAAAGAGACAAATTACATTGAATCTTGTCTTTAGGAAAAATATGGTCGTCAACCCTATTTTGCAGCAGATTGGAGGTAAAGAGAAGAGATAAGAAGAAACAAAAAAGATTGAGAGAAAATAATAATAAATGCAATAAATGATGTAATAGAAAACCAAAAAAGTGAAAATAGAACGAAAGAAAAAGTAGATGAATGAATATAATACTCATCAATTTACATGGTAAGATTCTTGCGCAAGGATGTATTTATAAATATGTAAACAAATTAAATTAAAAAATTATTATAAAAAAATAATTTAACTAATAAATAATTTTTTCTAATTATAAATATAATTAATCAGATATTTAAAATTTTTAAACTTTTAAAATCTAAAAAATTATTCTAATTAATAAAAAAATGTTTTAATGATGATTTAGAAATATCCTAGTATGTTGATTGAAGAAATTTAAGTATTGGCTAATTAAATTATAGAAAGTACTTAAATTTTTATTTATTTGAATAATTACTTAAGAAATAGTTTAATATTAATTTAATTTGATTTTATGTGAAAGTTTACTATGCATGTTAGAACATATAAAATATTTCATATCCTATAAGAAGGTAAATTCGAGTCTAGTTACTAGAGTTTGAGTTTCAGTTGTTGAAGTAAAGATTTAAGTTGTAGATAATCAATAAATATATCTATAAATACTAGGAGAACCTTAATATCTGTCTTGGTTCTAGGAAGTTTTGATATTTAATTCACTTGAAATTTTATATGAAAAAGTAAATTAAAAATAATAATTTTGTAAAAAGAGAGAGTATATTATGACTTCATATATTGAGGTTTCAAGTTTAATGATTAGATTTTAACGTAAAACAAATTGACAATAAGTGAAGTTGTCTAACAAGTATATAAGCTGTATCCTAAGAATTGAAACAAGCAATGTGGAAATTTTCAATATATAAGTATGAATTAATTATTATAATTTAAAAAACTTACTTACACTCTTTTTGTTTGTATTTTATTAGGTTATTTTTGTTTGTATTAATTAGTTATATAAATTTTATGAAGAGGATACCAAAGGAAAGCACATGTGATTTTGATTTGATTTTAATATGAAGAATTCAAAACATTTTAAGCAATTGATTTAAAAGTATTAATTTCTTTTGAAAAACAACCTTAACATTATTTTATTAATTATTTAAAGATGAAAGAGAATCTAAGAATACAAATTCTTAAATTCATAAAATAGTATTTATATAATTTTTTCTTACAAGAGTTCCTTTTCGCCCATTGGGTCAAAGATTAATCATATTTCACGAATATATAAGTATTGTTGACTTGAGAAAAATTTTGCACACTCTAAATATTGAACATAGATAAATCGTCCCTATTCATGTGAATGTAATGATGTCTTAAACTACTATGTCAACCATAAAATATTTTATATACCTTTTAATTATGTGTTGTGATTAAAGAAGTTTTTTTATGAATGAAAAAAAGAAGCTATTAGGTTAGTGACACTCTTTATCCTTCTACCATTTATATTTAGTAAAAGAAAATATAAGAATTAAAATCTCAATTATGTTCTTATTTATTCCAAAAGGTAAAAAGTTCTCATTCTCTCAATAACTAACAAGTATATTATGCTTAAGTCTAACTAGGATTCGCACTAGTGGAGAAACAAAATCTCTCATTCTTAAACAATATAGAAAAACCAAATCAAATCGAAAAGGATAGCACTTCAAAGGTCATATCTTCAAATTCAAAACCTAATAAATTCAATTCATAAACCTACCTCTAATGTCACAACCTATCAAAGCGTTCCAAGACAAAATATAAATAAAACCATAAGGCACAAGAACACATGTCTTCATGCTCTAGCATTTCATCCCTTGCAAGTGACATCTAACATAAAGACAAACAATACACAACAAAAAGGAGTGAGAAATGTATCTCTAAACTTGTGGTGCAAGTACAACGTAAGTAGCACTCACATAATACTATAAAAAAATAACAAATTACATCAATTACACAAAGGCATTTATTCGAATGATATGAATGACAATGATGCAACCTAGTCTTTACTCCATATTCATGTAATACCAATCTATCACTAGGAGTGGGTTAACGGTAACATGACTCAATCCTTTGGTTGACATATCTCATACTAGTATGATATCCTTTGGTAGCATGTCAAGATCTACTTAACTTGCATGCATGCTCTCGCTCGTGGGATTAGACACAACAATTGGAGGTTAACTATTGATTAGCCCCCAAGAGGTCTAGTGACCTTACCAATTCAGATTTGTATCAACTTCCCTTTGTACTTGTCTTTATTAAATGATGCATGACATGTCTTAACTTATTCTTATTGTTGGAAAATCAGAAAAATATATGATAATATTACTTTTATATTTTATAATATTTTGGAGTATCTTATATGATGTCTTAATATTTCTTCTTCTTTTATATTTTATTATTAGTTTCCTTATTTAATTAGGCAGATTAGATCGTGTAAATAAGGATATTATCTCCTATATTTATTTATATTTATTACATTAAGTTTATATAAAATAGACTTTGTTGTATAGTTGATACATGAATTTCAATATCTCTTTCATCTATTTTTTTAACATGGTATCAAAGCGATATCATCCCCCATAATTTTGTCACTCATTCACCATGATTTTGTCAGAAACGGAAATATCTAGCATGTCGGGATCCTTTCTCCAACTCAACAACGACAATAGTGATCCTTTCTTGGGTTCTCATATCGGAGTTGGAGAAGGAGATACTTTAACAACTGAGGGATCTAGAAACTACTTCCTCTCATAAAGCTTCTCCTAGAAAGCACAAATATCATATGATCAACCAAATTGTTTGGGGTAGATTTGTCCCCAATAATGTTATTATTGTGATGGTATATTTTGTTCAAGGTGTTTTAGTATTTGTAAGGTTGGATGTGAACTTTTACTTAAAAGATGATTTGCATTTGGACCCTCTCAAGGTAGCTTTGATTTTTGGCTTCTTTACTTATCATGACTTGTCAAACATTTGTATGAGTTTATTAATGGTTTTGTTCCCCTCTTTAGTTATCGAAGAAGGTCATATCTAAGTTTTATCAAGGCTGATTGGTGCGCTCTCATGGAGTTTGATGACTTCTTTCCACCGACGTTCATTTTGGTGGTGATTATTTTCTCACATATGAATCATATTAATGGTGAATTCATTCCTACCGATCATTGTTCCATTGGTGACTCTTTTCTCATACATGAATCATATTAGTATGACCTTTTTCATCAACGTTTATTTTGATGGTGACTTTTTTTTTCCACTAACAATATGACTAGTTTGAAGCTTCCAAATGTGGTTTTTGAGAAGGTTGGACCTTGCTTTGCTTGCCAAGAAGTTTCTCTTTGGCTGATGGACATTCTAGTTATTTGGCTAAGCTATATTTCTAGCAACTTTCTTTGACTTATCCAGCATCCCTGAGTTGCCTTTCAAACTATTGTTTTTTCAATATAACTCAATTTTTATGTTTTTTCTTTATTTGTAGGGAAATAAAATTTTCTTCTTGTATCAAGTCGAAAGCTTAGTAAGCTTCAATTTGAGGGGAAGTGTTGGAAAATAAAAAAAAATATCTAATGATATCACTTTTATATTTTAAAATATTTTAGAATATCCAAGATGATCTATTTTTTCAATAGATGTTGAAAAAAAAAATAGATAAAAGAGATATTGAAATCGATGTGTATCGACTACATAATAGAGTCTGGTTTATATAGACTTAATATAATAAATACAAATAAATAAAAGAGATAATGTCTTTATTTACACGATATGATCTACCTAATTAAATAAGAAAACTAATAATAAAATATAAAAGAAGAAGAAATACTAAGAGATCACCTATGATACTCTAAAATATTTTAAAAACATTTTGTAAATTAGGCTGATGAAGATTATTATCACCCTTTGAACTTTAGTATCTCATCCACAACCGAGAACAATCAATGAGTACCATTTTTTCCCTTTGAACTAGGTCACTCACTTGATAAGTGTCGTCCGAATCTATTCTTGCCAACTCTTGGTCTAAGTAATTTATCAATACTCTTCTTCATTAACTCGCTTATCAATTTATATCTCATTATTCTCAATGCAATGCTTCCATATCAACACATATACATATAGTATCATTTCAACATAACTCAACATACATATATAGGTATGCTTTCAAAAAAATCATCCAAATTCACAAGAATTAACTTAGAAATTAAATCCTAATATAGAGAGTTTAATCTTCCCTTCAAAGATATTCAAACAACCAAATACTATAATTGAAGTTATAAAGAAAAACCCTCACTCCATAACCACAAGGTTAAAAGCTTTGTTCTCTAACAATTAAAAGAGTCAAAAAATATGGTAGATTGAGGTTTTAGGGACACTCCATTTTAACTCACAATCACAAAATTAAGAACCTTGTACCTTATCAATTGACAAAGACAAGCAACCACAAACAAACAACCAAACACTTTGTCAATTAATAGAGACAAACAACTAAACATTATGTTAATCAACAAAGACAATCAAACACAAGCAACAAACTAATAAACTAACAAACTAACAAATAACTAAGTACTCTGTCAATCAATAAAAATAGTCAAACACAAGAAATCAATAGGTAAACAACTAAATACTCTATAAATTGACAAAAGCAATCAAACACAAACAACTAATAGACAAACAACTAATAGAAAAACAACTAATAGACAAACAATTAAACACTATGTAAATCGATAAAGATAGTCAAATACAAGCAAGCAATGATGTTTGGATCCAAGTCCTATACCCATACCCTTGAGTGAGATTTTTTATTTTGCCTTAATTGGAAGGTATAAAACAAAAACTTTGAGATGTTTTTACAATGCTCCTCCTCTGTCCTCTGTTGTGGCAGCAAAAGAGAGTTTAGGAGAAGAGTTTTTGATAGCATTAAAGATTATATTAGCTTCCTTTCTTATAGCAGTAAAATATCATGTAAAATATCATGAATGATAAATTACATGAATGATACATTTTTTTAATATTTAAAATTAAATTTTTTTAGTTTAAAATAACTTTATTTATCAAGGTAGATTATAATTTTGATATTTTATCTTATGATAAAAATTATTTTAATTTTTTATTTTTTAAAAATATTTATTTTAATATTTTAACTTTTAAATTTAATACAATGTTATCTTTTTATTGAAATAATATTTTTTTAATTTTGAAACACAATTTTAAATTATTTTTAGTAATTGATGTAATATGTAAAACTTAACTTCTTATATTTATTTATATAAAATTACGGAACTACTCATTTAAAAGAATATTTTAAAATTATGTTATAAAATAAAAAAATGATATTTTTTTTCAAAAAGAGTAATATTGACTCAAATTTAAAAATAAAAAATAAAAATAAATATTTTAAAGATAAAAAACAAAAATAAATTTTACTAATTATAATTTATTAACCTGAGCAGCAAAGAGTGGTGTTTGATTGGCAAAGGAGTAACAGATGCAGCTAAACCCGAACGCAGTGGAACGTGTCGAGACAGTCAGTCTCTCCCTCATCCGAACAAAAGTGGCAGAAGCGTAAATTCAATAAAAACAGTATCCCTTTAGGGAAAAAGCGTATACAAAGAGAGAACACACACACAAAGACACACACGGTGTCGCTCCAGGCCATTTTGGTGTTCATGACAAGGCGCGAACCCCCTATGATAAGAACCTTTCTCCTCTCCCCTCCCTCTCCACATTGCTACTCCTTTTCCCTTTCCTTTTCTCTTTCCCTCACTCTCTCTCGCTTTCTCTCTCCCCAAACGCACCGTTTTGCGATTCCTAACTGACCTCGCCGATTCTCCTCCATGAGCCGATCCATCGAGCCGCCGCCTCTGCTGCATCATTCCTTTCCGAGTCCCAAGTAATTGCGCCCTCTCTCTCTCGAACTCGATAATTCTCCCCAATTCCCTGCACTAAAACGTCGTCGTTTCTTTCTTTCGCAGAAGGAGAGTGTATTCTGGCGGAAGCAGTTCTCATCGCTTGATGGACCCTGACGTGATCGAGATTCCACCTCCGACGAATAGCGTTCCCAATTTGATGAAGCAGAAAGAAGTATATATCTCACTATCCACACTGTTTCTTTTTACTTTAGTTTTCTTCTTTCTCGCCAATTGTTTTATTTTATGCTGAATTATAAACTTTTTTTTTTTTTTGTTTTAATTTGGGGTTCGGGGAATGATCGCGTTTTTGGTTGATCAATTTGGGTTTCGGGTGACACTTTTTCTTTATGTAGTCGTGGCATTCATTTCGTGGAGTTCGAGGTTTCTTGTTCTGCGTGCTACGAGCTTCATTTGTTGGTTTTGTGTTGCAGGAGAGGGATTGAATTTGGTTGGAGCTTCATTTGTTGGTTTTGTGTTGCAGAAAAGGGATTGAATTTTTGGTTGGAAATTCAGTGAGGGGAGAGAACGTTTTGATCGCGACATTGTACATTTTGTGTTTTTTTTTTATTTGGGATTTTCTTGGCTAAAATTATTTTTGCTCCCTGTACTTATGTTTTTGCATTCATTTTGGTTTCTTAAAATGTTTCTATTAGACAAAATTGATTCTTTTATTAGTTTTTTTTACACTTATGGAGTTAATTTTAACTGATGACACCAATAAGCATTTGATCTGACATCTCCAGGTGTCAGAAAATTGATTAAATTGGTGTAATAAATTGACAGAATGATTAACTTTGTCTAACATATATACTTTAAGAAACAAAGTAAAACTTTTTTAAGTTTAAACTTAAAAAGACGAAACTGAAACTAAAAAAATAAGATGATAGACTAAATGTGTATTTTAGTCATGTTTTTTTATTTTAAAATAAAATTATTTCATATCCTTTTGAGATATTAATTTCGGGTCTTTTATAATGATTACACTCTTGTTACCAAGATTAGTTGAAGTTTTGGGACATTTTGATACATTGGTTGGGAATTTAGCTAAGATTGGATATCTCTGTAGTTGTGTGCATATATTGTTTTTTTGAGTTACGTGTCAGAGAAACTAAAATGGCAAGATTTTTGACAGAATTATGCTACTGTTGGGCAGAATATAGTGGTTGGGTGCTCAACAATTCAAGAATTTACAAGCATGCCAAATAGTTTTATAAAAAACAGTGTTTCCTGTTTAGCTTTTTTCTTTTCTTTTTTTTTTCCACTGAATTTTTACTGGTATTGTTACATGCAAAGCTATGTTTATATTTAAATTTGGTTTGTTTTCAGTTGGTAACACTCAGTGGGCTTAAGACTACTGATTTGTATCGATGTTTAGGTCATGGAAGTCTTCATGTATGAACAGATATTGTGATTACAATTCCTAATCATGTAGTTGTTTCTTCTCCAGTTGTAACATTGCTGGAATATGTTGACATGTTGAGCTGCTGATGAATACATTTTGTCTTCATAAATTTTGAATAATGCTGCTTTCTTTACCAATTTTGGCTGGGTATTCAAATTGACTGAATTGATTGGATTATATCATTATTTCCTTGACATACATTTCAAAAGAACAGCTTTTCCCTTTGATCTAATTTCCCCTGCTTTCTTGTTTTTTCTAAGATTCAATGATGTCTCTATGAGCTTTATATTTTTCTCACTCAGACTCATACTAATCGTATTTTACTTTCGTAGGCCATTTTGCATGATGTGATTGACGTCGACAATGATGACGACTCTGCAGATTTAATATTACTTGGTGAAAAAGTTGGTAAAGCTGACAAGGGGAAGGCAATAGAATCCTTTCATGATGGTTATGGGGATCATCATAATATGGTATAGGAATTATTGTTTCTTGTAGATGATTGATCTTATTTTTTCAACATAATAAAAGACTGTAACATTTTGTTTGAAATCTTTTTCAGGAAATGTTTGATGATATATTTTGTCCATCTGTTATGGATAAATCTGGATCAGGTGATGGGGATAGTTCTGACAATTCATGTGATGATGATGATGATGACTACTCTGATTTGTTTGTGGATGATTACATGGATGTAGATCATTATGCTTTACTACAGACGCATTTTGATAATGTGGACATACCTCCTGGAATTGAGGCACCCATTCCTTGGCTGGCAGACTATGATCTAGGTTTGAAGAAGACTAACAGTGAGTGGTTGTCTCCTTGGTCTCATACTCAGATTGATGCTAATAACTCTCCTGTGACTGACTCATCTCAGCCTTCATTGTCATTGGAGCCTACTAACCCTGAAACCCAAGGACCTTCTGCAGGTAGTTCTAGTTTACAAATCAAAATGGATGCTATTGTTAAGCACCCTTCTGGAATAGAGTTATCTTCTCCTCTGGTTCTTTCTCAAACTTCCCTGAGTAAGAAGAAATCAAATGCCTCACAATGCAGGAGGCGTAAGTTAAAGTTGGCATTTGGAATGGGGTCATCTAAATCTAATTTGTTTTTGGGACCTTCTGAGACTAAAAAGAAGCCTAACATTTTTTATGCTTCAGCTAACCATGTCTTTGCAGACAATTTGGAGGCCAAGAAACTGCCGCATGTAGGTGAGGCACTACATTGGGGACAGTTTGGAAATCCAAAGAAAGCAGCTGGAAGTAACAGTTCATATCATTCAAATTTCGTAGGACCTTCATTTTTTCCGGGAGTTGAATTTGTTAATGATTTGTGGATGAAGAATAATTTTCATTTTCAGCCATTACCTAGTTATACAGCCAATTCAGTTTTTCATGATTCCTTTGTTCCTAATCCTCTTCATGCCCCTCCTGAGGAATTGTTTGATAACTTTTGGGTTCATAATTCTGCGGGAGATGGAAATAATGGAACAACTGCAAAAAGTACTGTTGTTACAATATCTGATGAAGTCAGAGATGAAATTCTGAGGAAATTTCAAAACTTCAAACAATTTGACACCATTGAAGACACTTCTGACCATTACTTTGTTCATGTGAATTCTTCCATGAAACAGGTAACTTTTAAATGCATTTCTTTTTTGTCAGTTTTAATCTTAATTATTTAGGTTTACTGTCTCAATTTATTTCTTGAACAGCATTCAAAGAATTGGGCTAAAAGAATCCAGGAAGAGTGGAAGTCATTGGAGAAGGATTTACCAGGTGAGAGTTAGTTTGTCTAGTATTCCTGTTATAAATTGGCTAAAACATTTTCCTTACCATCTCACCTTTTGTATTTGATTTATTTGTTCAAGCTGATGGGATCTTTACTGTATGATTGTTTCTGTGATTGTTATTAATATGCTAAGGGGGTACTTGTCAGACCAAAAGACCATTGCATGGCCGCATTTTTTTTTAATATATATCCTTATGAAACAGTGCTTATCATTCTTTCCCTTTGTGGAGTCCAGATACTTGGTCTGAAACTGGAAGTTAGAAATGGCTGTAAATTATGTTTTGAATATCAAGTAATGTGCCACAAGGTTTTCATGCAATCCCTTGCCATTGCTTTGACACTTTATTTTATCTTGATCAGATTCAATATTGGTGCGAGTTTATGAATCAAGAATAGATCTTTTGAGGGCTGTGATTATTGGAGCAGAGGGAACGCCTTATCACGATGGCCTTTTCTTTTTTGATGTTTTCTTCCCAAGTGGCTATCCCAATGTACCCCCGGTATGTGGTTGAGGATGCTGTATCTGACTTGCACATTATTTTCATGTTCACCTTTTTTTTCAAGTCTAACTCGAGGGACATTTTTCAATGCAGCAAGTCAACTACCGCTCTGGGGGGCTTCGGCTCAACCCAAATTTATATAATTGTGGCAAAGTTTGCCTTAGTCTGCTTAACACCTGGTCTGGCCATAAGAATGAGAAGTGGCTTCCAGGTGTTTCAACAATTTTACAGGTTCTGGTCTCTATACAGGGTCTAATCTTGAACACAAAGCCTTACTTTAATGAGCCTGGGTATGCACGTCTGAGTGGTTCACAAGATGGTGAAATGAGATCCCTGCAGTACAATGAGGACACATTCATCCTATCATTGAGGACAATGGTGTATACCATAAGAAGGCCTCCAAAGGTTTGATTCTTGAAATATCTCTTGGTTCATTTTGGTATATATAAAAAAAGGTATGTTGTTTGAAAAAATGTTCTCTGTCATGTTCATTCATACCTTATTGCACATTGTTGAAATATCTTATCATGTAGTGAAAACCCACATGGTATGCACTACATCAGTTTATTGCATGGTTATCTGGGAAGAACATGATGCATCAATTGTTAAACACATATTCATCATGAACATACGTATTAATTAAACAGCATACCCATAGTCACTCAATCTTTAAAATTACATGCTAAATGTATCTTATCATATATAATTTGCCACTCTGGGTTATCTTATCCTTCTCCCTCTCCAGTTTTCCCCCTTAGGTTTCTATAATTATGTGGTAAGATATATTCACTGCTGTTATGAATGAAGTGTTAATTTATCTTACAGATCCTTGGAAATATATGATAGTAAATAAGAAGCGATAAGTTTCTTTACATATATACATATATATTATAGCCTTGTGTTTTTTGGCTTAAAATATTGACCATTTAGGCTATTTTTGGTTTCAGAATTTCGAGGACTTTGTTGTTGGGCACTTCTGCAGCCGAGCTCATGATATTCTAGTGGCATGCAAAGCATACATGGATGGTGCTCAAGTTGGCTGTTTGGTCAAAGGTGGGGTACAGGATGTTGATCAGGGTGACAAGAGCTGCTCAAAGCAGTTTAAGGAATCTTTGCCTGAATATGTGGATATGCTTGTTAGGGAGTTCACACAAATTGGAGCTAAGGACTGTGACAAAGTCCTTCCTCCATCAACAGCAGCGAAAATTCCGTTGGGTGAAATGCCTGTTGCTGCTACAATTTCTTGATCCACCCAATTTTGAGACTTGATAAAGGCTTATATATTACATTTAGTTTATACAGCTGATAGCAGGTTTATGTTTTATGTTACATTGTTGAACTCATTATAGACTATATATTGTCTTCATGAACGATTCCTGCACATAATTCTGGATATTGTATATATTTGCAGATGAATATATTTAATCCATAGGATGACATAAGATCCCAGTTCGTTTTATTCGGGTTTATATTTTTCGTTGCTTATTTATTGCGCTTATCTCCCATTAGCAAACCAGTATTTTGGGTACCCTGCATATGAAATGGGCTACTGTTACTTGATAATTATTTGTTCTAACAGTCCTTCCATTAAAATATCAAGTTGTGGCATGCATAATAACCTTGTATTGTTGAGGAGTAGAATGCAATGGTTGCCACAATCTTTTTACCGTAAAGAAATGTTCAAAAGGTGCACACAAAGCATCTCCCTTGCTTTGACATTTTCATGGGTGATATTAGTTTCATTTTTTTAAAGAAAATAGATGTTCATTTAGGGCTTGTTTGATAACTGTTTTTGAAAGTGTTATCAAACAGAACAATTTCCTTTGTTCTTTAAAAAACTGTTTTTAAAAAATGATTTTACAAATAGGTTTTGAAAAACAAAAGAAACGGATCACAATCAAATAATTCCCCATATTTTTTAATCATAAAAAGCAATGATATTTTAATATGAATTTGGAAGGAGAAATCATAGACATGCTGAGAGGATTCAAGGAACATGAAACTAGGATTATAAGGGTTCCATAATTTAAGGGAAAAAGAGTTGAATTTCAAGGTTAAACCTAAGAAAAGTTAGAAGAGATGAACTTTAAGGATTAAGGAGAGCCTATACGTAAGTGGTCATCTTATGAATATAAAAAGACATGAAAATGACTTTTAAAAGGGCTTGAAGACCATGAAGACCATGATGACTATTGAACTTGAATGCCTCATGACATGGGGGAGGTTGACAAAGCTTAAAGGAAAAATACATAGAGGAATAAGTCTCCTTAAATGCCAAGGAGAACCTCATAATGGTTCAATTGTTTACACATTGTTTGATGATCATGTTGGCAATTGTATAAACCTTTTAGAACATGTTAATTTCTATATTAGAGTGTGATTTTGATGTTTTTTTTTTGCATAGCTTGTATTGGGCCAAAGGGTCCAAACTAGCCAACAACACATTTTAGAGACCAATATTTTGGTCACTAATATGTTGTCAAAATGTATGTACGGTTTTGGGGCGTTTGGGTTGCATTTTTAGCTATTTTTGTGCCTTTACTTAGCTTTAAGTTTAGTTTAATATAACTAATTAGGATTAGTCTCTTGCTTATTAAAGGCCCCAATGTAATTGTGTAATTATTTTTTGTTGAATCTAATACTTGCATTGTAAGATATCTTGGAGAGTTATCTCTTTTCTTGTTTTTGAACAAAAGCCTAAATTCTCATCAAGTTTACATGAGATTTGTGACGAATCTCAATCCTATTATCTAATCCTATGGATTAGTGACGAGTTCATTCTTTGATCTATTTCACTTTCTACTTTCTTCTTCAATTTTGTTTACTAGTTCCAATTTTAAATTCCTCTTTGAGTTCCTTCAATCCGTGTGAAGCATGTGGATCATAGGGTCTCATCATATTTTAAAGAAATTAGCATCAATGTAATTCTCCAATTGTTTAGAGTGATATTAGTTCAATTGATAATCGAAATGAGTGTTTATTCAAACTTTTAAGTCTACGGTTTCTAATCGTGGGTCTAATTTATTATTTTTTGTTCATGCACAATAAGAAGCGATATATATCCTTTATTTATCTATCAATTTGTTACGAGACTAAAAATCCTTAATCTTGTTGAAAAAACCCCAAATGAAAAAAATAGTTTCAAAATTACCCAGCATGATAATTTGTTTTCAAATTCACATTTTATAAAAAGAAAAACCCACATAAGTTAGTCATACACTTCTTAAGTTTCAAGAACTCTCTCTCCTTTTCTCTATTTAAAAATCATCGCATCATAATTTTACATTAGGAGTGCATTTGGAAGAAGTTATTTATACTTTATTTGCATTTATCTTATGACATAAGTACTTGTGTAAATATTTGGAAGAATTTATAAAAATGATTTATAATTACTCCATAATTTGTTTTCAACTTATTTAAATAAAATTTTTAAAATAACTTATGAAAGTAGGTTACAATTTATATGAGAATAATTCAACTTGTTTTCTTTTTCGATTATATAATTTTTATATTATCGTCTATTTGATAAATACTTATTCAATAAGTCCTTTATTAACTTCCAATAGCCTTTCTTCTCTCACCCTCTGTTACAGAGCACATTCCAAGTTTACATTAAACCATGTGTTACTTGAGCTTAAAACTTCTTAGCAAAATAGTCATAGATGCAAATGAACGCATGCATAAGGTCCATTGCCAATATGGAGCCTCAAAAGTTTCTATATAAGAGGAAACAATCATTTTGACAATTTTGGAAGATTGTTGTTTGTCGATTGCAATACCTTTTGACATTTTTTCAGTTCAACTACTTCACTTGTCCTTGAAATAACTAAAATATACAAAAAGTAAGGTTAAAAAAAATTGAACAATGAAAATTTTGGATTATACAATGATGGGTGTTAGGAAATTGAAAACTATGAAATTAGCAAACCTAAAATGATAAGAATAAAGGAAAACGTATGTGTAAAAGAAATTATAGTCATCTCGAACAATTGTAGTATCAATAACAATGAGATTTATTCTTAATGTTTGTTTGCATACTATATATGTTAGTAAAACATGAAAATATTTCTTTATATAAACTAAAATAGTTTGTTGGAACTATGCATAAATTGTATTAGAGCAATGGAAACGACTGTGAAATTCCAGTTGAAAATATTAAAATTTTATGGTATAGGTCAATGATCAATTTTATAAGTGATAGATCAATGGTCAATTTTATGAGTCATAGGTCAATGGTCAATTGTATGAGTAATAGGTTAATGGTCAATTATATGAGTTGATTCTTAAAATGTAATAAATAAAAACTCTTTAAAGAGAACTAGGTTTGTAACTTAATGAAAGTTTTACCTATGTACACTATAATTGTATATAATATTACATACAATGTTATTTTTAATATTTTAATATTAAATAATAAGACTGGTTTAAAAGTTAAGATATTAGGTGACACTATTATTTTTTAATTCTTATATATCTAAAATAAATGAAATAGTTGTATATTTTATTCTACTTGTTAAAACTTAATGCTTTTAAATAATAATATAAATAATTGAAAATCTAAAGTTAATAGTACTTTTTCTATTTTTTATTGGTTTAGCTAGTTCAATATATTTACATAAAATATATTTTTCTATTTTATATATTTTTTAGTTATATTTACATAAAATAATTTTTATAATAGTTATTATATTATTTTTGTTTTTATTTTTTTTGTCATGTGAATCGGTCATTGAAAACGTATCAAGAGAACAAATAGAATTTGAGATTTAGGGTTTTCTCTTATGCTAGAGCTTTTGAGGATTGTTAGTCAATAGTGCTTCAAGTTGTAAGATCTCTACTATTAAAAGTGGTAATTTGCTTTTGACTTATATGTTATGTGAACAATGGTGGTTTCCTTTATTATTCTAAGAAATGGTTTTTCCTAAGTTCTTAGATAGGGTTCTCTCATATTTGTAAAGTGAGTTTCTTATTGTGCGTGAGGGTTTGTGATCCCAAATGAGTGATTAGATAGTGAAATAAGGATCATCTGGGTGTTGGGTTGTGAAATAGGATTTTATTGAGTGTATAATGCTTGTTGGATATAACCTTTACTCGAATTATGGAAAAAAGTCAAAGAGACTTGGCGATTAGATGTAGGTTGAAATTTGTGAGAGAACAAATATAAATCCTAGTGCATTGTTTTTTAATGCATTATCCTTATTTGTTTTATTTTGAATTGATTAATTGCGGGCTTACTCTTATATTTGTTTATTAAATCAATTTTATTTGGATTTCCAAGAATTATATCATTCACAATTTGCAATTTTTTTTTTTAAATTTCCTTTTTTAAGTACTCTTCACCCCCTGTTGAGTATTTTTCTAGCCATTTGGTTAATGTTACACCTTATTTTTCATTCCTTGTATTATATAATATTCTTATAATTATTTATTTAAATATGTAAGTGTTTAGAAACTACTTTGTCACTAATTAATAAGATATATCTTGTGTGAATAAATGTTGGGCTTAAATTATGATTTTTATAAATTAAATTGTAAAAAAAAGGAGCTTTGGGCCTCATTTTGGGTTGAGAACATGATACAATTCAAATTTCAGAACTTAGGATCTTGATTGCACTTGATTAGAATTGCGCTCGTGAAACGTCTTAACTTAACTTGGATTCTCTACACTTCACAATTCCCATCGTTATGCACAAAATAGCAACAATATTTTTAGAAATTATTAGAGTAAAATAAATTGTGGAATTAAAGATAGATAAAGGAATTCGAAATAGAATAATGAAGAGTTTAGAAATGGCTCACCATTGATTTTCGGAGAAAAATCAGATAAGATAATCGAGATTTGCCACAAGCCTCATCGAGAACTTGATGAGAATTAAGTGTTTAATCCAAGAACAAGCAAGAGTCACTCTCTCAATTGCTTAAAAGAAAATATTATTCAAAATGAACCAAAGTTGTTACAAGTTGCCTAAACTTAGCTATTTATACATAAAAGGGGTGCACAAGCTATTCGAAAAGCATATTTGGGCCTTGGGCTGCGAAACATGAGCAAACTCTCGCGAACCTTCCAACAAAGGCTTGCCTAAAGGCTATGCGTCCAAAGGTGTAGGACTTTAATAGCTATGTCTAATGGCTTCTAAGCTTTGTCTAGGGCCTAGAATTATCCTGAGGAGCCCTTGTCCAAAGGCAACTGATCCAAAAGGTGCATTCCTTGAAAGGGGCCTTCCATAATCCAAAGGTTGTCAATGTCCATAGGGAGCATTCATAGGACTCAACATCCAAATTCGTTGTTTATATGGGTCGCCCAAAGGATACCTCTCGTTCCTTGTGTTTGTTAGGTTTTGTTCACCTAACCTTCATCCATGTTTCTATGGTTCAAATTGTGTTAATTCTTAGGTTAGCTTAGGTTTTCGAATTTTAGGGTTCATACACATAAAATATAGGGATTTTTTATTTTACTAGTCATATTGACGTGACCTAGATCGCACTGGGAGGCGTTTTGTTCTTTTTTTTATTTTTTAATTTTTATTGTTTTGAAATATTATTTTGAAGAGGTAGGCCAGAGACCAGATTCACTTACTGACCTGGTATCAAGTCGGTACCGATTCAGTCAATCTGGGGAATTGACTAAACCTGTACTAACTCGAACTAGAGTTGCCACCAATGCTTAATGGTACATTAAACCTAAGACAGATAAGGCAGGTAAACGAATCAGAGATCCAGGTAAGGGGTTGGTTACGCATGAGAGTGGCACGCCATCCCATCCGCCTACCATTTGGTAGTTACCCTACGACTTGCATATGTTAGCACAACTTTCACTTCCTATTGCTTGATCGGATTAGGGATATATGAGATGAAATATGGATGATTTTGAACTTGACGAGAATGTGCCTCTTGCTCCTACGTACCACTCCTAGCTGGGAGGAATCAAAGTTAACGTAGTTCTGTGAGTACATGCAGGATTAGACTTTCCATTGGGCATTTTTCCTTAGAAAATCGATCATGTATTATAAATAGTAGGAGGGGACTTTCGCTTGGGCGTCCTCGAGACGGTAGAATTCGAGTCCATGGGTACTTAAACCGGTGACCAAGGATCTGAAGTCGGACTATCCCTTGGGCATCCTCTGGATGTGTGCGAGTGAGATAGGATGACTCGGACACATGCAAGTTGACCCAGATGCATGAAATTCACTGTGTTTGAATGCCTGGATTCAAGGATTGGCTATAGGCCACCTTACAAACCGACTATACGACTAGTAGGCGGTACATTGGCTACCTGGGGTGTAATAGCCACTATCTATGAAATGAACAATGGCTCGTCGGATGATGAGGTGTAATGCACACTATTTATGAAATGAATAATAGCTCGCCAGCCATCTAAAGCGTAATGCACACTGTTTATGAAATGAATAATGGCTCGTCGGCCATCTAAAGTGTAATGCATACTGTTTGTGAAATGAATAATGGCTCGCTAGCCATCTGAAGTGTAATGCACACTGTTTATGAAAAGAATAATGGCTTACCGGCCATCTGAAGTGTAATGCACACTGTTTGTGAAATGAATAATGGCTTGCCGGATGATGAACAAGATTCGACCAAGAATTGTACCTGATATCCAGAGAGAAGATTGGTGTAAGTAGCTAGGAACTTACACAGGTGCCTCTAGAATTATCCCCACAGCGCTTCCTTAGTGATTTCCTTTAATACTCAGTGATTCTTGGCCCTGAGTTCTTCGCAGCCAGGCCTTGTATAGCCCTCGGGAAAGCATTGAGGGTGTCCCTAATCTTGCCATCTGGCATCTGCCCGACCAACTGATTTAATTTGTTATTACTAGAAATCCCTAGGATGATCCTCGTGGGGCTCTATGCTAATCATGCCACGATCTTCCATAATTCATGACTCATTTCATGGGTAGTGGCTGACCTGGCACTCCTGTGTGCTGTGATTGGCGAGGATCATTTGGTCTGTTAAGCCTTGCTATTTTGATGTGGCTCGATCAACGGCCCTACTTCATTGTGGAGACTCATGGCCTGGATGCTTTGAGCATGGTGGGGCAGCATTCTTTCTGCTGAGGTGGCGAGTCCTGTCAACGTTGAGCTAGGCTCTTGGATCTAGTTTGGTCTAGTCCCCTCGAAGTTCAATATTAACTCCAGCAATGTCAAGTTTCCTTTCTCGTGGTAATCCAGGTCGGGCCCAGCATTATTCCTATGTGGCCGCGTTGGGCCGTAGACCTTTACTATCTTCTTTCCGCCAAGGTGCTCCCTGCACTGGGCACTTTTGGGGTCTCACACATATGATGCATACTAGTTGAATTTGTGCATTGTTTGAGCTTGTATGCTTGATGTCTATGTTTGAGACCTTGAATTTGTGAAAGTTTGCATCATTTGTGAGGAATGAAGTTTCTGTTATGAAATTTTGTGATGAACACACCTTGCATTTGATGATTTTACTTGAGACATTGTGCTAGAAATAGAGTAGTAGTTGCCAAAAAAATTATAGACAAAAAATTTGTGAGAAAAGAGTTCAAAGAGAAAAAGAAAAAGAATGTTCATGTTTCTGTTTTAGTGCAGTAAACACAGAGTATGTTCACACAAAATCAAAAGAAAAAGAGTCAAAGAAAATTGTATTTGAAGGTCCAATGGCAACATTAGTTGCACATGACCCCTAGGAAACTAGTAAACTAGTTTTGGTACATTAATTGTTGAATGTTGTTAAACGCCACAAATGTTTATGCTTGACATTCATTCCCATACATTTAATGTTTGTTTTCTAGTCATTATTATTCTTTCTTATTTTTCCTTAAATTCCTTTTGAGCTTAGCTTTCTTTCTTTGAACTTTTCTTACTTGCCAATTTTTGAGAAACTAGTAAACTAGTTTTTGTGCGTTAATTGTTGAACATTGTTAAACACAATGAACGTTTGTGCTTGAAATTAATTCCCCTACTTGTTTTTACTCATTATTAATCTTCCTTAATGTCTTCCTTAAATTCCTTGAGTTTAGCTTCCTTTCTTTGAGCTTTTCTTGCTTGTCAATTTTTGGCTTCTTAAGTTTTGCCCTTGAGTTTTCTTTTCCTATTTTCTCTTAAGAATTTGTTGAGATTTGCTTAAATTTAACTTGCAACTGGTTTGTTTGATAATATAAAGTGATTTTCTTGTACAAGCTTTGAGTGAGAGTTGAGTGGAAAAAGGAAAGAGAGCACACTAGAGAAAAAGCACAAAAAAGTGAAACACGAGTGAAAAGTAAAACACTTAGGTGAGTGGTGAGTTTAGTGAATGTTATTGTGCTGTTTTTTCCTATGTACTGCAGTGGTATAAGGAGGTTTGGGAGGTTTATTTTTAGGAGAAAAAGGTGAAAAAGAAAGTATGGAAGTACTTAGCATAGATTGGGAAAACTTGACCCCTAAGTCCAAATTTATGATGAGCTACATTAGGGAGTTAGGAGAGAAGTTGGATAAGGTTGTAAGGGACTTGATTTGGTCCAAAAAGACACTCAAAGTGCCAATGCCAAGGTTGAGGCCTTGAGTAAGGGGAAGGAGGAAAGGGCTAAAATAGCTTCTATGCATGAAAGTGAGGGAAGTTATGGAGGAGATAACTTTAGTGAGAGTAGTGGAGGAAGGAAGAGGAGCTCATAGTCTTCCATGGGAGAAAGGCATGAAAGAGATGTAAGGTTGGAGAGGAATAGGAGGGAAGAGAGAAGGGAGAGACATGGTAGAAGAGGAGAACTTCGGGAGGAGGAGTTACACATGTTTAAGAGTAAAATCCCTCTATTTTTGGGAGATTGCAAGCCAGATGAGTATGTAAATTGGGAACTCATGGTGGATAAAATTCTAAGCCCTTTTGATCTCCATGGCCGTAAGTTGGTGAGACTTGTCACCCTAGAGTTTTATAGATATGCAATGGTATGGTGGAATCAAGTGTTAGAGGAGATAAGGAGTGATAAAAGAGGACCTTGTGAAGGTTGGAGAGACTTGAAGTGTTTGATGAGAGAGAGATTTATCCCATCATCATATATTTGGGACTTGCATGTTAAGCTTCAAAGGCTTCACCAAGGACCATATAGTGTTGAAGAATATCATAAGGAGGTGGAAATGGACTTGTTAAGGGTCCAAATAAAGGAGAGTGAGGAGGCTACAATGACACGGTTCCTACATGGCCTTACAAGAGAAATCCAAGATATTGTGAAGTTACAACATTATAGGAACCTAAATTAAATGAGCTAGTCCATCAAGCCATTAAGGTAGAGATGCAACTTAGGAGGAGGAGTGCATTTAGGAAGACGTATGGATGAAGTAGTGGATGGAAGGGTAAAGAGAGAGAGAAGGATAGGGCTAGTAGGGAGAAAAGTCCTAAAAAGGGGAGTGAAGCCTCAATTGGCTGAAAGGAGCTCACCTATTTCTACACCTATGCCTCTTTAAGCTAGTAGCATTAAGTGCTTCAAGTGTATAAGGAAAGGATGTATAGCTTCTCAATGTCCTAATAGGAGAGTGATGATTGTGAAGGATGATGGAGAGATTGAGAGTGAGAGTTCTGAAGGAGAGGGTACCACATCTAATGAGTTCGAGAGCTTTAGTGATGGATCACACTATGAGGGGACTTGCTTGTGGTTAGGAGGCTTATGAATAGCCATGTTGGAGAGGAGGCCGAGACATAAAAAGAAAACATTTTCCCATTCTAGGTGTGTCATCTTTGGTAACTTGTGTTCTATGATTATAAATAGGGGGAGTTGTGTAACATCCTAAAAATTATTTAATTATATTTTTAGAAAATAAATTACATCATTATTATTATTATCAATTTTATTTTAATTATTAATTACTACATGAAATTATTTTATTAAATAATTGCATTTTAAAACTGAAATGTTATTATTATTGTTATTATTCTTGATGATGGCAGAAAATTAATTTAGTATTTAAATATTTACATTTAATTTTATTTTAATGGATGAGCTGATGGTTTTATAAACTGATGAGACATTAATCTGAATTATTTTCATTTATTAATTTAATTAATCGAATTAACGAGGGAGGCTGACGGGCGGGTCGGGGTTGACCCGACCGAGCTAGAATATTAGATAGGGGTTAATCACTTTACCCTAATTGGTGTTTTGCGCATTAGACAACCAGACCTAGAGGAGAGAGAACACAGACCTGCAAGGAGGAGGAGCTAGGATTCTCAGATCGTCTTGGAGCCACATCAGATCCTTGCTGTTCTTCGCATCTAAGGTACGGGGAAGATGGCTTCAATTATATGTGAATGTGGGGGTGTACGGGTAGTGAGGGCAATCCCTAAGTCCTTCTAGGATCTAAATTCTCAAATTTGTTTGGTTATTATGTTCTAAAAATATTTTAATCGGTAGAAAACATTCGTCAATATGTACCGTGGTTTTGGTTGACTTAATTGATAATGTAATCGGTTGTCTTTAGTGCGAAGGAAAACCTCTAGAGGCAATCCCAAAGGAACAAGAAGAACGACTTTGATGAACATGTTTTCTTCACTATGCTTCCAAGTATGCAGAGATGTCAGTTCTATCTCACTATTTGGGTTTCATTTACATAAGAAAGAGCAATAGGGTCTTCCCTAGGGCCCTTATTAATAATTGTTATTGTATGGTGTCTTGTGGCAATTGAAGGGGATTAAATTCTTAGATTAATGTTTTGCCTTAATGTGATTTTCGTTTGAAATTGTATGGTTAATAGTCTTAATTACTTGATTCTCGTGGTTGTTTATGGTTATTCATGGTTGAGGTTCAATTTGGGACTCTTGTGTGTAATGGTGAAATTGGGTGGAATTCAATGGTGTTTTATGTGCGTTTCTGTGCGTCTTTATAAATGATTTATGGTAATGATGGCTAAATTGATATGATTTTGGCATGATTATGGACTGTGTGAATGATGTATGAATCATGAGAATGAGAATGTGGATGAGAATGCATTGAGCATGGACATGAGATGCATGAGATGCATGAGAAGTCAGACGTGGCTATAATACCCTAGCCATATGTGGTGTCTAATAGGGGACCCTGGCCAAAAGTGGTGTTTAACAGGGTGGACTAATGATGGGGGACATTCATATGCATGGGTCATATAGGTGGTGTTTAACCATGCTACACGCCGACCATAAGTGGTGTTTAACAGTTGTGTAGAATGTCTTCGCACAGGCCATAGTTGATGTTTAACTGTGCGACACACCGGCCATATGGGGTGTTTAACGACGTGACCATCATTAGTGATAACTAAGGGGATAGAGGAGGTTCGCCCATGGTGTGGAGTTCCGAATCGAGACTCTTAGGTGTGGTGATGAGCATGTGCATTTTATAAACATGAATGGAATGTGATGGAACGTGTGTTTGATATGAGTATTTGTTAATTGTTAGTAATTAGGTACGGTAATGGGTGGGATTTGGGGTACCATTTGCATTTATATATGATTGAATGCTATTTCTCACCGTACTATCTTGTGGTTTTCTTTTAGGTAATGTTGAGGGCACTCGTGGTGCTGAGTTTTGAAGAGGCGGGGTCTTGCTCTGATTTGTGTGACATCGGGGCTTGGGATTTAGAATAGTGGTTCTATGTCTTTTCCTATGTACTTTTGCATCTTAAATATTTGAAAATGATGGGCATATCAATAACTCACTAAATGTATACAGAAATGAAAGTGATTTATATATTTGAAATATGTGTCAAACACATGAATGACGTGTTTAGATCAACATCAATAATTTATGGGATAATTTTTTTTTATGTGTACTTAATGTTTGAATATGATAATGACCATGTGAATCTTTTATCCTTAATACGAATTGAGTTTCCTTGGTTTTATCTATTACCTTGTCTTCCTTTTTATTTACTTGATTATTTTAATTTAAGTATTCGGGGTAGAAGAATGTCACAAGTTGTGTGAATATAGCTAGCTCTATCCACCATTGTTCACCCAAGTTCGTATAGGCTCCAATGGCTAAGTGAGAAAGGGAAGTTGCTTGTGGATAGGCAAGTCGTGATCATGTTTACCCTAGGAGGATATGAAGATAGGGTGGTTTGTGTGTGGTTCTCGTGAAAGCTACACATTTGTTATTAGGGAGACCTTGATAATTTGATAAGAAGGTGATTCATGATGGAGTCACCAACCATTTCACTTTCATACATATGGGGCAAAGATTTGTGCCCAAACCTTTGTTTCCAAGTGAGGTGCAAGAGGATAAAAAGAAAATGAATGTGAAAAGGGAGAGTGAGAGAAAAACCGAAAGTAAAATAAGAAAAAAAAAAGAACAAGAGTGATGTCGAGAAGAGAAAAGTAAGAGGAAAAGAAAAAGTGGGAGAGACAAGCAAAAGTGATAGAGAAAAGAAAGAGCTAAAAGAAAAGAGAAAAGATAGAGAGAAAAGTAAGAGAGATTAAAACAAAGAAGGAAACTCTAAGCTTAGGGATGAGAGGATAATTGTTTACTAACTCCTTATGACTTTCACTTGTCTTGTGAACCTTTTCTTTTTGTAGGTGTGAAACGAGCTATGGAGAGGATTGGACATGGCAGGCAAGCAAAATTTTGGCCTACACATTCCAAGAACCACCATGTGTCCTAAAAATGCTTGTGCACTTATGCCAAAGAACCTATTACCTTGTGCTAATGGCTTGTTGCTTACAACTTATATTATTTCTTTTTATGATGTTTTTAAGTTCTTTGAACTTGATGACATTTTGATTCATGACCAAGGACATTATAAATTAATTCTTAATGTTTCCTTTACCTTGAATGGAGTATCCTTTACTTGTTTGCATGATTGGATTAGCTATGAAAGTAATAGGACGATATATGTTCAAGGAAATGTTTTACCATGCATTCAATTGGGATTGGAAGCCTATGACCAAAATGAATTCCATGTGATGATGGATGGGTCCTATTGTGAAATGCTTTAGACGTGTATATATGGACCCTTTAGTATGAGCATTAATTTTGAAATTTGCATTCGATTAGGAACCTATGGCCGAAATGAACTGCATGTGATTATAGGTGAATCCTATTGTGAAATGCCTATGAATTGTTTGCATAAATCATTGAGTGGAGTTATTCATTTTGGAAATTCATTGAGAGTGCATGAATTCTTGGGAATGTTTGAGAACTTCAAATTGTGTAAAGATATTGTTGTTGAGCAATCCTTTGAATTATGTAGGAAGAATATATCTTGTTCATATGCAGCCTCTAAACATTGCTTACATTTGTTTTAGAATGATAGACTTGACATGCCATCTCTTGATGTTGAAAATAGTATTGTACATTCTTGTAACTTACAAAAGGGTGATGTGAATTGTCTTGATATCCAAGGAGAATTTCACAGGCTTGGGGAACATGTAACTAGAGATACAACATTTTGTGTGCCTAAGTTGTTATTACTTTATGCTTTATCTGAGGAAGATCATGGAAGAAATTTAATGGAGCTATTGGACTTTCAAAAATATTGGAATGAATTGCATAAGCATTTCTTAGGACTTTATATTAAGCAAAATACAAAAAAAGTATGATGAATGCATTGAAATTGTCTCACTTATTCTTGAGATGTTGCCTCTTATACTATATATTGTATGGAAAAAGATGGGTGATGGATTCTTTACATTTATGTTTGACTCGGGAGGAGTTGGAAATTAATCTTCCATGGTTTCTATTATCCATTCACTAACCTTTTATGTGACTCATCCTTGTCTTTGATTCTGGTAGGTCTCAAGTACTAAATTTGAGGTCAAATTCTCTTCAAGCAGGGGAGGATGATGCCTATTCGAAAATGCACAGCCAAGAGGACGAGGTTATGGAAGTTACCCTGCACTTTAGAGTCCAATAACAAAGGATAAACTTAAGAAGTCTCCAGGAAAGAAGCCACAAGCTGACCACAGTCAAAGACTAAGAGGAGAACCAAAAAGGGATAAGGTCTTTCCCTTAGAAGGCCACGGTCAAAGAGCTAAAGAAGACTTCAAAGACATAGCAACCCCTACACTTAGAGGTCCTATGATTAGGGAAGGCTCAAGAGAACCCAAGAGAAAGTGTACCAAAAAGTTGGCCATGCTTATGGGTCAAAAGGAAGCATCATGAGTACCTAACTTGTATAATTTTTCTAGCTGGTAAGATGGCTTTGTTTAAAGCTGAAGTGACCTTATTTTCCTTGTATTTTCATACTATCTTGAGTACATTTTTAGTATGATAGCTTAGCCTTGGACCAAAGCCCATTTTAGGACCGTTTTCCTAGCTAGCGTACTTCAATCGCTAATTTTTTGTCACAAACTTCCATCCTCGATGTTCTTTGTCAAATTAGATGTATCTAGAGCTAAAGACCTCCACATTGGACAAAATTGGCACCATTGGAAAGCCAAGAAAGAGATATACAATTCACATGTTCAGATCTCAACCTAGTTCACACTCTTTCAGCTCCAATATCACATTTGAAAGTCACGTTAGGGAAGGGCCAAGGAAGGGCCATGTAGGTTGGCGTTTTGGGCCATAGCTTGCATTTGGGCTTGTTGGTCCTTAAGCTTCGGTTAAGTGACCTTAATTAAGATTAGGGACCTTAATTAGAATTAAAGAGGAACTATATAAACCTCCAATGTAATTAGTGTAATCACTTTTTGATGAAATTGAATTTGTACCTTGGCACTTTAAGAGCATTTTCTTTCTACTCTTGTTTCGCACAAGGAAATCAATTCTTATAGATCTTCCATGATGCTTGTGGTAAATCTCTACAATTCTTATCTAATTCTTAGGAATTAGTAGCGAATCATCTCTTCCTTAATCTATTTTGTATCTTTCTTCCAATTTTTTTGTTTATGTTAGAAATGACTAATGTTTGGATTCTACTTGAACTAGGTCATGGTTGTGGATCTTAGGGTTTCATTAGTCTTCAATAGCTACATCCAATGACTTTCAGGCTTCATCCAAGGCTCAAAGTTTTCTTGAGGAGTTATCGTCCAAAGGCATCTGACCCAAGAGGTGCATTCCCTAAAAGGGCCTTCCATCGTCCAAAGGTTGCCAGCATCCATAGGGAGTGTCCATAAAACTAAGTGTGCAGATGCGTCGTCCATACAGGTTGTCCAAAGGACCCCGTCGTTCCAAGGCTTCACGGAATCCTCAAAAGGCTTCACACTTAAGCTGAGCCCACTATCCAAATCGAGCATCTGTAGACATTGAGTGTGTCCAAAGGTGCTACATGTATCCATAAGGTTCCATGTCTCTAAAGAGTGTTATGAGATCTTCCTATCTATTACAAGCTTTGTATCGAAATATACACAAGCTCCTAAACTACATGAAGACATTCTAAAAAATAAACAAAGTAGATCCTGCTTTGGATGCCCCTTTCCCTCTAAGGAGGTCCATTTTCTTCTGGATGCTAGCCTCCAACTTCTTCAATATGCCCTTGGTTAAGGGTCCTTGAAGGTCATCCCCAATAGTTCATCCAATGTCCTTTTTTGACTCTTTTTGGCCTCCTTGGTTCATATCAAAATGTGCTCAAGTCATTGAGCACGCCTATATTGGCCAAGCGATATGAAAGCACACCCATGCTCATTGTGGGCCACTAGAATGAGCAGTGAAGCTCGTTTTGCAACTTTATATAGGGGTGACTTATAGCACCCCCAATGTTACATATCAATTTTTTGAAAATACTATTGTTATCTCTGCAAATAGTCAAGGTAAGGAATCTTGGAGAGGACATTAGAGGAATGGGAAGATGACTTTAAGAATGAGACTTTTCTTGGAGTATGCTCATTCTAGGTAAATGGAGAGTAAGAAGTCTCGCTCAAGGGTATAGAAGAATTTGTGGTTAGAGAGGTTGTCCCTATATGATGCAATCCTGATTATCCTTGAAGAGGAATCTTAAGCAAGGAAGGAAGACAAAGAGATCATGTACACTCAAGCACTCTAAAGCCCTATGGCAAATGGAATATTGAAGAGATTGTAAGAGGAAATGCTTTAGAAGATGGGCCTTCTGAGGAGTCTAGAAAAAGCCTGGCCCAAGCCTAACCATATACTCTATATGGGCTTGCACCTTGACTCCTTAAAGCTTTTATAAATTATTAGTTTAGCTTCCTTTGATCATATGTACTTTAGTTCCTTTTAAGTCCTAAAGGCTAGATAAGAAAACTCTTTTACTAGTCTAGTTATAGCTTGTTTGGTTGGCTATCTTGGATGCTCCCTTGCATGGATAGGCATCTTGGCCTTGTTTCCAAACACCCTTAGAACCTTAGGTTCCCAAAACCATGAAGTCTCCTTAGGCTATATATAGCCTCCTTCACTTATGCAAAACTCAACTTTTGATTGAATAAAAATTTGTCACTTTGCAATATTGAGAGGAATTCTCTATTTTGTCTTGAGTAAGAGCCTACAGTTCTTGTCCACTTTTGAAGAGGATTGTGGTGAATCTCACACACTTTTATCTTCTCAATTCCATTGGTAAGTGGCGAGTCATTCATTCCTTATTCTTTTCCATTTTACAAGTTTCCTTTCTTCCTTGTTTTCCTTGTGTAATCTCAATTTCACCTTCTTGGAGCTTTCTTGGAATCAGTGACATAAGTGGATCTTGGGGTTTATCACTATAACCCATACTTTTGCATGCTTTAGTTCTTTGAAGGGGAGATTGAACTCCTTGGATTAGGTTGTTTTCTTTATGTTTATTATTATTGAAAATTGTATATTCTGGAAGGTCTCTAAAAGAGAGATTAAACTCCTTGGATTAAGATATATTTTTATATGAATCTGGGAAGGCATAAAGAGAATGAAAAGGAGATTAAGCATATAGAGACCAAAATCTTTCAAGTACTCATGATTAGAGAGAGTTTGAAGAGGGATAAGGAGGAAGTATGCCTTCTTAGTAGTTTATAGGACCTTTGTATAGTTTCTTTAGTTTGTTTTCCCTTTGTAAAAGAAACCTTTGCTTACCCTTATGGATGCATCTAGAGCTCTGGACACCTTGGGTGCATCTGATCTCTAGAGTGTTTGGACAACATGCCCTTGACTGGTGCCTAGGCCCCTTTAGACGACGGGTCCTTTGGACGACACTTGGATCCTTTGGATGCACCCAGCTTTGGATGACGATTCCTTTGGACGACATCTGGATCCTTTAGACGCAATTACCTTTGAATGACACCTGGGTTCTTTAGACGATGAGTCCTGTGGATTACACTTGGATCCTTTGGATGCATCCACCTTTGGATAGTATTTGGGTCCTTTGGACGCACCCACCTTTGGATAGTATTTGGGCCCTTTGGACGCACCCACCTTTGGTACCCCCTTTGGACACACTCTTAATCACCATGCTTGAAGCCTTGTTTTGGGGTTGCATTTGTTTCAAGGCTCAAGGCCTTTTCATTTAGTTTGTTTCACGCCTATTTTGTGAGTAGGATCAATATATAAACCAAATTAAGAAATCTTGCATTTAGAGTTTTCATTTAGAGTTCATTTATGAAATCTTGCATAGCAAGCAATTAAGAAAGTTCTCTCGACTTGTTTTTCGATTAGAACACTTAATTCTCATCAAGTTCTCCATGACGCTTGTGGCAAATATCATTTTCTCTTATGTGATTTCCACAAAATCAACGGTGAGCCATTTCTAAATTTTATCCATTTTATTCTTTTCAATTCCTTTTCGATCTTAAGTTTTTTTGTGAATCTACTCTATTTTAACGATGAACTTCCTTATATATTTGTAGCATTGAGAATTGTGTTAAGTGTGAGATCCAAGTATAGCCTAAACTGATTTTAGAGGCATTGAGGCTTAGGTGATTCATATCAATTTCTCTGAATTACTATGCAAAATTGTGTAAAATTGATTGGTTTATGAAGAACGTAGACATATCCCTAGGCTCCCTTTAAGTTTTCACGTTTTTGGATGAATTTTTGGAAATTTGTGAGTTGTAGGGTGTTGAGCATGCTTGTGCTCACGATTGAGCATATGCTTATGATGTGCACGTTGATGCAAGGATTACATTCACTATGCATGATCGTGTTGCAAGGAGCATACTAGTGCTACCCTAGATATACATGTATGTATGCTTATTAGTATATTTTATTTTTGAGTTGTGTATGACTTGTTGAGTTTGAGCTATAAGTATGCATATTGGATTGAAATACATATATATGACATCCAATTGAGAAATATGCATAACGATATATAAATTATGAAATGGGTTAATAAGGGCGAGTGTCATTATGATAGGTGAGATAGCCTAGAGAGGCAAGATTGACACTCATTGATTTGCTGTGGATTATGAGATAAGGTCCTTAGGTCTAGAGGAGGTGAGAATGGTCCTTATCACCACAATTTGAGAAAGTGGAATAATAAAAAAAAGTCATGTGTTTGTCATGCATCATTTAATGAAACTAAGAGGTTAGGGAAGTGGATACGAACCCAATTGGTAAGGTCACTACACCTCCTAGGGGCTACTTGGTAGTTAACTTCCAATAGTTGTGTTTGATCCCACGTACCAAAGCATATTATGCAAGTTGAGTAGATCCTAACATTGTACCATAGTATCATGCTAGAGTGGAATAGGCCAACTATAGGGTTGAGCAGTGTTATTGCTAACCTACTTTGCTATGTTAGATTAGTACCACATTGCATATGATGTAGTAATTAGGATGCACTATGTCATTCATGTGCATTTGTGGAATACCTTTGTATGGTTGTTTATAATATACTTTTGGTGTTGTGCTGCCTATTTTTATGCTTGTATATAGCGCTTGTAGTGAGATGTGTTTCTCACTCCTTTTTTGTTTACATTGATTATGTTTTGACTGATCACTATTTGCAGGTAATGATAAGTAGAAACAAGAGGAATGGACTAAGGCTCTATTTCAATTTTATTTCCTTTTTATTTTTGTTTTTGGATTTTATTCTGACAGGACATATGTTATTGAGGCTAGTTATATTTACATTTATGATTTATTTTATGTTTTATGAAATTGCAATATTAGTAGTTAAACTGGCCTTCAGAATTGATGAAACCTTAAATCCACAATCAACACAAAATTAAGGAAAACCAAAAATATAAAAGAGAAGAAAAAAGAAAATGGAATAAGGAAGAAGATGAACTCACCATTAATCCTATTTGATTAGATAAGAGAAGTAGAGATTCGCCATAAGCATCTTGGAAACTTGATGAGAAATAGGGTTCTTGTTCAAGAACAAGAGAGAAAGTCTCTCACAAATGCATGACACAAATTCTATTTCATGTAAAAGTGATTAGCCTAATTACATTTTTGTCATTTCCTAATTATTGAATAGAACTTAAACTAATCCTAAACTAAGCTAATACAAAGCCCAAGACAGCCCAAAAGGAACTAACCCAATCTGGTCACCATAGTCCACATGGTTTTAGTGACTAAAATGCTAGTTGCTAGGGAAAAGGTTTTAATTTGGGCCTTTGGGATCAAGAGCAAGCTATACAAAAGAAAATTAAAGTATTCTACCATGAAAATATAGAATGAATACATCCTATAAAATACTAAACAAGACCAATTTGAGAGCCAAACAAAGAGTACAAAGTAGGCAATCATTGGACCCTCCTTAGCCTTGAAGGAGGTCTAGTTCCTTCTGCACTTCCTTTTGAAATCTCTTCAACCTACCCTTGACATGGGCCTTGTAGTGTAGTACTCCCCTTGTCCATAATGCTCTCTTGAGTGTCTACTAAGTGCTTGTCCATATTCACATCAGGAATACCAATGGGATGTTCTTTTAATTACAACGTGATGAATGAACATATGTGAGACCTTTTACCATGGGATAAATGAATGGTTTCAAGAATTCAATTTATTTGATATTTTCTAGTTATTATATTAAATAAATAGTGTTAGGGTAAAGGTTATCACATTTAGTGGTATTAGAGCATGTCGATTCATTTGGCCAAGTGTGTTACATGTTTACCTTATTTGTTGTTGTGTATTTTGAAGTGTTTTGCTTTGTTGTGCTTACTTTTCTCTACTTGTTTGCTTCCTCAATAGGAAGTAATGATGGGTAGGAACGGTCACATTATAGCCGATGCCTTTACAGCTGTTGTGGGGATTTTCAAAATAACCAAAACCAGAATCCATAGGGTTCGACAACGTTTCAGGGGTTGGATCGCTTTCATAGGAGCAACCCATCCTCATTCAAAAGAGGCTATAATCCAAACTATGCTTAGAACTAGACTAGGGAGGTTAAGAAGATCTTCATAGCAATTAGAGTTAAAAATTTTAAAATTGTATGAGTTCTAGATCAATGGTTAGTTTTATGACTTATTGGTCAATGGTTAATTGTGTGAGATATAGGTTAAAGGTCAATTGTATAAGTTGATTATAAAAATGTAATAAAGGAAAAGCTCTTTAAAGAGAACTAGGTTGGTAACTTAATGAAACATTTATTGATGTACGTTATAATTATATATAATATTACATACAATGTTATTTTTTTATTTGAATATTAAATAATGAAACTAATATAAACATTAAGATATTAGGTGACACTATTTTTTTTTCATTCTTATATCTCTACAATAAATTGTATGTTTTAGTATACTTATTAAAATTCCATGTTTTCAAATAATAATATAAATAATTGAGAATCCAAAGTCAACAATGCCTTTCTCGATTTTTCTATTGGCTGAGCTAGCTCAATATAATTCATTTACAATAATTTTTATTATATTTATCATATTATTTTTATTTTTATCTATTTTGTCATGATAATAATCTTATTGCACATTTTTCAATCTAGTCTTTCTATCTCTTTTTTTGCATAACTTTTAGTAAAAAAAAGTTGTACAAATACAATATTTCATTTTCTTTTTTTGTTTAGAATTAAGAATAACATAGAACATTTAGTACATGTCGATGTTATGGATTCCTAATAACGTCAACTTTATAGAATTAAAAAATGGTTTCTCTTGACTTTGATCTAAAAAAGATGGTAGAAATATCTTATTTTTCATTTATAGTTAAAATAAAAAAAATAACACTACTAGATATATGTAATTTTTTACGTATTATTTAGATCATTTTGCATAAATATTTATAGCAAACACGTTTTGTACGGATAAAAATCTATAAGTAATGTTGTAGTCAATAATACATTTTTTTTTGCAATATATGAAATTTGCAATAAATTTTGTAAAGGCTTTTTTGAGGAAAAATCGTAGGAAAGTTTTCTATGGAAAAGTTCGCAAAAAACTCACAACTATTTTTCTTGTGGATTTAAAATGTACAAGTAATTTTTATGTGAATTTTTAATATGCAAGAAATTCCACATGTTAGTTTTTCTGTGTAATTTTCAAAATTCCCATTTAACTTTCTAGTAAATAAAAAACTGCAAGAAATTTTACGGGTAATTTGCATTTTTTAATTGTGAAATCATGTGTTCCATTCACCTCCTAGGTCCAAGTTTGAGTCCTACAATTAGATTTTTTTTTTTTTTTTTCTTGTTGAAATATTCTAATTGACAAAATAGTTCCATAAGTACCACAATAGGATAAATAGTTTTCAAATTCACTGTTTGGGAAAGAGAACCCACATAAGACATCTATACACTTCTTAACTCTAAAATAATCTTCCTCCCTCCCTCTATCCAAAAATCATAACATGATAACTTTACATTAAGAATGTGTTTGGAATAACTTCTTTGCAGTTTATTTGAGCTTATCTTATGACATAAGTAGTTGCATAAGTACTTGAAACAATTTATGAAAATAGCTTATAATTTGTGCATAAATTGTTTTCAAATTATTTTGACAAACTCTTTACAATAACTTATGAAATTGGATTAAAATTATTTATATGAAAAAGTTTAACTTGTTTTCTTTTAGATTATATAAACAATTTTATATTATAGCTTAAATGATAAACACATATTCAATAAGTCCTTTATTAAACCAGCTACCCAAATGGGCTGCAAAGCTAGTTCTAATTGAGGTAGTCATACACTTTTTAACTTCCAATAGCCTTTCTTCTCCCACCTGCTATAACAGAGCACATCCCAAGTTTACATTAAACCATTTGGTACTTGATCTTTAAATTTGTTAGCAAAACAATCATAGATGCAAACACATTCATAAGGTTTCTTGCCAACACATTGTCCAATGCCTCGAGAGTTTCTATATAAGAGGAAGCAATCTTTTTGACATTGTGGGAGATTGCAGTTTGTAGATTGTAACACTTTTTGACATCTTTGTAATTCAGTTGATTCACTAGTCCTCGAAATAACTAGAAAATACATAAGGTTAGAAAAGATTAATAAACAATAAAAAGTTTTGCAACATACAAAGATGGATGTTAAGAAACTGTTAATTATAAAATTAACAAACCTAAAATGATAAGAATAAAGGCAAATATTTGGGGAGAAGCAAGCTTGGTCATCTCTAACAATTGTACTATTAATAACAATGAAATTTATTCTTAAAGTTTTGTTGCATATGTGCTAGCAAAACATAACAATATTTCTTTATATAGACTGAAATAGTTTGTTTGAACTATGCATAAACTGTGTCAGAGCAGTGGAAACGTCAAGGAAATTAGAGTTAAAAATGTTACATTTGTATCTTAAGGATAATGGTCAATTGTATGAGTTACAGATCAATAGTTAGTTTTATGAGTTATTGGTCAATGGTCAATTGTATGAGTTGATTCTTAAAATTTAATAAACATAAAACTTTAAAGAGAACTTGGTTGGTAACTTGATGAAACCTTTACCAATATCCATTATAATTATATATAATATTACATACAATGTTATTTTTTATTATTTTAGTGTTGAATAATAAATCTAATTTAAAAATAATGAAAATGATTTGAATAATGAAACTGATTTAAATAATGAAACTGGTAAATGTTATTTTTCATTCTTAATCTCTACAATAAATGAAAAGAGTTGTATATTTTAGTGTACGTTTTAAAACTCTATGTTTTTTAATAATAATATAAATAATTGAGAATCTAAAGTCATCAGCGCCTCTCTTGATTCTTTTGTTGGGATAGCTAGCTCAATACAATTTTTTAGTTTCATTTACAATAATTTTTATTATATTTATAATATTATTATTTTTTTAATTTTTTGTCATTGTAATCATATTGCACATTTTTTTCTCTTTTCTTTCTTTACTTTTGTTGTTGTATAACTTTTAGTAAAATAAGGTTGTATAAATACAATCTTTCATTTTCTTTTTGTTTAGAATTTGAGAATAACATATGGAACATTTAGTACATGTCAATCTTATGGTTTCCTAACAATGTCATCTTTAGAGAATTAAAAAATGATTTCCCTTGACTTTGATCTCAAAAAGATGGAAGAAAAATCTTATTTTTCATTTATACTTAAAATAAAAAATGCCACTAGATATATATACATTTTCTACATATTATTTGGTTGATTTTGCATAAATATTTACGAGAAACACCTTTTGTGTGGATAAAAATTTGCCAGTAATGTTTTCGTTGATAAAACATGTGTTTTTTTTTTTTTTTGCAACATTTGAAATTTGTAATAGATTTTCTAAAGGTTTTTTTTTTAGGAAAATCACTAGGTATGTTTTATGGGAAAAGTTTGCAAAAAAGTCCACAATTATTTAACTGAGGATTTAAAATGTACAAGTAATATTTTCGGTAGATTTTGAATATATAAGAAATTCCACAGGATAGTTTTTTTTTGTGTAATTTTATAATTCCCATTTAACTTTCCCGCAAATAAAAAACTACAAGAGATTTTATGGGTAATTTTGTTGTTGTGAGATCATGTGGTCTATTCACCACCTAGATCGAAGTTTAAGTCCTAGAATTGAATACTTTTCTTTTTCTTGTTGAAATAATCCCAATTAACAAAAGAATTACATAAATACCCTAGCATGATAAATAGTTTTTAAATTGACATTTTGGAAAAAAGAACCTATATAAGGCGTCCATACACTTCTTAACTCTCAAAATCTTCCTCTTTCCCTCTTTCCAAAAATCATAACAGGATAACATTACATTAAGAATGTTATACGAATTGCCTAAGTCTTAGATAAACTTGATTGATTTATGTGAAACCTGGATTTCACACTTAACGCAATTGCCAATGCTATGAAGATACGAATAAGATTATGGTTAAAATGAAGTCTATTTGCGAAAGAAAAAACTAAAGGTAGAAATGAATTGAAAAGAGTAAAATGGATAAGATTCATAAATGGCTCGCCACTAATTTCATGGAAATTAGATAAAAGAAAATAATATTCGCCACAAGTCTCATGGAGAACTTGATGAGAATTAAGTGTTCTAATCCAAGAACAAGTCAAGAGAACTCTCTTAAATGCTTGCTATACAAGGTATCATAAATGAACTAAAGTTAGTTATAATTTAGTTAGGATCAGGTATATATACTGATCTTGGTTACAAAAAGGCGCAAAAACTAACTAAATGAAAGGCCTTGGACCTTGGAACAAACATGACCCAAAAACAAGGCTTCAGGCATGCTGAGCAGGAGTGCACCCAAAGACGAATGTCGTCCAAAGACCTAGATGTCGTCCAAACCATATGCATCCAAAGAGCCCTCCAAAGGACCGAGACGTCGTCCAAACCATGTGAATCCAAAGAGCCATCCAAAGGATTGAGATGTCATCTAAACCATGTCGTCCAAAGGGGCCATTGAAAGGACAGAGAAGCATGACGCATCTAAAGCTTCAATTTTCTTTTGCAAACGAAAGTAAACTATAGAAACTATATACATGGTCCTACATTATCCAAGGACACATTTCCAAAATATGAATATCGCTAAGCCCTTTTTGGATGCTCCTTACCCTCTAAGGAGTTCCAACTTCTTTTGGACTTCTTCTTGAAGCCTTTTCTACCTCCTTCTAGTTAGAAGTCCCTAAATGGTTTTTTCCTTATTATGCTAAGGGTCCTCCCCACGTTTAACCTGCCTTCCTAGATTCCTATCAGGCTCATCTTCTTGAAAAAAATTATCCTCAAATTTGGGTCATCCATACCCAAAACAAAAGGAGATAAATCAGCAACATTAAAACTAGTACTACCTTCATATTCTTGGGGGCATATTCAGGACATAAGCATTATCGTTGATTTTGTGTAACATTGGGAAGGGTCTATGCCCTCGCCGAAGAAGTTTGGACTTCCTCAAGGTAGGAAATTTTTCATTCCTGAAGTGGACCTAAATCAAGTCACCTTTTTCGGACACTTTTCTCTCCTTGCCTTTGTTTGCTCACTCAACATATTACTTACCCTTCCTTTCCATTTACATATGTGCTTTTTCATGCAATTTTACCACACATTGGACCTAAGAAAGGCTATCTAGATCGGTTATGGATTCCATAAGCAAGGGTACTAGGTCCAAAGGAGACAAGGTATTAAAGCCATATACTAACTCAAAAGAGGTGTGGGACGTAGTCTCATTGACCACCCTATTGTATGCAACAAGTACTTTTTTTATGCAGATTTTTAAAATGTAAGAAATTCCACAGGTTAGTTTTTGTGTAATTTTAAAATTCCCACTAAACTTTTCCACAGAATAAAAATTTACATTTGTTAATTGTGAAATTATGTGGTCTATTCACCTCCTAGGTCCAAGTTTGAGTCCCAGAATTAGATTTTCTTTTTTTTTTTTTCTTGAAAGAATTTCAATTGACAAAATAGTTTCATAACTACCATAATAGGATAAATAGTTTTCAAATTTACAGTTTGGGAAAGAGAACCCACATAAGGCATCTATACACTTCTTAACTCTAAAAAAAAATCTTCCTCTCTTCCTCTATTCAAAAATCATAACATGATAACTTTACATTAAGAATGTGTTTGGAATAACTTCTTTGTAGTTTATTTGAGCTTATCTTATGACATAAGTAGTTGTGTAAGTACTTGGAACAATTTATGAAAATAGCTTATAATTTGTGCATAAATTGTTTTCAAATTATTTTGACAAACTCTTTACAATAACTTATGAAATTGACTTAAAATTATTTTTATGAAAAAGTTTAACTTGTTTTCTTTTTTATTATATTAAAAAAATTATATTATCACTTAAATGACATGTGACAAGACATGTGATATTGGAGTGCTTTTTGTAATTATTTTACAATTATGTAGTTTGGTTTATGTTTTATGACATTAGAAATTGGTCTATGTAGTGCTAGTAGAGATGCATGTTTGTTTTTAATTCAATATATGATCAAAATTTGTTACTCCTTTGCCAATCAATGTATGTTTTCAAATTTAAATTGTTCTAAGTTTATTTTGTTAGTACTGTTAGTGTTTAGGGTAAATGGTGTCACACCTTATATAGGAAAAGGAGGTGAAGCATGAGCTTATGTTATCTGATGTGTGACTTAAGCTTTTACCATATTTAAATAGCTTATTTTTCTTAATTCAATTATTTAAGACCCAACCTATATTACTCCAAAAATATTATTTATTGAATTCTAAAACAATTAAACTACTTATTAAAATAATTAATAAAATAAAATATTTACAACCAATAATAAAATAAATTGAAAAATATGGTTACATTGGTATCACATGACATATGGAGTAGTACTAGAAGTACATTGTCATCATTCATGTGAATATTTTTTGTGTATTATCCGTTAATTGTATGTTTGTGTTTAGCTTACGTTGTGCTCATACCATTAGCTTGAGTGAGGTACATTTCTCACTCTCTTTTATTGTGTTGTATGTGCTTGGGCTGAATGTAACTTAACTAGTAACGTTGAGTAAGAGTGTGAGGATTGAGCAAGGATTCCTAATTTACTGTTTTTTAACTTTTTAACTTCCAATGGCCTTTCTCCTCCTACCTGCTATAATAGAGCACGTCCCAAGTTTACATTAAATCATTTGGTTCTTAGGGTTAAAATAAATTAGCAAAACAATCATAGAGGCAAATATATATGTAAAGTCCCTTGCCAAGACAATGTCCGTAGCCCCAAAAATTTCTATATAAGAGGAAGCAATCTTTTTGACATTATGGGTGATTGTAGTTTGTGGATTGTTAAACTTTCTAACATCTTTCCAGTTCAGTTGCTTCATAGTCCTCGAAATAATTAAAAAAATACAAAAGTAAGGTTAAAACAAATTGTTGAATAATAACAATGAGAAGAATTAGCAAACCTAAAATGGAAAGAATAAAAGCAATTATCTAAGAAAATGAAAGTTTGGTCATCTCTAATAATTGTACTATCAATAATAATGAGATTTTTTTGCATACTACATAATTAGTAAAACATAAAAAATATTTCCTTATATAGACTAAAATAGTTTGTTTGAACTATGCATAAATTGTATTTGATAAATGGAAAAGTCTATGAAATTAGAGTTAAAAATTTTAAAATTATATGTTTTAGGATAATAATAAATTGTATGAGTTGATTCTTAAAATGTAAAAAACAGAAAGTTCTTTAAACAGAACTAGGTTGGTAACTTAAGGAAACTTTTGCCAATGTATGTAATTATATATAATATTACATACAATGTTATTTTTTAATATTTTAATATTAAATAATAAAATTGATTTTAAAATTAAGGTATTAGGTGACACTATCATTTTTTTCATTCTTATATCTCTACAATACGAGAAAAGAAGTTGTATATTTTTAGTGCACTTCTTAAACTTTCTATTTTCAAATAATAATATAAATAATTGAGAATATAAAGTCAACACAGTTCTTAATGTTGCCTTACCTTGTTGAATATAATTTTTTTAGTTTCATTTACAATTATATTATCATATTATTTTTGTTTTTATTCTTTTTTGTCACACTAATAATCTTATTGCACATTTTTCTCTCTTTATATATCTCTGTGTTGTATAACTTTTAGTAAAAAAAAGTTGTACAAATACAATCTTTTAATTTCTTTTTGTTTAGAATTGCCAATAACACATTAAACATTTAGTACCTGTCAATATTATGACTTCTTATCAATGTCAACTTTAGAGAATTAAATAATGGTTTTTCTCGACTTTGATTTTGAAAAGATGGTAGAAAAATCTTATTTTTTTATTTATACTTAAAATATAAAAAAAATAAAACTCTAACATATATGTACATTTCCTGCATATTATTTAGTTGATTTTGCATAAATATCTGGATAAAAATTGAAGGTAATGTGTTTGTTGATAATACATTTTTTTGCAACATTTGAGATATGCAATAATTTTTCTAAAGGTTTTTTTTTTTGAGGAAAATCCGCAGATAAGTTTTCTAAGGAAAAGTTCGCAAAAAAAAAATCCACAAGTATTTGTCTTGTGGATTTAAAATGTACAAGTAACTTTTCATGGAGATTTTGAATTTGTAAAATATGCCACAGGGTATTTTTTGTGTAATTTTAAAATTCCCTTTAACTTTCTAGTGAATAAAAAACTACAAGAGATTATGTGGGTAATTTTTTTGAATTTTTTTAATTATGAAATCATGTGGTCTATTCACCTCCTGGGTCCAAATTTGAATCCTATAATTAGATATTTTATTTTTTTTGTTTAAATAATCCCAATTGAAAAAATAGTTTATAAGTACCACAACATGGTAAATATTTTTTGAATTCACATTTTGGGAAAAAGAACCTACATAAGTAGTTTATACACTTCATAACTCTAAAAAAGTCTCACTCCCCCACTATCCAAAAATCATAATATGATAACTTTATTAAGAGTGTATTTGAAAGAACTTAATTGCAATTTATTTAAGCTTATCTTATGACATAAGTAGTTGCGTAAGTACTTGGAACAACTTATGAAAATAGTTTATAACTTGTGCAAAACTTATTTTCAACTTATTTCAACAAACTCTTTAGAATAACTTATGAAAATGACTTAAAGTTATTTCAACAAACCCTAAATAATAAACACTTATTCAATAAGTCCTTTATTAAGCTAGTTACCTAAATAGGCCCTAAAGCTAGTGCTTATTAAGATAGTCATACACTTTTTAACTTCCAATAGTCTTTCCTCTCTCATCCGCTATAACAGAGCACATACTTAGTTTACCTTAAATGATTTGGTACTTGAGCTTTAAATTTCTTAGCAAAACAATCATAGATGCAAACACATGTGTAAGATCCCTTGCCAAGATAGTATCTAGAGCCTTGAAAGATTCTACATAAGAGAAACAAATCTTTTAGTCATTGTAGGAGATTGCAATTTGTAGACTGTAATAGATTCTAACATCTTTCTAGTTCAATTGCTTCCCCAATCCTCAAAATAACTGGAAAATGCAAAATTACGATTAGAACAAATTATTAAACAATAAAAAGTTTTGCAACATACAATGGTGGATGTTAACAAATCAAAAATTGTAAACGAAGCAAATCTAAAATAATAAGAATAAAGACAAATATTTGAGTAAAAGAAAGCTTGGCTATCTCTAACAATTGTACTATCAATAACAATGAAATGTATTCTTAAAGTTTCATTGCATATATGCTTGTAAAACATAACAATATTTCTTTATATAGACTAAGATAGTTGTTTTGAACTATGCATAAATTATGTTAGAGCAATGGAAACGTCTATGAAATTAGAGTTAAAAATTTAAAAATTGTATGTTTTGGGATAATGATCAATTGTATGAATTACAAATCAATAGTTAGTTTTATAACTTATCTGTCAATGGTCAATTGTGTGAGTTGATTCATAGAATGTAATAATTAATGAAACATTTACCAATATACCTTATAATTATATAATATTACAAGCAATATCATTTTTAATATTTTAATATTAAACAATGAAACTAATTTAAAAATTAAGATATTAGGTGACACTATCATTTTTTTCATTCTTATATCCTTACAATAAATGCAAATAATAAAATAAATAATTGAGAACCTAAGGTCAACAGTGCCTCTCTTTGTTCTTTCATTGCCTTAGCTAGGTTAATATTGTTGGGAAGACCTACATCGTCTGTCTCAATTCTTCGGGTGCAGCTTATATACTTGTTGAACAACCTCACTTATCACCAATTGGTTTTAAGTTAAAATCTAACTTGCTATCAAAGCCTATAGCTCATCTTAGTTAATCGCCTATTCTAATAGGCATCTTGGTCATTGCCTATTTTGGCAGACATCTATGGAGGGTGGGTGTACCCTCAATTCTTAGGGTGTCAGCTTATATACTTGTTGGACAACTAATTCGCTGTTGGACAACCTCACTTATTGCGAATTAGTTTTAAGCTGAAATTTGACAAATATAATATTTTTAGTTTCATTTACAATAATTTTATTATATTTATGATATTATTTTTTATTTTCTATTTTTTTTGTCATGGTAATCATCTTATTGCACAATTTTCTCTCTTTTCTTTCTATCTCTTTGTGTTGTATAAATTTTATTAAAATAAAGTTGTAGAAATACAGTCTTTCATTTTCCTTTTGTTTAGAATTAAAGATAACACATGGAACATTTAGTACATGTCAATGTTATGGCTTCCTAACAACGTCAACTTTAGAGAATTACAAAAATGGTATCCCTTGACTCCGATCTAAAAAAGTTGGTAGAAAAATTGTATTATTTTATGTATACTTAAAATATAAAAAAGTAACACTACTAGATATATGTAAATTTCCTGTGTATTATTTTGTTGATTTTGCATAAATATCTATCAAAAACACGTTTCATGTAGATAAAGTTATGCAACTAATGTTTTTGTTGATAATACACTTTTTTGGAGGAAAATATCTAAGTAAGTATCACAACTAGCGCTGCGACGGGGATAGTGAAATGAATAAAGACAAATAGAAATTCAAGTTCCTTTCGAAAAGAAAGAAAGATGAATTGCAATGGAGTCACCACCGGTGTTTTTAAGAAAAATATTAGAAAACCTTTAAAGGGATAAAAAAGGTCTACAAAAATAGATTTGGGGTTCAGGAGTCAATCACACGTAGGAAAGGTATTACCAACCTACGACCTCCGTCCCACAACGATTACCGCTAATTAGATGTGTGAAACTATTTTGACTTCTAAATTGTCATTTTTACCCTTCAACGAAAATAGGATTGGATTTATTATTAGAAAAGGAGATAGATTTTTTTTTGTTTTTTGAACTTGACAAGAATTGTCTCTTGCTTCTACATATCTCCTTATGTAATGAAGAATTCAAAGCTCATGTAGTTCTAGAAGAGGCTTGGATTAAAAGGGATAGATAGCCAACTGAGAAGTGCATCCCAAATGGCTATGATAAGAATAGCAATGGCCTATCGTCCAAATCGGAAGTGCATCCAAAATGGTGTTCGAAAGGACTAGAGGAGCAGTGTCAAAGGGGATAGTAGAAAAATATAAACAGGGGCAGGAGCCACTCACTGGCTCTTGCTTCTAAAGGAGATAACAAAAATAGAAACAAATGGGAGCAGGAGCCAATGATTGGCTCCTACGTCCAATGGAAACTAAAATAGATAACAAAAGAAAGGACCAAGACCCACTCGTTGACTCCTGCGGCCAAACAGAAATGGAAACAAATAGGAGTAGGAGTCACTCGTTGACTCTTGCGTCTAATGAAAATTGAACATAGGAAATAAAAATGGAGTAAGAACTACTCGTTAGCTCCTGCGTCCAATGGAAAAGGTACCTAGAAAACAGAAATGGAGGAAGAGTCATTTGTTGGCTCTTACGTCCAATGAAAAAGACAAATAGAAAACAGAAATGGAGTAGGAGCCACTCATTAACTCTTGCATCCAATGCATAAGGCAAACAAAAAACAGAAATGGAGTAGGAGTCACTTGTTGGCTCCTACATCCAATAAAAAGGCACACAAGAGATAAAAATGGAGCAGGAGCCACTCATTGGCTCATGCGTTCAATGGAAAAGGTACATAGAAAACAAAATTGGAGCATGAGTCACTCGTTGGCTCTTGTGTCCAATTGAAAAGGAAAATAGAAAATTGAAATGGAGCAAGAGCTATTCATTAGCTTTTGCGTCCAATGGATGTAGTGGGTGATAATAAAAAGGTGCAGGAACTACTAATTAACTTTTGCGTCCAAAGGGTGCAAAAATGGATAACAAAGGAAGTAGGAGCTACTCGTTAGCTCCTGTGTCAAATGGAATGGAATGCAAGGATAATAGAAGGAGCATGAGCTACTCGTTAGCTCCTACATCCAATGAGATGGAATTGAAAGATAATAAAAGGAGCATGAGCTACTCATTAGCTCTTGCATCTAGAGGATTGAAGGAAATAGATACAATGGATGATAGGGGGAGGAGCAGGAGCTACTCATTAGCTTTTACATCCAAACAAATGCAATAGACGATAATAGAAAGGAGTAGGAGCTACTTGTTAGCTCTTGTATCCAATGAATGCAGAACGAGTGACGAAAGGAAGAAGTAGGAGCCACTCGTTGGCTCCTACATCCAAAAGGATGAAGAATGAACAATAGAAAGGAGTAGGAGCTACTCCTTAGCTCCTGTGTCCAATGGATGAAGAAGGAGTCGTCCAAGGCTCTATGTCCAATAGGTATGGATAATAGTAGGTTACAACAATGGGAAATGGTAATTGGAATGGATAGAAGAGTTGTCCAAATCTTTGTGTCTAATGGATACAGATGATAGTAGCAAAGAATAGAAAAATGGAAGGGAAACCACTATGTCCAAACGTATGGACCCAGATGGTAGAAAACCAAGGAAAATGAAAAGGGAGCTACTATGTCCAAAGATATGGACCCAGGTAGCAAAAAACAACTAGGAAAATAGAAAGGGAGCTACTACGCCCAAACGCATAGACCCAAGTAATAGAAAACAACTTAAGAAACTGGAAGGGAGCTACTATGTCCAATGTATGGCACAAATAACAAAAAATAACTCAAAAAGTAGAAAGGGACCACTACATCCAAATGCATGGACGTAGGTAGCAAAAAAAAAAGAGAAATAGAAAGGGAGCTACTACGTCCAAACGTATAGACCTAGGTTGAAGAAAACAACAAAGAAGGTGGAAGGAGAGCTATTGTGTCCAAACGCATGGATGCAGGTAGAAAAAAAAAGAGAAATGGAAAGGGAGCCACTACATCCAAATGTATGGACCTAGGTTGTAGAAAACAACAAAGAAGGTGGAAAAGGAGCTACTGTGTCCAAACGTATAGACACATATAAGAGAAAACAACTCAGAAAGTGGAAAGGGACCACTACGTCCAAACGTATGGACATAGATGACATACAAATAAGGAAAGAGTCATTAATTGGCACGTTGCGTCCAAAGACATAGACATAGATGATAGAAAACCAAGACAAAGTCATTAATTTGCTCACTACATCCAAAGGTATGGACGCAGTTGATAAAAAACAAAACAAAGTCACTAATTGACTCACTGTGTCCAAAGGTATGGATGTAGTTGACAAAAAATAGACAAAGCCATTAATTGATTCACTACGTCTAAAGGTATGGGTGTAGTTGACAAAAAATAGAACAAAGCCACTAATTGGCTCACTACGTCCAAAGGTATGTACACAGTTGAAAGAAAATAGAAAGGAACCATTAACTGATTCACTGCATACAAAGGTACAAACACAGTTGACAGAAAATAGAAAGGAGACACTAATTGACTCAATACGTCCAAAGGCCTGGACGAGCAAGAAACATACAAAGAAGAAAGGACACTAGTCTTTGGCTTTTGTGTCCAAAGGATGGGCCAAACACAAAGACAAATATTAGTTAAAATATGAAAAAAAAGGAAAAGAAAACTACTGTGTCAAAAGGCTTGGACAAGCAAGAAACATATAATAGAGATAAAAGGGATCCATCCTTTGGCTCTCGTGTCCAAAGGCTTAACAAAGCACAAACAGATATTAGTTATAAAGAAAAGGAGGAAAACCAAATTACTGCATCCAAAGACTTGGACAAGCAAGAAACGTTTGACAGAGAAGAAAGGGAGCCAGCCTTTGGCTCTTGCATCCAAAGGCTTAGGTCGGACACAAAAACATATACTAAAAAGGTAATAGAAAAAGGGAAACAAAATTGTTGCATCCAAACGCTTGGACGAGCAGGAAAAATGTGATAAAGAAGAAAAGAGGCCAACCTTTGGCTCTCGTCTCCGAAGATTAGGCCAAACACATAAACAAATATTAGTTAAAATGAAAAAGAAGAAAATGAAACTACTGCGTCCAAAGACTTGGACGAGCAGGAAACATATGATAGAGAAGAAACGAGACCATCATTTGGCTCTTGAGTCCAAAGGTTGGGCTAAACACAAAAACACATATTAGTTAGAAGCAAATAGAGAAAAAAAACGAAATTTCTGCTTCCAAAGGCCTAGACGAGTAGGGAACACATGACAAATAATAGAAAAAGGAGGGAGGGTTAGCCTTTGGCTCTCGTGTACAAATGCTGGGACAAACAACACAAAAACAAATAACAGCAAATGGGAAAAGGAAAGACTCAAGGCTAGTGCATCAAAAGGTCTAGACGAGTAGGGAACATGTGACATTCAACAAAAAAAGCAAAGGGGGCCAGCCTTTGGCTCTCGCATCAAAAGGCTAGGATAAATAACACATAAACACATATGAAAGACAAAAGGAAGGGAGAGGAACCACAAGCTAACTCTTGTGTCCAACGAGCATGTGCATCCATACGCAAGGTTGAGAAACATCAAAGTCAAAAAACAAACAGATACAGAAAGGGAAAGGATGCATATAACGAACAAGGGATGGTAGAAAAAGGGAAAAAGAGGAGCCATCCAAGGCTCCTATTTAAAGGTTATGGAAGCATCCAAAGACATGTGTGTCTTAAGGATCGTCCAAAGGAGCTAGGTTAAACGTAGTAGTGCAAACAGGATCTTCCAAGGGGATTAGTAGAAAATGACAAGATCTTTGGACATCCGTCCAAAGGGAAGACATAGAAAAAAAGACAAACCCTTTGCACACCCGTCCAAAGGGAGTTGATTGAGAAAAGGAAAAACACTTTGGACGCTCGTCCAAAGGGAGGGATTATGTAGAATAGGCTAAATCCTTTGGACATCCAACAAAGGAAACATATAAAACACAGGATATGAGTGCAAATAGAGCTGCTCTTTTTGACTTAGGTCCAAAATACAGAACAAAAATACTCCCTTGGATGCGAGTCCAAAGGAAATAATGCAGAGCAGAGATGCTCTTTTGGACATGGGTCAAAAGGAATGAAATGTAGACAAAAATGCTCCTTTGGATATGGGTCAAAAGGAACAAAATGCAAAACATGAATGCTCGTCCAAAGGAACAAATGTAGAAAAGGAAAGCGCCTTTGGACGCGACTCCAAAGGAACAAATGCAGAACACAAATGCTCCTTTAGACGTGGGTCAAAAGGAACAAAATGCAAAAAGAGGAATACTCCTTTAAACATGGGTCCAAATGAACAAAATGCATAAACAAGAAATCTCTTTTAGATGCGAGTCCCAACGAACTAATGCAAAATAAAGATTTCCCTTTGGACATGAATTCAAAGGAACAAAATGTAGAACAAGAAAGCTCCTTTGGGACGCGAGTCCAAAAAACAAATGCATACAAAAATGCTCTTTTGGCCGTGGGTCCAAAGGAGCAAATGTAGAATAGGGATGCTCTTTTGGACGGGAGTCCAAAGGAGCGAATGCAAAACAGTGATGTTCCTTTGGTCGTGAGTCCAAAGGAATGAATGTAGAGTAAAAGCTGCCCTTTTATACATGGGTCCAAACAAGGTCAGTATGTAGAACAAAATGTTCCTTTGGATATAAGCCCAAAGGAATGAATGTAGAATATAACTGCTCCTTTGGATATGAGTCCAAAAGAAGTCAGTATGCAAAATGAAAAACTCCATTGGACGTGATTCCAAAGAAAAGAATGCAGAAACGAAACTATTCCTTTGGATGCTTGTCCAAAGGAAACTACTACGCATCAATGACACAATCATGTTCGTCCAAAGAATTTCTTTTCAAGGTTCATTCAAAGCAAGAACAATACACAATAGAGTCTCCTTTCGACTATGTTGGATTACTGCGTCCAAAGAACATCTCTTTGCTTTTTCTTTTTGTTTTCTTTCCCCTTTTTGGCCCTTTGAACATGCGTCCAAAGATCTTGACACTACAAGATTTTTTTGATTTTGCTACTAATTTTAGCTACCATTTAAATTAGTAGCTAAATCCTAGCTAATTAACTAGAATATTATTTTTTTCTAGCTAAATTTAAGTTATTTCGATTTATACTTCTTATTACTATAAATTATAGAAAATAACTACAAATTTTAAAATTTTACTACAAATTCACTAAAATTATTTTCTTAGCTAATTTGTTACTTATGTCATGCCACCATTAATATTAGAGTAATTTTGTTGCTAATTATTATTGCTAGAAATTAGCTACAAAATAATATTAGATTTTAAAATTATCCACAAAATTATTTGGTAGCAAATTATAAATTTTACTATCATTTTTTATTTTCATCGTCCCAATATTTTTCATTTTAAACATTATTTTAAATATATGTATGTTATAATTATATATACTATTAATAAGGTGTTAATTTAAATAATGAAACTTTTAATATAGATTATATTATTTAAATGATGAAACTAATATAAATTTTAAATATTAGGAGACACTATTTTTTTATTTTTAATTCTTATATCTCTACTGCAAATGAAATAGTTGTATATTTAACTATTCCTTTGAAAGCATAATGTCTTCAAATAATAATATAAGTACTTGAAACACTAAATTCAACCGTACCTTTAGCATCTAAATTTTTTAGAAAGTATATTATTTATACAATATTTTCTACAATACTTATTATAATACTATTTTTTATTTATCGTTTTTACTACATTCCTTATTTCATAAGGCACTTATTTTTCTTAACTTTTATCTCTCTTGGTTGTATAATTTTTTTTATATAAAAGAAATTATCATGTAGCAGATTGATGAAATATGGGAACCATGAAAGAGGAACCTCAAGGAAGAATGGATGGCATAGAAACTAAAGCACTTCAAGGTCCCATGACAAGGGACAAGATGGGAACAATAACAAAGGAAGTCCTTAAGGAGATAGGCCTCCCCATGGGTCAATGAGTATCCAATGGAGAGTCCACTAGAGCCCAACCCTTTATAACTTTTGGGCTTGTACTTTGACCTTTTAAATAATTAGGATACTTGTTTAGCTTGCTTTCTTTGTATTTTTTTTCATTGGGCCAAGTAGGTCTCAGAGCTTGAGACGATGCTAGTGACTAATTCCTCGGTCAACTCGCTTAGTCCTTGTTTGGCTTGCACCTTGGCTTTATGCCCAAGACCGTTAGGCTATCTCAACCTCTAAGCATAGCTAAAGTGTGTAGTTAGGAGAACTATATAAGAATTTTTCGTGCTTAGTGTAAGTAACCTTTGATAAATGTAAGACTTCAGTTGCAAGGAACCAGAAAGATGATTTTCTCATATTATTCTTGAGCAAGAACCTTCATTTTTTTCAAGTTTCCATAAGGATTGTGGCAAATTTTAATCCTTTTTTCTAATCCGCCATGTTTCAGTGACGAGTTCCCTTTCTCAAATCTACTTTCATTTTGTACCTTTTTCTTCTTATTTTTGGCAACTTCCTAGTTTCAATTTTTGTACTTGAATCGTTAAGGGAATGTGATTCATGTGGACCCAAGGAGCACATTATACACCAAAATTAGATTGAGAGACTAGAATTTAAATAGTACATTTAAATCAGAGTCTTATCATAATGGGTACCAAAGCTTTGGATTAAATTTCCTATTGAAGAAAGCGTTGTCCAAATTGCAACGCTAAATAATGCTTTTCAAATTGACGAATCTAAAAATTATAAGTTTGGGGGACAACACTCGTATTACTTAAACTTATCTTACGACATTAGTATTGGTGTAAGTATTTGGAAGAACTTATGAAAAAATAGTGTATAATTTGTTAATAAGTTTGTTTTCAATTTATTTCAATAAACTATTTAGAATAATTTATGAAAATTGCTTACAATTTATATGAAAATAGTTTAACTTGTTTCCATTTCGATTATATAAACATTTTTTTTATATAAGAGCTCATACGATAAACAATTTTTCAATAGATCCTTTATTAAGTTATTTACCCAAATGGACCACAAAGGTAATGCTTGTTGAGGTACTCATACACTTTTTAAATTTCCAATAGCCTTCCTTCTCTCAACCTCTCCAACAAGGTACATTTCAAATTTAGATTAAGCCACGTGCAACTTGAGCTCCAAACTTGTTAGCAGAACAATCATAGATGCAAACACATGCATAAGGTCCACGGCCAAGGCACTTTCCAATGCCTTCAACATTTCTATATAAAAGGATGCAATCATTTTCACATTTTGCAGCATTGCAGTTTGTTGGGTCTAACACTTTTTGACATTTTTGTGTATCAGTTGCTTCACTTGTCCTCGAAATAACTGAAAAATACAAAAGCAAGGTTAGAACAAATTGTTGAAGAATGAAAGTTTTGCAGGCCATAGTGCAGGATGTTAAGAAATTGGTAATTGTAAAATTGGCAAACCTAAAACAACAAGGGTAAAGGCAAAAATAAGTGCAAGAGAAAGTTTAGCCATCTCCAACAAATGCAATATCAATAACACCAAGCTTTATTCTTAATGGTTTTTTGTGTACTTTTATGTTAGTAAAATATAAAAATACATGTTTATATAGACTAAATAGTTTGTCAAAATTATATATAAATTGTATTAATGTAATACCAACACATAAGAAACTATAGTTCAAAAGATAAAGATTGTATGGTATTGGTCAATGGTCAAATGTATTATTAGCTATAGGTCAATGGATTGTTATATATGTTGTAAGTCAATGGTCAATTGTGTCGCAACCTGAGGTCACGACGGATAACCGACTCTCTTTGCATATCTCAGCCGAGTGCCTCCCGGCTATCTGGAGTCGCCACCTAAGTTTTTCTGGAACCTAGGAAAACCTAAGGAAAGGCGGGTCTGTCGTCAGAGTTATGGGTTCGGGAGTTGGTTACATGCAAGAGGGGATGCAGGGGCCCCCAAGCGTGTCTATCACTCGATAGTTACCCTTGGTTAGCTGTATGGGAGCGGGATGGTGTTTGTATATGGGTGGTGTTCTTGAGTTCTTACGTTTTAGGCTGGCGGTTGTAGGGTGTGGGGTCATTGACTTGATAGAGGTGTGCCCTCTAGGCCTACATACCTCGGCTGCAGAGGGTTCAAAGTCTACGTAGTTCTGGCTTTTAGATGGGTAAGGGTTAGGTTGAATTGGATCTCGTCATAATTGCCGAGTCGTGCCTTGTCTAGGGATTCGGCCGAGACGTCTTCGGCCTTAGATGGGGGATTAGGTTCTATTCCGGGGTCGGTGTATGTCGGGCTAGGTGGGATTCGGGGAGGATCTTGCTTGGTGATACAAATTTATGTTAAATTAATTAAGAGAAGAAAGGGAGTTAACCAACCCTGGGACGCCGAAAGGAGTGAACGAGTCTTGATCGGTCTAGACTTGGGTGAAGGGAGTCGACCAATCTGGACGTCGGAGTAAGTGGGCGAGCGTGGATCAGCCTAGACTTAGGGCGCTTCCTCCTATCTTTAGCAGTCGTCAGTTTTTCTTCCTTTCTTTGCCTTTCTTGCCTTTCTTGCCTTTCTTTCTTTCTTGTGATTTTTCCCCCCCTCTTGTGATTTTTTTCTCCTCTCTTGTGATTTTTTTTTCCTCTCTTGTGATTTTTTCTCCTTTTTTCATTCGCAGTGAGGTCTTATATAGGCTACGAAATGGGCTTGGATCTCTCTCCTGATGAGAGAATATTTTATTATATTTTATTTTGAATTTTGAATGTTTAACAGATTTATCCCTGATTCTTGGGAAGAGAGGATATTTTATTTTAAATTTTGAAAAGCTGACAGATTTATCTCAAATATTTTATTATTTTATATTTTAATTTTGAATATTTAACAGATTTATCCCTGATTCTTGGGAAGAGAGGATATTTTATTTTGAATTTTGAAAAGCTGACAGGTTTATCTCGAATATTTTATTATTTTATATTTGAATTTTGAATATTTAACAGGTTTATCCCCTGTTTGTTGATAACGTATAAAATCTTCAAGATTTTATTTGTTATTAGTTAAGGGAACACCAGCTTGTGGTTGTTGGTTGATAACATATAAAATCTCCAAGATTTTATTGTTATCGGTTAAGGGAAAGTCAACTCTGGTTGTTTGGGCCGGACAGTTTTGGGGTATGACAGTGGCCCCCTCTTTATTTAGGTTTTTCCTGAAAAGGATGTAATCCTTTTCTTGGATAAGCGTAAATAAAGATAGAGGTGAGGATGGGGGGTGGTTGATGTTTCCGTGAACATTTGGTAGTGGGCAAGGTATCACTAATTGGCACTCAACCATCTAAGTTTCACAAAGTACTTGGCAGCAGGCAAGGCACACACTGGCTGGTGCCCAACCCTCCAAGTTTCACAAAGTACCTGGCAGCAGGCAAGGCACACACTGGCTGGTGCCCAACCCTCCAAGTTTCACAAAGTACCTGGCAGCATGCAAGGCACACACTGGCTAGTGCCCAACCCTCCAAGTTTCACAAAGTACTTGGCAGCAGGCAAGGCACACACTGGCTGGTGCCCAACCCTCCAAGTTTCACAAAGTACCTGGCAGCAGGCAAGGCACACACTGGCTGGTGCCCAACCCTCCAAGTTTCACAAAGTACTTGGCAGCAGGCAAGGCACACACTGGTTGGTGCCCAACCCTCCAAGTTTCACAAAGTACCTGGCAGCAGGCAAGGCACACACTGGCTGGTGCCCAACCCTCCAAGTTTCACAAAGTACCTGGCAGCAGGCAAGGCACACACTGGCTGGTGCCCAACCCTCCAAGTTTCACAAAGTACCTGGCAGCGGGCAAGGCACCTTCGGCTGGTGCCCAACCCTCCAAGTTTCACAAAGTACATGGCAGCAGGCAAGGCACACACTGGCTGGTGCCCAACCCTCCAAGTTTCACAAAGTACCTGGCAGCAGGCAAGGCACACACTGGCTGGTGCCCAACCCTCCAAGTTTCACAAAGTACCTGGCAGCAGGCAAGGCACACACTGGCTGGTGCCCAACCCTCCAAGTTTCACAAAGTACCTGGCAGCAGGCAAGGCACACACTGGCTGGTGCCCAACCCTCCAGGTTTCACAAAGTACCTGGCAGCAGGCAAGGCACACACTGGCTGGTGCCCAACCCTCCAGGTTTCACAAAGTACTTGGCAGCAGGCAAGGCACACACTGGCTGGTGCCCCACCCTCCAAGTTTCACAAAGTATTTTTGAGTTTGTTATTATATTTTTGTGATGGTGGCAATTTTTAGGCCTTGGCGAGGTAAATGGGGTTATAACTGGGCCGGCTTATGAGATGGAGACGGCCTACGTGGGGCTGGCTGTGATGGAGTCGGTCTACGTGGGGTTGGCCGTGATGGATTCGGTCTACGTGGGGTTGGCCGTGATGGATTTGGTCTACGTGGGGCTGGCTGGGATGGAGACGGCCTACGTGGGGCTGGCTGGGATGGAGTTGGTCTAGCTGAAGGAGGAAAATGCTAGTCTTGCCGAGAGGGTGGAGTGCTTGGAAGGAGCCATCGTGGAGCCATGAAGATGGTTTCAACAAAGCCCTTAGGCAGATAGCTTTGTTGGCCCCAGATTTCGACCTCAGCCCATATGATATGGCTAAGGATGTTAAAGACGGGAGATTGATTTCCCTCTTGGATTGAACTTGTAATTGTAAAAACTTATTTATTAATGAAATGATTTTTTGGCATTTTTCCTTGTGTGTTTGTTTTTGTTTTGTTTTATTGCGTTTTCTGTTGATTGTTCATTAATGGCGTTTAGTTGGATTGGGGTATCAGTCTTGACTTGGGGTTTGGTTATAGTGTACATGGGGCAATGGTAGTAGGTTAATGGGTTCGATGCTTGGGACTGGTGTTGCAAGCAAACAATCTCTGTGCTCGGCTTAATGGAAGGGTTTTAATCAGTATTTAGGGAAAGTTATGGGCTAATGGGATCAATTCCTACAAGGGATGGTGACCTCTGAACTTGGCTTAGTGAATGGTTTGTGGCCATTATTCGTTAAGGAGTGGTGACTCGGGACTAAGAGGAATGCGGTTTCTGGATCTGATGTGTGTTGACTCTCACACTCGGATGAGAGCGAAGAGTTGGTATGGGTTGGTAGATGGTTTTGACTCAGAGTCGGCCTTGTGGTAGAGTAATGATAAGGGCCTTGGGAAGGTGGATTGAAGACGTGAGGGATAGCCATTGGATTATAGATGGATGGATAGCCTGTCCTTCTAGACTTGGCTTAGTGGAGTGATGACCTAATGTTTTCTAACTCGGTTTAGTGGGTGATTCCGACTCAGACTCGGCCTTGGGGAAGGCGGCTTGAGGGTGAGATGGAAGCGGTGCCGAGTTGTTTTTGGTTTCTTTGGGGGTCCGAGACAGACTCGGTGCCGCGATGGACTCGGCCCGACTCTTCCTGGATTTTGGAAAACTACCAGTCTTTCGACATGTTTGGAAATGTATTTTGTTTACGATGATTTTAGCATATCTTAAGCAAAGGTAAGGAGAAGAGAGAAGAAGGAAAAGAAAGAGTCTTATTATTTTGAAAAGATTACAATCATTTTAGGCAATGAAATGAAAACTACTTAGACTATGTTTCCCTTGATCTTCCGCTGTCCTGGCAAGGGTCTTCGCTTACCGCCGTGTCTTCTGGGGTATTTCAGGGATAGAACATTCTAACCGCGTCTGCATTGACGGGGTAGGCTAGGTCTTGTCCCTCGGCGTTGGTTAAAATCAATGCTCCTCCAGAGAAAGCCTGTTTCACCACGTATGGCCCCTCATAGTTAGGTGCCCATTTACCCCTTTGGTCTTTGATGTTGGGCAGAACCTTTTTTAGCACCATGTCCCCTTTTTGGAAGACACGGGGCTTTACCTTCTTATCGAACGCAGCTCTTTTTTATCCGTTCTTGGTATAGTTGGCCGTGGCACAGAGCGGTGAGTCACTTTTCCTCGATGAGGTTTAATTGGTCGAAACGTTGTTGAACCCACTTGGTCTCGTCCAACTCAGCTTCGGCCAGTACCCTTAGGGAAGGTATTTCTACCTCTACTGGTAGGACTGCTTCCGTGCCATATACCAATAGTATGGGGTTGCCCTGTGGATGTTAAATGGAGGTACGGTATCCATGCAAAGGCGTAGGGTAACATCTCGTGCCAATCCTTGTAAGTGACCACCATCTTTTGTATTATCTTTTTCAGATTTTTATTGGCCGCTTCTACTGCTCCGTTCATTTTGGGACGATAAGGTGTGGAATTGTGGTGGGTGATGCGGAATTGTTCACAGAGCTCTGTCATCATCTTGTTGTTGAGATTGGTGCCGTTATGCGTGATGATGTGAGCGGGGAGGCCAGATCGACATATGATGTCCCTCTTGATAAACCGTATACCGTCTTTTACGGAACCGAGGGATAGGAGGATGCTTCTACCCATTTGGTGAAGTAATCGATGGCTACCAATATGAACCCGTGCCCGTTGGATGCTTTTTGGCTCGATGGGGCCTATCACGCCGATGCCCCACATGGAGAATGGCCGGAGCGGTGAGGTTGTGTAGTGTGGATGGGGCAAGCGTTGAGGCGGTTGGCGTGTATTTGGCATTTTGCGCATTTTCGGACATGTTGGTAGCAATCTGCCTCCATCCTGGGTCCAGTAGTAACCTGCCCGGAGTATTCTGGGCGAGCTAGGGCATGTCCGTTTCCGTGAGTGCGAATATTCCTCGTGTACTTCCTCGAGAATTTGCTTAGCTTCTTGTTCATCTACACATCGGAGAAGTGTCATATCGGCATTTCTTTTTTGTAGAGCGTGGTCCCGCTTTTTAGCGGGAAGTTGGAAGCCAGCGTCGTAGAGTTCGTTTTTGTTTTGGGCGTCCTCGGGATACTTGCCAGTCTCGAGGTACCTCTTTATGTCGGTACCATGGTTCCGTGTCACTCGGCGTTCTTTGTTTCTCGGGAAAGGCATTGGCAATACGCGGTTTGCCAGGGCTGTTGTCGGACTTGGATTACCATTTCTGTCCTTCGCTTATCCGTACCATGGCGGATAAGGTGGCGAGGCGTCGCATTGCCTGATTTTCCTCACGGTGGACGTGGCTGAAGGTGATCGCTTCGAATGCTGATATGATTTCCTTTGCGTAGTCATAGTACGGGATCAATTTGGTATCCCTCGTTTCCCATTCTCCACGGAGTTGGTAGATAACTAGTGCTGAGTCTCCGAAAACCCTAAGTTTCTTTACTTGGTGGTCTAAGGCCATTAAGAGTCCCATAGTGCATGCTTCGTATTCGGCCATGTTGTTGGTACAGTCAAAGCCTAACTTAGCAGCGAAAGGGAAACACTGGTTGTTTGGTGAAATTAGAACAGCTCCGATCCCATTCCCAACGATATTAGAGGCTCCGTCGAACCACATTGTCCACTCGTCACCGTGTTGGTCCCTGGTCCCACCGAGGCGGTCATGAGGTGCTCGTCTGGGAACTCATGGCTCCATGGTTCCGTGTCTGGCGAGGGGTGATAAGCGAGTTGGTCGGCTAGGGCGCTCCCTTTGACGGCGGTTTGGTTTACGTAAAGAATGTCATATTCGGATAGGGCCATTTGCCAACGTGCGATCCGTCCGGTGAGGGCGGGCTTTTCGAAGATATACTTGACCGGGTCGTTCTTGGCCACTAACCAAGTCGTGTGGGCTATCATGTATGGTCTGAGTCTTTTGGCGGCCCAAACGAGGGGCCTGCAACAAAGTCCGTTCGAGTCTTTGAGTACCTTGTCTTGCAATCGGTGAACTTTTTGCTCAAGTAGTAGATCGCGTGCTCCTTTTTGCCGGAGGCATCTCGCTGACCTAGCATACCGCCCATGGATTCTTCTAATACAGTGAGATACAGTATTAGGGGTCGTCCTGGCGTGGGTGGTACGAGTACTGGGGGATTTTCTAGGTAGTGTTTGATTTTTTCGAAGGCTTTTCGGCATTCTCAGATCCCATTCTTTTCTTTGCTTCTTTCGCAAGAGTTTGAAAATAGGGCTACAGGTGTGGTCATTGGGAAATGAAGCGGGATATGAAATTCACTGCCTTGAAACCCCCCGACCTCCGCTTCGTTCTAGGGGGTGGCATTTCTTTAATGGCCCTCACCTTGTCTGGGTCTACTTTGATACCGTCCTTATTGACTACGAAACCGAGCAACTTGCCCGTTTTTACCCGAAGGTGCATTTGGCGGGGTTTAATCGAAGTTTGTACTTGCGGAGTCTGATGAAGAGTTTTCGCAAGTCCTCTATATGCTGCTCGATTGTTTTTGATTTTGCGATCATATCGTCCACGTAAACTTCAATTTCTTTGTGCATCATGTCGTGAAATAGGGCTACCATGGCTCGCTGGTATGTTGCGCCCGCGTTCTTGAGTCCGAAGGGCATTACCTTGTAACAGAAGGTCCCCCATAGCGTGATGAACGTGGTCTTTTCTTGGTCTTCTGGGAGCATCATGATTTGGTTGTATCCTGAGAATCCGTCCATGAATGAGAAGAAGGCGTGTTGGGCGGTATTGTCGACGAGGATGTCAATGTGAGGTAGTGGGAAGTTATCTTTAGGACTGGCTTTGTTCAGATCCCTATAATCTACGCACATGCGTACTTTTCCATCTTTTTTAGGCACTGGCACTATGTTGGCCACCCATTTAGGATAGTGGGCTACTGCGAGGAACCCTGCATTCCATTGTTTCTCTACTTCCTCCTTGATCTTGAGGGCTACCTCGGGTCTCATCCTCCGTAGTTGTTGCCTGATCGGAGTAACTCCCGGAAGTAGAGGTAATCGATGTTCAACAATCTGTCGGTCTAGGCCGGGCATGTCTTGGTATGACCAAGCGAAGATGTCTGCGTATTCTTCTAGGAGTTCGAGGAGTTTGGTCTTGGATGCTGGGGGGATTTGTCTGCCTATGCGGATTTCCCTCCCGCCTATCTCTTTCTGCAGGCTCACGCTTTCGAGGTCCTCTACGGGGGCCTCGAATCTTGGTTTTTCTTTGTTCCTATCGCGTTCTATGTCTTCCAGGGCTTCAGTGTCGATGTTCTCGTCTGGTGTGTCAGGGAGGTCGAGTTCTTCATTTCCTGGGCGCGAATCGTTTATTGGGCTGTTTTCGTTTTTAGAGAAGATTTTTAGCGTGAAAGAGAAGAAAAGGGACGAAAATGAAGACATGCTAAAATTTAATTGGAAAGGTCTGGATGGTTTTTACAAGCACGATATGAAAAAGAAATCAAAACAAATTACATTTCCATTAAGTCTAGGTCTAGTAGTTCCTCTACGGTCCAGTTGGTGAGTTCTGCTTGTGTAGCCTGTACCCAAGGTGCTTGGTCTTGCGTCCTTCTGCGATTGCTGACACGCTTCCTAAATGCGAAGGGGGTCCTCGAGTGTTTCCATAGGTGTCGCTTGCACGATATCCTATTCGTATCGCCTTGGGTTTTCCTTATCCGGATGGGGTAGGCGTACTGTTAGTTGGGGGCCTAATCCTTTGCCTACTGATATCCTTCCTTGATCATGATTTGCAAGGCCGCTTTCTTGAGGGGACATGGCGTCCCCTGGTCCCTCGTCATTGTCGATCTCTAATGACTGTAGGGAGGTTTCGAGGGCTTCCTCGTCTCCTTCGATATATTCTTGGGGGCGGGAGTGGTGATCACGAGTTCTTTCTCCCCCGGGATGCTGATGATGCGATGATCAGCGATGAATTTCACCTGTTGGTGGAGGGAAGATGGAACAGCCCGGGCGTGTATCCAAGGTCGCCCAAGGAGGCAGTCAGAGAGGTCGGGCGGATGTCCATGACTTGGAAGTCAATGTTGAACAGGACCGGCCCAATGAGGAAGGGTAAGGAGACCTCTCCCATGACTTCTCGCTTTGATCCGTCGAATGCTCGTACTATTATGGAGCTAGCTTTTAACCGGCGTTCAGTGAAAGAGTTTGTCAATGTAGTCTTGGGAGGACATTTAGGGAGGAGCCGTTATCTACTAGGACTCTAGCGATCATGTAACCCCCACATTTTACCGAGATGTGAAGTGGCTGGTTGTGGCCCTTTCCTTCTTTGGGTATCTCATCCTCAGAGAAAAGGTTAGGTGGCCTTTACTGGTGATGTTGCTTGACCAAAGTGCCAAATTTTTTCAGTAGTTATGTTATGAGCCACGTGAGCGCCCCTATAGGACCTTCGGGAGGAGGTTACGGTGGGCCTCCGAATGAAGTAATTGAGGGACAAGAGTGAGATTCGTGCCGGGGTCTTATTCATTTGGTCGAGGAGCTGATGCTCGCTACGCCTTATGATCTTCAAGAATTCTTCTTCCTCCTTTCTCGGTGTTGGAAGCAGGCGCATTGGAGGTTGGAGGCTTTGTGCCTCGGAGAGCTTCAGTGTGTAGATGCGCCCGCTTACGGTGAGGCCTCCTTCCTCGGCTATGTTAATGACCTCCCTTGCGGGTTCCATTTCGGGAGGTGCGGGCTCATATAACCAAGGCACAAAGATGGTTATCCCGATAGGTTGGTTGGGGTGTGATATTGATAGTGAGGAAGGGCTGGTCATTTGTATCGGATCGTAGTAGATAATGACAGGTTCCCTTTGGGGTTCCTGCCCTATCACTCAGCTGCGACTTGGGGTGTGATCACGCTTTCCGTATACGCTGCAGGGCGCGTGATCAAGGTGTTGATTGATGCCCCCTCATGGGGCGGGAGAGGGTTGGTACTTACATTGGGCTTGTTTGGTTCCAACTTGAGCCATCCTTGCTCCAAGAGGTCTTGTACCTTGTGTTTAAAAGCCCAACAATTCTCCGTGGTATGGCCTGGGCCTCCCTCATGGTATTCGCACTTAGCAGTTGGGTTGTAATTCCGAGGGTATGGGGGTTCTAGGGGTCGAAGTGGCACGGTTGAGATCATCTGCTTTTGGAGTAGTTGGTGGAGAAGGGCCGTGTATGACATTGGTATGGGGTAAAGTTCCTCCCGAGGCGATTTGTCCCTGGGGTCTTGGGCGTTTGTTGCCTCGGCCTTTCTTGGAGTTTGAGGTCTTGGGGAAATGATTATTCCTGAAGGGCTGAGGGTTATTGGCGTAGTGTTTGGTCCTCCGCCAGATACGGCATTGGCTTCCCCTTTCTTCTTTTCGGGCAAGAATTTTCTTGGTGAGTTGGTGGGGTGATTGGTAAATTTTCCCCGCTTGATTCCTATCTCGATTCGCTCCCCTACGGTCACCAAGTCCGCAAAGTTGGAGGCGACACTTCCCACAGTTTTGTCGTAGAAGAGGGCCGGCAATGTTTCGATGAACATGGAGACCATCTCTTTTTCCGTTAGGGGAGGTTTGACTTGTGCCGCTAGCTCGCGCCATCGTTGTGCATAGTCCTTAAATCCTTCGGAGTCGGGTTTCTTCCGCCTCTGCCTTTGAGCGGGTTTGGACTGCTTCCGATAGGATTTTCCTTTCTTGCTCTTTCAGGAGCTCATTGGAGAGGTTGGCCCTTGTGAGTTCTTCTTCTAGAATGGACAATTTCCCTTGGAGTCGGTGGAGTTGCTTCTGCTGTTCGGCTTCTTTCTCGCGTGCCTCTAGAAGTGCCTTCTCGAGTCGTTCCTTGTCTTTGGTTACTTGGTCACGCTCGGCCTTTCTCGTGCACATTGCTTGGTCGGCAGCTCTAAGGCAACTGCTGACCCTTAATCGAAGCCTCGTGCTCTACCCCGGCCTTTTTGGTGATTTAGGTCATTTACATGTCTTTCGTGGTAGACTCTCCTCTAGTGCCTCCTCGAAGTTTTCGCCCAATGTGCCCTTTCGGCCTTTGTCCGATCCAGGGGATCTTTTGAGCTTTTCAACTTCGAGGGTTTCACGGACTTAAATGACGGTTTGGGTGCTTTGGGATCCTGAGATAGACTCTTGTCCCAAGGAGTTTGAGTTCTTTGGCCCGTTTTTCTACCCACTGGCGGTATTCTGCCGAGGCTCCGCAGCTTCGGAGTTTTTCTGAAGTTCCCCTCTTGGTTGGATTGTTCCAAGCGCGTCGTATTTTCCGATGGTGGACCCCTTCTCGTACCTCGGGCCCCCGTGAGTACGGCGGCGTCATGGCCTTTTCTCGATGGTGGGACTATTATTGGGTAGCTTTGCCTGTCGGATTGCCACCCGATTCCGGGTTGTAATTGATGCTCCTTGTGTTCCTAGTAAAGGTACGTTCGGGCAACCTTCACATTTGATGATGATGTGCTGCCTTTCATTCCATGGCAGGTACCAACGGATGGATCTTTCGGTTGCTTTTTAGAACTTTTGAGTCCACTCTTCGTTGGTCTGGTGGGCACCCAACACCATTTGAAATTTTCTATGGGGCAAAGGGTGCGGTGTTTGCCTTTGGAAGAGATGGGAGGTCATCCAAAGGTATAAGAGGGGGTGCAGCCCCTTAAGACTCCTCGTCTCTGTTCGCCACATTGGTGGAGGGGTAGTATGTGTCTGCCAGATCGCCATGGTGGGGTTTTCCCCCTTGTTTCTTTTGGCCAGAATACTTCCATGGCTGGGCGGCCCACATGATTTTCTGCTGCGGGAATAGGAAAATCCCATAAATTAGTAGTCGAGAGTGTTGATGAAGGTGGGCCAATCTTTTTACTAGTTGGAGATGTTCAAGCCTTTGTTCCGTAGGTCCTGGGAGGCCCTCGGTGCCATAAGCGCTTCTTTATGCTTGCGACCAGATCTGCGCTTCAGGGGACTTTCAAGAGGCGGGCTATGGTGCCCGGGGACGGGGCTGCTCTTGGTGGAAATATAGCGTTCCTTCTCCTGGGGTAGGCCGAGGAGACGTTCATACTCTTCTATTGTGGGGGCTATCCGAAGTCTTTGCAAGGTGAAACATCTGGCCGGTGCGTCATAGTACTGCACCAGGGCTTTGTAGGGCCTCGGCACTGGTTTCAATGTCCAGTGGAGGTGTAGGAGATTGCCATGTATCTTGTCAAAGTTGGTACGCCATTGCCCTTTGAGGTGGCTGCCAAGGTCATGGAGGTGTGCAGTTCCCATTGCCCGAACTGGGACGGGATATCCTACTCTACCTTGTTGAGGATGTAATCCGGTTACCATTTTAGAAAGTCCGTCGTTAGTCAAGGCCGACTTGTGCGGGGCTTAGGGTTCCGCTTGTGGGGACAGTTCGGTTGCTAAGGTTTTGGTGGGTATGATTGGACTCGGGTTTGGGGTTAGATCCGGTTTACCCAGGTTTGGTTTGACTCGAGTTTAGGATTCGGGCCGAGTAGACTTGGCGGTTAGATTTAGATTTAGGCTTAGTCTGATATAGGTTCGGTCTGACTTGGACATAGGTTTGGTTTTGGCTTAGGTTCAGTCTGACTCAGATCCGGACTTGGCCGAGTGGACTTGACTACCGACTGAAGTTTTTGGGCTAGGGACTCCGGTTAAGGACTCGGACTAAGTTTTACCTAACTGGGACTAAGGCTCATGACTCGGACTAAGGTTTAGCTAATTGACTTGGTCTAAGGTTTATGACTCGGATTAGGTTTGGCTAGACTGGACTAGGTTTTACGATTTCGGAGTAGGGTTTGGTTAGCTTGGACTAGGGTTTATGACTCCGGGCTAAGGTTCAACCGACTAAGGCTAAGGTTTACCGATTGACTTGGTATAAGGTTTATGACTCGGACTAAGGTTTGGGTAAGCGGACTAGGTCTAAGTTTTATGACTCGGATTAGGGTTTGGCTAGACTGGACTAAGTTGTACGACTCGGATTAGGGTTTGGCTAGACTGGACTAAGTTGTACGACTCGGATTAGGGTTTGGTTAGCTTGGACTAAGGTTTACGACTCGGGCTAAGGTTCAATCGACTAAGATTCATGACTCGGGCTAAGGTTCAGCTGATTGTCTTGGTCCGACTCGAACTAAGGTTTAGTTGGTTGACTAGGTCTGAATTTTATGACTCGGATTAGGGTTTGGCTAGACTGGACTAAGTTGTACGACTCGGAGTAGGGTTTGGTTAGCTTGGACTAGGGTTTATGACTCGGGCTAAGGTTCAACCGACTAAGGCTAAGGTTTAGCTGATTGACTTGGTATAAGGTTTATGACTCGGACTAAGGTTTAGTTGGTGCGACTAGGTCTAAGTTTTATGACTTCTGATTAGGGTTTGGCTAGACCGGACTAAGTTTACGACTCGGATTAGGGTTTGGTTAGCTTGGACTAAGGTTTACGACTCGGGCTAAGGTTCAATCGACTAAGATTCATGACTCGGGCTAAGGTTCAGCTGATTGTCTTGGTCCGACTCGAACTAAGGTTTTAATTGATTGACTTTAGTTAAGGTTTGAGTTTTTTTTTTTGAAGGATCCCCCAAGGTTCTCACCATTTGAATTTCTACTTCCTCACCATTAGGCTCCTGGGTCTATGGACTCCCCGAGGTTTCCAGCACGATCAGGATCAATTCCCGTGATGTTCTTTGGCTCCCCCAGTCATCAGCCCCAGTGTGGGACTATCACGGCCACCGCACAGGGGTACCGCTACACGCCCGCACTCCCTAGCTCTCAGGTCCGGGAATAGGACTGCGCTCATGGATATATTTGCTCTCTGACCCCCCCGTTTTTTTTTTTTTGGAAGATCGCCTCTATGTGCACCCGTCCCCCACAAATAAAGAATAATAGAAGCAATAATGGTCATCTATCCTATGATTCCATGCAATACAGACGAAAGACGAATAAAGCTAAATCATGCAAGATATAATATCACAAGCATCATCCCTCTCTGGGCAAGGCTAACCTAATAGGGCTCAACTCTCTTAGAAAATCCCCAGTGGAGTCGCCATCTGTCGCAACCTGAGGTCACGACGGATAACCGACTCTCTTTGCATATCTCAAATTAGAAGTGCCTCCCAAGGCTTATTCTGAGTCGCCACCTAAGTTTTTTCTCGGAACCTAGGAAAACCTAAGGAAAGGCGGGTCTGTCGTCAGAGTTATGGGTTCGGGAGTTGGTTACATGCAAGAGGGGATGCAGGGGCCCCCATGCGTGTCTATCACTCGATAGTTACCCTTGGTTAGTTGTATGGGAGAGGGATGGTGTTTGTATATGGGTGGTGTTCTTGAGTTCTTACGTTTTTAGGCTGGCGGTTATAGGGTGTGGGGTCATTGACTTGATAGAGGGTGTGCCCTACAGGCCTAATACCTTACCGCAGAGGGTTCAAAGTCTACGTAGTTCTAGCTTTTAGATGGGTAAGGGTTAGGTTGAATTGGATCTCGTCATAATTGCCGAGTCGTGCCTTGTCTAGGGATTCGGGGCCGAGACGTGCTCGGCCTTAGATGGGGATTAGGTTCTATTCCGGTCGGTGTATGTCGGGCTAGGTGGGATTCGGGGAGGATCTTGCTTGGTGATACAAATTTATGTTAAATTAATTAAGAGAAGAAAGGGAGTTAACCAACCCGGACGCCGTCGAAAGGAGTGAACGAGTCTTGATCGGTCTAGACTTGGGTGGAGGGAGTCGACCAATCTGGACGTCGGAGTAAGTGGGCGAGCGTGGATCAGCCCTAGACTTAGGGGCGCTTCCTCCTATCTTTAGCAGTCGTCAGTTTTTCTTCCTTTCTTTGCCTTTCTTGCCTTTCTTGCCTTTCTTTCTTTCTTGTGATTTTTCCCCCCCTCTTGTGATTTTTTTCTCCTCTCTTGTGATTTTTTTTTCCTCTCTTGTGATTTTTTCTCCTTTTTTCATTCGCAGTGAGGTCTTATATAGGCTACGAAATGGGCTTGGATCTCTCTCCTGATGAGAGAATATTTTATTATATTTTATTTTGAATTTTGAATGTTTAATGATTTATCCCCGATTCTTGGGAAGAGAGGATATTTTATTTTAAATTTTGAAAAAGCTGATGATTTATCTCAAATATTTTATTATTTTATATTTTAATTTTGAATATTTAACAGATTTATCCCTGATTCTTGGGAAGAGAGGATATTTTATTTTGAATTTTGAAAAGCTGACAGGTTTATCTCGAATATTTTATTATTTTATATTTGAATTTTGAATATTTAACAGGTTTATCCCCTGTTTGTTGATAACGTATAAAATCTTCAAGATTTTATTTGTTATTAGTTAAGGGAACACCAGCTTGTGGTTGTTGGTTGATAACATATAAAATCTCCAAGATTTTATTGTTATCGGTTAAGGGAAAGTCAACTCTGGTTGTTTGGGCCGGACAGTTTTGGGGTATGACAAATTGTATGAGTTGTAAGTCAATGGTCTATTATATGAGTTGTCTACCAATGGTCAGTTGTATTACTTATAACTCAAAATGGTCAATTGGATGAGTTAATTGTTAGAATGCCTCAAATTGTCAGCTCTTTAAAGAGAACTAGCTCTTTAAAGATAACTATCTTGGTAACTTAATGACACATTTATCAATATATACTATTAATAAAGTGTTTATTTAAATAATGAGACTTTTAATATATATTGTACTATTTAAACGATGAAACTGATTTAAAATTTGAAATATTAGGTGACACTATTTTTTTATTTTTAATTCTTATATCTCTACTACAAATGGAATAGTTGTATATTTAACTACGCCTTTGGAAGCATAATATGTCTTTAAATAAAAATATAAGTAATTGAAACTCTAAATTCAACAGTACCTTTAGTATCTAAATTTTTTGGAAAGTATATTATTTATACAATATTTTCTACAATACTTATTATAATACTATTTTTTATTTATCATTTTTACTACATTGCTTATTCATAAGGCACTTATTTTTCTTAACTTTTATCTCTCTTGCTTGTATAATTTTTTTATCTAAAAAAAATTCTCATGTAGTAGACTAATGCAATATGGGAACCATAAAAGAGGAACCTCAAGGAAGAATGGAAGGTCACATGACAGGGGATAGGATAGGAACAATAATAGAGGAAGTGCTTAAGAAGATGGGCCTCTCCATGAGTCAATGAGTGACCAATGGAGAGTCCACTAGAAGCCCAACCCTTTATAACTTTTGGGCTTGTACTTTGACCTTTTAAATCATTATGATACTTGTTTAGCTTGCTTTCTTTGTATTTGTTTTCATTGGGCCAAGTAGGCCTGATAGCTTGAGACGATGTTAGTGACTAATTCTTCGATCGACCATTTTAGTCCTTGTTTGGCATGCACCTTGGCTTTATGCCCAAGACCGTTAGGCTATCTCAACCTCTAAGCTTAGCTAAAGTGTGTAGTTAGGAGAACTATATAAGAATTTTTCGTGCTTAGTGTAAGTAACCTTTGATAAATGTAAGACTTCAGTTGCAAGGAACCAGAAAGATGATTTTCTCATATTATTCTTGAGCAAGAACCTTCATTTTTTTCAAGTTTCCGTAAGGATTGTGGCAAATTTTAATCCTTTTTTCTAATCCGCCATGTTTCAGTGACGAGTTCCCTTTCTCAAATCTACTTTCATTTTGTACCTTTTTCTCGTTATTTTTGGCAACTTCCTAGTTTCAATTTTGGTACTTGAATCGTTAAGGGAATGTGATTCATGTGGACCCAAGGAGCACATTATACACCAAAATTAGATTGAGAGACTAGCATTTAAATAGTACATTTAAATCAGAGTCTTATCACAATAGGTACCAAAGCTTTGGATTAAATTTCCTATTGAAGAAAGCGTTGTCCAAATTGCAACACTAAATAATGCTTTTCAAATTGACGAATCTAAAAATTCTAAGTTTTGGGGACAACACTCGTATTACTTAAACTTATCTTACGACATTAGTATTGGTGTAAGTATTTGGAAGAACTTATGAAAAAATAGTGTATAATTTGTTAATAAGTTTGTTTTCAATTTATTTCAATAAACTATTTAGAATAATTTATGAAAATTGCTTACAATTTATATGAAAATAGTTTAACTTGTTTCCATTTCGATTATATAAACATTTTTTTTATATAAGAGCTCATACGATAAACAATTTTTCAATAGATCCTTTATTAAGTTATTTACCCAAATGGGCCACAAAGGTAATGCTTGTTGAGGTACTCATACACTTTTTAAATTTCCAATAGCCTTCCTTCTCTCAACCTCTCCAACAAGGTACATTTCAAATTTAGATTAAGCCACGTGCAACTTGAGCTCCAAACTTGTTAGCAGAACAATCATAGATGCAAACACATGCATAAGGTCCATGGCCAAGGCACTTTCCAGTGCCTTCAAAATTTCTATATAAAAGGATGCAATCATTTTCACATTTTGCAGCATTGCAGTTTGTTGGGTCTAACACTTTTTGACATTTTTGTGTATCAGTTGCTTCACTTGTCCTCGAAATAACTGAAAAATACAAAAGCAAGGTTAGAACAAATTGTTGAAGAATGAAAGTTTTGCAGGCAACAGTGCAGGATGTTAAGAAATTGGCAATTGTAAAATTGGCAAACCTAAAACAACAAGGGTAAAGGCAAAAATAAGTGCAAGAGAAAGTTTAGCCATCTCCAACAAATGCAATATCAATAACACCAAGCTTTATTCTTAATGGTTTTTTGTGTACTTTTATGTTAGTAAAATATAAAAATACTTGTTTATATAGACTAAATAGTTTGTCAAAATTATATATAAATTGTATTAATGTAATACCAACACATAAGAAACTATAGTTCAAAAGATAAAGATTGTATGGTATTGGTCAATGGTCAAATGTATTATTAGCTATAGGTCAATGGATTGTTATATATGTTGTAAGTCAATGGTCAATTGTATGAGTTGTCTACCAATGGTCTATTATATGAGTTGTCTACCAATGGTCAGTTGTATTACTTATTACTCAAAATGGTCAATTGGATGAGTTAATTATTAGAATGCCTCAAGTTGTCAGCTCTTTAAAGAGAACTATCTTGGTAACTAAATGACACATTTATCAATACATACTATTAATAAGGTGTTTATTTAAATAATGAAACTTTTAACATATATTATACTATTTAAACGATGAAACTGATTTAAAATTTGAAATATTAGGTGACACTATTTTTTTATTTTTAATTCTTATATCTCTACTGCAAATGGAATAGTTGTATATTTAACTATGCCTTTGAAAGCATAATGTCTTCAAATAATAATATAAGTAATTGAAACTCTAAATTCAACATTACCTTTAGCATCTAAATTTTTTGGAAACTATATTATTTATACAATATTTTCTTCAATACTTATTATAATACTATTTTTTATTTATCGTTTTTTCTACATTGTTTATTTCGTAACGCACTTATTTTTCTTAACTTTTATCTCTTGGTTGTATAATTTATTTACTTTTTAATATTCTCATGTAGTAGACTAATGAGAATAAGGGAACCATGGAAGAGGAACCTCAAGGAAGAATGGATGGTATAAAGACTAAAGCACTTCAAGGCCCCCTGACAGGGGATAGGATGGGAAGAATAATAGAGGAAGTGCTTAAGGAGATGGGCGTCCCTATGGGTCAATAATATTCCAATGGAAAGTCCAGCAAAAGCCCAACGTTTATAACTTTTGCACTTGTATATTGTCCTTTTAAATATTTAAGATACTTGTTTTATTTTGTTTTCTTTGTATTTGGTTTAATTGGGCTAGGTAGGCCTTATAGCTTGAGATAGTGTTAGTGACTAATTCCTCGGTCACCTTGTTTAGTCCTTGATTTGGTTGCTTAGTTGTCTTCTCTTGTTTGGGTTGTAGCTTGGCTTTATGCTTAAGACCATTAGGCTCTGTCAAGCTTAGCTAAATTGTGTAGTTAGGAGAGATATATCAAAAATTTTGATACTTAGTGTAAATAACTATTGATGAATGTAAAACTTTTGTTGCAAACAACCAAATTGAGGATTTTCTCATCTTATTCTTGATTAACAACCTTCATTTTTATCAAGTTTTCATGAGGTTTGTGGCAAATCTTAATCCTCTTTTCTAATCTGCCATGGATCAATGGCAAGTTCCCTTTCTCAAATCTCCTTCCATTTTGTACCTTTTCCTTCTTGCTTTTGGCAACATCCTAGTTTCAGCTTTGGTACTTGAATCCTTAAAAGAATGTGATACATGTGGACCAAAGGAGCGCATTATACACCAAAATTAGATTAAGAGACTAGAATTTAAATAGTAATTTTATAAGGGTACAAAAGGTTTGGATTAAATTTCCTATATAAGAAAAAGTTATCCAAATTGCAATGCAAAATAATGCTTTTCAACTACATCATTGACGAATCTAAAAATTATTAGTTTTAGGGACAACACTCATTATTTGAACTTCTCTTGCGACATTTTACTGGTGTAAGTAATGGGAAAAACTTATGAAAATAATGTATAATTTGTTGATAAGTTATTTTCAATTTATTTTAATAAACTATTTAGAATAATTTATGAAAATAGCTTACAATGTAAATGAAAATAGTTTAACTAGTTTTTTTTTTATTATATAAATATTTGCTTATATTAGTGCTTATACGATAAACATTTTTTCAATAGGTCCTTTATTAAACTATTTACCAAAATGGACCACAAAATTAATGTTTGTTGAGGTATTCATACATTTTTTTAAAGTGGTTTGTAGAGGTGTCTAAAATGGTTAGTTGTATTACTTATTACTAAAAATGGTCAATAATAATGGTCAATTATATGAGTTATTTGTTAAAATATCATAAACGGTTAGCTTTTTAAATTGAACTATCTTCATAAGTAAATGACACTTTTATATATGTATGTTATAATTATATATACTATCAATATGGTGTTTATTTTTTTATATTTATTGTATTATGTTAATAATGAAATTGATTTAAAATTTGAAATGTTAGGTGACATTTTTTTATATCTTTGCTACAAATGGAATAGTTTTTAAAACAGAACGTCTTGAAGTAATAATGTAAATAATTGAGAATTTAACGTGAAGAGTGCCTTTCCAGCTTCTTTGGCTTGGCTAACACATTATAGTTTTTTCATAGTTATATAATTGATACAATTTTTTTATAATATTTACTATATTATTTTTTCCGCATGATTCATCTGATATATCACAGGTTTCTCTTTTTTTTTTTTTCTATGTCTCTTTGTGAAATAACTTTTAGCCAAAAAAAAATTGTTTAAATACATTCTTTCAATATTTTTTTTATTGTTGAGAAATGTCAATGGCACGTAGAATCTTTAATAGATGACAATGTTAAGCTTTACCAGTAATGTAAACGGACAACAACAGTTAAAAAGGGTTTTACTTTACTTTAATCTCATCAAGCTTGCATTGCCCTGTTATAACACACTTATATTTCTTAACTTTTATCTCTCTTGGTTGAATCATTTTTTTTATAAAAGAAATAGTCATGTACTAGATTAATGAGAATATGGGAACCATTGAATAGGATTCTCAAGGAAGAATGGATGGCATGGAGAGAAAAAACACTTCAAGTAATGAGATCCTGACTAGCTTTGAAGAAGATTCTCAACCTCAAGAATAAGATAAAGTGATCAAGGACACACAAGCACTTCAAGCTCCTATTACAAAAGGAAGATTGGAAAAGACTATAAAGAGCAGTGCTTCAGAAGATAGGAATGCTTAGGAACCTTGAAGACCTAAGCTCAAGCCTAGGCATATACTCTATATGAGCTTGCACATTGACTGTTTAAAGCATTTGTAATTCATTAGCATAGTTATTTTGAATCATAAGTACTTTACTTCTTTTCTAAAGCCTAAAGGCTAGTTAGGCATGCTACTTAACCTAGTCTAATTTTAGCTTGTTTTGTTAGCTAGTTTCAATGTTTCCTTGCATGGATAACCATCTAATTCTTGTAACCTAACACCTCTATCCCTTTTAGGTCATTCAAACCATGAGGGAACCAAATCCTATATAAGGCACCCTCCACCATGTGTAAAGATAACTTTGAAGTAAATGGAATTTTGTTGCATTACAACTTTGGGAGAATTCTTTTTATCTTTTCTTGAGAAAGATCCTTCAATTCTTATCAAGCTTTTAAGAGGCTTGTGGCGAATCTCACACACTCTTATCTTCCTCACCAACATGGTTAAGTGGTAAGCTTAATTCATTCCTTCCTTTCTCACATTTTACAAGTTTCCTTTTTCTTTGTTCTTTGTAAGTACTTCTCAACTTAATTCCTTTCTTGGAATCTTGGAAATTATTATGACACAAGTAGATCCTAGGGAGTTATCAAGTGGTATTCAAAGCACTCTTGGGTCACTCTTGCGTGTTTTCAAGAAGTGGTGAAGCTTTCCATGATCAAACTTTACTTCAAACATGGCACAACCTCCATGTAAGTACCCAAAATTTTGGATGCTTGTATCTTGCTTCTCCTTGGTTCTTTTCCAAAAAAAAAAATGTTGAGTTTTGTTCACCTAGTATAATTCTACATTCTCATGGTTTTCTTGGTGAAAATTGAGTCTTGTTATGTGTTCTTGAAAGAGGTTTACAAGGTGTTTGATGAAATGCCATGTTGAATTGCTAGTTTTTTGAAGAGTTTTTTATGAGTTGTTGCATTGGGTTAGCTTGTTCTTGCTTATGCCAATCATGAATTGTTCTTAGAGCTTGGTTTTTCCTTTATGTAATGGTACTATAGTGATATTATTGAATGATGCATGCCATGCTTTTGAGGAAATGTCACATGAAAATGATAGCTATTTGCTGAAAAATTGTTGCTGAAAATTCTTAGTGTTTACATGAAAAGATTGAGTAACTTGTGGACTAAGAAAAGAAAAATTGTTATAGCCAAAAAAAAATATTGTTTTGCTGTTGTAAAAAAGAAATAAAAATAAAGGATATCCATTGGAAAAAAAAAAAGTGTTAAAAAAGTGTGGTAATGGTCCAAGAAAAAAGAGTTCTAAACACACCAAAAGTGTTAGTGTGCATATGTAACATTATGTGCATGATTTTGTGCAATTCTTGTTAAGTTTGTGTAATGGCTGAATGTTATGGTTTTTGTATAGAGAATACCCTACATGTTAATGTTCTTTAATTGTTTCCTTGAGTCTTCTAATTTTCTCTAAAATTTTCCTTTGAGTTTAGCTTCCTTTCTATGTTTTTTCTACATGTCAATTTCTTTGACCTCTTAGTTTTGTCCTTAAAGTTTTCTTCCTTGAAATTCTTAAAAGTGTTAAGATTTGATGAAGTTCACTTGTAACTAAAAGTTTGATTAAAGAATTAGGACTTTTAGCACAAACCAAAGATAGGAAAAGAGTGGTAAAAGACAAAAGAGTACATTAGAGAAAAGGCCCCTAAAGTGTGCATACATGAAAGTAGAGTGTAAACACTAAGGAGTGGTGAGGTTTGTCTTTTCTTTTGTCACAGCTTAGGTGCAGGAGTTGGAAGTTAGTTGCAGCCTTTTTAGGTGAAAGTGAGGAAGAAAAAAAGTGAGTTAGAGATATGGCTAGTATAGCATTGATTTAGAAAAGCTTGCTTCTAAATCAAAGATGATGGTGGAATATATGAAAAAGTTAGAAGATAAAATTGAGAAATTGGGTAGTGGATTGGAGTCAATAAGAATAGACACACAAAGTGTTAATGCTAAAGTAAGTGCTCTAAGTAGAGGAAGGGAGAAGGAGAAACACAAACCTAGGAAGGATAGTGAAGATGGTCATGAAGAGGGTTATGGTAATTATCATAGTAAGCCATCAAGATCCCAAAGGAGGGAGAGGGAAAGAAGACATGAGAAATTTATGGATGAACCACCTAAAAGAAATCTCATTAATTTTATCAAAGGTAAAATACCCCATTTTCTTGGTAATAGAGGTCCGAATAATTATTATGATTAAGAGATAAAAGTAAAGCAAAATCTTGAATGTGTTGATTATGATGATATGATTAAGGTCAAGCTAATTGCTTTGTCTTTATGCTTTAATTTGATGGAATGAGATTGTCATACAAATAAGAGGTATGAGAAAAGCTCTCATTGAGTCATGAGATGAATTGAAAAGAGAAATAAGAGAAAGATTTGTTCCTTTTATTTTTACACAAGAGACCTTTATGTAAAATTACCAAAAAGTATTAAGGTACCAAAAGTGCGGAGGAATATTTTTAAACAATAAAAGTAACTTTAATAACAGCACAAGTAGTTGAATCATAAGAAGCCACAATGACTAGATTCTCGCATGACATAAATAGAGAAATATAAGACATTGCTGAATTACATAATTATACATCTCTATCTACACTTGTACAACAAGTCTCAAAAGTTGAACTTCAACTTAAAAGGCATGGAAGAAAATCCTACCCTACCACAAGCTCTAATTGGAAGGGTAAAGAAAGGAGAAAAGATAAAATCTCAAAAAGAGACACAAGTCTTATGAAGGGATTACACCTTCAAAGGCTAAAAGGATGAGGTAAATAAGGTAAGTATTCTTACCTTTAATGTTTCTAAATCAAGTAACATAAAGTGTGTGATACCAGTTTAAAAGAAAGAAAAAAAAAGAAAGAAAGAAAGCACAGAAACAGAAGAGGAGGGAGGAGAAGCTTATGTGAGTAGCTCCTCCCCCTCCCCCTTCCCCAGTTTCCCCACCAACCACCGACCTGCAAATCCGTCTCCGCTCTACTTCGCTATTATCTACAACCCACACTAGGAGACGCAACACACCCACCAACAACTCCTAACACTATGAAAGCGACTAGAATGTTGTGGAAGCCGAGTAGCGGCCCTTGGTGATCTATAAATGGAAGAAGAAATCGAAGGAGTAGGGATTGGAAAATGGAAAAAAGAAAAACATAGGTTGGAGAAATAAGAGAAGCATAGGCTGAAAAAATTGAGATTGGAAACTTTAATAAAAAAAAGAGGGAAGGCTAGCGAAAATTGGGAAAGAAAGAGAGAAGAAGCTGGGTTCTAGTGCTCATTAGCCAACAAGGAGTGTTGAAGGAGAAGAGGGAGTCAAACACAACAATGAAGGGTGCTCTACTTAGGTAACCACGTTGCCTGAAAATTCCATTTTGCTTCAGTTGATACCCAGTGTGTTTCCATGTTGCCTGTTGCCTATAAATTCCTATAACTATTGAATCTCTTCGTCAATATGACTCCAGAAGTGGAGAGCCCCTTATAATACGTGAAATCCAGTCAGGAAAGCCCCTTATAATACGTGAAAAGGTGTCGAAAGATGGCTATAACTGGCGAAAATATGGCCAGAAACATGTTAAGGGGAATGAATTTATGAGGAGCTATTACAAGTGTACACGTCCAAACTGCCAGGCAAAGCAGTCAAATAATGGGCACATCACAGATTCCATTTGTATCGGTCAGCATAATCATCCTAGACCTCAATTGAACTCCACTGTGTTCTGCCTGTTGTTGTTGAACATGCACCACACAAACTCTCGTTAGCTAATGTGGAAGACAAAATATCCGTTGAGCATGGACGTATGCCTCAACAGATCAAGCCTTTACATTGCCTTCCGACTACAAAAGTTTCCCCAGTTAATGACTTGAAAACTGCACATTTATTATAATTGAATAAGGCAAAGAATTAGGTTCATGACACTGAGGGTCCTGAGTCACTCACACGACGGCCACTAATGGCAAGGCAGGAACCAAATCTGGAGGTAATACTGTCTGTGTTGATACTGGGGAACGCAGCGGCTTGGACTCAGCAAGTCGATTAACTGAGCAACTAGATGACGAGTCAATTACTAAGTCAAAGGCTGCCGATATGGTTGTTTTTCGTGTGAACAGCCTTTCTAATGAGGGTCCTGAATTAAATTAATTGAGCAACAGATGATGTGAATCCCACCATGGATCCTTGAAGCTCTCATGCTGGACTGCTTCAGAAGGCTAAATGCAATATCAATCACACCAAGCTTTATTCTTAATGTTCTGTGTACTTTTATGTTAGTAAAACATAAAAATATTTGTTTATATAGACTAAATAATTTATTGGAATTATATATAAATTATATTAAAGTAATGTCAACACATAAGAAATTATAGTTCAAAAAATAAAGATTGTACTGTATAGGTCAATTGTCAACGGTATTATTAGCTATAGGTAAATGAATTCTTATGAAAATTATATTATGAGTTGTATGTTTATAGTCAATTGTATTACTTATTATTTAAAATGATCAATTATATGAATTAATTGTTAAAATGTCATAAACGGTTACTTCTTAAAAGATAATTATCTCGGTAACTAAATAAAACTTTTATCTATATATTCTATAATTATATATACTATTAATTAAGATGTTTATTTTTTTAATGTATATTGTAATATATAAATAATAAAATTTATTTAAAATTTGAAATATTAGATGACACTATTCTTTTTTAATTCCTATATCCTTGAACCCTAAACCCTAAACCCTAAACCTCATTCTTAACATAAAAATTAATCTAAATCAGTTATTTAAATATATTATTTTTATTTTAACTTAAAAAAAAAAAAGAAATAGTAGAGCTGGTGAAAATATGCAAGATTATATTACAAATATTAAGAATATATGTGATAGTGTTTTATTTCCAATTTTTAGAAATATAAACTTATGATATTATGTTTTTTAATATTATTTATAAATATTATTTAATATTTTTGTTATTTTATTAATACCAGTTCCGAAACTTGAACCAATACTTAAATTGGTTTAAATCACCTATCAGTTTTAAAAAATATGTTATTACTATAGTCATGATGGTTAAATCCCTGTTATTTACATGCTGCTCCAACAACATGACACTGTCATTGAGATAAAGTGTCATGTTGTTGGAGCAGCATGTAAGTAACAGGAATTTAACCATCATGTACTATTTTTTTATGTCAATATTGATACCGATAATTATTAATTAATTTTTCTTTTCTTTGATGAACAGAAAGGTAGACCATAAACATGTTGCACTTTCAAATCTTACAAAACATAGAGTAATAATAATGAAAAATAATAATAATTTGAAGCGCAAGAAACAATTGGGTCACAAATGTGTTAACTTTTGAAAGCTGAAAAATAACTCGGAGGGGGCAACACTGTTCGAAGAGAAGGAGAAAGATAACAGACCACGCTCACTGAGTTACTTGCACTAGGATTATTTTGAGAGAGAGTTGATTGCATGATGTCGTTATTTTTCAATTCTTATATCTATTTTAGTTATATATGTTAATTTACTTATCAAAATTTAATGTTTTCAAATTTATGACCATATATAAAAGGAATACAAAATACTTGGTATTGGTATTGTGCTTTTTCTTTTCTTTCTAAAAATTTAGTTAGTTAGTTATTTTAGCAGCTCACTGTAACTGCTAACTACATCATCTCTTAGTCAGAATCTTTACAAAATTTCAATAACATTACATTTTCAGATAATTTTTTTATCTTTGCATTCATATGAAAAAGTTTTCATCCAGAGAAAGATAAGAGTGTGAAGCAGGACAGTGAATGTCATTAAACAATTGAAGCAAATAAAAATGAAACAAATAAAAGATCATTTGGAACAAAGGATTGTCCAATTCCTTTGCAAATTCCTAAAACCAACTACATGGACAGCATGTTGAGAGAAGCCAAGCAAATTGTTTAAAAGTACACTTGAGATGTATATTTCACATAATTAATTATCAACCTTGTGCTTATATTGCGTAAAAATTATTTATATTCTATATCTATAAACAATGAAAAGACACTATCTTTTGATCACAAATCGTTATGTATATATTTATTGACGTATAATAATTAATTTGAAATTTATATTAGTAATGACTTTCTATTAATTGACCTTTTAAAATAAATTATACCGAGAATTCGTAGAAATGTAATTTAATTTTTATTATTTGGAATATATTTAATTTTCTTTTATGAGTGAGACATACTTTATAATAATTATTTTATTTATTTTTAGTCTTAAATTTGTACAAATAATATATTAATTATTAAAGTTCAAATAGTGCTCTTAATAAAATTATAAATATTTTTGTTTAGCCTTTAATGCTTTAACGTGGGTTTACATTTAATTATATTAGATAATATATATAATGAACATGATAAAAGGGAAGTATCAATTTTTCAAACACAGGTGACATGACACATGTGATTTGTGAAAATTATTGAAAATTTTGTTTTGGGTACAAAATCGTTTTTTTTATATATAAAACTTTATATTTAGTTTATGATTTTATTTGGCCTCTTATTAAATATATTAATCAATAGTATCTGAAATTAAAATAGAACACTATTCAAGAAAGCTAGGTAATATGCTTCAATGCTTGCATGAAAAAATGAATTCAGCTATTATAACAAGAAAAAACTTGAAAAATTGTAAATAATATATAGACCGAAAACAGACCTGGTTATATATATATCGTTCCAACGAACAAGTCAAAACGATATTGAAATACTACAATTTCATCCCCCGATTTTGTGACCGACAAAAAAGTTATTTAAAAATTAATTGTATATTTATATAATAAAAGGTATCTGATAACACTGCTCTTCTTTAATTCCTATATTTATATTGTAAAAACATTAATTGTATATTTTAGTTTGCTTATTAATTGGACTATAATGTTTGCAAAGAATGGAAAAAATAATTGAGAAATCTTCATGGCCTATTCCGGAAATGGTAATGGCTCATAAAACCGCTGGTTGACGTCATGGCTTACGATTACGAATGTTCAGAGTCAAAGATCGTTCACTCGATCTCATCAAGCTTTTGAGAAAAGAAAAAAGACAAAGGAAGCACCACCTAGCTGGCAACAGGGTAACTCTTAATAAAATACAAATTAAATAGATATGGAAAATCACTCATCGTCAACAACATGAGTTATCTTTTAACTTTAATTGTTTATACTAATATGTGTTTAGTTTTATTTATTTATGAATTTAATTTAAATATATATGTGTAAAGAAAACACAATTGTTTCTAATTACAAACTATTATTAGCAACATTATCTTGGTAAAAATATACTATATTTAGATATTTTAAGTAAAATTTTGAATTTAATGTAATTAGAACAGGAGATTCTATTAAAAATAGATAGTCAAATTAGTTATCAATGAAAATGGTAAATACTCTACATCTATAACATAAATATAAAAAAAATGTCATTTATAATAAATTATTATTTTCTATAATAATTATCTTAAAAATAATTTGATAAAAATAAAAATTACATCTTTGAAGGAAATAATACCTTACATTATTGATATATTATATAGTTGAATGCAAGAAAATGTTCTACCATAAATTAATGTACATACATGCTCACATTCTAAGTCCTATAAAAGAGTTTCATCATGAGTCTTTAGTTCCACTCCACCTTTCTTCTACACAGAATTTTGGTCACCCTCATCATGGAGTCTCTAGCATTGTCATTTTTCCCCATGCTATTGTTTCTTTTCACCATCATCTCCCTTAACACTTTCTCATCCTATGCTTCTCAACTTACTTACACAAATTACTGTGCTTCTATGGTTCCAAACTCAACCCCCAAAGAGTCCAAGATCAAAGTCTTCCCACATGGTCAAGTCCAAGTTGGTTACTACCTTGGTGGTGACACAATTGTTGGTGTTGACACCCTCAAGAAACTGAGACAGAAACAAGTTACCCTTCGAATCAAGAGTGTGTATGAAACTGATGCCTTTGACATACTCAAAGTTGGAGCTACCTTGATAGTAAGAAGTGCCAGTTCCTATTACCGTGTGGGAAACTCCACACGTGGCAAAAGATTGAAGAACCACAAGCGTTTTCCAAGTTCAATAACGTTTAGGCTTGATGGTTTCTGGTCAGAATCTTCAGGGAAGCTTTGCATGGTTGGAACAGGAACTGGCTATAGTATGCAACGTTTGGAGGTTGTTCTCAAGCTTTACAATGTTGCCAATTCGAGTAATACTCTTTCTACCTTGGTTACTGGAAGCTTGGAGAGCTTGAGTCCTGAGCATGAGGTAAGTTATTTTGAAGCCATTTCAGTGTTTATTTTTCCAAGAACGGATTATGAGTTTAGCTTGGATACTAAAGAAGCAAAAAACGAGTATTCTGATGAAGGTGAAGTACTACCGGGTTTATCCGTTAATCCGGTTAGTTTTTGCTCAAACATATTTCCAATGATTAATGGTAAATATGATTTGCAATATCAAAGTGAGTGCAATTCTGCAAAGAATTGCAGTCCTATTGGGGAGAATGTAAACCAATTGCCTTATGTGGTGTCTTTGAAAGAATTGGTTTGTTCAGATGTTAAGCAAAGGGTGAGAGTATTGATTGGGTTTGGCAATAGTGGTGCTAGATGGTCTTTCAATCCTAATGCTACATTAGTTGGAGAAGGGTGGTGGGATGAGAAAAAGAACCAATTGGGTGTGGTTGCTTGCCATTTCTTGGGAATGGAAGAATCAATGGCTAGTGTTCATGTGGGTGATTGCTCAACAAAAATGAGCTTGAGGTTTCCAAAGATTTGGTCAATCAAAGATGCAAGTAGCATTGAGGGCCAAATTTGGAGCAACAAAAGTGTGGGAGATTCAGGTTATTTCAAGAGGATGGTTTTAAGAAATTTTCAGTACCAAAGAGTTGAAATTTCTGGCATAAAATATGAGTATAGCCAACTTGACAAAGTGAGAAAGATGTTCCCAAGACAAGAACCTCTGAAGAACAAGGGAATAAGGTATCCAGATGTTTATTCTTCTGACATGAGATTTGACATGTCAGTTAGAAACTCTAAGAGGAGAGTTGCATGGGGTTATTCTGTTCCATTGGTTGTTAATGATCAGATCCAACAGTGGAACTCAGTTGAAACCTTTCCTTCTAATTCCAGCTTCACACACCAATTCATTTCTCCAAACTCCAGCAGTACTGGCTTGTACAATGTTAGCTACAAAATCAGCATCAATCTACTACCTAATATCAAATTAGGTGAAGAGAAGTCTATGTTAAACACAACAACAAATGTAACTGAGACAGTTAATGTTTCAGCCGAGGGGATTTATGATGCTGAAGCTGGAAGCCTATGTATGGTAGGTTGCAGAAATCTTGGCTCAGAGAACCAAATACCATCAACAAATTCTCTGGATTGTGAGGTTATAGTCAAGTTTCAGTTCCCACCACTTGATGCAAAGAACAACGGAGGTTACATTAAAGGAAGTATTGAAAGCGCACGCAAAAATTTAGATCCTCTTTACTTCAAACAATTGGATGTGACTTCAGCCGCATATTACACAGCAGAAGCATCACAAATCTTAAGGAAAGTAGATATGGAGGTCATAATGATTCTGGTTTGCACCACACTAGCATGTGTTTTTGTTGGTTTGCAACTCTATCATGTGAAAAGAAATCCTGATATCCTTCCACTAATATCCTTTGTCATGTTATTGATTCTTACTTTGGGAAATATGGTACCTCTTGTTCTGAACTTTGAAGCCCTTTTTGCACAAAATCATGACAAGAAAAGCATTTTGCTTGGAAATGAATGGCTTGAAGTAAATGAAATTGCTGTAAGGCTAGTTGTTATGGTGGCTTTCTTGTTGCAACTCCGTCTCTTGAAGCTAACATGGTCAGCAAGAAAGGCTGATACAAAACAAAAGGACATTTGGATTGCTGAGACGAAAGTTTTGTATGTGATTTTAACCTTGTATGCAGCAGGATTCTTGATTGCATTGCTTGTACACCAAAACTTGCATGGTGATGCGGTGTCTTCATCTAGCCTTTCACAAGAACACTCATTTTGGGAGGACTTGAAATCTTATTCAGGTTTAGCACTAGATGGCTTTCTCTTGCCTCAAATTTTGCTTAATTTGTTCTGGAATTCCAAGGGGAATGCTCTTTCTTGTTCATTTTACTTTGGAATCAGTTTGGTCAGACTAATTCCCCATGCATATGATCTCTTTGAAGCTCTTGTATATGTTGATGTTTCATCCTTATATGAGGATGAGATTGCAGACTATTATTCCACTGCTTGGGATATAACCATTCCTTTGGTGAGCCTGATGTTTTCTGTAATTATCCATTTGCAACAACAGTTTGGTGGTTGTTGCATTGTTTCTTGGAGGATCAAGGGTAAAGAAAAATATGAAAGGGTGCCTGTGGTGACTGAAGCATAGCTCCAGAGAAATGTACTATGCTATATGCTGATGCAGAGAAAACAGAATGAATCACCCTTTGGCATATCTTTTTCCACTTCTATGAGCAACAAAATTTGTAACATTTCAGGTTTTTAATTTTTTATCATTGATTTCGACTATAAATTGCCATGTTACTACTATTAATGATGTGGAGAATCAATTATACATGTTGAATCCTGGATTCAAAAGTTCACTAGGATTGTTTTATGTCAAGGAAGAATTTGATTGAGATGAGTCTCTGAAAGCTGAAGTTATCTCTCTCTAGGATTATTTATGGTTTCAAGTTCAATTGCATTGTAGCACCAAATATTTGGGTATCACAATGAAACAAAAAGGTAATAGATAAAATAGGATATATTGCAATAATAAAAAAAAATTTAGACTCGTTCCTCTTTTGAATAGTAAATGTGAATTTCAGGATTATAAACTCAAATAGGAAATGGAGACTATGCTCCTTACACGCCCCAGACCGCAAGGAAGGAATAAAATAGTACAAGGAAACCCACTCCTGAGTAGGACCAGCTCCCTACTCAGTATAGCCCACCACTATCAATTTTCCCCCTATCTCTCTCCTTCTGTTCTTCCAGATATACTCCTTCCCTCTTTCTTGTGCTGGTTCCCATATTTTCATCCTTCAATTCTTATGTGTCACCTATCCTTTTCTATTATACCCTCTCTCCTCTTTTCCTCTTCTAGTATCTCCTTTGTCACTTGTCCTCCTTTTGCCTCACAGACTAGAATATCTATGTTGTCTCCTAGCCTACTACTAATTTTCACATCACCCACTTTACTCCTTTTTTCTCTTCTTCTATATACTTGCATATTATGCCTATTAATAAGTCTATCAATACGCTTCTAACAAGTTTCACCTTGTCCTTAAGGTAAAATTCAAGAAAAACCTTATTTATTACCACACTATCCTCCCATTTGTTTTTATGATCTGATAGGTTATCTCATTTGATTAGCACTTGACTTTCCCTTACTTTTAGCACTTCCTTGGGTTTCACTTTGTAGTACCCCAAAACTGTCCGGCCCAAACAACCACAGTTGACTTTTCCTTAACCGATAACGATAAAATCCTGAAGATTTTATACGTTATCAACAAGCAGCCGCCATGGTAGCCTGCGTTGACTACCTCTAACAACTATGACAGTTGTCACCATAACGGATAAAAAATCCTGGAGATTTTTGGCGATAAGGCAAGATACTCATCCCAAGAATCAGGGAATAAAATCTGTTATTCAATTCAAATTCAAACTCAACCTAAATAGAATATTTATCGGAGATGGGCTAAGATACAAGCTCATCTTGCAACCTATATAAGACCTCACCGCGAATGAGCGGGGGGTCAGAGATTTTTCTACGGGATCGAACAGTTTTCACAAAGAAAACACGAGAGAGCGAAAGCCTTGCTGAAGCAATAAGAGTGCTGGGAGGAGATACTTTTGGAAAAAGACGAGAAGACGACACGACAAGGTCCAGGTAACTTTTCCTCCCTCTAATTGTATGAATTGAATCGCGATTAAATAGACTAAGTTAAGCATCGTAAAAACCAACCCCTCTCCTGGCTTACCCTCCTCTCTCTCACACCTTTCGCCCGGGCCGAGTCCATCTCGGCCCCATCTTCCACAATCTCCCCTCCTCCATGTTGGTCATGGCCGTGTCCGCCTCGACCATTGGCTATAACCCGACTTAGGAACCAAAATTCAGAACTACGTGGACTTTGAATCCTCGCACATTCGAGGTACGTAGGCAAAGAGGGCACACCTCTTGCAAATCCATTACCCCAAACCAAACCACCCCTCCAAACATAGAATTCCATTAGATATTAGAGAATATTTTGTATTGCACAATCTAATAATGTATGACATGTTTATTGCATATTGGTATGACCTCCCTATTCTTACTAGCACCAAAACATAGTATATCAACCTAGCCAAACCTTAGGTAACTGTTAGGTAACAGACGTTCTAGGGGCGCCTTGTGCCCCTGGAGCGTAACCAACTTCCGAACCCTTTTGACCTGGTTCCTGACCAAGCCTTATCCTCCCCCTTCTCTTGGTTTTTCCAGCATTCCTAAAACGTTGGTGGCAACTCCTTCTCAAGCCGGGTTGATCTCGGCCTACCCCTTTTACCTTCCTAATTTTGCTGTCGTCACAAATCTGGTTGTGACACACTTGTAATTCCCATTCTACTATCAAAAATTGTGGAAGTTACTAGCAAGGGACAATTGCAGCAATAGCTTTCTTTAATTGTGACACATGGAAGACCGAGTGTATTCTAGCATGATCCGGTAATTTTAGCTTCTAAGCCACCTTTCCAACTCTTTCCTCTAGGGCAAAAAGTCCATAGAATCTTCGGATTAATTTTTCATTTGGACGATGAGCCAAAGATTTCCACTTATATAGCTGAGCCTTCAAGTAAACCATCTCTCCTACTGTCAATTCAACATCTCTCCTTTTCTTATTAGCTTCTATTTTCATGGAATTTTGAGCTCTAGACAACTCCATCTTCTATTCTTCTAATATAGTATCTCTCTCCTTAAGTAGTTGATCTATTTCTTGGACTATGGTTCCTTCTTGCGAATACTTAATCACAGTTGGAGGTTCTCTCCCATACAAAGCACGAAAAGGACTCATGTCAACCATTTCATCCACTGCTTGGGATATCCATTGATAAAACACCTCAAATAGGATTCAACAATTCGATTAGTTACCTCTGTTTTTCCATCAATTTGTGGGTCATTAGTTGTACTAAATCTCAGCTTAGTTCTAGCCATGTTGAATAATTCTTTCCAAAAGTTGCTCATGAAGACTGGATCTCTATCTAAAATTATGGATCTAGGAAATCCATGGAGGCATACCACCTTAGAGATAAATACTCCAGCTACATCCTTAGCAAAGTAGGGGTGACGTAGGGATATGAAATGAGCAAATTTAATGATCTAATCCACTACTATCATTATAGTGTCCTTCCCTTTAGATGTGGGTAACCCTCCAAGGAAATCCATTAAGACTTCTTCCGAAACTTCCAAAACACGTTGCTTAAATAAATACTTTAAACTTCACTGGTCTGGCATAGCAAACACAATTGCCATGAGCTCCCTTTCATACATTGATTTTTGCCTTGCTCTTTCATATAAAAGCTTGGCTTATAAAAGCTAAGGGTCTGCCTAGTTGCATTAACATGGTCCCTATTCCCACTCCTGAAGCATCTATCTCCATTTCAAAAGGCAATTGAAAATTTGGCATGCTTAGGAGGGACAGTTGAGTCATCATTTCCTTGAGTTCTTGAAAAGCTTTATTGCCTCTTCTCCCCATTGAAAACTGTTTTTTTTTTAACAATAGAGTAAGAGGTATAACCAAGATGCCATAATTTTTTACAAACCTCCTGTAATACCCAGTTAATCCTAGGAAGCCCTTCGGCCCTTTTATATCTTTAGGGAGTGGCCAGCCTAAGGTACTTCAATTTTCCCAAAATTGCATTTCTTAAAATTAACCTTCAATGAATTTTTTCTTAATACTTCCAGTATTGTTCGCAATTGCTCCAAATGATCTTACTGGTTGGTACTATAAATGAGGATATCATCAAAGAATACCAAGACAAATTTTCTCAGATAAGGCCTAAAGATATCATTCATAAGTGCATGAAAAGTTGAGGGAACATTGGTCAACCCAAAAGACATGACCAAATACTCATAATGCCCTTCATGAGTTCGAAATGTTGTCTTATGAATATTGTTGTCCTTCATTCTTATCTAGCGATAGCCAGATTTCAAATCTAGCTTAGAGAATATGATTGCCCCTATAACTCATCCAACAATTCGTCAATTATAGGGATTGGAAATATTTAGGATAGTAACATTGTTAAGAGCCCTATAATTGGTACAAATTCTCTAACTACCATCTTTCTTTATTACCAAAATTAAAGGGCTGGAGCAAGAACTTACAGTCGACCTTATAAGGCCCACCGCCAATATGTCATGAACAAACTTCTCAATGGCATCCTTCTAGTTATGTGGATAGTAATATGGTCTAATATTAAGGATTTGAGACCCCTCCTTGATGGCTATAGCATGATCGCAGCTTCTTGGTGGAGATAATTGTACCACTTCTTAAAATAATTCAAAATATTTTTCCAGCAATGTTCTCACTCCTTCATCTTGATCATCACTAGGCATTTCCTTAAAACACAAAGTAATCATCACTAATTCTATGTAATACGCTTCACTCCCTTTCCTCCATTCCTTCATCATGGTTTGATTGATGCCACCGTTCGAGACAAAGTAGGGTCACCCCTTAGCTCTACCTCTTCCCTTTTCACCTTCACCTTCATCATGTGTTCCTTAAATTTTGTTTTAATGTCACCTAATTCCTCCAACCACGCATAGCTTAATACCACATCCAGCCCCCTTTAATCAAATAAATAAAAATCTTGCTTCACATCCAAGGTTGGTAATTTTAATACATCTCTACATACCCCCTTGTTCACAATTTGATGTTCATCCCCCACTTCTACTACATATTCACTAGTTTCTTAGGACCTTATTCCTAATACTTCCACAAGATTACAAGATAGAAAATGGTGAGAAGCTCCTGAGCCCACTAATACAATGACCTTTTTTTCCAAAGTCGTCCCCCAAAGTTTCAGTGATTTCTTGGAAGTGATGCCAGCCACACTACTTATATGTAACACTATAGTATTCTCCTTTGGATTTTCACCTACTTCACTGCCCAACATTTCATTCTCTATGAATTCCTTCCCTTCCCCCAAAATTAGAACATGTAAATGTTTGTTGCTACACACACAACTTGGTGCAAAGGGCTCATCACATCTAAAACATACCTCCTTCTTCGTTTATCCTCATACTTCTTTTGTAAGCTTATTGAATGAAGAGTTTTGGCGAGTATTAACCCTGCTCATTCCTTCTACGCGATTAACTCGACTACTTAACCCATCTTGCCCATCCATACATCCCACTATATTTCCATCCAGCCTAGCTCCCCTTCGCTGCTCATCTCCCACTTCATTTCTTTTTCTCTTGTATCATTCATCGCAATCCACCTAGTATTTAATGTGGGTCTGTTTACAACTAGCCCAGCTCTCCCATTCAACCCCTCCTTTCCTTTTGTCAACAACAAATTCCTCTCTTCACTCTCTGTGCAAGCCTCATCGTCAGCCTTAGATCCCCGTGCTATGTAGACATACCTCTACTATCACTTCATCCTTTAAGCCATTCATAAACACTCCTTTCAACACTTCCTCCTCTGCATGTCTTAACAAAGCTAAGATAAGTTCAAACATCTCCCTATGTTCTTCTACGAAGTGATTTTTGGTGCAAGCCCATCAAAACCTCGTATAGATTCTCTTGTGAAGCGCTTTGGAATCACCCCAACAACGCTCTCTTGAAGGTTAACCACGTGATTCTTTCTGTTCTAGCTTTCCACCATTGGAACCAATTCAAAGTCTTGTCTTCTAAACATATGGATGCTGCCATCACCTTCTCTTCTTCAAGAATATGGTTAATGTCAAAATATCTCTCTACTCTATAGATTCATCCATATGGGTCCTCACCAATGAAATAAGGGACCTCAAGCCTTCTCATTCTTTCTTCCCTTCTCTCAACGAACTTCTCGATGTGTCCCCCTTCTTGATTACTACTTTCATCCTCCCTGACGCTTCCTCCTCCCTATCAATGAGATCGTTCCAACGTTGACTTGAGGTGTTGAGTAAAGGACTCAATCAACTCATGCCCCATTTCTTCTACTCTCCTCTCTAATGCTTCCATTTTAGCTTCCATCCAAGTTGATACTATAAGCTCCTTGGAGGAGTTATGATACCAAAATGTTGGGTATCATAATGAAATAGAAAGACAACAGATAAAATGGGATGTATTGCAATAATAAAAGAAAATCTAGACTTGCTCCTCTTTTGAATAGTAAATATGAATTTCAAGATTATAAACTCAAATAGGAAATGGAGACTATGCTCCTTAAACGCCCCAAACCACAAGGAATGAATAAAATAATACAAAGAAACTCTCACTCCTAAGTAGGACCAGCTCCCCACTCAATATAGCCCACCACTACCTATTCCCCCTCTCTTTCCTTATGTTCTTCCATATATACTCCTTCCCTTTCTCTCCTACTAATTTCCATATCTCTATCTTTCAATTCTTATGTCCAACCTGTCCTTTCTGTCATACCCTCTCTCCTATTTTCCTCTTCCACTATCTCCTTTACTACCTGTTCTCCTTTTCCCTCATAGACTAGAAGATCTATGTTGCCTCCTAGCCCACTACTAATTTTCACACCACCCACCTTACTCCTTCTTTCTCTTCTTCTATATATTTGCATATTAGGTCTATTAATAAGCTTATCACATTGCAACATCAAATATTTAGGCTTTTTTTTTGTTGTTATTAATCTAGATATCAAAATCAATACGATTTTGTTACCATTACACTAAGGATAATTTATAAGAAATTAAAAATAAAAAAATATTAATTGTGACGTTTAATATTATAAGTAAATATACTTACTTTCAATAAAAAATTTATTTATTAATTTCTTAACCATTAATCTAAGTTAGCACAACCAAAATTAATAAAATACTCCTTCTTCTGTTGTGACTGTGAGTCATATTATGTTGTACAGTTTTGTTTCACAACTTACAAGTACATATCTATTCCTTTTTTAAAACCAATTTGAGTGAAAGGTTATGTGAAAAATAACTTATTAAAGGGTTGTTTTCCTCCATGATTTGACACTTTTCAAATCCGTTATCATTTTTGTGCATGGAAAAAAGCTGAAAATTAACGTCTTATGAGAATAAAAAAAAATAATTTATCATGACAAGTTAAATAAATGTCAATCTAGGAGTCATGAACAATTTTTAATTACATTAAACGACTAATACTTACGAAATTATAATTAGGATAAACAAGAAGGACTAAATTAAAATTATTTTTTAATATAAGAACCAAATTGAAGACAAGCATTTGAACTAACTCAGCCAATGACATAGGTGGTTGTTTTTATGCATTCTGCTCAGAATCATAGTGGGAGATTTTAGCATGCAACATGAGTGTTTCTGTCAAATGCTTTTTTTTTTTTTCCTTCTATAACTCTGTCTTCTTATTGTGGAGTATTTGGACAAGTAAATTGTCGTCTTACGTTTATGTTACACTTTTGTAAATATTGAGTGCATTTCTTTAATGTATATATATTTTTTAAGTTTAATATGATGCATTCACCCGTATATTCAATTTCTTTAATATTTTTTTTTAAGTTTAATATGATGTATTCACCCGTATAAATATCTGATGATTTAACTACAAATCATTGTTAATATAATTTTTAAAGTAATAATTATAAAAATTAATAATTTATTATGCATAATGATTTATAATTAAATGATAATATAAAATTATTTTTTATTGTTTGTATATAATTTTTTTCTTTTTTTTATAAATGTGTAATCTTCTATTCTCTTTCATTGTTAGTACACAAATATTTTATTTTGCACTCAAATTTTATTTTAATATTTTTTCTAAAGTCTTGAACTTTGTTAGAGACTCTAATTTCTTCTTCATAAAGTCTTATAAAATGGTAAATAATAAAGGGGAGAAAAAGAAAAATCTTTTCTTAATATGTTTGTGTTTTTGAATTTTTCATTTTTCTTTAATTTTTATTTATACAATCATCAAGGACATAAATCAATTAATTATTCTTTCTTAATCAATAATATTAAATTTAAATTTTGATAATGTAGTTACATTAAATATTAAAATAAATTTTATTATTTATAGTTATCATACTTGCCTCCAACCGAATTATTTCTCATAAAAAAAAAATACATGTGATTAAAAAAAAACTACAATTAACTTTGATAGATGATAATTCTTGTACTACAAATCATCTTTACTAGAGGTAAGAAACAACTTTACCACCTTAAAAAAGTAGTACCAGTATTTCTTAACAATTACTCCAAGATTTATGAGATGTTTAATTTCAAAAAATTCCACCCCTTTTTTCATGTCTATTTTCTCGGGCCAATCCCTTTTAGGCTTCTACTATGGTCCAATTGTCCATACATTAGTTATTTATTGGTTGCACAGAATTCAAATTCAGGGTCTGCCAGATCCAGAACCTTCTATTTAACCGGAAAAGGACAGACACGTGTCTTTCAACAACTGCACCACCACATTCCTAAAACCCTAAACCCCTTCTCCCCTTTATATACAAAACAGCTACCTTGCATTCACCCATCACTAACAAAAAACTGAGGTAACACAGAAACATCACTCACTGCGAAAATGGCAACCAGAACGCTGCTAAAACTGAAGCCAAACCTGAACCTTCCACTACGTTTTCTCCGCAACCCGACTTTGGTTATGACCCGACCCGTTACCTCATTTGCCCGACCCGAAACCCCCTCCCTCTTCAAATCCACCGCTCCGTTCCCGGGCATGCTCGCTCGGCAAATGGGCACCGCAAGGTCGCCACGTGGCGTTTCTAGAACGGACGAGGACGATGATGATGATTTTGGCGACGAGGATATGGATTCGGACGATGTCGATGAGGGTGAGTTCGATCTTGACGACAAGTTCGACGATTCCGATGGTGACGACTTTGATGACGAGGACGAGGAAGAAGAAAAACCCAAGGGGAAGAAGAAGACTTATTCCGATAAATGGTGACCTTTTCTTTCGGTGTTTGTTTTGATTTTTTGGCATCAGTCATTGGTTTCGAATGAATTAGAGTTGTCTTTGTTCTGTATGTCAATGATGGATTATAAATCTTCTATTCTTAAATTTTACTTCGATCTTTGTCTCATTCCTATTTCGATTTTGACTTGTTAGAACAAGTAAAAGGATAGCGAGAAATTAAGGACATTTGATTTGAATTTAAAAAGATTAGTTTGGCGTAAAAAAGCTATTAAATTTTAAAAGACTATAAAAAAATTGTAATGATTTATAAGAAAGAAATTAGGATTTAAAATTTGTAATATAGATTTTAATGAACTTTTATAGGAAGATATAAGATTTTAAAAAGTCCATGTAAATTTATAAGATATTAAAATACTTTATAAATTTACAAGATTAATTATTTTAATTTAAAGTTTATCGAAAATAAATAATCTTTTATGACATTTTTAAGAATAAGTTTTTCTTTCTTTTAACATTAAGCTAAGCAAATTAATAATTATGAAAAAATTGTCATTCGAATACTATATAATATTTTAAATACTATAACATTTAGGCACGTCACAATAGAGAGCCGTATGCTATGAAGGAGCACTCTAGTTTAGTTGCTGTTAAGGTGTTAAAAATTGTAGTTGATAATTATGATGAAACAGTGCAAGCACAGCGTAATTTCGTATATTTGAAATACTTTTTCATTTGATTAAAGAAAAAATAAGAAGAGAAGAGAGAGCGAATTTATTAATAAAAGAATCACGTGCCGGTTATTAGTTTTAAATAATTTTATTTTGATAAATAGTTTGTATAAAGCCATTGAACAATTACCATGATACAGTAACAGAACTATAGAAATAAGGACAAGTTTTACCGAATAGATTCAACTCCTAGCGTAATTTCATATAATGAAACATCTTTTACCAGCTCTTTTAAATTCACAAAAAATAAAAAGGTCTTTTAAGTTAATTCATGGCAGGCACAATATTCTCAAGAGCAAACTGAATCTGATTTTCGTGACCATCTTTGGCTGCTATTGGAAGATTTTGGATTCTTGTCCATATATTTTAAACGTGGATCGTAGTTGCAACAATTAGTTGTTTTTTTTACCAAATTTGACGTGAATATTAAGTAAAATATGAATAATTGATTTAATATGTTAAAATGAAACAACAATTTGGTATTGTCAGGAAGTACTCAGCCAATGTCTAAAGCATCTCTGATACCCAAATGTATTGTCAGAAACCATCTCTAAAATCTATTCCAGATATTTATCTGCACCATGCATAAATGAAATTGTTTTCTATATAATCAAAATAGCAAAAACAGTAAAACCAAGATGCTTCAATAATAAGTCTTGAATCATGTAAACCCCACCAACAGTCATGTAATGTATAAATTAAGTTGAATTATGAAAATTCATGTTTGAATTTTTTTTGACTCGGCTTGGTCTAAATTGGCCCAAAACATTCCGTTAGTTTGATTTATTTTTAAACTTTTTTTAATAATTAATAAAATATAATCGATAAATTTAATATTATATGAGTTGTTAATATTTATTTTGAAGTTAATATTTTGTGTATATTGTTTTGTTAAATTTTTAACCCTTATTTATTATTATAATTGATACATTTTATTTTATTTTTATTATGATCTGTTATATTTTGTTATTTATATTACAAATGATAATATATGTTTTTATTTTAGTTTACAACTTTAGTTTATAGTAATTAAAGTTATTTTATTAACTAATTATATAAAAGTTAATTTATTTTTATATTTTAAATTTTTTACATTTAGAAAATGTGTAGTCCAAGAGTCAAGTCGATTAGTCTGTGGCCTACAAACTAGCAAAATTTTAGCTCATCTTTAAATTAGTCTAATCTAACTCTTTTAAAAATGTGTTAATCCATGATAAATAAGTCGAAATGAGCTTATCTAATCAAATTGGTAACTGTATCCTTCAGCAGGCATATGCTCAAAATTAGTCTGATGGAAAATAATGGGGTAATATGTTGTCATTCTTGTGGGTATCAGCCAAGAATGAAAGTTTTTATTTATTTATTTATACCTCCCAAATTTCATAGTATACTTTTCTTTTTTTTCATATAATTTTATCTAAATATATTTATCTTTTCATTGATTTTTTTTTCAAATAATACCATTAGTTTATTCTATTTTTTCTTATTTTTCAAAATTATCTTCCATTTAAATCATATATTCATTTATACCTTTTTTTTAAATATATTTTTTTCAATAATTTTTCATAGTTTTTGTCATAATTATCCTTCAATTTCCTTCCATTGATATTTTTTTTTGGTATTTTTTTTTCAAAAATGATAAGTTTGTGATTTGAAGATAATAAAGTTGAGTAATACTCTTTCGTTTATGTATGTTAAATTAGATATTAACTTATGAACAAGTAAAGAAAAATAAAGTTGTAATGAAATAAAAAAAATATTGAAACTATCTTTTCGAAAATTTATACATATTTCGAAAATTAAGTTTTGAAACTAAAAACATAATTTCAAAACTTATTTTATGAAACAGATATAAATTTTAAGATATAAATAAATCATCCACAAAGAAAATAAAAATGCAAACCAAAGATTATTTTTGAATAAAGTTATTATTATAATTATGAAAATGCAACCCATATTATATTTCAATATATATTATTACATATATGTTTGATACAATAAATCATTATATTATTAAAAAATATAAAATATTAAAAAATAATAAAAATGAATATAAAGTTATAAACCTATAGAATTTAAAGAGTAACGAATATGATAGAAAGTAAAATTAAGATTTAAATAATAATTACGATAGAGATGGAAAAATAAAATTTAATAATAATGAAGATAAATATAAAATTAGAATTTTGATTATTTTATAGAAAAAATATTTTTGATAATAATAAATATATTTAATAAATTGTGAGTTGTAAATAGTAAAAGACGAGAGAAATTCGTAGTTGACATGCAAATTGGGTTGGAATTGAGTTCAAAGTCGGAAAATATTCAAACTTTCATACATTAAAATAATTAATAGAATACACTCTTGCATGGTACAACCAATTTAAATTCTCATTTTTCTATATAGAAATTAGATTATCTAAGGTTCAAAATAATACTCCCCTCTCTGATCAAGATTAGTATTACACTATTTCTTTTTATATCAAAATATAAAATAAATTATATTTTTCTTTTTTTGAGACATGTACGTATTATATTGTTATTCTTTTTTAGGTAAAAATATATAATTTATTTATTTAACTTAACATTAATAAAAAAGTATTTATTATAAAAAATTAAAATATATTTTAATTAAAATATATATTAAAAATTTTAATTTATCAAGTTATCATTCACTCACTCAATAATTTTTTAAAATTTTAAAATAATTAGTTTTTTGTTAAAATATAATTAAAATCCAAATTTAGGAGATAAATTATATATATATATATATCAACTTATATATATATATGTATATATTTAAATTTTTTACATTTAAAAATATGTTTTATAAAGTAATTTCTGAACAAAAATAAAAAAATAATTATATATATATAAGCATTAAATTTTTAATAATATATTTTAATATAAATAGATTGATTTAAAAATTTTGTACGTTTAATATAAATATATTAGCATTGCATGTATTAAATTCAATAAATATAATATTCTTAAAATTAAATATATACTAAATTTATTAAATAATACTATATATAAATAATAATTTATTTAAATATTTATAAAAATACTATGTTAATAACTTCAATTAAATAACAGCAATTAATTTATTTCTGAAGACGTTTTGGTAACGATTTTTTTAGTGGACATTAATGGATTTTGAATGAAAAAATTATAAAATATCATATATTTGACTGTAACGGGTGTGGGGAATCTAATTTTTAACGTAAAAAAAAGAAGGTAATATTTGTATTTATTAGGAGATAGTGTAATTTACTTTAAATAATAATTATAAATGTAATATAATTTATTTTTATTAATTTGTATTTACATAGAAGTATACTATTCTATATATTTAATAATAAATATAATATATATATATATATGTATTATTAAATATGTGTTAAGCCTGGGAATAATAAATGTATATTATTATATATAAATATTAATTATATGTGTAATAAATATACTATTACTATTAGTAATAAATATATGTATTAAATATAGTAAATGTATTATTAAATGAATGTAATAAATATATGATTATAAAGTATAAAGTATATAATAATAATAATAATAATAATAATAATAATAATAATAAATATACTTATATGTATATATTATATTTTAATTTATTAATAGATAAAAATAAAGATAACGAATAAATCTATAATTTGGTCAAGTAGTTTACATGTATAATAGAATTTTGTCCACGTTATATATAAAATAACTTCTATTCTATATATATATAATTGATTTAGTAATTTAAGAAAGATTATTTAAGATGGTTTGAATTTCAACTCTCGGAATTTGTTCTTTATTTTTGTCTGCATGTTAACAGACTGAATTGAAGTTAACAAACTAAAATTGTACATTTCTAAAACCATAGGGACCAAAAAATAAATAAATAACCTCACCTAATATTGCATCTGAACATTTCGCCTATTCACCAGCATCGATCCTGAACAGGCACCTTTGAGACGGTGAAGACAAAAAAGTAAGGGAAAAAATTATAATTATGTTGTGTTATAAGTAGGACAATAATGCTACAATAAGTGGAGTGGCTAATTATTCTTATCTTACGTTTCCGGTGCAGTAATACATGGTTTATAAAAATCTGGCACACGATCATCTTATTTAAAGTTATAGATTTGGTGGTCATGGTATGGCTGATGAAGGCACACAATGACGACAAATGGGGCAAGTGGGTTTTTCTTGTAGCCAATGGTTGATACAATCACAATGGAAAGTGTGGCCACAAACTGAGAAAACAAGGCATTCTTCTCCCTTCTTGAAATCCTCCAAGCAAATTACACATTCACTCACTACAATAAATAAAGAATTAGCTACAAAATTTAGTAACAAAAATTGTTGTTTCAGAAAGTTATAAAAATTTTAATAGTAAGTTTTTGTCACTAATTTTAATTAGTTATTTGAGCACCTGATGATGTCAATGCTCGACTTCCAAAGCACGCAACACATCCTAGCAGCTTCGTAACTTGTTCCCTGTGGCTTCCCCTATTTTCGTCAACAACCCAGAAAAGCTTATTGAAAATTCTCACGACCCTTTGGTTTGGGGGGGTTTCTTCTCTATGCATAAACTTGCAAAGGAAGAGGGTGGTGATGTAAAGGAGTAGAAGAATGGCAACGGAAACAATGGCTGAGAAAACATAGAGGCACAAGAAGATTAGCGTGGCGGTGGCGAGAGCTGCAACGAAGGAAAGCATGGGAGGGGAAGGTGGTGGCCGTGACGAGAATGCTTGGATTCTTAGCCCCCTGTTGTTGTTGTTGTTGCGTTCCATGATGGTGTGATACTGTGTTTGTTTCAGCACAGGGGTTTCACAGCTTCGCATGCGTCTTTTCAATTCAATCGAACAGGGAAATTGCTTTGCGGAGATTAAATACATTTTTTTTTTTCTTAACTTTTAGTATATATTAACCTCTCTCTCGCTTTCTTTTTTTTTTTTTTTTCCTACTAAAAATCATTCAAAATCATTTTGACTAAATGTATTTTTATTTAATAAGTTTCTTCTTATTATTTAGAAAAACTTACCAAAATTTATAATCTTTAATAAATTTTCATTAACGATTGATAAAGTATTCCTATCATTTCTCTCACTCTTATACATCGAATATTTATTTTTTTTATAAAAAATAGTTTAAATATATTGAGTTTCGAAATTTTATTAAAGTCAAGACATGTTTCTTCGTTCAGAAAATACCTATAAATATACATATATATTATACTTATAAATAATATTTTTCATTGATAACACAACTAAAACTTTTGTTTTTGTAAAATACTATAAGGATAACACATAGATCTCTCTCAAACACTTAAAAATACATATGATTTTTCTTTTATCTCTTTTTATTATCTAATGTATTAACTATCCATCAATTTTTTTTTCTTTGAGTATCAATTAGCACCTGTTTGTGGATGATGTTCCTTTAAAAAATGCATAAACTTTGCTAGAGAAACGAAGAAAAGTAATAATATATAAATGTGACGTGTTAATGGGAAGAAGAAAAATATAACTATAAAAGTGCAAAATAACTATTCAATAATTTTTATATTTTTGTATGATGAATATGTATTTTAATAAAAAAAATTCCTAATTAGGTAAAGGATAAAATATATATAGAGAATCAGAATGATCAAGTTATTTCAAGTTACTTTGAAAATAATTTTAAAAAAATTATAATTTAAAAAATAAGATATATCACTTGTTAAAATTATAAAATTATAAAAAGAAAATAAGTCATATTTCTTTGATATAAATGTATTTCTAAAAATAGCTTCCTCCCTTTCCAAATATCTTATCAATTAATATTCTTAAATAGTATTTTATAAGAGAATAAAATAAATATTAATCAGTGTCTTAAAGTGACTCATTAATGGAATAAAATTGAATTTTTTTATTAATTTAAAAAATAATAATTTAAAACTAAAAATATTAAAAATATAGATAGAAGGACGTGAAAAATAAATAATTTTTGAAATTATTTTCTTCAAAAAATAATTAAAAATATTTTATTAAAAATAATTATTCTAATTTATATATATATAAAAAAAACAATATTGAAGAATTAAGATTTGACACTCCCGATCAGAGGGGATTGGGGATGAAACATTTTAAACTCACCGCTTTTAGATGTACTTTGCATAAGTCTAGGTATCAAAAGTGTAGTAAGAGAGGAGCTTGAAAATTTTCCAAAAGGGTTTAACAAGTTTTTAGTTGTTTTAAATATGTCATCTCATATCTTAAAAAAAAACCATGTCATATTTACATACATATCACATTATCATCAAATAACTATAGGAGTCATTTTAAAGAAATAAATTTATGAAGATGAAATAAATTTTTTTTAAAGACTAAAATTAAAATTAATTATAATTAAAAAGATTAATAATATATTTAATTTTTTCAATATGTAAATTGATAGAAAAATTAATTTCAGAATAATTATCAATTAAAATAAAAAATAAAATTCACGAGACTAATAACGAAAATGATATTTACGTGAGATTTCTGTTAATACTTTATCACTATATATTTGGATTTAGATATTGCATAAAATTAAGTTTATGACATATGTCACCATCTAGATTGAGACGAGGTTGGTGAGAAAAAGAAATAGAAATTTACGTTTCTTCCAAGAAAAGAGAAATAAATTTTATGAAGTCGCTATCTGCGCTTTTAAGAGAAACGTTGGAAAACCTAAAGTTGGATAAAACTAGTCTTTGAAATCAGAGTTTGGGTTTGGGAGTCCATTATGTGTAAGGAAGGTGTTAGCATCCTATCATGTCCGTATTAAGACGGTTACCTTAACTAGATGCATGAAGTAGGATATGACTTCTATACTATGGTTTTTTTTTTTTTGCATTTCGGATATGGACAAGAATGGATATTTTCAGGGGAAAAAAAGAATTATATGTTTAAGTTTTATGAACTTAACAAGAGTCGTCTCTTGCTCCTACGTATTTCCTAATGCAATGGAGAAGTCAAAGTTTATGTAGTTCTAAGTGAGGCTTTTTGAGTTAAATAAGGATGTCGACACCTAGTCGACTACTAAGAGATGCCAACTAAGTGTCAATGGGGTTATGGACTAGGAGTTAGTTAGAAGGAGATGCTGACTATATGTCAGCACGGTTGCCTACTAGGAGTCAGTTAAAAGGAGATGATGACTAAGTGTCAGCGGGGTTGCCAACTAGGAGTCAGTTAGAAGGAAGCTTAAATCAATTGTGCAGACGGTTTTAGATGTGTCAAGTATTGTTTGAGGCATGACCAACTCGGAGTCGGCTAGCTGGCTGGGGTACAGGTCGATCCCTCTAAGTTTGGTGAAGTGTTTGGTTAAAGATTAGATTAAAGTAAAATAAATAGTATATTCAAACTAAAAATTTTCAAGACTTTCACCTAGTTTCCAAGTGCTTCGTCATTGTGGCAAAGAAGATTGATCTCACTTTTTACCTTCTCCTATTATCACTTTCCCCCTCTCCCCTCTTTCTAGTTTTTTCTTCAAAGCCTTTTTCAAACGTTCTCCCTTCCAAAAAGTCCCCCATCTCTTTCACTGCTAACGCTTTTTATAGGCCAACTCTTCTTCCCCTCAATCTTTCGAGGAGATCCTCCACTATTAATATAGTGGCTCGCCGCAGGGTCTCATTAATGCCATGGTGCCCCTCGCGAGACTCCCTCTAATAAATGCGACAACAACCTTATTCAATGCGATGGTGACCTCTTGATCCTCTCCTCTAGCCATCGTGGCGGAAAATGTCTTCTACAATCCTGGTTTCTCGTGAGGTGTCAGGACTAGGAAGACTTTTCTGAAAAGTAAGGACACAACAATCAATCGCCAACTGTTGTCACCTACACGAGGCAAATCAAGGGCGTGAACCTACCGGGGTACACTTCCCCAACTCACTTTTGTCAACATTCTTTGTCTTTTCCTTTATAGGGTTACAAACATTCAACCAGTCATTTCCAATATTCCTAGTCTTTTTTCTTTTTAGGGATAGGGATAAAATCGAGTATCAACAGTTGCCCCCTTTTTACTTGTGTTCGATCAAATAAGATAATTTTCATCTTATTGAAGTAGAAGATAAGTAAAGATTCAGGGTTGGATGTTGGAATCAACATAGAGCTGATCTCGATTTGTAGTCGAATCGGCATGGAGCCAGTTTGAATTGGAATCGACACGGAGCCGGTTTGAATTGGAATCGACATGAAGCCGGTTTGAATTGGAATTTGCATGGAGCCAAATTGAATTGGAATCTGCATAGAGCCAGTTTGAATTGGAATCGATACGAAACCTAATTGATTTGGAATCGGTACAGAGTCGGATTGAACTAGACTCGACACGGGAACAAATTGATTTGGACTCAACACGGAGCTAGATTGAATTGGAATCGACATGGAGCTGGATTGAATTGGAATCGGCACATAGACGATTTGAATTGGAATCGACATGGAGCCAGATTGAATTGGAATTGGCACGAAGCCGATTTGAATTGGAATCGATACGGAACTTGATTAATTTGGACTCGGCACGGAGCCAGTTTGAATTGGAATCGGCATGGAGCTAGATTGAATTGGAATCGACATGGAACCAGTTTGAATTGGAATCGGCATGGAGCCGGATTGAATTGGAATTGGAATGGAGCCAATTTGAATTGGAATTGGAATGGAGCCAGTTTGAATTGGAATTTGGTATGGAACATGATTGATTTGGACTCGGTATGGAGCCAGATTGAATTAGACTCGGCACAGAGCCAAATTGATTTGGACTCGACACGGAGCCGAATTGAACTAGAATCGACATGGAGCTAGATCGAGCTGGAATTGGCACGGAACAAAAATTGGAAATGAGGTACGGAACCCATTTAAACTTTTAGAAATGTCAGGGTATCAGATCCGAACTTGGAGCAACGCAAATTAATTTGAAATTTGGTGGCGTGGCTATTTGGGGATAGGTAACAGTAGGGAATTCCAAGGATCGCATTGATGAGACATGCCTTGTCCATTCATAAATGCACGTCTCTTCAAATCTCACCTACCAAACGACGCCATAATGAGCCTTGGGAACGAAGTGATGCAATGATGAGCCCTAGGGCTTTGCCCTTCATCATTGTGTCGTTTGGGGTTAAGGTGCCTCATTAAATGTGGAGACCCTTCACTCCTCAAGCGTGGTTAGCATGCCTCCTCACCATGGCTTTTGGGCTGGGCCTCCCTTCACCTTAAGAAGCCCATTGCCCTATAAATAAGGTACCTCATACCATATCTTTTTCACCTTTACTCTTGCATTCCTTGCCCTTGCTTTCTGCCTCTTGCTCTACTCTACCATTTCTCATTTTCGACCAAACTAGGTACCATGAGTTCTAGCTCAGAGGAGACTAACTCCTCTTCATCTTTTTCAGAGCATAGCTTTGCTTCTCAATCTTCTAGGTCGGCCCTTTTGAAGGTCGTTCCTGAGTCTGTAGTGATGGTTGAGATCATGCCTCCCCTTCAGGGTGCCACTCTTATCGCCTATCCGGCAAAAGAGTCTTACGGTTGGGTCAGCGAGGAAGTTGGGACTTACAAGTCTCTTCTCTTCTCTCGCATGATTGTTGATACTTTTGTGAAGAACGCAACATGGGTAGGGGAGGAGATGGCAGAGGATTTCGCCATCGAGCCTTGCTCCACTGAGGAGCAGGTTTTTCATTTCGCGAAGGAGGGAGAGGAAGACTTCGTCTACCTCTATGAAACCATGATTAGAAATTTGGCTGTGGCTATCCCTTTCAACGAATACGAAGTAGATGCCCTTAGGATCTTAGGGGTAGCTCGGACTCAACTTCACCCTAATGGTTGGGCTACAATACAGGCCTTCAGAGTTGATTGCCATTGTCTCTACCTACCATCAAAGGCCTCCCTCTTTCTTAGCTACTACTCCATATGTATTGGCGTGAAGGGAGTTGGGTCTCATTATCTCCCCTCCCCAAGATGAGCCTCTTCAATGCCTATTCAACATCGTACAAAGGGTTTAAAGGCCACTTTGTGAAAATCCGGGTTGTTGGTGGCACCTCCTTTGCTACCAACGGGAAATCCATGCCCTTATATTAGCGGCAACCCCATAAATTCAAAGGGTTCCCTCATAGTTCCCTTTCCTTAGGGAAAAATTGTACTTGTCTTTTCTTGATGAGTTGCCTCGAGGAATGGGCTGCAAAGATTTGGTCGCCTTGGCCTTTGAATCCAAACCCATCAAGTATTTCAAGGGTGAATGGTTTTTCTTTTCGCCTTGGTCCAATAAGTCGGTCTTGTGCCAATTATGTTGACTTATGTTTTTTCCCTTTTTCTTGCAAAGTACTTGATGTCTAGTAAATATGACTTCCCTCAGCTTCGTCGTAGGCTCCAAGCCGTGAAAAATAACCTTGATGGCGGTGTCTCCCAACCACCCCCAAAAGCAGCTCAGGCCGTTGAGGTTACGACAAAGGTCGCGACAGATCGAGGTTTCCCAACACCTTCTCCCCTTCCTGAGGTCGCCAAAAGCAAGAAAGCTCCTACTAAAGAGAACCTTCAATAGAAAAAACTTAAAAGGGTCGTGCCTATACAGGAGGACGAGACTTCTCAAAATCCAATCCAGAGTGGTTCCCCTTGCGCCAAAAGCCAAACTGAGTTGGGAACCAACTCTTCTCCTTTAAGAAACTCCTCTCATGGGCCTTCTACTATATATCTCGCGGGACTGGTTTGGTAGGTTTGAATACCCCCCCGAGATATCATTCTACTTGGGGCCCAAACTTCCTTCCTCGCAAGCTGATTGGTCTCGACTTCCTTTCTCCTATTGACCGCGAGTTGCTAATGAGAGGGAGGATTCAAGCTTCCTTTGACATGGCAGCCGCTTATCATGGTCGTACTTGGGCAGTTTTTTCGAATTCTGGGGTAGCATCTTCTAGAAGCCTGAAGATATAATCAAGAAAGGTTGTCCAAAAAGCCAAAATAGAGAAACTCTAGAAAGATTCTGAGGCGCTAAAGTTTAAAGTTGAGAGGCTAAAGTCCGAGAATGAGAAATTGGCATCTGAAGTTGAAAGCCTTAAGCTAAAAATAGCACCCAGCCACGCTAAAATTGAAACGTTGAAGAACAACAATTTTGAAGTACGAAAAACTTCGGATGAACTTCTAAAAAACCTCAGAGTTTCTCGTGCCAAAGTCAATGACAAGGATGCTGCCCTTGCTCAAGAGAAGTAGAAGACTATAGCTTTGGAGGAGCACCTTTGGTCAGCAGAAGGGAGAGCCACCCAGGTGGATCTGGACACATCAACGTCCCAAGCCAAGGCATACTCCCTTTTGGCCAAACTGCACAAAGCTGAGGAAGTGATCATAGGTGAGCATGTTTGCGGCTTCAAGAAGGCACTCCACCAAATTGTCGTTCTTGCCCGCAATCTCGATACCAATAGCATGAGTGTTGACAAGGATGTTAAAAAATGGGTTTTTGTATCTTTGGAGGAACTCAGCCTTGGGGACACATGACTTTGTAACATACAAACACTTTTAATGAGAAAATATTGTTTTACTACTTTTTCTTTCCCTTTTTTCTCTTATCTCATTAAGTGTTGGACTTGGTTTAATTGGGCGTAGAGTCGAGTATAGATTGGTACTGAACTGAAGATGGGTAAACCTAAGTTGACATAGTAAAAACTAGGATAAAAAGATTGGAATATGAGGCCAAATAAAGCAAGGATCAGCCCGGAACAGAAGACAAACAAATCTAGGTTAACATTGAAATTGACATGAAGTCGAAATGACGAAGTCGGTACGAAATCAAAAATAAAATCTAAGTTACGTAGTCGAAATTATGGAGTCAACATGGAGCCAAAAATAAATCTAAGTTAAAATCGACATGGAGTCGGAATGATGAAATTGGCACAAAGCTAAAAGTAAATCTAATTAAAATTGAAAATCGACACAGAGTCAGAATGACAAAGTTGGTACAGAGTTGAAAGTAAATCATTAAAATTGAAACCGACATGGAGTCGGAATGATGAAGTTAACATGGAGTCGAAACTAAATCAGCTAAAAAATTGAAATCGACACGAAGTCAGAATGAAAGAGTTAACACAAGTCTAAGAGGAATCAATCATGGAAGGTCAACTTCAAAAAGGGAATGGTATGTATGGATGAAGCTGTGTATGTATGGTCTGTGACACTTGTGTGCTAGATGCGACTTAGGCATGCTAGGACTTATGCATGTATGTATGCTAGATGTGACTTAGACATGCAAGAATGTGTGGAGATTTGGACCATATAGGAAACATGTGGTACTTTTGGGATGTATGTAGTGTTCTATGCGGGGACGTATAGAATGCATGCTCGGGTGCACACAAGGCATGAACTGTATGGGTGAAGATAAGGGGATGTGGATAAAAGGAATGAGGTACAGAAGGTGAGCGTTTTGCATGAGTACATTCATTTTTACCTTTGACCCCCTTAAGGCTCCAGTGTCCCAAGACTCATGGAGGAGATAGCTTGACTTATTTCATTTCATTTCTTTTTATGCTAGAGAATTCTTAGATCATATCAAATGACCATTGCTTCTCTTCGAGATTAGTTGGAGACCCACTACTTTTTGTGATCTTTAACATTGTTCATCTTAACTGTAATGCTCTTTTTGTATGCTTTATTTTCGGTTCATGACAAAACGAAAGGATCATGACGAAAGAATGGAGAGGATGGTGCTTTGGTTGTTTTGAAAAGGAATTTATGGGGAATAAATGAATGGTAAGCTTTGTCAATGCTATTTTCTCATGTTTGAAGTTTTGATAAGCATATTAACCATCTTTTAAGGATAACTTGGATGCTTTTATGGTTGGGTTTTTGCCCTAATTAGTTTTCTAAAAGGTCATTCTTGCCCCTAGCCTTGGTGTTTTGTGATTTGCCCCTAGTTTTCTATGGAAAGTGGTACTTTGATTTTTTCCTAGACCGCTTTTGCCATAGTTTTCAATCTAGTAAGCCCCCTTTTTTTCCTTTTTTCCTCACCCTAACTTTTTCCTAGGTTGATATTTTGAGTTTTCAACCTAGCGAGTCACTCTTTTTTATTATGACTCTATTTTTTTTGCCTAGATTGTTCTTTTTGAGTTTTCAGTCTAGCGAGTCACTTTTCTTTTCTTTTTTTGGGTGTCACGAAGCATTGGGATATTTTCTTGTCACTGGTCTAGATGTCCTAAATAGAGTAATATTTGAATAGGCTAGACCTTTTCTCCCAGCCTGGGTCATTGGGTCAAGTAGCCAAGCTTGAGTGGTTTTGTGGAAGGGTATAGAGAGCAATGGAAGTGTCGTGATGAGTTTATAAAAGAGAGGGTGAAGTTGATCATGTGAGAGAACGTAATGGTAGCAATTGTGAGGGGTAAATGTGAAAATGGGATGTGGAGGTGGCTAACATCTACTTTGCTAAAGCTTATGCTTTTGGTTGGGAATAAATTCCAGGGCTTTTAGGTTTTTTTTTGAAACCATTAGATAGAAGGGGTTGTTTGTTAAAGATGTCTCACTCATTTCGCTCTTGTTTTAACAACCTCTTAGACTCACTTGGGGTTTATAGATTACCTTCGTTATCATCGCAGGCTTGATTAATGAGATAATCAAAATTGAAAGATGAGATATTAGCATTAAGGACAACTCTTTTTTCTTTGTTGGTATTTTTGACTTGAGGTTAAGTATGGAAAGAAATATAGTGAACGACAACATGGGAACCAAAGTGCATTTCTTGAAAAGAAGCATACAAGCCCATTTAACAAAAAGCTCCTAAAGCCTTGGATAGGATGAATAGGAGTTGCATTATAGTTGTTTTGAAACGAATTAAAGACTACGCAAAACAGTGATCCCTTAATCGTGAAAGCTCTTTATGGGATGCATGATTGTTAGGACTCGACTTTTCTTCTGGTATGTTGCTCTCAATGGCATTTACTGATGTGTCTCCATGATTTGGAAGCGGATTACTTCCAGTGTTTGGGCCTTTCTCTTCAAAACTTAGTAATCCTACATCCATCAAGTCATACACCTTTTGCTTTAACCCCCAACACTTTTAAATAGTGTGAGCTATGGTGCCTGCATGGTAATCACACTTAACATTCGGGTCATAATTCTTGGGGTAGGGTGATTGAAGAAGCTTCAGCAGAAATGGCATGATCAACCCATTTTGTACTAAATGGGCTAGGAGTTCGGCGTGTGACATTGGTATCGAGGCGAATGCTCTTATCGGGTTGTTCCCCCCTCTTTGACCATTGTTCATATGGGATTGCCAAGTTCCTGGCGGGTCGGCTCAAGGAGTTGACAGTTGGTAGCGTAGGAGTTTTGGAGTTGAGGCGACTATATTTGTTTCTCCTTCCTTCCTCTTGTTGGGGGATTTGTTTGCATGGGATGTTGTCACCTCTAGGGCAATATTTCCCTTCCTCATTCCCATTTCAATTCTCTCTTCGATAATGACTAGATCCAAGAAGTTTGATGATACGTTTCCTACCATCTTCTCATATAATGGTGGTTGGAGTGTATCGATGAACATTGTTACTATCTTTTCTTCGGATAAATGGGGCTGGATGCGGGCAGCTAGTTCCTTCCAACGTTAAGTGTATTCTTTGAAGGTTTCCTTCTCTCTCTTGGCAATATTCTACAACTGAGTGTGGTCTAGAACCATGTCCATGTTATACTTGTATTGTTTAAGGAAGACTTCTGCCAAATTCTTCCAACTTTGGACACGTCCATGCTCTAAACTCATGTACCATCTGAGAGCAGCTCCTGTAAGACTTTCTTGGAAGAAATGGATTAGCAATCTGTCGTCATGGGTATGTAGGGCCATCCTCCTACAATACATGGTGAGGTGATTCTTTAGTCATATGGTTCCTCCATATTTGTCAAATATTGACAACTTGAATTTGGGAGGAATCACAATGTTGGGGAACAAGCATAGGTTAGCTGCATTAAAGTTAGAGTATTCAATTCCTTCCAGGGCTTTCAGTCTTTCTTCGAGAAGTTGTAACATTTTGGTGGAATGAAGATCTTCAACTTGGTGGGGGCGTACGATGACAATTGGTGTTGGGTCAATGTATTGGTGGTTTGGAGCATTATAGGTGAGAGGTGAGGTAAAGTCTTGTACATCATTGGTTCTACAAATTAGGTCTTGGGGTTGTGTTTGGTCTTGTAGGTTTGAGGTAGTCGTGTGAGGGTCAGTGTTATTTTTGGGTGGTGTATAACCAAGAGGAAGACCATATGGAGGGTGTTAAGTTTGATTCTAGGGTTGATTTGGTGTGTTCTTGTTAGGACTTATGTAGTATCTCCAAGATTTGTCCTATTTGTTCCTTAAGCTAGTTGACATCATTCTTCAGTGCCTCGTGCCGCTTTTCTAGGTTCTCAACAACTACCTCCATCCGTTTCGTCTTAGAACGTGTCGTAGGGGTACTGTAGGGATGCTTTCTTGAACTTGGTCTCTATTTCCTCATCAACCTTGGTTGGCTGTTTGACGTGGGATGGAATGCAAATGCAATGGAGTGCAACACCTGATTTGGAATGCAAGGTTGTTAGAGAAACACAAGCTACTAGACTTTTGTGTAATATTGATCAACTTGATGAAAATGGATGCGAAATGCAATGCTGGCCATGACCTTTTGTATGATCGAGTCTGATGTCCTGAGACAAATTTACATGATGTCTAAAGAAAACGGTTCATGGGAAGAGAAATGGCCAAGGCCAAAAAGTGGCATGGAGATGAACTAAAAGGGAAGTGGCACAGAGACGAGGTTGTATAAACGACGGCACATGGATCGAAATGGACCCAGCACGAGGCCGAAAAGGGATCAGCAAAGGTGTCAAAAAGGAGTCGGCAATGGTGTCAAAATAAAATCAGGGGCAGCATCGTGGTGTGGTGGTTTGAATCATAGTATGTCCGGAAGTAAAAGTCCCCTAAGTGTTCTAAGGGTAGTTTTGGGAATGTTTCAAATGGGTTTTTTTGATACGTGCTACCTCACAAGGGATGTTCTATATCTCTCGATATAGGCCTCTAGAGCTCAATATCTTCTACACGATGTCCCCACAAATGGGAAGTGCATCCCAATGTGGTTATTTGTACCTCGATTTTGCTCTAGTTGAAATTTTCGTGATGGACAAGTAGGGAGTAAATCCCCAAAGTGGATACCACTACTCATCTCTCACTCACTAGGTTAAACTCTAGTTCGAGTATAGGATCTCACTCATAGTATGAACTGTATAAGTGTAGTGTGTACAAAAGACTATCCAAAGATTTGCCCATGCTAGAAAACAAAATAATCACATTTACATGTCCTCTATCTTAAGGTTCATACCATGTAAAGCATATAATGTAAATAAAAACAAGCAAATAAAAACAAAGATGCAAACTAAAGAAATGGATAAAACAAATGAAAGGAAAAAACAATAAAAAAAAAAGAAGTCGTTATTTTCACACATCTAATTATACAAGCTTGACTCTCTAAAAAAGTATCTAGTGGAATCGCCATCTGTCACAACCTAGGTCGCTCGCGACGGGTTCGACAAGAAAAAGAAATAGAAATTCACGTTCCTTTTGAGGAAAGAGAAATGAATTTCACGGAGTCATCACCTGCGTTTTCAAGGGAATACTGAAAAACCTAAAGTTGGATAAAACTAGTCTTTGAAATCAGAGTTTGGGTTCGAGAGTCCATTACACGTAGGGAAGGTGTTAATACCCTATCACGTTCGTATTAACTCAATTACCCTAACTAGATGCATGAAATAGGATATGACTTCTATACTATGATTTTTTTGCCTTTTGGATATGGACAAGAATGGACATTTGCAGGGGAAGAAAGAATTATATGTTTGGGTTTTATGAACTTAACAAGAATCACCTGTTGCTCCTACGTATCTCCTAATGCAATGGAGAATTCAAAGTTTACATAGTTCTGACTGAGGCTTTTTGAGTTAAATAGGGATGTTGACACCTAGTCGGCAATAGCCAACTAAGTGCCAATGAGGTTGCGGACTAGGAGTCGGTTAGAAGGAGATGTTGACTAGGTGTCAACGGGGTTATCGACTGGAAGTCAGTTGGAAGGAAGCTTAGACCGACTATGTGTCGGATGGTTTTGGATGTGTCAAGTGTTGTTTAAGGCGTGACTAACTCGGAGTTAGCTAGCCAACTCGGGTATAGGCTGATCACTCTAAGTTTGGTGAAGTGTTTGGTTAAGGATTAGATCAAAGTAAAATAAACAATATATTCAAACTAAAAAGTTTCAAGACTTTCACCTAGTTTCCAAGTGTTTCATCATTGTGGCAAAGAAGATTGATCTCACTCTTTACCTTCTCCTATTATCACTTTCTCTCTCTCTCCTCTTTCTAGTTTTCTTCAAAGCCTTTTTCAAACGTTCTCCCTTCTAAAAAGTCTCCCTTCTCTTTCACTGCTAACCCTTTTTATTGGCCAACTTCTCTTTCCCTTAGTCTTTCAAGAGACTCTCCACCATTAATGTGGTGTCTCCCTATAGGGTCTCATTAATGTCATGATGTCCCTCGTGGGGCTCCCTCTAATAAATGCGACAACGCCCTTATTCAATGCGGTGGTGACCTCTCGATCCTCTCTTCTGGCCATCGCAACGGAAAGTGTCTTCTACGATCCTGGTTTCTCACGAAGTGTCAAGGTTGGGAAGACTTTAGGTTCTGAAAAGTAAGGGTACAACAAGCAACCACCAACTATTATCACCTACACGAGGCAAATCAGGGGACGTGAACCTGTTGGGGCACGCTTCCCTGATTCGCTTTTGCCAACATTCTTTGTATTTTCCTTGTTAAGGATAATACAACAAGCAAATATCCAGCCTGTGATTCTTAATATTCTTGGCCTTTTCTTTTTAGGACAAGGACAAAATTAGATAGAACAACCATAAAAGAATTTTAAGGTTGAATTCATTTAAAACATTTTTTAACACTTTTTGATAAAATACACTAAAAGATATAAATAAACATTGAGTCTTCTATATAATTTCTATTATGAGAATTGTGCTTCAATATAAAAAAAATAGTTAAATAGTGATCACTCGATAATATAAAATAGTTTTACACTAAAGTCTGATAACAAATTATTATTTATATAACTTTTAAGATATTTTTTATATAATAAAGTAAAGAAGTTTTAACCTATTTTTTCCTTCAAAATAAAGATAGTTTAGTAAATTCATTATTACATATTCTATTTATTTTTTTAGTTAAACATTAAATGCATACTAGGATTTAAATACACCTTTTATATATTTTTAATTATTTAATTCTTATATATATTGTGATAAATACATTTAATATGATAATATTTTAATTATGAATTAGTTCAAAATTTCTATCACTATTTATATCTTATGGAATTAATAAATAAAAAATATTTTTTTATAAATACAGATTATTAATATTACTATTAGAGGAAATTAATTAAATAAAAAATTGTAATCACACTACTTATGTAATTTTTTATTTATTTTAATTTTTATGCTAATATTTCAAACTTAATTCCATAGTTAATGTTTTTATAACTTTATTTTATTTTTAATTCAAAAGATTAAATCAGGATAAAGATAGCTTGAAAATAAAAATGAAAAACATTTACTTAGTAATAATGTCTGTTTTTAAATTTTATTTAATATATTAATTAATTTATTGTTTTGTTATTTTCAATAGATATTTAATATTCTTTATCCCGAACTTCATCATACTGGTTTTCAATACTCTTGATATAAAAACCTAAATAAAAATGCATGAGCGTTTAATACTTTTTATGGGTAGATAACAAAAATTACTAAATACTTTTTAAGCTTTTCTCCAAAACTTTAAAGTAGGAATAATGCATTTAACAAAGGGCTTAAATTAACATGTGCATTTAATGATTTGAAAGTTCCAATTATTTATCAGTCCTGTTCATTTCCATGATTCCACATCATATTTTATACATTATTCTTATTTTCATGATAAAGTTGATTTTTTTTAAATAATCGACATCCTTATGAATTATAAAACTTTTTAGAATTTGAGGTAGAAATTTTTTCAATGATATTTTTTTATTATGTTTTATTATTTTAATTGTTTGAAATAAAAATATGTTCTAGTTTTCTGTGTAAAATCAATAAATAATTTTGTGTTATTTGTTAAATAATTACTTTTTAAGAGTTAGATATTCAAATAATTGTAAAGATTTTTTTCATCTCCTGTGGTAGATTTCTAGATTCGTACCTCACTACAATAATATTAAAAAAATAACTAATAAAAATTAGCGTGATAAAATATAAATTGTGAGATCTATTTTTTTTTAGAAGTTATTGGATTGTAGAGAAGAGTGTTTCAATGGTAAAAAAAAAAAACTAAAATTTTGTGATCTGTAACGTTAGGATATGTACATGTATAAAAGATAAAAGAGAGAGCTGTACACGTATAAAAGATACTATCTCAGTTTATATAAGATGTTTTAAGAAAAAAGACGTTATTACTTTCCAACAAGTACACTCTTTTTTATTGAATAAATTTTTTAAAAATTACAAATTATAATGAGTCTCATTTTATATTTAATGATAATTTTTTATTTTATAATTTCTAATCAATTTCAATTAATAGAAAACAATATATTTAAAAGGGAGTGTTAAAAAGTCCATAACTCATTTACAAAATTTGTTTCATCCTCTTGGTAAGACCCTTTTCATTATCGAACTTAGATTAGTTATTTGGTTTAAATAAATTTTTTATTTTTTTAATTTAACTAATTTTGATTATAGTCTGCCAAATTAAAATTATTTTAGTCTTTTTATTTAAAAATTATTGTTTTTAGTTCATTGACGTAAATGCTATTTGAGACATTGATTGTGCTTTACTATTGAACATTTAAACGAAAATTTCTTCCCAGAGTAGAGAGAAAACGTCCCTTACAAAATTGACATCTAAGATTAAAAACAGTTATTTTTAAAATAAAAAATTAAAATTACCCTAAATTTAAAGAATAAAAAATATATTTAAGTTCAATTACTATTTTATTAAAATATCGTTATATACTTTACAATAAATTTTATAAAATTACTAACACAAACTCATTCTTTATGTGAGGATAAAAAATACCCATGACATATTAACTAATTGAGTAAAATCATTAAATAAAAAAAGTCAAAGAGAGATGATAAATTCCAAAATCCTTAAGAAGAATTTAGAATTAACCATTTTTTAAAATTTTTATAAATTAGTTAAAATGATCATTATAAGAACGAAGTTCGTAGGCCAAACCAAAGAAAAAGTAAAAAGAAAAAAGGAATAAAGTGATATATAATAAAATTGCAAAAAGTGAAAAAGGATTAGAGGCCAGAAGCGAACGTAGTTTATCAGGCAAGGCAGATAGATCTGAAGAAGTCAATTGTCTGAAATTGGGCAAACACAGTCACTGAGTTCATTCATTCCGAATCAACACACTCACATTCCTTTTTATTGTTCCTCTTCTTGGGGTCATGGCAATTTGTTCCTCTCCTTCATCACCATCATCGTCGTCTTCTTCTTCTTCTTCTTCTACGTCGTCGTTTGATTCCTCGAACAACGCGAAGGCGTGGATCGTCCATGGGATTGTGGCTGGAGTTGCTATTGCAGCGGCAGTGGGCGCACGCGCTTACATGACCCGATTCAACAAGTTTCGGAGTCGGGTCGTGGGTATCATACCCGCCCGATTCGCCTCCTCTCGCTTCCAGGGAAAGCCTCTCGTTCAAATACTTGGCAAGCCCATGATCCAGGTCCACTCCTCTTTTTTTTATTCCTCAAATTTTTTCCTTTAAATTATGTCTTGTTATTTCAAATTCTTTTCTTATTCGCTGCTCATTTTCCCTTCTCTGTGTTAGTTAGACTCAACTTGAGATATTACTATTATAAATTGAAAGTGAATTTTTGTGAATTGAAGGTGAAGAGTACTTTACAAGTAAAAAATAGCGAGTCTTCATTGTTCGACTAATATGTTTGCTTAGTTCACATGGCTGTGATTCAATCAATTGGTTTTCTATTATGATGTAGAAATTTTTGAATGTAATTCCTTTTCCTTCTAGTTGCCTTAATGTGTGGTTTTGTGTTTAAAAATAAGGTGTTTTGGTGGGTAATGGGTTATGCCGTTGGCATTTTCGTATAGGTTCTGAAGAAGAAATTATTACATGGTACTACACTATGTGGTTCTGACTAATCTCTACATAACATTTAATCACATTTTTTCCTCCCAACATAGTATTTTCCATGCGGAAGGCCAAATTTTAAACCAGTGACATTTTGGTTAAGGGATACAAACAACTACTACTTGGGTTAACCAATGTTAGTTCAGAAACTTTTAGCAACATATTTTTTAATACACTCATTCTACATACTCTCATATTGGTTAAAATTTATTCAAAACTACAAAATTATGAGTGAGTTTTGTTAAATAAATAGTAGCAAAGCCTACACAATTTTGTGATTTCCAACAAATTTCAACCAATAAAAAAAATGTATTTGAATGAATGTGTTAGATAGTGTGTCGGTAGCATTTCTCAAGTTTAGAAAGAGTTGGGCATTCCTTTGCAAGGTGTATAATTTCTTCCGTCTTTGTTTCATAATACTATTGATAACTTCAGAGCTACCATGGAATATACATCAAACATAACATGTGACTATCATCCTATTTCAGGAAAATAGAAAATGATAATAATACATGCTGAAACCTAGAGTTGTCAAAATGGGCCTGGCCTTGTGGCCCGTTGGACTAGGCTCTAAAACTCAAGGTCCATAAAGAACTAGGCTAATTTGGTGGCCTGAATTGTACCGAGCCTGTTTTGGCTAGCAATTTATTTTTTGTTTAGAAATTGTATAAAAAAAGAAAAAAAAAAGTGGGCCATTTTGGCCTGACCACAAAAAACATAGCCCATTTAATTTTTGGGCTTGGCTGGCCTGACCTGCTTTTGCTGCTTAGCCAGACCGAACTACTCGTTTTGCCAGCTTTGCTGAAACCTACATTGTGAAAAGTTAAATGAATGACAAAAGTGGACACATGCATAACACGAACTGTACTGAAACTCTTGTCTAGGTACTTTTTGAGGTGTTATTCAGGTGTTGAATTTGAAGAGGAAACAAGAGAAATATTTGAAGAAAAGCTCAAATCAATATAGAGCACTTGTGGTTAACTCTTCTCTGGCTGCTAATTAAAATAAGTACGTTTAGTGTAAACCCATGTAAGAGTGGCATTTTGTAGTATGCTGAGCACCATTGAGTAAATATGCAAATATGAAATATTTTCTTACATCTCTCAACTATTGCACTTGCATCACTTGTGTTGTATATTTCTATCACAACTAGGTAAGTTCTGTGTGATATAGTTTATTAGAATATTTTAGTTGACTTGTTAGCATTATAGTAAACTAGTCCCAGAACCTATATCTCTCTAATGGTCAAATTATGATGTATTTTGCCTACTTTGGGTTGAATTTTACAGAGAACATGGGAAAGGGCAAAGCTGGCAGCTACATTGGATCATGTTGGTAGGTCTATCCGTATGATCTTCCTCCAATCTGGCATTAATAGCTTTATTATATAACTTCTCCTTAGGTTAATCTCTAAAATTGGTACGGTAAAATATATGCCTCTAGGTGAAACTTAGTTTCACATCTTATTTGCTGCACCTGCTTAGAGGGTAGTGAAGTTTAAATTCTGTTTTCATATGCATGTCCAATATGTGTTGCTTCTGAGGGGGCATTGACCAGACACTCAACAATTTATGCACAAACACATCCTAGAAATGGACAAGTAAATGTTGTTACATTTCATTTCAGCTTTTACTGTTTCTGCATTTGTTCATGCATTTAAAACCTCTTTTGGTCCTTTGAAGGCAAGAAATTCTCAATAGATCTATAACCCCTTTGCATTGTTCTCCTTTCTGAATTTCTAGGCAAACTTACTCAAGAATGTCATGATTTTATTTGGATTGTAATATAAGTATATTTTAATGCATTTCACATGCCTGTCATCTGGTGCTTCATATTCAAGAAAATAAAGTGATAAACAATTTTACAATTTGGTCAACGCGTACATGCATGAGCACATCTAGCTAGCTTCTTTGATGTCTGACTGGTAATTTTCTCTGGTTCTAGTTGTGGCAACTGATGATGAAAAGATAGCTGACTGCTGTCGACAATTTGGAGCTGATGTTATAATGACATCAGAGTCTTGCAGAAATGGTAAGCAAATTAGTTGCTTATTGTATTGTAGCCATTCAAAGCTTTTTTCTTCACAATGTTTCATACTCCTATTTTGCTAGATAGGTACTGAGCGCTGCAATGAAGCCCTACAGAAGCTTGGAAAAAAATATGATATTGTTGTCAACATTCAGGGTGATGAACCACTTATTGAACCTGAGATAATAGATGGTGTTGTGAAAGCTTTGCAGGTATGATTTTCTTTTTCTTCTTAAATTTATTCTTTTCATACCATGGAAAATGCAAATATTGTTCCATTAGCAAAAAAAATTTAATGACTGCCTGCTTTAGGCTGTGATCATTATGTGCATTTTTATTCTGAGCAAAATGGTGAATATATCTCTGATTATTGTAAGTCGTAACTTTATGGCCAAAAGGAAATATTGCTATATATCTCTGATTATTGGATTTATATTATTCTCTTATTCTATCTATCTTGATTCCCGATTCTTACAGGCAGCTCCAGATGCAGTCTTCAGCACTGCAGTCACATCTTTAAAGCCTGAAGATGCACACGATCCAAATAGAGTGAAATGTGTGGTAGATAATCGTGGTTATGCCATCTATTTTTCACGAGGATTAATCCCGTTCAACAAGTAAGTTAGAAATCATTAAAGTTCAGATTCTCAATCTTAATTGTTCCTTCATTCACAAACTATATTGTGAAATTGTTTTTCATATTTTTGTAAAATTGGATAAATGCTTGCATAGGTCAGGGAAGGTCAATCAACAGTTCCCGTATTTGCTTCATCTTGGGATTCAGGTACTAATGCTAAGTTCTTTTTAATTGGTCATGACTATGATAACAATCATTGCTTCCCGTATTTGCTTCATTGTGAGTTAGTAGTTTTCTGTCTACATATTTGCCAGAGCTATGATGCAAAGTTTCTAAAGATATACCCTGATCTTCAACCTACTCCATTGCAACTAGAGGAGGATTTGGAGCAGCTCAAAGTCCTTGAGAATGGCTACAAGATGAAGGTACCTAAGTTATTTATATAAACCCTTATCTTTTTATCTTTCATCCCATTTTTCTTCTTGTCCTTCTTCATTCTCTATTACACCATTTGTCACATTTATCAGTTTCTCCCTCTTTCTTTATTTTTTTTCTCTATCTCTTTCTTCTTTTCACTCACACACCAAAAAACAGGGTGGACCCGTATAACTTTCCTTAATTTAGTTCATTGGCAGCCCTATATTCTACACAGCTGTAATGGAGTTACAGGTTCTCTTTGAGTGTTAGGAATTCCCATAAAAATGTGAAATAAAAAGATCGCATAATTCCACTTAAATTCACTAAAAAATGACTTTATAAAATGTTCTTCTAAGTGGCATTTGCATCAAGACTCAAGATTATAGCTACTACTAATTACTGAAAAAATATTATACACTCATACTCGGTAGTTGATGACTGACTGGGGCTTTAACCATCGGATCTGACGTGGGATAAATTATTTATATAATTGTTGTGCACTTCATAAAACTGTTTATTTTTATTTTCTGCAATAGGTGATAAAAGTTGATCATGAGGCTCACGGGGTTGATACTCCTGAAGATGTTGAAAAGATGGAATCTCTTATGCGTCAGAGGAATTTGTCTTGAACTCGCAGATACGGCAGTGAAACCATATACAAATTAATCATTAGCATATCACATCACATCACAGATAGAAAAGGGTTTTATTTTATTTTTCTTGTATAATAAATCCTGTTGCTTCCAACACAGTACGCATGATATTATGTATGTTATTATTATTATTATTATTATTATTATTTTATCATCGGCCATATGACTAGGTTTGTCGGCTTCATGTACGGGTATTAATACGATATACATGTGCTGAGAATGAAAATTTTAGCTACACATATAATGCGAGCTGTGTATGGATCTTTATCTTAGAAAATAATTTGAATGCAACGTATATTATAAGAGTAGTAAGACTATATTATACAGTTCAGAAAATGTTGTAATAACTAATAATATTGAAAGAAAATGAACTTATATCTTTTAAAATACCTAATATTTTCTTTTGCCTAATGTAATCATGAAGACAATTTTTTTTATGCATATTTGGTATTATTTTTCTAAGCAAATTTTAACAATGGTTAAATAAAATGAATATTTGAAGGTAATATAACTAAAGAAAGCGTGAAGAAACTTCGACAAGTCAGATGGGTCAGAAGACCCAATAGTGGTCAAACTTTGTACATATTTTTTGTTTGTAATTCTGGTAATTTGTGAACTTGTTTTAAATTTTTAAATCATTGTTATTAAGTGGTATTTCCATGTAATAATACTTGGTAAGCTTGCTATTGGGTTTAGAAATCCAAAATAGACATTTTGGTCACGAATTTTGGATAATCTTTTACCTTCAATTTTTTTACCAATGTAAAGCCTTATATTTTATGTCTTTAGATTAGTCTTAGGACTATATTAAAAACACTATTTTATTAACAATTTCAATTAAATTTAATTACATATAAATATTTATTTATACAAAAATTTATAATTATCAAAATAATATTTTAATGTGCATTACACAATCTATATATTAACTTATATTTTTATATTAATTATTCTTTGAAATTAATTAAATATAAATAAAATAATATTTATTTCTAGATATTTCAAATTAATTAATAAATAATATAAAATTTGTAAATTCTAATCTCTTTTAATTAATTTATTCATACATCTTAACTATATTTATGTATTTTTTTAAGATATTTAGTAATTGAAATTTTTTTTTCTCTATATTAAACATCTCTAGCGACGATATATTTTGATCGCTAAATTGTACTGTATTTATATCTTTTAATAATAAAAATAGTTTTAAAGTTAGCAATTGAATTGTTTCAGTAGCTAAGCCTAATGGTTGCTCAGTCACCTTTAATCACAACATAATCGTAAAAGTTAATAGATACAATTATATGTATAGTGAGCGATAATTTTTGTGCTCAAGCAAATTGGTTATCGAAGTGGTCACTGACTTTATGTAGTAACCAAACAATGTATCGATAGCTAAAGTGGTCATTAACAGCAACTAAAATATTTCGGTCACTATTTTACAACTTTCTAATTTAATAATATTTTTATTATTTAATATATTGAATATAATCCTGAGTTGTGCAATGAAGCAATATAAATATTGTCGGTTGATATTTTCTTTTACCTTCTTACTTGTTTTCCAACCAAAGAAATGATTAAGTTGTAAAGTATTTTTCCGAAAACAAGAGCTTTCTTTTAAGATATTTTCTCCGAAAACAAGAGCTTTCTTTTAAGATATTTTCTCTATAATATTTTTTTTCCTAAGATGATATTTATTTGTCTTAATTTATATACGTTTGGAATGTTTAAAACAAAAACTTTTGATCCATCAAATTGTTTTTAAAAATAACAAAACATAATTCAATTCTTCTTTCTCATATTTTGTATTTATATTTTTCATAAATAAAAATAAACTAAAAAGAATAATATGTGTTTACATTATTAATAAAAAGAATTTATGAATAAATTAAATATATGACATTTTTAAAATTGATAATAAAAATTTATGAAAATAAATTATTACAAATAAGATATACCATCTTTATTGATATATGTTAAAATTTAAAAGTTAAATACAAATCATGACTTTTTAAAATGACAATAATTTTAAAACTCATTTTATTTAAAATAGAAATATATTTTCAATTTAATATAATCTACCAAAATTTAAAAGACTTAATTGGACTTTTTTTCTCTAACTTTCACAATTTCGCGAAATTTACCTCCCAAATTTTTTTCTTTGCACATTTTGCTTTCAAGTTTCAAAATTTGTACATATCTTGTGCTAAACTTAAATGATCATTAGACTTTGTTAGTGTTCACCACTTCCGTGACAAAGTTGTTCACTAGTATAGAAGAAAGTATTTACATGGACTAATATGATATAGACTTATAATAAATAACAATGATGTTACCATTGATACCATGATAATTAAATTGTACATTTTGTTTTTAACTTTCAAATTTTCGTACATTTTGCTTTTAGACTACCAAAATTCTATACATTTTGCCTCCTACATTGTAATTAAACATTTTATGTCCAAAATAAAATAATAAAAACTAAAATATAAGTACAAAATGTTTAACATAAATTAAAATAAACAGAAAAATGTTAAAATATTTTAAGATGTTTCTTATATTAACTTAATTTTTTTTATTTCCACTGCACTAATTCATTTATTCTTATAAAAAAGAAAAAAAAGGATAATAATATGATGAAATAATATTAATAGCAGAGATTAGTTCACATAGGATAACTTCTACATGTAAGGAACTCATTGGTAAAAAAGGTAGCTAAATGGGAACAAATGATAATAGATGAAAGTGCAATCAGGCTTCATGCATGCTAGAAACAACTTTATTAGTAAGATACGAGGGGAAGACAACACACGATAATTAGTGAAAAGATACAAAAGAGAAATAAAAGAAACCACCCAAAAATAAAAGAACATTGCTCGCCTGAACCAAGGATGTCGTTGTTAAATCTGCAATGTACAAAGACGACGTGAATAATTGCAACTTTTCATTATCGTATTTGTAGTAGTTGTTTTTTGTGGCATAGGTGTGAAACACGTAGAGATATGAAATGGTGGTCATGGAAGCTCATCAACATGACGTTGTTGGGAATGTATCTACTGGGTATTGGCTTTGATGGTTTAAAGAGTATAAAGAGTTCTGCACTATAAGGCCACATGACAAGGAGTAGGTTGAAGAGATTGTAAGAGAAAGTGTAGAAGGAACTAAGCCTTCTTCATGGACAAGGAGAGTCTAATGATGGCTTAACCTTGTACTTTTTGTTTGCCTGTCAAATTGGCCTACTTTGTAGGATGTATATATTCTATATTTCATGATATAAAACTTGTATTTCATCTGAATAGCTTGCTCTTGGGTCTAAAGGTCCAAAATAGGATATATCTCTAGCAACTAGTTTTTGATTACTAAATTTGTGAGCACTTCGATGATCGAAATGAGCTAACTCATTTTAGGCTATCTTGAGTCTTGTCTTAGCATAATTTATTATTAGTTAAAGTGTTAATTAGTAATTAGAAAATGATTATAAAAATCTCAAATGTAATTAGCTTAATCATTTTTACATGAAATAGAATTTGTGTTATGCACTTATGAGAGACTTTTTCTCTTTTCTCGTTCCTGAACAAAAATCATAATTCTTATCAATTTTTCAATATGCTTGTGGTGAATTTTTATTTATCTTATTTAATCCAATATGATTAGTGACAAGTTCATCTTTTTTCTTAATCCATTTTCTCTTTTTTTCCCTTTGCAATTTTTGATCACATTGAATCACCATGGATTTTTGATTTCTTACCTTTGTGTGTTGATTATAGATCCAAGGTTTCATCAAGGTAGCAAGAAGATGGATCATGAGTGGTTTAATGTTGTCAAAAGTAATTAAATCAAGTATACATGCATTTATTGATTGAAACAAATTGTAGACACTCGCATTGTCACAACACCAATATTTACTAGTGATTGAGTCAAAGTATTTAGTTTAAAATTTTATTTTCTCAGTTTCATTATTTTATTTTCTATTACTCACATTTAGGATTATACTATTAGTGCGTTGGGTAGTTTTCTATTTTCTCGGTTTCATTATTTTATTTTCTGTTACCTACATTTAGGATTATGCTGTTAATGCGTGAGTAGTTTCCTATTTTCTAGGTCAGTAGTTGTAGAGCCAAGCCTATAAATTTGGCTCCTTTCTATTTGATTGAAACAAAAAACAAAAAATCAAGTTTGAGATCAAAAAATATATTGAGTAGATATTCTCTCTTCCTCTCTTGCTTTTCACTATATGTACGTGTGAGTATTATTTTTTTTGTTAAAATTATGTCCCATTGATATCAAATTGGTATCAGAGCTGGTTAGATCCAGCATTGGTTTTGTGAGGTTGTAAGATAGTTAGTGTCAAAAAATTATTGAGTGTGTGAGGAACAAGAGAGTTCTCACTTTGCCAAATTTTTTTTAAGAAAGAAAGATGGCCACAAATTACAATATTGTTTGGTGCGTTCCCAAATTAGATGGGAAATTGGATTATCATTATTGGGCATTGTTGATATCCACCCATTTAAGCTAACAATATTTGGAGCTTTATTGAACCAGGCTTACAACAAGGAGTTGATGATGCTGCTCAAAGGAAGGACTAGTTGGCGCTATCGCAAATTCACCAAGGTGTAGATTATTCAATTTTTGGCAAAATAGCAAATACCAAGACAGCTAAAGAAGCGTGAGACATTTTGAAACTATCATACAAAGGAGTAGAAAAGGCCCAGAAATCCAAAATACAATCCATGCGTCGAGAATATGAAAGATATGAAATGTCCAGTTCAGAAACTGTGGAACAATATTTTTCACGAGTAAAAAATCTTGTCAACAAGATGAGGGTGTATGGAGAAGACATCCCTGAAAGCAAGGTGGTGGAGAAAATTCTATGCACCATGCCAATGAAGTTTGATCATGTGGTGACTGTAATAGTTGAATCCCACAACATAAACACAATGATAGTTGCAGAATTGTAAAGGTAGCATTGAAAGCCATATGAGTAGAATCTTGGAGAAAACTGAAAAAGCAAATGAAGAAGCGTTGAAGAGCCAGGTAAATTTTACCAATGTAGCAAAATCCAGTCGAAGTAAAGATAGTAGAACTTGTGAAGGTGGAAATAGAAATTTCAGAGGTAGAGGTTGTGGAAATTTCAAAGGAAGAGGTCATTATAATTTCAATCAACAATGGAGAGACAACAATTTCAGACCACCTAATCAAGGAAGAGGTGGACACAATTTCAGATCTACCAATTTTGGAAGAGGAAGAAGCAACTACTCCCAAGAAAGGACAAATTTCAACTGCTACCACTGTGGAAAGTTTGGGCACATAACTGTCGTTTATAGATTCAAACAACAGGAAAATATAGCAGAAAACCAATATTAACATACCAGTGAGAGTTCTGATAATCCACAAACTTTACTTCTAGCAGTAGACAATTTTACAGGTGATGGAGATATTTGGTATCTAGATATAGGCTACAACAACCACATGTGTGGAAAAAATGAGTTATTTTTCTTACTAAATGAAACGGTAAAATCTACCGTGAAATTCGAAAATAATACAAATATTTCAATATTAGGGAAAGACAGGATTGCTATCAAACTAAAGAATGGTTCTCATAATTTCATCTTTGATGTTTTCTATAATCCCGGTCTTCATCACAACCTGTTGAGCATAGGACAATTATCAGAAAAAGGCTACAACATGCAGATTCTTGATGGCTACTGTACTTTGATTAACAAAAATGGGAGATTCATTGCCAAGGTAAAAATGACTTCTAATCGCCTATTCTCTTTAAAAGTTGATCACAAAGAATTATTCTGTTTGAGTTCTTTTATACCAAATGATGATTGGTTATGGTACATGCGCTTTGGACATTATCACTTTTCTAGATTGAATTATTTATCTAAAAAGAGGATGTATCTGATTTACCTGTTATAAATATTCCTGAGGGTGTATGTGAGACTTGCAAAATTGCAAAGAAGCACAGAGGATCTTTTTCAACTGGAAAGTCTCGGAGATCAAAAAAACAATTGGAAATAATCCATTCAGATTTATGCATGATTGAGATACCAACACATGGTAATAGTAGGTATGTCATTACCTTTATTGATGATTTTAGTAGAAAAACCTAGGTGTATTTTTTGAAATAGAAATCAGAAGCCTGTGATGCCTTTAAGTCATTTAAGACATTTGTAGAAAAACAAAATGGTTGCAAAATTAAAGCACTAAGGACAGACAGAGGCTAAAAGTACCTTGCTTGTGCAGATTGTTTTTACCAACATGGAATTCAACATCAACTAACAACAAGATACACTCCTAAACATGATGAGATGCATGTTGAAGGCTAAACAATTGCCCAAAGAATTTTGGGCAGAAGCTATTGCTACTACTGTGTATATTTTGAATAGGTGTCCAAAAAAAGTGTTTATGATAAAACACCAAAAGAAGCTTGAAGTGGAAGGAGACCCTCAATCCAACATCTCAGAATTTTTGGGTGTATAGCATATGCCCACGTACCTGTTCAACTTAGAAAGAAGCTTGATGACAAAGGAGAGAAGTGCATCTTCATTGGTTACAACATCAACTCAAAGGTGTACAAGCTCTACAATCTAGTACAAAGAAGGTAATTATAAGCAGAGATGTGACCTTTGATGAAGAAAAAATGTGGAATTGGTCTTCCAAAGCTCAAAAAGAGCCTACAATAATTCCAGAAAATTATGAAGAAGAGAATGGATATGTAGATCCAACACTTGATGAGCCAGAAACATCAAGCAAACAACAAAGGCAACGGAGACTACCAACCAAATTGGAGGACTATGTTGTGAGTAATGACAATGACCCATCTGATGAGGAAATTATCAATTTTGCTTTGTTTGCAGATTGTGAACCAGTTACATTTGAAGAATCTACAAGTGATTGAAACTAGAGAAAAGCAATGGGTGAAGAAATTCATGCCATTGAGAAAAATCAGACGTGGGAGCTGATGGACTTACCAGGAGATAAAAGGCCAATTGGAGTGAAGTGGGTGTACAAGACAAAGTACAAGCCCAATGGAGAAATATATTGTTTCAAAGCAAGGTTAGTAGCAAAAGGATACAAGCAGAAGCCATGTATTGATTATTTTGAGGTATTTGCTCCTATAGCAAGATTAGATACAATTCTCATGCTTATCTCTCTATCAGCTCAAAATAATTGGAAAATTCATCAAATGGATGTTAAGTCTGCTTTTCTGAATGGTACTTTGGAAGAAGTGTATGTTGAACAACCTACTGGATATGAGAGTGAAGGCAAAGAAGATAAAGTCTACAAGCTGAAGAAAGCATTGTATGGCTTGAAGCAAGCACCCAGAGCGTGGCACAAGAAGATTGATTCTTACTTTGTGCATAATGGTTTTCAAAGATGTCCATTTGAACATACTCTATATATTAAATTTTTTGACCCTGGTGATATTCTTATTGTGTGCCTTTATGTTGATGATTTAATCTTTACTGGCAACAATTCAAAGATGATTGCAGAATTCAGGGAGGCCATGATAGATGCTTTGAATTGACAAATTTGGGCTTGATGTCTTATTTTCTTGGCATTGAGGTCATGCAGTAGGCTGATGGAATTTTCATTTCTCAAAAGAAGTATGCTGCAAACATTTTGAAGAAATTCAAAATGGAGAATTCAAAGGCAATCTCAACACGTGTTGAAGAAAAGTTGAAGTTGAAAAAAGATAGCAATAAAAGAAGAATTGATTCAACATACTACAAGAGCTTGATTGGAAGTCTCAGATATCTGGAAACTACTAGACCAGATATTGTCTTTGGAGTAGGATTGCTCAACATATTCATGGAAGAGCCACATGCATGTTATTTATATGGAGAAAAAAGAATCCTCAGATATATCAAAGGTACTCTGATTGAGGGATTTTTTACGATAATAATTCTAATATAAAACTAGTTGGATACACAAACAGTGACTAGACAGGAGATATTGAGACAAGAAAAAGCACGTCAAGGTATGCATTTCATCTAGGCACTGAAGCAGTAGCATGGTCTTCAAAGAAACAACCAACAATTACACTCTCAACAGCCGAGGCAGAATACATAGTTGTAATAAGTTGTGCTACACAAGCAATATGGATGAGAAAGATGCTTGAAGCAATGTGTCAAAAGCAAAATACTCCTACAATGATTTTTGTGATAATAAATCTACAATTGCACTTTCAAAAAACCCAGTTTTTCATTGGCGGTCCAAGCACATAGGCATTCGTTTCATAAAATTTGAGAATTGGTGCTTGAAAAAGAAGTTGTGATTGAATACTATCCAACCGATGAACAAGTTGCAGATATTTTTACAAAACCAATGAAAACAGAATTGTTTTATAAGTTGAAAAAAATGTTCGGAATAATAAATGGGCATACTTGATTTAAGGGAGGCAATGTCAGAAGTAATTAAATTAAGTATACATGCACTTATTGATTGAAACAAATTGTAGACGCATGCACTATCAGAACATCAATATTTACTATTGATTGAGTCAAAGTATCTTAGCTTAAAATTTTATTTTCTTGGTTTCATTATTTTATTTTCTATTACCCACATTTAGGATTATACTGTTAGTGCGTGAGGTAGTTTCATATTTTCTAGGTCAGTAGTTGTAGAGTCAAACCTATAAATTTGACTCCTTTCTATTTGATTGATGAAAAAAAAAATCAAGTTTGAAGTCAAAAAATATATTAAGTAGATATTCACTCTTCTTCTCTTATTTTCTATTGTATGTGCGTGTGAGTATTTTTTTTTTTGTTAAAATTATGTCCCATTAATATCAAATGCAATAGTGTATTTGTTAGGTCAAGATGTTATGAGCGAGTGAGGAAGGTGGTTCCTAGTTGCTCATTGGTCGTGATGGGTTTGGTGAGGTGTTGGTGCAAGTTTGGCGACTTGCGATTGATGCGTGTTTGTTGGTGAGGTTACATGCATTATAACGACTAATATGTTTGATGTGCGTCGGGTTGGTGTTTTGGGTGGCATCAATGGAGGATGAGACAGATGCGAGAATGTGTTATGTTGGTTTTGTTAGTGTTGATTTAGAAAAAAGAAAAAATGCAAACGAGAGGTAGTTGTGTGAAGGGTGAGGTAATGAGTTTAAAGGGTTGCGTGCTGTTTATGCGTGAAAGAGTTTGGATATGGAGATGTGTGTTTTTACATTGCCTAAGAATATGAGAATGAATGTTAATTGTTCATGTGATGAGGGAGATTTTTATGAAGATAAAATGAGGGTATGTGTTAGCTTCGGTTGAAGGTAAAATTTGAAAGTAGAAGCATAAAATGCATAATTTTATTCCTTTACCACGTTAAAATGAGCTTGTGTTAATATCTCAACATTAGTATGCTATCACCGGCCACAGAAGCAGTTCTTCCAAAGTCAACCATCAACTAACAGAGTTAAATAATTAACTAATGCTAAAAAAAAAAATACGCAAAAATCTTAAAAGTTAGACAACAATATACAAAGAAATAGATGGGTAAAAAAATTGTAAAAATTGTAAATGTTGGAGAACAAAATGTTCAATTAAATCAATTTAAAATTTAAATAATATTTAAAACAATAAAAATATTATAAAAAGTAAATATTTAATTAAAAAGTCATAATTTAATATAATAAAATAATTCTTAAGAATATTTTCCTTAAAAATAATGAAAAATGAACGATTCATTCTCTCAGACATATTAATCTAGTATTGATTAAAAAAAATATTAATCTAGTTTCAAATAAAAAGAGATACTCTTGATAAATAAATAAAAAACATTCAGTTTAACGCAAACAAACAATCTAGTACGATGTTTCAGGGTAATTATGTTTTTTTTTTTACTTTTTGGGTTGGTCTTAATTCCTACATTTAAAAAATATAATTTTGTCTCTTGTATTTTAATAATTAGGAAATTTTGTCTCTCATTGTAGGATCTCGTTTCATGTTAATAAAAAAATATATAAAAACTAAATTTATCATTTTGAAAATAAAAAAACATAAGACTAATTTCAATAAAAAACTTAAAACACATTTTATCAATATTTTAAAGATAAAAAAAAAGAAAAAAAAAAGTGATTTATTCCCGACCACAAGTTGCAAATTAGGGGGTTGCACGAGTATTTAGGAGTGGTGACATGGCGCGCAGCCATTGGGGAAGCTACATGAAAACATTACAGCACGAGTCCCACCTCATCCTCATCCACACACTCCCCTTCTTTTCTCACCCTTCTTGCTTCCAAACCCAACTTAACTTGTCATCTCAACACTCAGATCTCACTTTCCGCTACAATGGCCACACTCTTCGATTCCCTCGCCGTCGTTCGCCTCCCTTCCGCCGCCTTCTCCCCCCTCACCACCCGCCGGACCTCCTCCAAGCTGCCGCTCTACGCCGGCCTCAAGCTCAGACCTGCCGCCGCCACGCGCTTCGTTGCGTCCCCCGCTCCCAGAATCGCTTCACGCGCCGCGCGCGTCGTCTGCGAGGCTCAGGATACCGCCCTCGATGGTTTGCTTTCATTTTTGCTTAAATATATTTTTTATTCTTAAAATTTTATGTTTTTCAACAAAAAAAATTATTCGTTTTTAATAGAATAAAAATTGTTGGATTTTGTTGCGTAACTGTTGAACTTGTGATTGGTGTTTAAAATAAATAGAAAAAATTATCACTTACAAGATGAATTTCCCGTAAAGTCAACTGTTAGACCTTAGGGCTTGGACTGTCTACGAAGACGACAACGCGTAGAATGTAGTTTTTTTTTTACGTATATTCAGGTTGAAATATAACTTTTTTTTTTAATAAACTAGATGATGTTTGATATTTCACTTTGTTTGAGAAAGTATTTGATATTTAGACATTAACATTTAGAGTGTTTGGCAGAAGGGAAATGGAGGGTACGGATGAGGAGAGGAGAAATTTTTATTAAGTTTTGTAGTTTGGTTTAATATTTCAAAGGACTGGAACAGAGCAAAATTCCTCTCATTCAATTTTTGGTCCCCTCGTTGCGAGATTTGGAGGGGGAAAATTTTAAAATATTTTATGTACATTGACTAAAATATTTATATTTATATTTTGAAATTAAAAATTATAAGTGTATAAAGGTAAATTAGCTTTTAAAATTCTTCTTCTCTCTTTCTGAATCGATCAAGAAGTGATTTTGGATTAGTGTGAAATTTTATAACCATGATTTTGAATTGCACTAGTGTGTCTCTGACTATTTGTTATGGTAACATTCGCACGGTGGTGATGCATTGATCATTGATGTACGGCATTGGCAGGTCCATTTTCGATGTTGAGTTTATTGACATAGCAACGATAGCTTTGTTTGTTTTTTTTGTGTGTGTGTGTGAAGTGACATGCTCAGAATCCATAGTTTCACGTGTGAACAAAACTTATGTGCATTGTCTTAAATGCGTTTGGTATTATCTCCTATTAAAATTAGAAATTTCATCTCAATAATCAGTGTCCACCTTTTATACAAACTTTACTTAAGATATTGTATGTAAGTTTCATCCTTTGAGCATTTCCTTTATAAGAAGGCCTAGTTTTTGGCTTGGTCGTTTTTCTCTTATTAATCAACACAAGCATAGATTAAACTCCACCTATGGTTTCATAGCTGTTACCAAGCGCACGTAACCCTTGTCAAGCAACCTAAAACTTGTCAATTTCCCAAACATGGATCTCTCATGAGTCATGACGAATTGATCAACAAACATAAGCATAGATTGTTTTGTTTCTAGTTGTGTTTTCTATTTGCCTGTTTGTGGTTTTCTTATCTGGTTTGCATGTTCTCCATTTCAGCACAGCATCATTGTAATCAAACTCTGGTGGATACTAATGATCTTTTTCTGTACATTTCCAGAGAAATTTTGCTTATTTGAGAAAAATACTAACTGAAAATTTTGCTTGGTTGAGAGAAATAGTAATTGGAATGAAATCATTTCCATTATTCTATATTGCAGTGGCTCCTATTACTGATGCAAATTGGCAATCGCTTGTTCTTGAATCTGAGTCTGTTGTTTTGGTTGAATTCTGGGCTCCATGGTGTGGTCCCTGCCGAATGATTCACCCTATAATTGATGAGTTGGCAAAGCAATATGTTGGGAAGCTCAAGTGCTACAAACTTAACACTGATGAGAGCCCTTCAACCGCTACTCGCTATGGGATTCGAAGCATTCCAACTGTTATGATCTTCAAGAGTGGTGAGAAGAAAGATACAGTTATTGGTGCTGTGCCCAAGTCAACATTGACCACGAGCATAGAAAAATTCCTATGAGGTGGTAAGTAAAGAAGGCCTTTGCTGGAAGTAAAGCTGTTTTTCCTGTTAGCTTCTTTTCTTCTAAGCCCCATGTCTCAAGTGTCGGTAATTTGTTTACTCAAATACTCATTTATGCTCAAAACTGTACAGTTATCGGATGCAACCTTATTTTCTGGTTTTAGATTATTCTAGTTATCAATATATGCTAAGGGAATTTGCCATTCAATCATAGCATGTTTTAAATTGATTTTACATATTTGTCTCGCTTCTCTTTCTTTTCAACTTTCACTGAACACTGGTGACATGTGGGGTATGTGTATAAAACAAATTAGATAATTCAAATTTAATTTGTTAGGCCTCATGGATACGTTCATCTGGTGTTTTTGGTATTGTTTTTTAATCAGAACTAAAATTTCACTTCGATAATATGTGTAATAAAGGTTTATATTAAAGACTAATATGGGTTATTAGGATGAAATTTCGATTTTAATTAGAAAATAACACTAAAAAGTATTTAACAAACTGTATCCAAGTTTGTTCTTATATGGACTATTGAAGTTGTAACACTTAATTATCTTTTGGTGCATTTGGTTGAAGCGAAATACATTCATCTTTATTACTGTCTTCTTGACCTTAAATTTGCCTTAGGATGGGTTTGTGCTTTTAGCTTCTCTTTAGTATTTCCTATTTAGCCGGTGGATGTGTCAATGGCGTTGTTCTCTTTCTGTTTGTAGAGGGATTGAATAGCTCAGCTACATCCTAGTTTACTTGTTAGAGGGTCAGTTTTATGTTAATTTAGACCAACACTAAGCTTTTAGGGGTGGGTAATAACCAATAAGGATTAAATTACAATATTAACTTGAAATTTGTCTTATGCTATCTTGTTTGTCCCATAGAATTTGGTAGATACTCGTATCATCATAGTTATTGGTCGTTTTGATGTTTCACGTTAATTGCTGCCAGAATATAGACATAAAATGGATAATAAGTTTGTATTATTATCCTTAGTGATTGTTGTCAGAATATAGACATAAAATGGATAATAAGTTTGTATTATTATCCTTAGTGATTGTTGTCAGAATATAGACATAAAATGGATAATAAGTTTGTATTATTATCCTTAGTGATTGTTGTCAGAATATAAACATAAAATGGATAAGTTTATATTATCCTTAGTGATTGTTGTCAGAATATAGACATAAAATGGATAATCATTTGTATTATCGTCAAGTGACTGACCGAATCCTTTTCCTGAACGAATAGGTTCAAACATGGTCAGTCACAGCTGGCTCTAAGCAGAGTCCCACTTTTATACGAATCTAAAAACATTAATAAAATATGTATATATATATATATATATATATATTAAAATTTTAGATAGCTTTTAATTATTATTTTAAGGTAATAATTTCTTTTACGGTATTTAACTGTGAAATTTAGTGTATATTATGTTTCCATTAATAAACAATAACTTTTTTTTTATAATGGCCATAATTAAGTTATGTGATATAGTAATTTATTTTCATTTTTCTAAAGGGTCACATTAGGTATAGTTTAGTTATTTTATTAATTAAAAAAATAATTTCAAAACTTAATTGTGTAAATTTAATAGTTGATTTTGCATCTCAATAAATAAATATATTTTATAAATATATTATATATTATATATTATTAATTAAAACTAACGTAATATTCACCTAAGAAGATCTCATGTCCTTTCTTGTTGTTGGCCGTGAACACGATTGGAGTCTTATGGGGTTGTGGTCAGTTACTTGTATCTATTACTAATATATTTTATGTTATTGGTTAAAATTTATTAAAAAATATAAAAATTAATAAATTTTTTATAATTTAATGAGTTCTATTTATGATTTTATAATTTATAATAAATTTTAATTAATAATTTAGAATGTGTTTGAAAAATGAATAGATGATTTAAATTACTATAATCTCTATCGTTCACTCTCACCACACATTGATTGTATTCTTTTTTATAAATTAAAAATTTTAAATACATAATATGTAAGAAATTATACATAAATATAATAATTTTTTTAGTTGTGTCGTATAGAGCTCTCATCATTGTAAAAAAAAAAAAAAAAATCTCATCCTCTTATTCCTTTCTTTGTTTTATCTTTGAAATTGTTCATTTATGTTTTTGGTATATTTATCGATGATATTTAACCTTTTGAGAACCAAATTTATGCAGATCACTCGCTTAAATGGGTTTGAATTGCACCCAAGTTGAAGTACAGTGCAGCCAGATAAAGATAATGTGGATTCCACAATTTCTAAATTATGAAATTCACCCACGTCTGTCTCTAACGGCTACTTGCAGTTCAAATGCGGGAAATTTGAAACCCTAAAAATCAAGTGTCTTGTATAAAAAATGACATGCCTTGTATAAAAAATGACATGCCTTCAAATGATATTAGTAGGAAAATAAAGGTAAAAATATAAAGTGAATAACAACATAAGCTGAATACAATTGTGTTTGCGTGGTTATCTTTTAATTATGTAGTTCTTAAAAAAAAAAAAATAGAATGACTTGATTTTTAAAAAATAAATAAAATACATGATAAAAATATTTAATAATTGTATAAAAATGATAAATAGACGAAATACGTGATAATATCATGAAGGCTCATTAAAACAAGAAATATATGAAAAACTCTATTTATGTCCATCCAAGAAAAAATCTTTTATTTTTTCAACTTCTATTTTTTATGTTTACCAAGAAGAAAAGTGAAAAAATCTTTAAATTTTCTACTTATAGAATAATTTTTTATTGAAATTTTTTATTAATTTATCAAGAAAAACTAAATATATAATTTTTATTTTTACATTATAATTAATTATTTATTTAGATTTAAAAATTATTTAAACAACTAAGGAATTTATTTTCTTTAAAAAAAATTAACCTTAAACCTCAACCTCATCCATGGTCATCATTATTTTTGTACAATAAAATTCTGCAACTATTTATACAACCAAGAGCAAGGAGAAAAGTTTTGAAATTTTATACAATTCACAGAAAATACTTAGATAAAAAGAGAGGTAAGTGAGATAATAGGAAGTGGATTCTCTCTCCAGCATGAAATCTCTCCGCCTCTCTCCACTCTTATTTTGGACCCTTGGATGTATCCAATGGATGAGATTAAAAATAGAAAAATGAAGTTCATAAAAAGTACTGCTTTTTCTGAATAGAATGATCGGTGAATTCAGCAAATTACGTATCAGCCCCTCAAACTATACCATTATCTCGTTGATTTCGAAGAAGTCCTTTATATTTGTCACCCATCTACTTTTTTTTCCATGTCACGGATGTTACCATAGGAAAAGAGTATGTTATTCAATGCTATTGTGCCATAAAAAGAGAACAAAAGCTAAAAGAATTTTGATTTTGTCACACATAGCAATGGCAGGAGACAACAACAATAGATTTATCCTGTTTGATTTAGCGGTGATTCAAAAAATTATGACATCCCATCATGTTTTTTACCACACCAGAGAATAATTTTAAGACTATCATTATTTTTCCTAAGGTGATCTACCATATTTTCAAACATATCATTAGTAAATGAATTAAAACTAAAATTTAATTGCCATGCAATTAGTCAATTATAATTTATTATTAATATAATTTTAATATTATTATCGTAAAAAAAATTATCTTACGTAATCATTTGTTTTAAAATGATAATACTTAATTTATTTTTTTCTTGAGAGGATTAATAATTTTTGTAAGTTACCTTAAACAACTAAAGTTTTGGACACCCTTATCTAGTAGATTTTGTTGGGTTATTTTTTGTCTCTCAACTATATAGAGAAAAGCACAATACTCTCAATTTTTCTAAATTTCTTTTTAAGAGGAGGATGAGTTAGATTGAGGAGACAAATTCAAAGACATAGAAACACAGAGAGATCAAGAGTAAGTGAATTTTTACGGTCAGAAGAGAAAAGAGAAAGAGAGAGAAAGAAAGAGTTTTACTTCCATTTTTAGACAGACCAGAATGATATCAAAATCGTGATATTTTTTTCATTAACCATTGGATCGGACTGGAAATTTGATAGCAGATTCAACATACATAGTTCTTCATCTTGACCGTTTGGATCTTGATTTAGAGGTATGTGGTGTGAGATATCATACTCGTACAATAGTACAATTTTATAAGTTATTCATTTTCTTGTTTCTCGTTTCTTGCTCTCCATTTGCAAGCTTTGTTACTTGATTGAGTTGGTTGGTTAAATGCACAAATTTGTGCTCTTGATTGAATATTCTTATACTCTTATACTCCTATTTGATCATAGATTGATTCTTACAAATTATGAGATTTTACATCTAGTACGTTATTACATCATTGCATGTGTCTTATTATTTTTTTTCATCACACTTCACCATCATAATAAATCACACCAGGCTCAAATTAAAATCAACATTGAACTACAGTTTGATATATTTTTATCATTATTTAAAATTTAGATAAGTTGAATTTTAATCAAAATTTATCAAGATAAAAATAATTTTAAAATTTGTAATTTTGTATCAAAATTTAACATATTAATAAAATGAAGTTTAATCTTTACAGATGACTGGCCTAACGTTGATTTATAATGTGACTAAGGTAAACATGGGAGTTTACTGTTGTTGTTTTTTTTTATATAAAAAGCATCCTTAGTTGAAATGTCGTTGTTGGACAGCCTTGCAGAAGGGATAAACTAGGGGTGACGGAGTAATAAATGTTTTAACAAACGATAGAATGGAGTCCGTGCCATCTTTCCTCAATTGACAATAAAATCAATTAATTAGATATATTATGCAACACATTCTTTCCTGAAAGTCCCCTCGTCCTTATCATATACGAGTCTTTTGTGATTATGAAAGTGAAAACCACCATCAATCAAGTCATTAGAAATTCATTTTTGTATTGACTAGTTGAGGTAAAATCAACTGGCAATTGCAATTAAAAGTGAACTAATAAAATTTCTTTCGCTAGTATAATTGTTTAATAAATTAACATAAATCCTATGTTACTACTCCATCTCTTTATTATTAATAAATAATTTTCTAATATTAATAAATTCGTTGGATGAAATAAGTGTGAAGTTTTTCTCACACAAAAAATGATACTAATATTCTTATTAATATATTCGTTGGATGAATTAATTATATTATTTATTGAAAAATGTTAAAATTACTTATATTAAATATGGATAAATATTTTGTAACTAAAAGTTAAAATTAAAAATAAATAAATTATATGAAATTGGAACTTATATATGAATTTTTCCAAAAATTTGTAGACATAACTCTTTAAACAAAAAAATACTAGAAAAAAGAGCTTCGTTATCATTATTTCTTAAGATTGATTTTAAACCATTAAAAATAAAATATTTTATTAACAACATATTTTTTATTAATTTTTAATAAATGATTTTTTCTTATACTAATTATTAAAAAAATAAATTATATACTAACTCTTATATTTAATAAGAATATATCAATATAAATGAATGATAAATTTATTGATTTTTATTATAAATATCTTAAAGTCATTTCAATTATATATTAATAATTGAATGAGTAAATCTATTTCCCGTTTTCTCATAATGATCCTTAAGCTTTCATCGTTAATTTTGAAAACTTACTTAACACCTTTAAATTATATATTGTTAACATTATCTGCTGATTTATAGCAAACAAAAGATGTTTTATTAAAATGAGTTAAAATATGCACTTCAATTAGCTTTAACGTTGCTTTCTACTTGTACTATGTCAACTAATACAAAGCACTTTCGTTTTCCCACAAGAACAAATTAACAATTAATACTTTGATAACACAGTTGATTTTGTGCTGTTAACACGTTAGAATATGCTTTTGGTAAATTGAGGGTGTTGAAAGTGACATACTAATCACCGATTCACTGTTGTGCTTCGGAAAAGTTGGGAAAACAATATAATTATGTGGAACACTATCACGCGATGGATTAAATTTGTGATTTTTTTTTTTCATATGTTAAATAATGGAAACATGAGATAATTGAGATGTGATAGGTATGAAGCAAGATTAAACTTGTGAACATGTGCCAAACCTTGATTGAATAGTTGTTTACTTTTGTAATTAATTATTAAACTTTATTATAAATACTTTCAAACTAGTTCCTACTATGTATCTTGTTGTTATTAAAACGAGTAATACATTCGTCTCTAAATACAGAACTTTTTTTTTACCTCATTTACATATATTATAAATCTTAGTCAATAGCATTAATTTTGTAAATAATTTGTATTATTTTTTTAAAAATTATCTTTAAAATATTAAAAATTATTATCTTATTCTATTCACTTAATTATTTTTTATTTAATTAATTAATGAGTGTTAGTTGTCTATTCATCTCCCTCCATCTTTACAGGAGGGAGGATGAATTTTTTTTATTAATTTATAATATTTTAGTCAAAAAAATTAAAACAAGAAATCATTTAAAAAAAATCTCGTAAAAAATTAAATTTTGAAAAGAATTTTGCATGTAGGAATAGAAGTAGTAATTGAATCTTTCTTAGGTAATTTGAAGAGAAAAAGAAAAACGCATCTAAACGAACACCTGCATAACAAAAAGTACATATAATAAAAAGAATTGTACAAGAGAATCTAGAAATTGTAACATTTTACAAGAGGATCTAGAAATGTTTCCAATAATGATAAATGTTATTTTATATAAATATATGTGCACAGTCATATTTAGATATGCATAACTTGACATGCACGATTGCGCAACTTGACATTTCTAGTTGTGCTTGAAGCTATATTCAATTGTATGATCTAGTCATGTGATTTTGAAGAAGGTATATATACTACCCCTCTTCTACATTTAGGCTTTGATTTGTACATTTTGGGAATTCGGTTGTAGCATAAGTTATAAAGAAACAAAATAAAAATCTTAGTAAATGTAGGTAAAGTCAAACACCCTAGGTTCATCCATAATTGCATTTTTATTTTTTTTACTCGATGATTGCTTTGGAATAATCTCTCCTTCCTATCTTTGCTTACTCATAGTTTTCTTTATGATATTGTCTCAATAATCAAAGAATAATAATATTGGTAATCGTTAGATAGTCTCTATAGGATGATATTATGGAATTTCAAATCCTATTTCACTACTTATTGACAAGTACACTAGTCCAACAAACAACACAACTCAATAACAAATGAGTTGGTTTAATTTTTTTGATTGGGTTTACCAAAGTTTTTTTTATGAAAAAAAAAAACATTACTACCAGTCACACTATCAGAAAATCATGCCACCACAAGAGCAACACAAGCATTCAAAAAAAGAAATAAAGAGCAACACAAACACAGTGCACTCAAATCAGTGGGAGCTCAGAATGGTTTGATATTGGTGTTTGGAGAAAAATCAGGAGCTGCACATGTCTAGAATAATCTTTGTTAAGTTGGTGTTCTATTTCATATGATGTTTGTTTGGTATTGCTTTAGGGGATTGTATTTGGTTACTTTGTTGGTCTAGAGGACTAATCCTTGTAGGTAATTACATGTTATTTTGATGTGAGTGTAGAATAATTTAACTCTAAATATTAATCTTCGTCAAAATTCTTTAAAACATTTAAATTTAGTAGAAATACATAAAAGTTTGTACTAAACTGGGTCTATACCATTGCCAATAATTGATTCGATTGAAGATGGTTTTGAAACAACCCATTGTTTGACTCCACAAACAACCAATAAAGGCATCAGTGGAATAAAATACCTGTGTCTCCTACATGCACATTTCATTTTCAGTTTCAGTTTCAGTGTCAGTGTCACTCCTTTTAATGCTGGGCAACAAGTACTGTTCTCTTAAAGATTTTATAAAAAAAATATAATTTATCCATGAGACATTTTAAATTAATTTTTATAAAAATAAATAAAATTTAAAATTAAATATTAAAAAAATAAAATAAAATAATTAATAACAATATACTTTTTAATATATTTTTATTTTCTGTTATTTAAATTTTATTAAAAAATTAAATTTTTAATAAGTTTTATTTCAGATTTGTTAGGTTTTTTAATTTTTTAATAAATTTTAATAAAAGTATATTTAAAAAGTATTGCTGTCACTCTTCATATTAATCTTAGGAATATTTTAGAATTTAGATAAAATCAAAAAATTAAAAAATAAGACTGGGTTAGAAATATAATAATACCTTTTACATATTTTTTAATATATTTTTTATTGATTAAAATTTATAAAATTGTAATTAAAATTCATTAAATAAACAATAATGTTCACACAATTTTATAATTTTTTATAAATTTTAAGAATATTTTAAAAATATATAATATTACTAGTATTTTAAAAAATTCAAAATAAATTATAAAAATATTTTTTTATTTACAAAAATCAAAGATAATACCAACTAAGCTAGATTTTATTGATATTAAAGTATATGTTTAATGTATAATTAAAAAATAAAATTTAAAAGTAAAAGTTAAAATATCATATGATATATTTTAAAGAATAAATTAAATATTCAAACACTTTGAAAGTTTACTTTAAAATTTAATATGGAAATAAATTAATGTATGTAGAATCTCCTGTTCACTGATTAGAAGTGAGAGAGTATTGTGAAACCTTGTGTCAATACCAGGGGCGGTTAAATTTTCAATAAAACAAAACAGATATTTTGAATTTGAAAATTTTGGAGAAAAATTTTTATTATTTTGTTTTCTCACGCGAATTTTTCCTACTCATTTGACAAAATGTTTTAATTTTATTTGACTTTAATCCTATTAACTAGATGCCTAGTATGGTGTAAAAGAAATTGCAGATAACAATTTTCAATATTCAACATTTATTTTTAATGTATAGTAACATGACAAGTAGCTTTTTATGTCCGTTTTCTTGTTCATTTTCCATTTTTATCAACACAAAATAACGTTTTATTTTTATAAATATAATTAATAAAAGTCCCTTATATTTTACGCATATATGTTTTAATTTAATCCAGAATATAGATAAATTAAATTTCAGAGCACAATTATTTCAAATTTAATTAAGATGAAAAATTTAAAATAAAAAATTTAAAATAATTTAAATTAAGATTTAAGAATTCAAAAACTTTTAAAAGGAAAATTCTAATGTAAAAGTACTTTAACACAATTTTTAAAAAAATAATAATTTAATTAAAATATATAAATAAGTGCTAAAGGATAATGAAGTAAAGTGTAATATAAAATAACATAATCTAACAAGAGATGTTCTCGTATTAAAACATAAGAACTCAAATTTGTAATATAAAATTGAAAATATTGATAATTATACTCATCTTTCGTGTGATTAAAATTTGTTATCCAATCGATTCAAAGTTGGTTTATAAATCAAACCAATTGAATTATAATTAGTTAAAGTTGTTGATTTATTTAATAAGTTAAAGTTTTAACTTTAGCTTAAATTTAGTTCATAAATTAAATTTATTGAATTAATTATCAAATTAAATAATAAACTAATTTTTATTTGATACATTTTATTATCAGAGAAATTCTTGTGTGGCACAAATTCAATATTTTTTCCATATATAATTAATAAGAAATTTACAATTGATAAAATAAAATAGAAAAATATTCATCATTTATCTACTTCAAATAAATATATGACATAATTAAATTTTTTTTAAAATGATCTTAAGAAAATTTATAGAATAAAAATATTTTAATTTCTTTTATTATTTTTTGTTTATACAAATAAAATAAAACACACAATCATCTCACATTTACATTTTAACAAAAAAAAAACATGTAATTGATTCAAAACTGAAGATCAATATAAATAGCCAATTTGTTTTAATAATAGATTATACTAAATGAGATATTGTATTTATCGTGTCTAAGACACTTCGATCCAATTCGCTTTACTCTTATTAGAGTTGACTATCACTCAATCTCTTTTAGTGTGATGCGCGTCGAAACCATTAAACGACATATTCGAGAATCGAGTTGTATGGACCGCCACTACAGACAGGCTCAAGTGTCAAGTTCGCTTAATTTGCTACATATGTGCACATACCTTGACCTACACTAATTTGAGCGCTAGAGTATCTTTGCAGATATCTTTATTGTTAGCGACACCTCGACCTAGGACGAGAATAAGAGGTTGGAACTCAGATACAAGAACACGACTAAAAAGAAAAAAAGATTGTTTCCAACTTTGAGAAGTTCTTAGTAGGAGTTCCAAGTGAGAATTCTTGGCAAGAATAAAAATATTATAAAAATATTTTTTATGTATTTTTAATATATTTTGTATTATTAATTAAAATTTTTATAAGAGAAACATTTTTTCAATATATAAGAGACTCGTCAATGAAATAATAGAATTTGTTAAATAAAAATTAAGACACATGTTATTTAATAATCTTAAATAAATTTAAATATGTTAAAAATATTATAAAAATAATGTAAGTAATAGATAAGATATAATATAATAGAAATGAGTAAGCAAGAAGAACTGTGTTTTGTCTTAGTTTGTGTAAACAACAAAACTATGTTGAATAAATTTGTTAATTTTTATAATAAGTGTTGATAACAATTTTACACAATAGAGATGATCATTAAACTCTTAAAACAAACTAATTATATCAAATTTTATTTAGAAAAAATCAAATTAAATATAATAAATTAATAAAGTAGAACATGAAAATGGGTGGAAAAAATAATAAATATTTTTTTATAAATTATAATTTTTTGTTAGTTTATAAAACAATGAACTATTAGGTTTATGTGCACAACTCTATTTTCTACCATTAATATATTCTAATTAAGTTCACACACATATATATATATATATATATAAAATGCAATTTAATTAAAATAACGTACCATATAAAAACCTTTAACAATTTACACTGTCATCGTATAACGTATTACCATAGAACATGGCCGAAAGGGATATAATTAAACTATTTAATAATAGATACTTTAATTGCATAAAATCCAGTCATTAATGCACGTTTTTAATAATACAACGGCTATAGCCTACCCTGTCCCCAGAAAGCGTTTTCAAAACATCTGTGGAATTGAAATTAGTCCCACCCCTAGAAATTTGAAAGTCAGACTCTATAGTGGTACACCGCCCTTATAACGTGTCTTAATATAACTGGTCTTTCAATTTTAAATAATAATTAAAGACATTAAAAAGTGTAATAAATTTTTTTATACTGTCGGAAACAGATAAAAAAAATTAAAACAGCCAATACTAACCAAGTGCGTTTTGAAAAACTAATACGATTTATCTTACATGACTATAATTAATCTAAACTTTCTAGAGGAAATTTTATTTCAAACTATATCATTAATTAATTAATTAAGCTAGAATGACGTCACCTTAATTCACGCGCTTTCGTTGGTGTCTGTAAAAACCCTTACCGCACACAGTACTATTTTTTCGTAATTAGATGGCATTAGAATTAAGAAGATAATTGATACTTTCTTTTGTTACAAAAACTGATTAACACAAACAAACAAACAAACTAACAAAGTCATTTATTTTCATCTATTAATAATTAGTAAAAAAAAATTATTATATACACGGGTGGCACCACCACATTCCCACTCATATCAATCTTCTTCCACATTTCACTCTCATCCATTGTTTCCCTCACAATCCAATTCTCCTACACCTCATGATCCTTTTCTTCTATTTTCATTTTCTTTCCCTTTGAAGCTACCTTTTTTCTGCTCTTGATTGCTTTTATCCATTGCGTTGTTCATTGGCATCAGTATTTTCTTTTTGCTTTAAAAGGGTACGTTTTTTCTTATCTACTGTTTATTGTTGTTCTTGCTGTCATATGTAATTATGAGAATTGTAGCTTTTCTTATGTTTTCTGGGATGAAAATTGGAATTTTTCACATGGGTATTCGCTTTTGTTTCTTGATGTTTTTGAGGATTGAATCTGCGTTAGTTTTTGTTCAATTTGGGTTATTGGGAAGTGGTAACGAATAATCGTAAAATAGCCAAATTTGTGTTGCGGTTTTTCTTTTTTAAATCGTCGTTTTTCATTTTCTTAAGGAAAAAAGGAAAACCTTTCTGTTGGGGTTGTTCTATGGAAATTAAGGTTGATACATGGTTGTCTCCCTTGCAAGTTCTTTACTAAAACTTGTTAATAAATGGTGTTTCTTTGATCTATAGATTATTGTTGATTCCAAAATGAGGGACTGGCTCTTTCAAGTTGTTGGGAAAGGATCTATGAATGCATAAATATATTCTGTGGATTACCATGATGAAATGTTATAAATTAATTTGTAATATATGGGTCTTTAGCATAATTTTCAATCATATGCATAGAAATGATAATTTCTTAAGAAATCAATATTGTGAATACCTTCCTACATAACCCAAATCTGTTCATATGTATGTGATTTTGATTTTGAAGAAACTTTTGGCACCTTGAGTGAATATATATGATTTGTGATCCCCAGTTGTTACTTCAAATTGAAACATTGTCATAAATTTCTTCTCTGTTGACATGCTCATTGGGGTAAATTATCAATAGGCATCTTCCTTTAGTTCTAGTTGTCATCTGAATCCCTGATCTCACTGGTTATACTTGTAGATCTGTTCTGTTTAAAACAATTGCATCTTTCTGACACTTGAAATCTTCAATAGGGTGTATATTCTTGGAGAAAATTCCATGGAATCTAAATACTTTGACTCCAATGGGGAAGTCTCTCTAAAGCAAAAATCAAAATCCATTTCATCAGAGACAACAATGTCCACTAGTGAAAATGATTGCTTTGATTGCAACATTTGCATGGAATCAGCACATGACCCTGTGGTCACACTCTGTGGTCATCTTTACTGCTGGCCATGCATATACAAGTGGCTTGATGTCAAAAGCTCCTCTGTTGAACCAGACCAGCAACAGCAGACATGCCCAGTTTGTAAAGCTGAGATCTCTCCCACTTCATTAGTCCCTCTCTACGGCCGCGGATCATCTAACTCAGAATCCAAAGCCAAGAAACTCCAGATGAGTATGGGGATACCTCACAGACCATCTCCTTACAACCTCAATGCTATGTTAACTTCTTCTCGCGCCCCGAATTCACACCCCGGCACCCAACTGCATCCAAGTTATTTCCAGGCACCATCAAGGCCATTTCATTACCAGCAGTACTTCCCTCACCTTTATGGAAGTTATAGCACCAATGGATTGCCCTATCTTGGAGGTGCTGCTATCACTAGTTTCTTTAATCCCATGATTGGTATGTTTGGAGAGATGGTATTGACAAGGATTTTTGGGGTCTCAGATGCAAATTTGTTTGCATACCCTCATAATGGAAGTGGCAGTCCTAGAATGAGAAGGCAGGAAATGCAGATTGACAAGTCTCTGAACAGACTTTCTATCTTCCTCCTATGTTGTATCATTTTGTGTCTTCTCTTGTTTTGAAGACATTTTATTTCACAGACTGTATAGGCACTTGTGTGCAGCTCTGAATGTTTATGCCGTTAGGAATCTACTATAGGTTGTGCCCTCATGTGGATAGTAGATTTTAGTACATATTATGATTATGATAATATGGTTCTTGTTATTTTATGATTAAGTATGGCATGCATGCAACTAGATGAAAGTTATGTTCCTGCTCTGAAGCCAAAGGATGTACAAGCCAGATGGGAGCAGTTTGCAAGAGGCAAAGGGCGAAGAAGAATTCTTGAAATGTAATCAGGCCTCAAATGTGACCATGAAAAGATGTTCTCTCCCCTCCTTTGTATTGAATCAATTTGTATTGGAACTTGTGTATTCTTTACTAATGCGGTTTTCATTTTGATGTGTTCATCAAAGTATGGATGTAAACACATAAGTGTTCAATTGCTAGATTAGCCTAAAAAAAATAAAGTTTGAGGTATGTAAAGTTATTCTAGATCAACTACTCGAGCTGCATTTTTGTTTAATATCACTCACTACACATAAGCAATTATTGAAAAAGAAAACAAGAATAGAAAATGAAATAAATTAAAATTCATTAATGCATAAGTTAAATTTTGTTGGACAAGTCAATATAGAAAAAAGTTTTTATAAATTACTTTATGTGTAATATAATTTTAATTTATAAATATTTTTTTTCTTAATTTCTTTTTCTAGAAGTATTTATGAAGAAATTTATTCAAATAGATTCATAAATTATTTAAACTAATTTCCTTCATTGACTGGAAAATTTAATGAAATAAGTTAAACAAAAACTTGTTTTGGTAAGTTTTTTCATGAAATATATTGAAATAATTTAAAAAGGATATATATAATGTCATGAGTTACTTTTAAAATTTAAAAATCTCGTTAAAATTTTATTGTTTCAAAGTTTTAAACAGTGCTTTCCCCATTCAAAAGGAATTTCTTAATACAAGGCTCCTTGTTAATGTTTCAGGTCTTTTGAAGATGTGTTGTAACAAGTTTGAAGCGAAACAGAAGGACCTATTTTTATCAATAAAAGTAAGGACCTATTTTTATCCCTACATACATCTTTTATCAATTTAGTCCTTAAAGAAGCCGAAACAAAAGTCCTTAAAAAATCACCTTTATCAATTTAACTCGTGGTCAAATTTGAATGAGAAGAAAATGGAGAAAATAAAATAATCTAAATAATGATACGTTTCTGTTTTTGGTCAAAAAGAGAGAAAAAAGATAAAAAGCTTTACTTTTAAAACAAAATTTTCAAAATTCTTTTTTTTCTTCAATTAATTTTTTTTCCTCTTAAACAAACAAGGATAAAACTAGAAATTATTACCTTTTCCATCCCTTCACACGTAAAGGAGTTAACTCTTATACTTTGTTTGAATAGAAAGTGAAAGAGAGGAAATAAATAAAAAGAAAAAATATATGAAAGATAAAAGTAAAATAGGAATAGAATAGAAAAAAATGTATTTTCTATGAATAAAAAAGGAAATAACGTGAGAAAATTTCTTACTTATTTGAATGATTGAAATAGTTAGTGAAATTGTGAAAATAAATAAATTGTATAGTTTTTTATACTAAATAAAAATTTTAAATTTAACTAAAAAATTAAACTTTTATTATATTATTTTCTTAATATAAATTTATTTGTTTTTATGTTACAAAACTTTTATGTTTTTAATTTTTATTTTCTGTTTTCACTTTAGTTTACAAAATTTTTACTTTATTTTTGATTTTTCTATTTTTAAATATTTGTACGGAAAATAATAACTTTTTTTTTATTTTCTGTATAAATATTTAAAATAAAAATAAATAAAAAATAGTGATAATTTTGTAATTAAACTTAAAAATTAAAAATAAAAACAGAAGTAAACAACTCTAAGTTTCAATTTTCTCTAATTGAAAGATAAACTTGCTATTTCAACAACAACAAAAAATTTCTCATCTCTTCTAGTGAAAAAAATAAGGGAAATGCTAATAAGTCATTTTGGATATGGGTTTAAGAATAAAAAATAATTTTTATTTAAAAATATAATAATTTGTTTTTTTTTTGAATTATAATGTAATTTCAACAGAATCTTTAATAAAAAAAACTTATTTATTAATTTTTTAATCAGTATCCTAAGAATTCTGATTTGCAAGACCAACAAATAATCATAGCCCTATATATTGCAAGGTCAATGAGGCACTCTTAAGCCCCTAATCATTTAAGGCCATAATTTGTTTCTATTTTTTAATAAAATGTTTTATTATTAATTTAAATTATGAGGTGATAAATTTTATTATAATAAGATGTATTATTTACTATTATTTGTAATAGTAGGGCTATATAATCTTAAAATGTGAATATAAATTGTAAATAATTTAAGTGCAATCTTATTATTTGTTTAAAAATAATCTAAAAATATTTTACATCTATTTTACTATCTCTTCCCTCCTTGAAGAAAGACTATTAAAATTAGTATAAAATTTAATGAATGAATGTATGATTGATATATATAAGAAAAATATTTTAATAAAAATATTGATTATAAGATCACATATTTAACTAAAGATTCTTTTTATATTTATTATTTTTTATATATAGTAGATAAATTTATATCTTTAATTGAAAGTCAATTTAAATACTTTTTAAAATATGAAATCACGTTTAATATTTTATTTTTATTTAAAAAATGAAAAAAATTGGATGAGAGTGAAACGAATTTTTTTTATGTTAACTTTAATTTATTTTTAAAAATAAACTTATTACAAGAAGTGCATATAAAAAATTTATATATTTTTTTAAAATATTATACTATACAAAAATATATTAGTTTTAAATACATATATTGTTTTTAATATGATTGACAATATTATTGACAATATCAGATATTATTACTAAAAGTATTTTTTATATATTAAGAATGAAGAATTATAAATACTTAATTATAAAATTTTAATAAATAATTTTGTTATTGACAAAAATAAAAAATAAAAAATAAATTTATTAAGTTAATATTGAATATAAATTTCATATTAGAATTTATATTTTCTTGACATAGCCCTGCAACTAATAAATATTTTTTGTTATATTTTTTAATATTTTATTTTTATTTTTATTAAAAATTTAATAATTATATACTTATAATATAAAATAAATAATTTTACATAATTATTCAATCACAAATAATCATTATTATAAAATTAATAAATTTATCCTTGCTGATACTTCGTAATTATAATTAAATTACTGTGTTATTATTTGATTAAACCAATCATAGAATTGAGGTTGAGTTATAATATTCTGAAATGACACATTGTCTGCCGCATTAATAAATCAACGAGGCATGGTCCACCATCGTCCAACGGTGACTTTCATGGGTCAATCTTTCCCCACAACACACAGTGTTGAAACTTCATTTGTGCCACGTAAATCATGTTCTAATGCACGGAAAAATTAAGTGGTAAAAAACTATTATAATTCTAATTAATTTTTAAGTTACATGTAATTCAATGTTATTAATTTTTTATAAATCGAAAACATAACGCACCAACCAACAAACAAGAGCTCAGTCACCTCACAATGGAGTAAAAATTCCATTAAGACCTCATTACTCACTTTCATCTCATAAGAGTTTAGATCTAACAAAAGTAACTAATCTGGTCGGTAACGGAATTACGGGTTGGAGGCCTTTAACTTTTTTTTTTTAATTTTAAAATTTATAATATATGTATATATATATATAATATAATATAATATAATGTATAATATTTTAAAATTAAAATAATTCTTTTTATTTGAAGGTATAATTATGTATATAATGATATTTAAGTATTTTTGTTTATAAAATATTTTATTTATCTTTTGTAGTTTTTGTTTTTGAAGATAATAATATATTAATTTTTATCAAAGGTTGAGCCAAGTCGTTCATTATTTGTATTTTTTAATGGAGGGTGAGATTCAATTCCGACTTAAACATAAACCTCTTAATTTATAAAAGAAATATTACTTTTTCAAAATAATTATTTTATTTTATTTTTTTAATAGTATTCATTATAAGTATAATTATATTTTATATTTCTTAGACAAAATATTTAAATATATTTTTAATAGTTTTTTATAATTTGTTATTACTATTTTAAATATTATAAATGATTGTATTTGTAATTATATAAATTTGTTAATATTTTTTATATTAAATTGATTATAATTAATTTAAAAATTAAAAACTATTTATTTTACTAGAACAAGTTTACCAACACTTACAAAAACAAATTGAAAACTTTGATTTTAAGACATAAATATTATCTTTTTAACACTATTCTTGAATTCTTTATGTTTTTCTTCTCTCATCTTTATTCTTTAAGCATTGTTTGTGAGACTCGATAGGATTAAATACGTTGTTGCATAAAAATAGTGACAACATAATTAATATTAAATAGTATGTTCTATTACCGTAAATGAGATTACGGTGAATGTCATAATTTATTTCGATTTAGAATATTTTTATAACATAATTAATAGTACATTTTTAAAAAAAAATTATAACTAATGTAGATACTAATTTTTATTATAAATTCATAAAAGTTGTTTTTTTTATGATACAGGAGATTGATGATTAATATTTGTAATTTAAAAGAAATATTTAGTTTATTTTATTGTAAATATATTTATTTATCAATCATTTAATATATTAATAATATAATTAATATTTTAAAATATATAATTATAAATATTTTATATAAAATTTAGTATAGATATATATATATATATTTCATCAGATAAATTTAGCTTTTGTATATATTTCGGCCCCCTCTCATTGGTGGCTGGCTCTGTCCGAGTCTCTTACGACTTAAATTTTAGTTATTAATTGAGAAAATTAAAGTTTGCACATTTATCCCAACAGCTAGTTGGGAATTAAATTACATTCCATAATAGCAAGAGGTGGCTTTTTGAATGCATCGTCCCAAAACTCATTGAAAAAACAAATATTTTGAAAGAAGGAGTAATTGGGAGGTAGGTCATTCTTCCACCCTCTATTAAAAAAAAAAAAGAGAAATAACTTTTTCACTTCCTTCAGAACAAGCAGTTTGAATCTGTCAACCTTTAAGGTGAGAAAAGGCACCATTTTTTGAATTGAACATTGTCTAAACACCATATGTTTAATTTCTTTCGGACTAAATTAGTACTTTTAAACTTTTCTCTAATTTACTATCGTATTAATTTCAATATGAATATATATTTTCCTTTATTGTATCTTTTCACCCAAATTCATCCAAGATTTTTGTATCTAAACACATTTGAAACATGAATAGTTGGGATTAAATAATTAAATTCAAATTTTTATTTTTAATTATTTAAAAAATTTATAAATAATTTTTTTGAAATTTTAAGCTTTAAAAATTAGTAATTTCAAAACTATCAATTTTAATCATTTACAAATTATTATAAATGTTCTGTTGAAGTTTTAAACTTTTAAAAAATGTTAGAAATGCTTTCTTTAAATGTGAACAGTTGGGATTAAATTTTTAATATTAAATGTATTAATTTTAATTATTTAAAGATTATTATAAATAATTTATTAATATTATAAAAACGTTATAAATATTTTCTTGAAATTTGGAATAGTTGAGATTAAATAATTGAATTTAATTTTACTAATTTTAGTTATTTAAAATTGTTATAAATATTTCCTTGAAAATTTTAATTTTAAAAAATTATAAAAACTTTATTGAAATTGGTAATAGTTGGGATTAATAAGTAACTTTTAAATTTCTAATTTAATTATTTAAAACTATTATAAATCCTTTCTTAAAATTTTAACAAGTATTATAAATGCTTTCTTGAAACCGAAAATATTGAAGATTAAATAATTAAATTCAAATTTATTAATTTTAATTATTTAAAAACAAAAAAATAAAATTTTGAAAAATTGTTATAAATGATTCTTTGAAATTGGAATAGTTGGAGCAAAACTAGTAATTTTAAATTTACTAATTTCAATTATATAAACATTGTTATAATTACTTTATTGAAATTTTAACCTTTTAAAAAACATTATAAATGTTTTTTTAAACTAGGAATAATGGGGTTAAATTAGTAATTTCAAATATATTTATTTTAATTTTTTATAAATGCTTCTTAAAATCTTAAACTTTCAAAAATATCATAAATACTTTCTTGAAATTGGAAATTGTTAGGATTAATTAGTAATTTCAATTTCACTAATTATAATTATTTAAAAGTTGTTATAAATGATTTCTAGAAATCATAAAAATATTATATAAATGATTTCTTGATATTTGAAATAGTTTGGGGTTAAGAATGATCTTGAGTTTGAGCCTTGTATATGTAATTGGTTAAAATATTCAAAGTAAGAGTTTTGTTACCTATAATGGTCATACCTAGCTCATATAAGATTGTTTTGAGTGGAGGAGAATTATGATATACAAAAAAAGGTACTTGAGAGTTAAGTTAATATTTTCAAATTTACTGATTTAATTATTTAAAATTATGATAAATATTTTTGTAAAGTATAGGTAAACACAAGAAGGAGGTTGAATTGTGTTTAAACAATTTTTGCAAATTTTTTGTAGGAGACAATGCAACATCTGTTTAATTAAAAGACATAGTTGAAAACCTATTTTTCACCAAGACATTTAGTTTTCCAAAGAGATATAGTATATACAAATAATAAGGAGAGATAGACAGAAATAAACACAGATATTTTATCCTGATTCGTCTCCTATCTAGAGACTAAGTTCAGTACTTGGTACACTACCAAAATAGGTTATAAGTATTATTGTATCACAAGTCTCTTTAGACTTAACAACTAAGTAGTCTTTACCTTGTCTCTTTAAGTAACTCAATTTGTTACACAAAGCCTTTTAAGCTTTAACCAAATTGACTAAGAATATGATTTAAGGGTAAAATTTACAAACTATCTATATTGTTTTCCGACAAGATATATTACAATGAATTATAGTCTTTTCACTTGAAGACTTTAGATCATATGATTTTTTTACAACAATTTACATAAAATGATGAATGGTTGTAAGCCTAAGAGATTTCTAGTCTAAGTTATTCTTTGTTGTTGTAATTTTCAATCATCTTTATATAGAGTGTCTTCATGATATGTTTGTTGTGAGTGAAGATCATCATAATGTCTTTCTTTTCTTCTAGAGAGAAATTGTTTATAGGGGAACTAAATAATCCAATAAATATATTTCAATAAATACATTTCACCAGTTTATCACACTTAAAAGATAAATTATTATGCTTATCTTTCTCTTTTAGTATTTTTGTCACTTTTTTTTTGCATAGACATATCTTTTAAAGCAGATTAAGTATAGTCATAATTTATATTTTGATTTCTTAAATATGTTGTTAAAAAGAACATGTTCGAGAATAAGTACCTACATAGTCAAAACGATATAAATTTAAAGATACAATTTGTTTATATATAAGCTCGCTTTGTCTTTTGTTTAAAAAAACATTATCTTTTTACTAAAAAGAAAATGCTTTAGCATATATATAATGTTAGTATCCTTTCTTTAAGACAATTTATATTGTTTCTCGTTCTAGAAAAAATTGTTTGTTTGTTATTAAACAAAATTATTTTATGATCCAACAATTTTCTTAATATTTTTAAAATTAAATTCAAATATATTAATTTTAATATTTTATCATGGAATTCAATCTAAATTAATCAGGTAAAAATTGAAATTCATTATTAAAAAAATTTAATATTTACATTTCCAATTTAAATATATTTTAAAGCTAGTTTATATATTAGTTATATTTTAATTTTTTAAAATTAAATAAATATATTCATCCGTTAAGCACTTGAACAAATAAAGGCAATTAAAAATGAGTGATAATAAATATACAATAGATAATATAACCTATTATTATTATTCAATTATTGTAAAATATCTTGAAGAATCGCGGTAATGAAATATAAATTGTCTGCATGCTTTCTTTAACTTTGTGTAGAAAACGCATGCATACTTGATCTAGGATATTGAAAGTTTTTATTTATTTTTTATATAAATTGATAAATGTAATTAATTTAAGATAATTTGTAACTATTTTGCTATATATATAGGTTGGATGATAGTATTTTTTGACATTTTTATGGTTGTACTTTTTTGGCTGTCATTTCAGATAAATTCTTATAAGAATATCAAATTACTCTCTGGTCGCTATTGTTGCTGTATAAAGTGAAACAAATAACTCTATAGGGTAGGTTCATGTCACTACTTTTGGATGATATTGAAGCAATAAGTGAGAAGAGATGTGTTTTTATATCTGATCGACAAAAAGATAAAAATTTCATGCATATATCATTCTGTCTTTTATGGTTTGAGTGACCTCATTGCTTATTTCTATGACATTTTATATAGTAATTGAGACAAAGAACAAATTTTTATGTATTCTTAAAAAATAATGAAAGCAATTAATTTGAAAATATAAGTAATTAAATTTTAATAGTGAAGAAAAGTATAACAAAAAGTTATCTTCATGTAAAAACTTGTGATTTATATTTTATTATATAAAAAATATTATTCTTATAAATATTTATGAGAATCAAATTGTTACAGTTATACTATATTCGGTTTATGATTTACTGATCAAAATCATTAGATGAAGAACGGACAAATCATATTTGATTTCGATAAATCGTACTTAAAACATTAAGATCTGAGCTATTCAATTTTATCCAACGATTTTGATTTGTTTAATGACATGAATGCATAAAAGATTGACTACAACGAAATTGAATCCTATAATAATTTGGATTCATTGCCGATTGTTAATTAAAGATCTTTACCTCGGTGTTTGGAAAAGGTAATTGCCATGTGAAGATATAGTTGGATAGGCAAACAACGAAAAATTATTAGATCATCTCAGCTCCTTATGCTTTTAACTAAACTTTATATGATATCTAATCAATTATTATTAATATTTTTTTATAAATTAAAAAAAAATTTCATACATGTAGGTGGAAATTGACGTGTAGTAATCATAAATTACATAGGCAAACAACTGCGTAAACAAAGAAAAGTGTGTCCTATGTATACCTTTTACTGTTTTTACTTGTTGGAGCATTGCAGTTGGGCTGTTATAGAGAAAGAAGAAAATTCACGGCTTTGATTCACTTCAAAGATCCATTTAATAATTTCATAAGAAAAATGTTTGGAACCAAGAACGGATAAAAGTTTAATCCTATAAAGTGTTTTCATAGTAATAAAACATGATTAAATTATAAATTTACTAATAGTGCGTTATTTGTGTAGTTACACATATTTTCACTAACAAATTACATCAAGAGAAAGCCTAAAAAAAGATTAAGTTTTTAATCAAAGAATTTATAGCTTTCAATTTATACACGCTTTTAATACAACTGTCTAAAGATCTTTTAAGAACAAGCGACCGGTTCATGTTTTACAATCAACCTTCGAAAACTCCGTTCTGAATAATATTTTTATTGTGTTTTTTCTTCCATGGAAGAATCATCGATATTAGTTATATAGAAAAAAACTTCTCAATAGTAGATATTAGAATCTTGATTAACTATTTATCTCAAGTTTTATTTTATTAATTTTTTTGTTATATTTTTTCTTCTTCTAAAGAATCATATATACTGGTTGGATTGACCGATTAGTTGATGACAAAACAGTCAGGTAAGATGATTGACTTTAACTTGACAAAGACACCTGACAGCTACGTTATAAAAACTCAGATTTATCGGTACATAACACACATGTACAGCATAAATTAAGATGATTGACTTTAACTTGACAAAGACACCTGATAATGACGTTACAAGAACTCAGATTTATCAGTTCATAGCAAACATGCATAGTAGAAGTCAAGCAATGTCACAAGAATAAGAAGGTACAGTTGGGACGCCACAATAATTAGGCAGACAGTACAACAATAAGAACACACATTAGTGGTAAATAGTACAATCCTTGAGAAACAAGAGAAGAAGAAATGTTATAAAATAAGAGGGGAAGTAATGCAATGGGAGAGTCAAACTTAGCTACCAAAAAGAGAAACACTAAAAGAAAAACAAAGAGAATCACATCAACTAGTCCATATACCTAACATGAACATTAACACTCATCCTAAAACCGTCGAGAAAATTATCCCTAATGACCATGCACTCACAAATCCACAACCAATAGCCAGCCGACCGATCCACAATTGTTCTCCAGATTTCAACTTGATAGATGCATTTCTAGAGAACCTTTGATAGTTACTCAATAGTAAATACTATCACTTCTTTATTATTCCCTCAAGGCCTTGAAGCAACTTAACTGTAATTCTAATTACCCAATCCCACCCCACCCCCTCTATCCATTCCAACCCCGCTGATCCTCCTCCTCCTCTTCCTTGTCCTCTCCCAGCACTCCTCGACCCCATAAATATTATGGCGGTAATCGTGATGGAGAATCGCTCCTTCGACCATGTCCTGAGCTGGCTGAAAAGGGCTCACCAGCGCGGAGTCGAACCCGTTCTTGGCTGGTGACCTGACTTCCCCACTGTGGCGGTCTCCGATGACGCCCTCTTCATCGATGTCGACCCGGTGCACTTGTTTCAAGTCATCCTCGAACAAATCTTTGGATCTAATGACAACTTAACCAAGTTGGCCGCCACGAACGTGTTCGTGCAACAAGCCAAGTCCATCACCTCTAGCATGTCCAAAATCGTCATGAGTGGCTTCAAACCCCAAATCCTTCGTTTATACCTTTCTAACGAATCATTTCGGCATCTTCGACAAATGGTTCGCCTCCATCCCTACCCCTACCCAGCCCAACCACTTCTACATCTACTCTGCCACCTCCCACAGCGTCATGAGCAATGTCCGCGAAGACCTCGTCCATGGCTTCCCCCAGAAAACCATCTTCGACTCCCTCAACGAGAACGACCTCACCTTCAGCACTACTAGAACATCTCCGCCACCCTTTTCTTCAAGAGCCCGCGTAAGCTCAAGAACACGGTCAAGTCCCACGACTACAATGTTGAAGAAGCCTGCCTAGGAAGGGAAGCCTCCCAATTATGTTGTCGTTGAATAGAGGTACTTCAATTTGATGGTTTTTGGCCAACGATGACCACCCCTCGCACGATGTTGCGACGGGGACAGATGTTCACGAAGGAGGTGTATGAGGTTCTGAGGAAGAATCCGTAGTGGAAGGAGATGGTAGTATTGATTACGTATGATCAGCATGGGGGGTTTTATGATCATGTGCCCACATTTGTTCAGAGCGTGCCCAACCCCGTTAGGATCATTGGACCTCACCCTTATTATTTTCAGTTTGATAGGTTGGGATGGGGTGCCCACGTTTATTATCTCACCTTGGATCGACGAGGGTACTATGATTCATGAAGCAGATAGGCCAACACCATATTCTTAATATGAACATTCGTCTATTTCTGCCATAGTAAAGAAGCTTTTCAACTTAAAATTCAATTTCTTGACAAAAAGAGATTCATGGGCGGGTACCTATGAAAAGTACTTTTACATTCGAGATATCCTTGTTATGATTGTCCAGAAACTCTTCGAAAGATCAAGACACTAAGGCCAGATGGACCAAGAGAAGACTCTAAGTCTTTCATAATTCTAATTGGAATTTATCCAGCTTCCATCTCAGCTCAATGGTGATTATGTACTCAACAATTATCCAAACATTGGTAAAACTAAGACAATGAAAGAGGCAGGCATGACTAAGCACGGAGGCTGCTCATCAACAAGAAGAAGTGGAAGAACGTCATCAATAGGCTGAAAAATATCATGCTATCGCTTTAAGGTTGACCAAAGAACGCGAAAGAGAACTTCGAAGGCAACTCGGGGTGAGGAGGGTGCCACGCATATGTAGGTATTATAACTAAGTTTCGTATCTTAAAATATACATGGTCATAATTTATATTCTTTGCAATGTTGTAGTATAAAAAAGATTTAAGCTCCCTACTCCACCATAAAAGTTAAAAGACCTGTGAGACGTAGTTGACCAAAATGACCCCTCGGACAATCAAAGGCTGGTCGACCAAAACGACTCCTTGGACAATCAAAGACTTGTTAGAGGCAATCAGCCAAAACGACCTTACGGACAATCAAAGACCTATGAGAGGCAGTCACCCAAAATAACCTCCTTGGCAAGTTAAAAAACCTATGAAGAGACGATCGGCCAATCAAGAAGGGGCCGACCTGTCTTACTCTTAAAACGCAATCACAGAAGAATCACAACTAAGAAATGCAACAAACTTAAAATAAAGCACGAACCAAGATGGCCAACTTCAACTTAGCACTTTAAGCACCTTCGTCTTCACTTGACAGTTGTGGGACTATGGATCGACCAACTGGCCGATAATAAAACGATCAGACAAGATGACCGACTTTAGCTTGACAAAGGCACCTGATAGTATCGTCTTAGGAACTCAAATTATCAATACATAGCATGCATGCATAGAAGGAGTCAGGCGATGCCATAGGAATCATAAGGCATAGTTAGAACATCACAGTAGTCAAGCAACACAACAATAAGGATAGACATTAATTGCATATAGTACGATCCTCGAAAAATAGGACAAGAAGAAAGACTATAAAATGAGATGGGAGGTGACACCATGAGAAGGTCAAACTTAACCACCACAAAAACAAACATTAAAAGAAGAATAAAAAAAGTTACATCAAGTAGTCCACGCACATGAGGTGGACACTAGTTATATTAAAAGGAACTTCTATCCTGTAAATATTAGAATCTTGATTAATTCTTTATTAAAAATTTTATTTTATTAATTCTTTTTTCTTTGTTTTACTTCTTTTTACTGAAGAATCACAGATATTGGTTATATTAAAAGGAACTTCTCTCTTGTAAATATTATAATCTTGATCGACTGTTTATCTGAAGTTTTATTTTATTTTCTTTTTCTTTATTGTGTTTTCTCTTGTACCGAACAATCATAGATACTTGTTATATTAAAAGCAACTTCTCTCTTCTATATATTAGAATCTTGATGTTAAGTCTTTGTGTCATGTTTTCTTTTATTTTAATTTTATTAATTATTTTCTTCGTGCAAACGCAGCGCCACCACTGCCTCCACCACACCTTTAGCTGTTGGTTGTGCAAAAGATAAAAATCGTCTCTAACGACTGTCACAGTACGGACGGGTAAGTAATTCCTTGCAACCTTCATTTTCTTAATAATTTTGAGTTTCGAAGTCCCAAACCGTTTGTAGCAACTCCCTGCCATGGACCTATATGATGGGACTACAGATCCTAGTGACCACCTGGTCTTCGAATATGCCCTTGCCTACAAGGGCTCCACTAAACCATTGACGTGTTGGTGGAAGGAATTGATAGATAGAATGAGAATTGACATAAACTTGGTCACCATGGCCTGATGGATAGGACCAAGGGTAACAAGGGCCTAAAGGGGCTATGATATAAGGTGTACACCACCTTTAAACGCTTCCTAAGGTTAGATCCTCAGCGAATTTCTAGAGGTGGAATTCACATAGGTCAGGATCACCACAACCAATCCCTTCAAGTTGTAGTTGGGGAAATGTCCATAAAATTTTGTAGGTTCCATGGGTGTGTCGACCATGACACAAAGATGTGCAATATGTTAAGAGATGCCATAGAAGATTTGATTTGACATGGACAACTTAGGAGGTTCACATAGAAGGCAACATTAGATCGAAAACACGATATCTTCATCGCTATAGATCCCGAAGCCCCTAACCTCAAGAAGATCACCACCGATCCCTTCGTCGTTCACCAAGACAGCAAATCCTATCAAGGCATCGTACCCTTCCAAGGGAGACGTCTCCGGCAAAGGTGCAAGCAGTCAAGGGTCCCTTCCCTAGCCGCTCTTCTAGGCAATCACCAAGCCAACATAAGGAGTCATCCTAATGCTCCCACAAAGTCATCTATATCATTACATGTGGTTTTGCTGGAGGAAGGTCTTCTAATAGGGGCAAGAAGCAGTACGCTAGGGAGGTGGTGGTGTCTTCCCTGATACCTAGGCAGTCAAAAGCACAAGGTGCAAGTCCTTGCTATCTACTTTGATGATTTTAATTACAAGAGTGTTCATCCCAACCATGACTATCTATGTTTTGTGATCACGTTTACGACAAATAAATGAAGTACAATGGTTACTCATTGACAATGACTCACTAGTCGACATCATGTTCTTGTAGTTGTTCAATAAGCTTAGAATTCTACACTCTCACATAATCCCCCATAAAGAATTCCTCATCAGGTTCGTCGACGATCACATGACCTTGCTAGGTTATGTGAAGTTGCTAATCACGCTTGACGAACTCCTTGACTAAGATTTTGGCCATCTACTTTCTGGTGCTCAAGAGTTATCCAACATAGAATGCCATCATAGGTTACCCTACTTTGAATGCACTCGGGACTGTGGTCACCACCATGTATTTGGAAATGAAGTTTCTTAGCAAAAATTAGAAGGTGATTATGGTCAGAGGTATGTTAGAAACGGTAAAGGATAGACTTATAGAGATTGGAGGAGATCAAGAAGCTTGCTTAGACCTACTTAAGGTGGGGTTTATCGAGAGATAAAATACATCACGTGGTTGTCCAATGTGGTTTGATCAAGAAACAATCAAGGAAGTGAAGAATGTGCGTGGATTATATTGACATCAACAAACATTATCTCTGTTACTAATGCCTTGATATTGACCATCTTGTTGATGGCTCTTATGGGTTCCAGCTTGTCTTCCATGGATGCCTACTTGAGGTCTAATGAGATCTTGATGCACCTAGAAGACTAATACACCATATCTTGATGCACCTAGAAGACTAATAAACCAATATTTTATATATTAATGTTGCATCTATTTTGATAAATCAATATTTTTTATATATTAATATTGTATCTTTTTTGGTAAAATTTTGAATATTCTTTTACATATGTCACACATAATTCACTTTTTTCATGAGATTAATGTGACATAGGTCCATGAATAGAAAAAAGGATCAAATGCAACAAAAATCAAGATTTTTTGCCTAAAAAGATAAAGGCACAAAAAATTAGCACGACTATGCTTGTCCTTGAGTCACACAGCACGCCTGTGTGTTCACTATAGATCACCTTAGAATCAACCAAGACAATTGTGCATTTTTAAGAATGCCTGTACTTGACCAAAAGATAAGCATCACACCCATACCAAGCCCAGCATGCCCGTGCACAAACACAAATGTCACTCAGTACAGTTGTGCTAGTATCTACACGCCTGTAATTGAGCAGAAGATAAGCAACATGCTCATACCAAGCCTAGCACACCCATGCACAAACACAAATGAGACTTAGCACAATCATGTTGAATGCCCCGTGTATAGACACATAAGACACTCAACATGACCATGCTAATATTTGTGCGCTTGCTAAGGGTTCCTGCTCAAGTACTTCCTTTTATCTAAATCCAATAAACTAAAGAAGGACATCATGAACTTCTCTTAGTTTAAGTAGGAACCTTTAGAAGAAACTTGGGAGAGATTCTAGGAGATGCTTCATAGATGCCCCCATCATGACTTCCCAAGGGGGCAGTTTATCTAGATCATTTACAATGGTCTCTCGACCCTAAACTATACTAGTATTGATGCAACATGTGGAGGGATGATTAGGAAGAAGTCTCTAAGCAAAGCATATGCTATCATATAGGATATGAATTTCAACACCAACCACTATTCCTCAAGTGCTAGGCATATGACATAAAGGTCAGTTGGGATATTCCAAGTAGAAATAGGAGGTGTAATAGAGAAGAAGTTAGACACCCTCACTAGACAGATCGAGTCAATGATGTAGCTCGCGTCACCCCTATTTCCACTTGTGAGCAATGTGAGGCCACAAGCCATAGGGAAAAGGTTGCTAAATGGGTAACTTCTTTACCAAGGCTGTAGAGGAGCAAACTTCATCACCCAAAATCAAAATAACTTGTATTCCTCTCACTAAATTTCAGGTTGGAAGGAGTAACCCAACTTCTTCTAGGGAGGAGAAGGCTAAGCTCAAAATGTCTATAGAACTCCACCTATGGAACACCAAAATCAGAGACAGAGGCAAAAAGAAAGGAGGCCCAACTTGCATGACACATAACTCTATACATAACCAAGAACGATGAAAGACTTAAAGCAATGGAGGCTTAGATCTCCACCTTGGACACCCTCATGGTCCAACGGGTTTAAGGCTCACCACTAATCCAAATTAAGTTAGCCCCAAAGGAAGATGAAAAAGCCATTACACTTAGAAGTGAGAAGGAACTTCGAGAACCTTAAAGAAAAGAGACCCAAGCGTTAAAAGATTAGATCATCACTCAGAACCCCATTGGCACCCCTAACAAAGGTAAAAACATTGTAACATCACACCAAATAAGTGTTCCTTTCCCGTAAAGGGTTAAGGATGAAAAGACAGATAAGCAGCTTTCCCAATTTTTGAAAATATTTAAGCAACTACACATAAATATTCCTTTTTCCGAGGCCATAGCCTAGATTTTTAAGTATGCTAAATTCCTGAAAGAAGTAATCTCTAATAAAAGAAAACTAGGAGAGTTTGAGCAATAATACTAAAAAAGTTGCCACCAAATCTAAAGGACCTAAGGAGTTTCACAATTCCTTGTACCATAGGGAACTCCCACTTTAAAAGAGCTTTATGTGATCTTGGTGCAAGCATTAACCTAATGTCTTTTTCTATGGTTAAAAAGCTAGGGATGCAAGAACCCCAACCTATTAATATTTCTCTTTAGCTTGCAGATAAGACAATAGCTCATCCAAGAGGAATAATATAGGATATCCTTGCAAAAGTTGAAAAATTCATCTTCCATGTATATTTCGTGGTCCTGAACATGGAGGAATTTGAAGACGTCCCCATTATACTGGGATAACTCTTCCTAAACATAGGAGGAACCCTCATTGATGTTAGGTAGGGAAAGTTAACATTAAGATTAGGTGATGAGGAGAATTTAGAGTCTTTAACTCTTTGAAGAGCTCCTCTACCTTAGTTAAGAGAGGGATCCAATAGAGGCATTGGTAGTAAGCGTACTTCCAAAAGAAAGGGGAAGACCCCCTTGAGAAAGTGTTGACCATGAGATACTTTGACTAGGGCATGAATGAGGAAGAGGAAGAACTTCTAAAGTATCTTCAACCTCAGTAAGAGCCAAGGCCCTGGAAAAATCATAAGTTTAGGAAGTCCAAGCCCAAACTCTCTCTAGAGGAGCCACTTCAGTGTTGGAGCTAAAGCCATTTCTCGCCAATTTAAGTATGTCTTTCTTAAACCCCCTACTTCTTTACGTACAGTTATTTTTGCAACATTGACAAGACCGATGAAGGACAGGTTGTTAAGAGTGATAAGAGACAGTAAAGAAGCCATTGGGTGGACCATTCATGACATAAAAGGCATTAGTTCCATCGTATGCACCCATAGGATCTACATGGAAGACAACTACGAACCTTGAGCACTACCTCAACACCGCCTTAATCCAAACATGAAGGAAGTAGTGAAAGATGAGGTACTCAAGCTATTGGATGCAGGAATCATCTACCCCATCTTCGATAGTAAGTGGGTTAGCCCTGTCCAATGTGTACCCAATAAAGGGGGAACCACAACGATGGAGAACGACTAGAAAGAGCTCATAGCAATAAGAAAAACAACCGGGTGACAAATGTGTATAGATTATAGGAAACTAAATAAATATACCCCAAAAGATCACTTCCTTCTGTGGTTCATTGACAAAATGCTTGAAAAGCTTGTAGGATATGAATATTATTGTTGCTTGGATGGGTATTTCAGTTTTATACAAATCCTCGTAGTAGCCTAAGATCAAGAAAAAACTACCTTCACTTGCCCTTCACTTGCCCATTACATATAATAGGATGCCCTTTTGTCTATGCAATGCCCTTGCCACCTTTCAAAGGTACATGATGACCATATTTTCATATCTAATAGAGGAGTGCTCAGAGGTGTATGATAGCCACAGTCAGCAAAGGTGTGCACAAGTTCTACACGACTATGCACGACGACCTACTATTAAAACCTCCTGGATTCTCATATGGAGTTTTGAACCTAGGGGGAACCTATGGTTTTTTTATGTTTTACAAACATAAAAATAATTGCGCACACATAACTAATTACACAAACAAGACTCAATAAATTAAGGAGTTCAGTCTGCTTGAGAGAACACCAAGAACAAACACTTTGGGGTTTAGAGGAAACCCCACCCCTTGCCACAAGGTATCAGTTCACCCTAGCTAGAAAAATATACACACTTTGAGGTCTTAGGGACGACCTCTCTCCTACTCACAGTCATACCCATATCTTGAGCGAGATTTCTCACTCGCTCCTTACATGGAGAATCGTAGACATATCTAATACATTCCTTAGGGTTGTTGATGTGATTTTTGTTTATTTAGGACCGTCTTGAAATTAAGTAAAGTGACAAGGAGAACTTGACCCTAACTGCGACCTAAGAACTAGAGTAATAAAAAGAAAGAGTAAACTTAATCATGACTTGTCGATAGACCAAACATTATAAAGTTCTTAACCCAAGAAAAAAGGAAAAGTTCTCACAATAGAGAAAACTCAATTTCATTCAACTTGAAAATTCTATTATTTTTGTTGCTTAAAAGAGTTCTTTTTATAGGCTTGGCTAGGAAGCCTTGAAGTTAATGCCTACTAGGCATTAAATTTCATCAGTTATAACTCCTCATTAAGCTTTTATTTCTTATCAGAAATGACTTTCCACTAATCCACTGGCCACTGTAATGGTTTAAGAAGCTTTAATATAATAAAAAAATGACCTAGAAAATATGAAAAGACATATGAACTTATTACATGAAAATAATGTGCGAAAATTACATGTAAATGAGTCTTAATTAACTATTCAGCTCAAATTAATGAAAATGACTTTGGGCTTTTCATGTGTTCTTTAAGTTGGGCTCCAATCATCATCAACTTGAAATAAAGTGACCCATTTTGCTATAACCTCTAATTCACTTTACTTTGAACTTTCCTTAATCTCCAAAATTAGGTCTTGCAAAGATTGGTTCATCATTTTGGTTTTAGACCTAGTCATGAGACCTTCAATGTCATGCAAAGGATCTTTGACTTTGTTGGTTAAGTCTTTATCAGTCATTCCTTTTGTTCCTTGATGGTTTTGTCCATATGTTGCTTAGTAGTAGAGGTCTTTCCAGTTCCTCTAGTTGTTCATATATATAGTCCCAAAATAGACTCCAAAAATAGGCCTTGCAGCTCCCATTGACAACCCATGTGAAACCCAAACAAGGGGTCCCACAATCCTTGTAGAAGGTTTATATTTTAAGAGAAGATTTAAACTATTTGGGTTTGATGATTTGCATCAATCCCAACTTGTTTAGAGACTCTATTGTCTTCATTTGTTTGGTATCCAACTCCTTATATAGGAGAATGAGAGAATATATGAGTCCATATTGCCTGATGTCAAAATTAATTATCCCATTCCTTTATATAGGAAAAGGAAGTGAGACACAAACTTATGTTGCCGAATGTAGGACTTAAGCTCTTACTATATTTAATTAGTCTATTTTTCTTAATTTAATTAATTAAAATCCAATTTAAAACCAACCTATATTTCTCCCAAAATATTATTTATTTAATTATAAAATAATTAAACCACTTATTAATAATAATTAATAAAATACAATATTTACAAACAATAATGAAATAGAATAAAACTAGGTGTTGCAAATTATGGTGTTTTTTCTGCTTATTTTCTATATCTTATAGTTAATTGTGTGCATTTGTGCTACTTATAGTGTGCTCATACCATGAGCTGAGTGATATACAATTCTCACTCCCTTATGTTGTGTGTTGTCTATGTTTAGGTTGAATGCCACATTACAAGTGATGTTGGGTAGGAGCATGAGGATTAAGTTAAAGTTTCTCATTTATTGCTTTTCTTTATTTTATTTTTAGGTTTATGCTCCGATAGGACATTTGATATTAGAGCTTTTTTGTAATTAAATTTGGTTTACATTTTATGACATTAGAAATTGGGAGTTAGAGGGTGAGTTTGTTTGTTTTCAAATTATAGTATATAACTAGAGGTTGTGATTCCTTTACTAGTCAATATATGTTTCTAAATCTAAATTGTTTTAAATTTATTTTATTAGTATTTTTAGTGTCGGGGATAGAGAATGTCACAAGTATTATAGAAAGACAATTTTACATAAAACTATTATGAGACAAAATTCTTACTCTCAATACTTAGTACAACTACATACATCGAAGTCAAATTTAAAATTACTAATTAGGCTAAAAGAATTTCATACTAGTTAATTTATGTGTTTAGTGATACTTATACAATATTTACATATTAAACAAATATTTTAGAATATAAAACATTTATTAAGTTTTTTTTTTACCTTTGTCAATATAATTTTCTAATTCTATCGGGGACATTTGCTAAGAGGATAGTTTTTTCATACCTAAAAATTGAGAATAAAAAGAATAGTGAATGTTGGGTGGAGTAGTTAAAATATGTTTAGTAGTTATAAATATTTTTAGTAGTGATAAATATTTGGTTTCAAAAGAAATTTCCTATATTAAATAAATATACAAGCGGTCTTTTTTCTTCTGTAACTACTCTTTTTGAATAATAAATTCATTATACACTACTTAAAACTTTATAATTTAAATTTTTAAATATCTTTTATTTATCATAAAAGAATATTTATTATTTTTTTAAAAATATTTATGAAAATAATTTTAACTTGGCAAAGGTTATCTTTCTCTTGCGTATTCATCAATGCAATACAAAAGTTAAATTTGTTACTTAGTTTAATCAATGAACAAAAAGGAATTGAAGTGGATCAAAAAATGATTGTGACTAACCACCTAACTCTAAAACATATTTAATTTTAATTGAATGATAATTAAATTGTTTTATAGAAACTAAATTTAAGAATAATTAAATTTATGTAAATTATGTTTTCATTTCTTATGTAAGTTATTTAGCATTATTCTTATTAAATTGTTTAAATTTTATAATTACTAGTTTTATCAAAATGATTTATATAGATAATATGTAAAAAAATATTTATACACATAATAACATTTGTAAGAAATTTATTATAACATTTTCTTGTACATAAAGTAAGTTAAATTTTAAAAATGGATTTAATCAAATTATAAATTTCGATAAGTTTTATTGTAAAATTATTTCTTTTAATTTTAAATTATAAAATATTTTAGTGTGATTATTAATATTGTTTCTTAATTTTTAACATCATATAACTTTTCATTTTCTTCTATTTTGATTTCATTTTTACTGTTTCTATAGAAAAATTATGTTTTCAGACAGATTTTGGCACGGATTCCAAATTGTTCAACGGATTTTGGACGAAACACAAAATTCAGTCGGATTTTGGACAAAATAAATTTTATTTGAAACCTCGTTGCAAATTAATATTCTATCGAAATTTCCCTAAAAAAATTTGGACATATTTAGACAATGTTTTGACAGACAGATTAAAGATTTGTATTTAACTTCATATGGATTTCGTAAAAATTTAATAATGTTGTTCTAGGGATTTATATATATATTTATTTTTATATTAATATAATGTATTTTTATATATTATATATTATATTATATTTGTATTAAATTTAATAATAAAATAAAAAATTCACAATATACTTATTATAATTTTAAAGTAAAAATTGTTTTATAAAATATATAGCTTTAAATATTTTTAATATAAATACTTGACTTTTTAAATATATTTTTAATGTTTAAAAATCATCAAAGAGCAAGTTAACAAATTGTGTAAGAATATATTATTGTTGCAACATTCAAGAAACATTTTAGTAATTCAACTAGAAAACTTGTATTTTCAAACAAAAATTTTGGACAGAATAGTTTTGTTCTAAAATTTCAAAGCTCTTTCAGAGGGATTTAGGATGAATTTGCTGTTTAGAGATATTCTGTATAAAATTCGTCTATGTTACGTCTGAAACTTTTGTGAGAATTTCGCATTAAAAACATTCCCACGGATTTTGGATAAATTTTAAATGAATTATACAATCTTTTTATTTTTATAATTAAAATCTTTCCAAAACTAGAGACGAGCTTCACACAAATCCATTGTTGTTTTAAGAAATTATATATAATGTATTATATTATATATTGATATAATATAGATATATAAAAATTATATAAATATGTATATATATATATTCTTAAAAATATAATATAATATATAAATACAAAAACATTATATTTATGTTGTCAGAAAAAAAAAACATTGTTAATGAATTGATAATATTTGTTTTCCCTGATGGAGCGTATAGGCCAATTTAATAATGGCAGTCTTTAGAAGATTCTACATAATATGGATTAACTTACGTGTCTGTCTTGAACAAGATTAATTTTAGGAGAAAATACATGACAAAGATGCCTAGAGAGTTTGCATATGAAAATAAGCTTTTGAAAATATGTCAAAAGGTGAAAAAACTGTTTTGTTTTCCCTCTATTCCTTCTTCAATTAATTTTCTAACAATAACTATTATTAATCTCGTTGAAAGATTTCTTATTGTACATTAGCACAATCATTAAATATTTTCTTACTCTTCTTCAAAAATTCAATTGCATTGGCATCCCTCATCTCAGGAGTGCGAATCAAAGCCTTCACCATGTTAATATGGCAAGATCGACCCATTTTCACAAGCGTTTCACAGCAATGGTTAGTGACGTTCTTGTCAAAAATTAGGTTGTCGAATACTTCATTTCCACATTCGGTCCCTAGTTCATCCACGCACTTGGACAAAAATTCCTTGCTTTTGGGTTTGGTATGTTCATCACACTTGTTAAAAATGTAGTCATTTCTTGCCAGAAGAATTTCAGTTGAATTTGCATGTTTAAACTCTGAATCATTTTGAAGAACAAATTTGGTGAGTCTGTTGTGACAAGAATAACCCGTTTGAATAAGCTTGTAACAACAATTTACGGAAATCTTAGGCTTTATATGACTTGCCAATGTGTCAATCACTTGATTTCCACAGAATGATCCCATATGCTTTGCACATTCCATTAAAGGCTCTTCTTCCTCAATACCTGAAATTGTTGCTATTGTGGTAGCTAACAAGAAGAAAGCAACCAAAATAAGATAATTGTTATGCCTCGCCATGAGATATGAGAAAAATGCTCAATAATGTTCAATGTGGCGTTTGTTTAAATAGTGTTGGCTATAAGTTGAATCCATTTGTGGAATGCCTGTATATGTAACTGAGATTACATTAATTCTGCTTCTGATGTGAAACATAACAAACATTAAAGAATGCCTTGAAATTTGCAACAGTTTGCAAAGGTGATTTCAACTGCTTAATTGGTAACGTATGAGGAGTTGTGGACCTGGGGTGGCATATTTTTTCAATTATATGCACTGAAAAGATCATTTATGGAGAAATCATCAACAATGTGAATAGGTTGCTGAATAACTCAAATATGTTAATATGAATGTGATTTTAATTTTGAAAGAGACTTTCGCATCTTTGAGTGATTAATTAAATTCAATTTGCGATAACTTATCGTCAGGGAAATGATGGATCCATAAATCTATCAAAAGAGGGGCTGAAAATTATTTTTCTTCCTTTTTGATTGTTTAAATATCTAAGCTTTAACAAATAGTGGTTTAACAAATAATGAATTTTACAAAAATATTTATTGATTTCACATGTAAAACTAAAACTGATTTTTATATTAAATTAAAATAAAAAAACGTAATAAAAGTTTCTATCACCGAAATGTTCCAAAAAAAAAAAACTTCAATAATTTATATGATGTCGATTATTTAAAAAAAAGTATTAAGAAAATGTAATGATTATTACTTGAAATTTTTATTAGTGTAATAACTGTCTAGTATAGATCTACTAGATTATTGACTAGTTTGCTAGATATTCTATCTGGTCATCAATTTAATTTGTTGATTATTTTTTAATAAATTTTCATAGTAAATGAAATGAAAGAGCAGCAGAACATTTCTAAATTTTCCAACAATTTAAAAGAAAATTAGTCTTTAATTATTGTTCGCTATTATTATTGTAAAAGGTAATATTGAGGATAATGTAATTCATCTTGATTTAGTAGATTTTTAGAGTTTTTCTTGTAAGAATTTTCACTTAATGTAAATAACAATTGTTATTATAAATTCATAAAGGCTTTTGATAGCATGTTAAATTAATAATTAGTTTTTTTAATTTTGAGTCTTTAAAAAGTATATTTAGTTTTTCTTTTTATATGTAAACTTGTTTACTATTATTGCTGACCCTTCCCATATAACATCTAGTTCCGTCCCTAATGGTTGGTGTGCATCAATCACTAGAAAATTGATGGGTCATGTTGAAGTGTACAACACAAACAAGGAAATGTCTTATTAGGCCAATTAAATTACATTTTTTCTACTAATAATGGAAGTTGAACAGGTAAATCACTTACTTGATGAAGCATCAGTTAATGAGTATGAACATATAGTTATTCGTAATAATAGTCCAATGACGAATCATGGTTAACAAGTTGTTTCAACAAAATATGGTATCAAGGAGGACGAGGAGGAGTACATTGACAAGGAGGATACAAATTATCTTAGGTGGTGTAAGTTCCTTATGTATGGGTTCACAATGATCCCTACTCCTTTCTTTGGGGAACTTCGACCTATTGAGTTAGGGTTATCTTCTTTTGAAGCCTTTTTAGTAAACGGAAGATATGCCTCAAGAGCATGAGAAGGAGGCACCTTAGTAGGATGACAAAATATCTCACTAGAAGGACCACAACCTTCCTCCTCAAGGTCAAAGGCAGATTATAGGAAGGTGATCATAAGTCCTACTAGTCATAAGTAAGTGACATTATATTTCTCTCGGCATGTATTTGTTAAGCACTCAATTTGATATTTTATATTGATATTTTATTCTTTCTTAGTGGACTTATGCCATTTAGGCTACTATGGAAATTAGGTGTGCCATCAAGAAACATTTTTTAGGTTCTTACCATTTATACTATAAGACCCCTATGGATGTTAGGAGAATTGATGTCAAATATTAGGAGCAAGTTATACTCTATGTATTTATTCATCCTTAATATATAGATAAACATTTTACTTATGTACCAAGTAACTCCTAATCACTATGTGGAACTAAGTTTCAAGTCATCTTCATCACGAGTAGATTGTCTATAATATGTTTAAGAAGCATTGCTCAAAATATCTTATGAATATTATTACTAAGGAGAGGAATGCTTAGAAAAAGCCTATTTTGACGAAGAACAACACTTGGACTGGTCTTATTTCTTATTAGGATAATGAGACCTTTTGGAGGTTCTCATCCCAAAACAAGGTCAACCAAACTTCAAGCAAAGGTGAAATAGTCCACATTATAGCCTACATGTTTCATCTTGAGGTGACATTGAATCTGATATATATTTATGCACACTCGCACTTTTATTTAGTTTCTTTTGAACATGTTATATTTTTAGACTAAACATTTATTTCCTTTTTATTTTTTTGCAAGGCAAGAGATTTGGTCAATTTGTGGACCCCAGATGAGCTCTTCTTGACCATCCACAAGAATAGGGCCATAATTGATTTAATGGACTCTTTCAAAGGACATATCTTATTTGTCAATCATAATTTATTGTCTAACAAATTAAGCATCTTTCTAATTTATATTATTGAGATTGAATGGGAGGACTTTTAGCAATGTTTTAGCCAAATGTAGACTTAAAATGGTGAGACCTCCATAGGTGTGACATGGGAAGTTGTTAGGTCAAGCAAGCTTGGCATTTGGTATGAGGTTGTTAGCAAAAACAGCTTCGTCCAAATTTAAGCACCACATTTGTTTTTGAATACATACTATGGTTTGTTGTTGTTGACTTAGAAGTCTCAAGCTCCTTTATCGAATAGTGACACATCTGATGAAAGGCTCGCTAGAGTGAGCAAAAGGTTGCAGTTGTTGAGAAGAGGGTTGTGACTGCTAAGGAGAGGGATAAGGCAACTTGGTAGAAGGTTGTAATGATTAAGGAGAGGACTAATACCACGAAGACCAAATATAAGCTATGATGGAGCACAAGACAACTTTGGAGTGTTAATTTTGCTTTTGTACAAAGACAAGGATGGTTTGTACTATCAAGATGGTAGGCACAATTAGTCTTTAGATGATGATGAAGTTTGACCATAGATGATCTTGTCATCTTTAATTTTCTTGTGTATTTTGACTATTGTATGACAAAGATGAGCATAATTGTATATAACAATTGTTTTTATTTAATATATTATTATGTATATTATGTCATTATTATGTTTTTATAATTTGAATTTATATGTTCAAGTTCTATAACAAATAATTAGTAAATAAAAAAATATTTTAAAAATATTATAAAGTTAGTGTTGGCCAAACAACATTAACTAAGAAATTAACTTGATAGATCTCTCTCTATCTCTCTCTCTATCTCTATTTCTATCATTGTTAAATTTAGGAATTGATTTGATCAATTATTACTAAATTGGTAGATAATTACAATTTGAATGATCATTTTGTCATTATAATTTTCATAGACTAAATTGAACAATAAGATACAATTTCAGAGACTATGTTAGTATTTTATTAAATTTAGAGACCAATTTGTCAGATTATTATAGTTTCAGGGACTAAATTGGTGACTTACTTTTTAAAAAATTATACATAATTTTAATGAATTAGTAATTTTGTCATTTGAAAATAATTTATATCTTATCCTATCATGATTTGGTTTGTTATCATGATTAGACTAAAGATTGAACAAAATTAAAGTTTATCTTATTTTTATTCTTTTATGTTTTTATCTTATCATATCATTCTCTTATCCATTTCAAATAACTACTTAATATTATATTTTCACATTAATTTAGTAGGTTAAATTGTAGGGCATGATTTGGAGTATATAAGCGAGGTCTAGTTTGTTATCTTGTATACACTAAATAATAGATAGGATAAAATTTTATGTTGCTCGTATTATTTTATGATGTTCTTATTTTATTATATTATTCTTTTATCCAATCTAAATAACCACTTAATATTATATTCTCACATTAGCAAGGTCATATGTAGAAATTTTGGGGCTAGGACAAATTTAAACTATATGACCATAAAAAAAAAATTGAATGAAATTGTAAAATTATATATATTTTTTTTAAGTGATAAATTTGTACAATAATTTTATTAACTTTTAATAATAATTATTTTAAAGTAAAATCAACTAAAATTTACTATTAGATACTATTAAACTCATATATATATATATATATATATATATATATATATAATTTAATTATAATATAATATACTGCCGTAAATTTATTATTAAATTTAAATAATGAAATTGTCCGAATAATATGTTCTTAAAATAATCTCTAGCTCCCATGATGACCAAAGATATTTACAGTTATTTGTACCCAAAAAGAAAAAAGGATATTTACAGTTACACGTTGTGGTTTACGAGTTTATCAACGCAAGGCTGCTTGCTCTACGTTTTAAAATTTGATGTTGGAGATTTGATGCAGTTTTATAGGCGAAGTAAAAGGTTGTATTTGGGACAAGGAAATGGCAGCGTGGCATTTCCTCAAACAGTTAACGTGCACAGTTGGCGCTCATACTCCCACCCTCTCCCGCCGCCTCATACACTACTCATCAGTTGTTCCCTTTCTTTCTAACCACCACAAAATTGTTCGGTACCAATGGCTTCCACATTTCCATGTCAATCTTCATGCCGCAGTTCCAAAGCCTAAGTTTTCAACAGCTTCTTCCCCAGCTCTATCATCAGTCACGTCCTTGCCTCCTTCCGTTCTGATTCACTGTCCTAAAGATACTGCAGTACGCTTCATTTTTTTTCCTTTATGCACTGCCATACTTCAATGTCATCTTGAATTCAGTGACTAACTATGTTTAGAACGTAAAAAAGTTCGGAACTTTATCCTTAAATTGGTGTTTGTTGTCAAAGGAATCAACCTAGGTCATGTATGACCTTTACTATAGAAACTCATAGAAAAGAAAATAAAAAAGTATTACTATAATTTAGATTATATAACTTAATTTTTAAAAGTTATGATAGGTTAGTTTTTTAAAAAGTTGATTTAATTTATATATAAATTAATTTCAACCCAGCCTAATAAGAAAATATTTATGTTTAAAAGAAAACTTAGTTTGTGGGTTTAGACTAATATTTGTGACACCGGTGTTATTGGGTGTCTTAAATGGGACAATTTATAAGTTGTTAATAATGGTTTGACACTAGTTAAACAGCAACCGAACTGGCAAAAGAGTTATTCTTTAGGTTTATGTGAACAAAAGATAAAAAAAAGGTGACAGAATCCCACCAAACTAACATATGAATGACTAATTTGGATGGGACTAGGGAGGTAGAATGTATTGTTAAAGCAACTAAATAATGTGTTCTCAGTGGAAGGAAATGTCTGCTAGACTTCAATAACATATTTATCTTAATTTTGAACCTTATTGTTGCATAAACACTTTTTTATGTGGCCAAAATGTTTAACTGCCCTTCCTTTTTGTGTTGACAAGGATGTGCTTGCAGAAGCTCTTTTATGCTTTGGTGCAAGTTCTATTAGCATGGATCAAGATAATGTCTCAAAGTATTGACGAGGTAGACTCGTTGATTCTTTTTTATTACAGTTTATTTCTGATTTTTATTTTTTTTTCATTATAAATTTTGGTATGTGCTTTTGTTTATTATCAAATTTGTTTCAAACTTATTGTTAGTTATGGTTATGATTATGATTATGATAAGGGTTTCCTATTACACTACAAGAAAAATATTTTTTAGCGATGAAATTTAGCGATCGATTCAAGGTGTTGCTAAATAGCGATGGAATTAGCGAGCGAAATTGGAATTTTTTTAAAAAATAGTATAGCGATCAAAAATAAAAATGTTAAAAAGTAAAAAAAAAAAGTATATATGAGCATTTAGCAACAAAAATTAAGAAAATAAAAAAATAAATTAGCCACCAAAAATAAAAACGTCGAAAAAATATATATATTAGCGACCGAAATAGTAAAAAATGTAGCATTTAGCGACAGAAATTAAGAAAATAAAAAAAAGCAAATTAGCCACCAAAAATAAAAACGTCGAAAAAAATATATATTAACAACCGAAATAGCGAACAAAAGAGAAAAGGACAAAAGGTTGTATTTTGCAACCAAATTAGCAATTGATATTTAGAAAATAAAAAATAATTTAGCGACCGATAATAAAAACGTCAAAAGAATAAAAAAAAACATATATTAGCTACTGATATAGAGACAAAATAAAAAAAGGACAAAAAAAGTTGCATTTTGTGACCGAATTAGCATTTGATATTTAGAAAATAAAAATGAAAAAACAAATTAGCAACCGACCTAGCGGCTAAAATAAAAACATCAATTTTTTTTTAAAAAAAAATATATATTAGCGACCGATTTTCAAATTTTCGAAAAGTTTTTTTCCTTCTCTTTTCTCCCACTCCCTTTTATTTAAACACTCCTCCCCTCCCTTCCTCCGCCGTCGTCACCACTGCCACCACCACTCTGTCGCCACCTTTGTCGCCTCCCTTTCCTTCTTTCTTCTTCTTCTCTCTATTCTCCACCATTCTCTCCTCCTTTCCCTCCACCACCACCACCACTACCACTACCTCTTCTCCATTCCATGCCTCCTTCTACTCCTTCCTCTCCTCTCTTCCCTCCCTCTCTTCCTTCCATTCCTTCTCCTCCCTCCCCTCTCCCTCCCTCTTTTTCTTTCTCCCTCCCCCAACCACCAACCGACCGCCACCAATCTACTTTTTAAAAACACCATAAAATAGTGACCGATTTTGCGATCAATTTTTAAAAATAAAAATTGAATACTACCCATCAAAATAGCGACCAAATTACTTAAAATAAAATTAAAAAATAGAGACTGAATTAGCAACTAATTTTTAACATATAAATAATTAAAAATAAAAAAGTTACAATCGGAATTTTTAAAAAAAATAAAATAGCGACCGATTTAAGAAACTGAACTTTCGCCTTCAATTAGCCATCAAAAACAATTCAGTCTCTAAATTGCTTAGTGAATAGGTTTTTCGCGCGCAAAGAAGTCGGTTGCTAATTCCACCGCTAAGCTATTTAGCAAACAAAATTAATATTAGCGACCGATTTTTCAAGTTTAGTGACCAATTTAGTTTGTCTCTAAACTTCCAAAATCATGCAAAATAATTATATCTCTAATCATAATCATTCAAAAAATTATAATTTTCAGTTTGTCACTTGATTTTTGCTCACTTCTCATATCGATGACATATTTCCTGCATATTTGCATTGAAAAAGGAATAATAATTAAGATTTAAATAATTACATAATTTGTTGTATACCAATATATATATTTTAGAGAAAACCAGAAGTGTTTAGTTTAGTTAATTCATCTGAATGCGTGACTATTGTAAATTTTTGATATCGTATTCAATTCTGATAAATAAAAAAATATATTTTAAAGAATATAGATATTGTAGTCATCAACCTATAATATAAAACAGTTATATATATATATATATATATATATATATATATATATATTAGGTTGATTAAGTTTTATAATAATTATTTTAAAAAATATTCAATAATAATTTTTGATTGATTAACATTATAAAAATTTTACACTAAGGATACATATATATTTTATTATGATTTTTTAATCAATGCTTATAATTTCTCATATTTTCCTGCCTCTCTTTATAAATATCAAATCATAGCAATTAATAAAAGATGAGTATCAAGAACACTTTTTTCGACACTCATTTTGATATTTTTTTTGATATATATTAAAAATTATTAATTTTGATAGATCTTGCTATTAAATCAAAAGAGATTTTTTATATAAAAAATAAATATCTTAAAATTTATAATTTTCAATACATTTTAATAAATAATAAAGGGTGGAAGAATTCTTAATAAAATCTTTACCATTAATATCGTCTTTGGGTCATCCATGCATTATTACACCTGTAAGTTATTTGTTAGCGGTGAAATATCCTTCCAACTCAGTATTGTTTTTTCTAGTTGCGCGGCACCTCTATGGGGAGTTATCCTCAGCCAACCATGCAAGACTTGAAGAGCATTGAGTACTAACAGTTAGATCTTGAATGGAATCTGGACAAAGCAAAAGATTGTCAACTAAAAGGTCAACATCTCCAACTTGACTTACAAAATGTAGAGGATTGAGATCTTCAATTCCCTCCCTTTGGCTCCGACAAGGTCATTGTTAATCCTTGCCAATTTAATTTCCAAGCAAGACAAGGTTTCAATCTGGTAATCTCAGTACCAAACTGGACAAGATTTCTCTCTTCAATCATACACTTAGCTCCTCCTGATTTGTTAAAACCTCATTCGTAATAAATTTCATGAAAACACGTTACTAGTTTGACTTTCATTTTTTATTTTAATTTGCACCGAGTTGCATACTTTAAAACTAAATTATTCTTCGCGAATGGATTAGTTATTAAAGTAATGTATGCGTTCCTGATGGGGATATCACTTTTAATTCTATTATTTTTCTTGCATGTTGAAAATGAAATTTAATCTACTATCAATAATTCGTTAATTTATTACATCAATTAATGCGACTTTTAGCTACATGACAATTTCTAAAGAATATGGTTTTGTGATATTATATATCCACTACAAGATTATATCCTAACGTGTCTCTGTATCTATTTAAATAACATAATCAACGGTGAAGGGTTTATAAAAATGGGTTGACCACAATTTTAGCCTCAAAGTCAAGTTTTGCAATCGCAATTGTAGTCGGTCACATTTGTGTGTAATTTCTCCTAACATCAACAAAGATAGTAACCAATTCGAAATTATAACCACAATCACAAACCGAAATGGAGCTTCTAATTATGGGTTAAGAAATTATCAGGTTGTTTAGGATAGATAAGTATTTACAGTTAAAATTGATCTTTATATAATCTATATTCAAAATTTTAAATTTATAAAAAAATTAATAACATTTACTTATATATATATATATATATATATATATATAATTTAAAATATATATAATTAAGGACTATTTAATAATTTCTCAAATAATGTTTGTATTTTTCTGCTTCGTTATCCAAATCATTTCACTGGAGCACTGCACGGTAACTTTTTATTTTAAATAGATGTCCATGTTTTTTTCTTTCCGTGCTACAGACTTGGTAATTGGTATTTCTCACGTGTGCCAATTGAGTTATTTTTCTTTTTGGGAAATAATAAATTGGTAAATAAAATAAAAGATGAATTATTCTAAAGGGTTAATCTGTCAGGATTAAGGATAGAAAGAGTGGAAATTAACGGAAAGTTGATAAAATCGAGTATTGTTGGTATCTCTTGTTCAACTTTCAGTAATATTTTGCTTATATATAAAAATACAAAAACTTATTCATGATAAATGTATAAAATCGGGTTAAATTTAGTTGAGGGATCTTAATTAATCATCATTTCCCTTTATTTAAAATATCTTTAAAACTTTTACCAACATTGCCAAACTAGAGATATATAAGAATAGAGTTTTGAAAAAACTAAAAATGTATATACAATGCACCTAGTCAAACAAAATATAACTTACGTCTGATTCAGTGGGAACATGCTTATATTATATTAGCCAGAGGAAATGCAATGGGTGGTATATAGACACTTACCATGCTTCATCCCAAAGAATCATATACATCAAACATGAATACGAGTGATGAGAAATTAAAAGTTGCAGCACAAGAAGGTGACATAAACCTTCTTTACACAGTCATTCAAGAAGATTCATACGTTTTAGACCACATGGATTCAAAACCATTTGCTGAAACACCTTTGCATACTGCTGCGTGCTTTGGACATGTCCGGTTTGCCACGGAGATCACGAGGTTGAAACCATCGTTCGCTTGGAAGCTTAATGAGCAAGGATTCACTCCCATCCACCTTGCTATGAAACATGACCAAAAGCGAATGGTGCTTCGGTTTGTAGACATGGACAAAGAACTCGTCCGAGCCAAAGGGAGAGAAGGCATAACTCCTTTGCATGTTGCAAGTCAAACTGGAGATATTGACCTTTTAGCTCATTTTCTCTTGGCTTGCCCGAATTCTATTGAAGATGTGACGGTTACATCTGAGACTGCTCTTCATATTGCGTTGAGATATCAACAATACGAGGCACTTCATGTCTTGGTTGGCTGGCTCAAGAGAACTCGCCAGAAAGGTGCTAGGATATTAGAAAACACAATATTGAACTGGAAGAATGACCAAGGCAACACCATTTTGCACGTCTCAACACTCACGAATGATTCCACGGTACCCTTCTATCCCTATTTGAAGCTTAATAACAATTTTTACAATTAAATTTCGAGAAATTCCTTTGATATCTCGAAAATTTAAGGATTTGGTATTGTTATTAAAATATTCTCTCTTTCTCTGTCATTTGGTGAGAATATTCAAACACATTTAACTATTGAAAAAAATATAATTTTATCAAAATTCTTAAGCAGCGTTTGTTTCAAGATATTAAGAAAGATTTTCGAGAAAATGAAGTTGAGAATATCATACTCAATGTTGAATGTTAAGAAGACATTTAAAGGAATCGCTGATTTTTAGGAATATTAGTGACTTACATTTGTCTAGCTTCTTATTCCCACGAAGAAGCCAGTTTTCATGAAAATGAAAATTATTTTTTATAATAATTATCTATTCTCACTGCACTCCCTCACATTAATACAATTTCATACATGAAACAAACATTTCCTTAATTTTTATTATAATTGCCAAAATAGACTGTATTCAATAGTTCGATGAGCTAGATTGAATTTTAAAAAATGTAACATAAAACGAACTAGATTAGGCCAAACTCAAAAATTAATAGCTAGAAATGGACCAAACTTATTTTGGTCTGCACTTCTTTTTTTATGCTTCCCTTAAAAAATTTTAGAAAAGTAAGCAAAAAGAGGTAGTGAGCAAATTTGGCCTGAGTCAAAAGGCCAATGGAGTGAGGGTGGGGCACAAAAGCACAACCATTTGATTTTTGAGGGGAAACCAACAGCCAGGTTTGCCAATTATAATTATTATAAGTGTCATATCAATTCTCTTAAATTTAATATCTAGCAATTAAATATGTTGTTCTTGAATTCCTTGGTATAAATTACAGGCGATTCAGTTGTTGGTAAAGACTAAGGTGGATTTGAATGCGAAGAATTGGGAGAACTCTACAGCATTAGACATGGCAGAAAACAATGCAGAGATAAACAATGTATTAGTGAGGGCTGGTGCAAAACATGGTTCACCCGTTACTGATGCTCCTACCTTTCCTGATAAACTAAGATCGAGCATGACATTGTTAGATAATATAATAATCTCTATACTTCGCATTAGAAGGGACACAACAGATGAGCAACGCAATGCTTTCCTGATAGTTGCCGCTCTCGTTGCCACCGCCACTTATCAATCAGCACTGAGTCCACCCGGCGGAGTTTATCAGGCCAACGCCGTGGACAACACCAACCCTACTTCTTCCTTCAACTCTACGGCCACTGCTGCAAACAACTATAACGCTGGGACATCGGTGATGTCCTTAGGCGATTTCCTTGCCTTGTGGAGTTTGAATACGCTTTCGCTTTTCGTGTCAACTATGACAATGTTTATTTTGACTCCGAGTGGAACAATAGGCAGGGTGCTATTCACGCCAATGTATTTGTTTGTCAACTCCTATCTCTATTCTATGAAGGTGATATCTCCTAACAGTGCTACCAAATTTGCCAATTATATTATGGCAACCTTGTTCAGCATCTTGTACGCGGCAACATCTTGTTTATTCGCCAGAGTGTACAAGAGACTTCAGCATCGTGATGAGAATAAGGAAATCAAAACGTGGAATAGTATTGCAGGAAATAGGTGGTAGGACGAGAATAGCATTGCTGCAAGTTTGTAAGTATGTTGTTTACAATCATAACACATACGATCCTACTGATGCAGAGAAAAATTATTTAGCAGTGCTAAGTAGATTTAAATATATTTTTAATTTATCAAATTTAGATAAATTTTGATTTTTTGTCTCTTAAATTTAAAATTATTTTTATTAAAACTAATTATTTTTAAAATGTGAAACTAAAAATAACAATTTTAAATTTAGGAGATTAAAAATAAAATTAATCTGAATTTAAGAAATAAAAAACATATCTAAATCTCTAAACTATTATGATTTTCACATGTTATATAATTAAATATTATTAATTCTTTTATAAATTGAAATTTTGAATACATGTCACTTAAAAATGTGTTGAAATTAAAGATACGTCTGACTTTTACTTTAAGTTCAACATCTCAACATTTATTTTCTTGTTCACCTATTAAATTTCAATAATAGTTATGGTATATTTTATGTTTATCTCTTAGCAATCTGCACCATGTCGCATATTTGATTGAATTTCTGGGTAGAAATTGTGGTTTAAAAGCAAATTGTTTATTCCACGTGATGTGATGGTGTGTGCAAAGAATCTAAAGGCTTTTCACATTCTTCCTCTTCGGTTTTGACTTTCAAGATTGTTTTGATTTTAGAAAATTAATTATGGGAATGTTACTGGCAATAGCTCTATATATTCTATGATAATATATTTAATTCAATTTTGCATCTTACAAGAGATTGAATTCGATTCATAGACTTATGTCAGCTATCTATAAGCTGTTTACATTAACACAACTTTGATAGTTTCATGGAGAATATTATCTAGAGACATAATTAAGTAATGTGCTTTAAGTAAGGATAACATGGAGAATATTATCTAGAGACATAATTGAGTAATGTGCTTTAAGTAAGGATAACATGTGAGTATGTGACATAGTAATTCTTATAATAATTGAAGGGAACTCGATCCATTGAAATAAAGAATGTTCGAGAATGAGTGATAGGAATAAGAAACTGCCTCTAGGAAATGTCTCGAATTCTTTTTTAACTTGTGAGGATATGATGATGACTATTTTTAAAAAAACAAAAAATACAATTTGAACAAGTTAACCATCATACATATTTCTCTAAATATTAATTTAATTAATCTGTTTTTTTTAGAAGCCAGATCACCGAGCCATGATGGTGGGAAGAGTTAAAGACGGATTTGTCAATGTCTACCCAATTTGAATTCTTAATAAGATGATTTATTTGAACATAAATCTAAAATATACAATAAGATGATTTATTTGAACATAAATCTAAAATATACAAGACAAGATAAACCAAATTTGAGATATATTAATATTTATATTATGTATAATTAAATAATAAAATTTAAAAAAATATATAATTACAATTAAGAAATATTTTAAGATAAATAATAATAATAATATAATATTATATTATATTAAATAAAATATTATTTATTAAGTTAAGAAGATGTATTATATATAATTCTTAAAATAATTATAAGCATTTGACCTGTAAAGAACAAAGATAAAGATGATCCAAGCCCTTATTTGATCTAATGTGTAACTAGAAAAGGAAGAGGGTGAGAAAGTCTCAACGGCTAGGGGAGGTACAATTTCATTGTCTCAATTAAAAAAATATACAGTTTATATTGACAATAAAGATAAAGATGATATAATAACTTGAAATATTTAAGTTATGTGCTGATCGAAACGATATGATGGTCAGAGTATATAAAAATTATCATCATTACATTGAATGTATAACTCAAATGATGACCTACAATAGCCTTAAACAAAAATGAGAAAGAAAAAAAAAGACCCCGGTTGTTATTTTATGTTGGATTGACATAGTAATATCAGATAAAATCATTTAGTGTATGTTTAATTGAGTATTTATAAACTTAACTTTGGGTTGATTTTGTTTACTTTTTCTATTTTTGAATGATTATAATTAAAAAAAATCATTTTCATAAAAGTTAATTTGATTAAAGTGATTTATATTTAAATTTCTTTATTTCAAAAACATCTTTTAATAAAATTTGTAATATAAAATGTTTATTTTAACAAAAAAATTTATATTTTTTGTTTTTGATGAAATGTATTTTTTATAAATAACTTAATTATGAAAGAATAAGATACAAATATAATTCTTTTTCAGCGACAAAGATTTTACAAATGCTTAAAATTAAAATAAAAAAAAGCTTCCTAATGGCAATTGAAATAATAAAAAGAAACGCAAAAAATAGCCACCAAAAGCAACAATTCAGATGTAGATGATGAGTTTTCAGAATCCGCAAAAACAAAAGATAAATAATGAGTTGCTCATCCTCTAAAAAATGCAAACATACAATTATTAGTAAATAGGAACCAATGTATTCTATCACTATTTTGATGTTACTCAACAAACTATCCGATTATTATAAATTTCACTAGTTTAAATCAGTTAATTTTTAACTAATAATATTTAAGTTTGATTATTTTGTTATTTAGAAATATAATTATTATATATTTCAGGCCTTATTCAATTAAAAAGTTTTTTAAGTTTAAAAATTATAATTAATTTAATTAAAAAATTTATTATTACCAATGACAAAAAAGATTAAAATATTTTTAAAACAATAATTAGCTTTTTTAACTGAAATAATTATAATTTTAAATTACAAAGTAAAATTTTTTATTAATTTTAGCGACGACAATTAGCAACTAAACAATTATTGCTAAACAACGAGAGAATTAACAATTAAAAATAAAAATTTTAAAAAATAAATTTAATGACTGATTTAACGATCGAAGTTATCATGTGAAAAAGTAATTTAAAAAGGAACTATTAGCAACTGTTAGCGATTGAAAATAAAACATTCAAAAATATTTAGAAAGGGGTTATTAGCAACTAAAACAGGAAAAAAAACAGAAAACAAATTAGCGACTAAAAAATGAAATTAAAATTAAAACAAAAGAATTTATTAATGATTGATTTAGCTATAAAAAACGTTAAAAAGAATTTAAAAAGAATTATTAACGATTGCATTAGCAACCAAATCTATTTTATTAAAATTTAAAAATAATAAAATAGGATTGATTTAGCAATTGAATTTATATTTTTAAAAATTATATAGTAGCGACTGATTTCGCTATCGAATCTGTCTTTTAAATTAAAAAATAATAAAATAACGATCAAATTATTATTTCTTGATTTAAAAATTGAAAACATTAGCGATCGATTTAACAATCGAATTATTATTTATTTAAAAAATATAAATAAATAAATAACGATCAGTTTTCAAAAATTCAAAAATTTTTTCTCTTTTTTTCTCTTTCTTTTTTTTTTCCACTTTCATTTATTTAAACACTTTCCCCCTCCTTCCTTATACCTTTTACTCACTCTCTCCTCTCCTCCCTCCCTCTATTCAACCACTGCCACCTCCGCCACCACCACCTCCGTCGCCACTACCACCTCCGTCGCCACCACCACCTATGTCACCTCCCTTCCCTTCCTTCCTCTCTCCTCTCTATTCTCCACCCTCCTTCTCTTCTTTTTCTCTTCCACCACCGCCACCTCTTCTCCCTCCCTCCCTTTTCTCCTTCCATTCCTTCTCCTCTCTCCCCTCTCCCTCTCTCTCTTCTCACTTCTCCCTCACTCCCTCCGATAGACCTCCTCCCTCCTCCAACTGACTGCCACCTAATTTAGTTAAAAAAAAACAAAATCAATTTTAGTGATCGAATTAATGACCAAATTGTTTAAAATAAAAATTCAGAATTAGCGATCAAATTGTTTAAAATAAAAATTCAAAATTAGCTACTATTTTTTATATCAAAAAATTAAAAATAAAAACTTAACCACCTATCAATGTAATTTTAAAAAATAAAATAAAATAGAGACCAATTTAGCGACCAACTTTTTAGCTTCCAATTAGTCATCAAACACAATTCAGTCGCTAAATTGCTTAGCGACTAAGATTTTACGGTGAAAATATAGGTCGCTAATTTAGTCGTTAAGTCATTCAGCCACCAAAATCCAAAATTAGCGATCAATTATTTAAATTTAGAGACTGATTTTTGTAATAGAAACTAAATTAAAATAAATAGATTGACATTTTGGGTCATTCTTTAAAAAAAAAAAAGTTTCTTTACTAAGATGTGAACCATTTAGGTTTTTATTAGTTTAAAAATAAACTATTTCAAACAATTCTATTTATCATGCTATCATAGTAACTCTCTTAATTATATACATGGAATTCTTCTATAAAATTTATTTGTTCTTTTTTATAAGATTTTTAAAAAATATTCTCTCGCATTAATTATGTTTAAACCAAAATACTGTTAATTATTTTAGAATAAATGTTATAAAGTAATAAGATAAATTTACTCTCACTTTTACAAAGATTAGATACGGTTTAAAGTTTTGAATTGAAGTTGGTCATCTTGGTTGCTCGCTTGGCAGTCGACCAACCAGCTAGTCCACTCACCCGCATGCTTGGGGTCATTTTGTTTGTTCCCCTCACATAAGTCTTTAATTGTCCTAGAGTCATTTTGGCTAACCACCGCACGCAAGTCTTTGATTGCCAAGGGGGTTGTTTAAGGATTGCCTCACATAGGTCTTTTATTGCCTAGTGGGTTGTTTTGGCCAATCTCCCCACGTAGGTCTTTGATTAATCGAGGGTTCGTTTTGATCAACTACTTTACACAAGCCTTTGATTGCTTAAGAGGTTGTTTTGGTCAACCACCTCACACAAGTCTTTGATTGCTCGAGGTCACACAAGTCTTCAATATCCCAAAGGGTCATATTGGCTTGGCTGACTGTCTCACACAGGTCTTTGATTGCTTGGGGTATCGTTTTGGCTGACCGTCTTCACCCTTTTAATAGTTCAACGCTGCATAAAATATAAACTATGACCCTACATATTTTAAGATATGAAGCTTAGTGATAATACATACGTAGGCTTGGAGATTGTGTAGCGGATGCCAGCCTAAGCGGCATGATGCATGACGTGGGTGAAGGCGATGACATTGAAGACACCCTAGTGATGGATATGGGCATATCTGTTCTGGTGACGAGGACAGACATGGCCCCCTAACTAGGATCTACGCCAATTATGAGGACAGACATGCCATCCTAGGAGTGGATCTGGGCGGATCTTCGCCTCCAACAGCACCATGTTCCTATGGGCCTTCTTCCTTATCACCCTCACCGCCTCTTACCTTAACTTCCAAAGCTTCCTCAACTCTAACAATCGCTACCTCTCTACCTCCTGGTGTGGGATCTAGTGGGAGAAGTAGTGGTAGAGTTGATGATTCATGTTGTGAGCTTGTTTTATAACAACAACATTTCCTTTCCATGATTGATCTTTCTTTTTCCTCCTTTCTTAGACATTGGATCCAATTGTTTTATTAGATTAGGATTGGGATTAAGATGCAGCAAAAATAAGTGGTAGTATGATAAGTTGCAGATTTGAGTGCAATTGGGGATAATTTTCTCGAAGGCCCCATGGTGGCGCCAATATTCACGTTTGCAGAAGGTTTATAAAGAGTGACTATTCCTTCTCCTTCTGTGTTTCTCTTTGTGGTTCTCTCCCCTAGTCGGTTGCCTTCCTTCTCCTTTTATACTTCTCTTCTTTGTCATTCTCTCTTAAGGATTGTGCTGTCTAACTTCTGTAGTGCGTGAGTGGTGCTACCTTGTACTAATCTGTTGTTGTCTAAGCAATAACATTGTTAGTTGTTATTTCTTACTATCACTTACTACCAACAGTCTCGTTAAGTTCCAATCGATCGACCTAATGATACTTAGTCAACCAACCAATTCAGTGACTAACCAAGGAAGATTGTTTCACTTCTAAAAAAAAATACTAAGCAAATGATAGTTGTAACCTGAATTTGTACAATAAAAATAAATATTAAAATTCAATCAAATAAATTACCAATAAGCTTTCAAACAAAATGATTGCATCCAAAAAGGATTTATTCTCCCAAATATCTGCATAGGTTACAAGACATTAACCAATTATAGATCAATAACCCCGTGAACAATAAGCATGAGTGAATTACTGCATGTAATCCAAGTCTAATGAACATTCTTTTATTCTTTCTATCTTGAATTGTTTTTAGGAGTTCACAATCAGCGAGGCGACACAAACCTAAATGCATGATACATTTCTCCATGTTCAAGGAAGTTAGCAATATGTTATTAATTGTTAGAAGATACGAAATTACTTAATCATCATTTTTGAATGGTGAGATATATACAAGCATTAGTAAAAAATACTTTTTATATTGGGTTATTTATATTGATTTAAAAAAAAAAACTGATGTAAGTAGATGACAAATTTCAAGGGGTTGCATTGGATGCCAACCAATATACAAACAAGTAGTTACAATCATATACTTCGATCAATTATAGGCAAGACAAATTAGGAACCTTCAAAAACCTAAAAGTGAGTTTTCTTCTAGCAGGGTATCACGGTTCAAATCTCATTCACCAAGAGAAAATATACCTCAATTACTGCTATACTAAACTAGCTAATAATAAAAGTTGTATAAATATTAATACTAAATAATTCTTTTTTTCTAGGAGCTTACCAAAGATATTATTAGCAAAACTGTTAGCATCCACTCAGGAAAGATGACATTGAAAGCAACTCCAATACTGATTCCAAGAAATCAACATTGGTTGGAAAAGAAGGGCTAAATCATAGTCAAGCAAGGCTATATATATATAAGGTTATGTTGAAAAGAATAATTAATTAATAATCAAAACGTATTTCTAGCTTACATACATTTTGATATTTCTATTGCTGATTATGGGCACAAAGATGCCACCCCCACCAACACCTCCACATTCCCAAATGCTGATCCTAGGAATCCAACTATGGTAGAGCATAGAGTTTTCGTCTTCTTTTGCTTTTGGAGTGGGACCCTTCAAATTTTCTCCCACCTCCTGTTTCCTTCTTCTTCCACATCTTTCCACATTCTCCATTGCTTTTTTATAGCAAAAAATAATAATATACTAATGCCTGGCTACTACAAAACAAAGCACAACACAAAGGAATATATACGTCAAGAATTACAAAAGCAATAATATATCAGTAAAAAAATATTATAATGTTATCAACCATACCAAGCAATTTTCTACACATTAAAATTTTTGAAAGGAGGACAAATAACTTTGGGTATGTGCATACCCAAATAAGATAACAATACGAAAATAAAAATAAAAAATAAATAAAAGTTACGGAACAAAATTAGGTATTCACATCTAAAAATTCCAAATTTTAAAATAATGAGTGTCTCGCAACCATTTTTTTATCACTCTCACGTGTTTTACTTGGTTTTTACGGTTGTAGTTATAATTTTTTTAATTTTCTATTAATTAATTACCATTTAAATTAGTTACTAAATTTTAGTTAATTAACTATTAATTAATTAGTATATTGTTTTTTATAGTTAAAATTAAATCATATTCATTTATATTTTCTAGTACTACAAGATTTTTTTTTACTAGAAATTATTTACAAATTAGCTATTGATTCTATTGTAGTTAATATCACTACAATGATTTGTACATTTTACTACAAATTTTAGCTACAAATAAAATTAATAATTAATTTCTACCTAATTAACTAACCTATTTTTCTAACTAAATTTGAATATTAAATTATTTTAAAATATTTTCTAGTTTAATTTTTTGATCTTTTTTTCTACCTTAGACTAGAGTGTCATCCCCTTAATTTTATTATATATAAAAATATTTATCTAATAAATAATAAAATATTAAAATTTAATTTCAAAATAAAATTTTTATTAGCTACTAACAAATTTAGCAATTGCTTTTAAGTTAATTGATTATGTATTGACTATGATTTTTTCTTAGTTAAAATTAAATATTAATTTACTTTAATAAGTAACTTTATTAAAAGTGTAATAACCATTTTTGACTCCATTGCACATTCTACTCTCTCATTCTCACATTCTCTACCTTGCTTGTGTTATCTCATTCTCTTTTTCTTGCATTCTTAACTACACATTATATTCCCACATTCTCTACTACACTTCCATTTTCGAATTCTTGATTGCATGTTCATTTTTGCATTCTTGATTTCAAATTCCATTTTTGCATTCTAGGCTTCACATTCTAAAGGTAGTGGAAGTCATTCTCGAATTCTCAATTACATGTTCCATTCTCCCATTCTTGATTTCAAATTTCATTTCCACATTCTCGACTTTACATTTAGTGCGTTATTGGTAGTAGAAGGAGACATTGAAGGAGATTAAATTTTTATCTCATTTGGTATGTTCTCAAACCCCTAAACAAGTTTCGTTTCTCCCTTTCTACCCCTTAATATTTATGTTTGTCTGTTTTTCTATGCAAAATAGATAAATAGGATTTTGATCTAAATTGCTTGTTGTTAGATTCTAGAAAATCTTATTGCCAAGATTTGAATCTAAATTGATTGTGTTTTTTTTCATTAATTTCTTTAATTGATAGTATAGGGTTAGCGATACAACAAATTATAAAATCTTAGTCCCTTTTGGGGAGATACAACTACTGGTATGAGATACAGCCAAAAGGATGAATCATTTTATAATGAATGAGTTGCTCAAATTTAATAATGCATCACACAATTTCATCCTCAAGAGGTTTAACACTGGATGATCTTCAGTAGGCTCTTGAGACTACTTGCCAGTACTTTTGGGATTAGTCGAAAATGGTAAAGCATGTTTTAATCCATTTGTACTTGATGCATGTTATCTCCACAACATGTCCTGATTAATTGTTTATCTTTGTTGTGCAGGAAGCCATTTACAACACAAAGTACAATTTGTTTGGGTGAATCAGGAGGGTGATGCAGAGGTAATTCCCTTTTTTTTTTCCAATGCATGTGTGTTTCTGCTTTGGTTTTGAATATTTATTTCTGTACAAAAGGATGCTGATAAGTTTGAACAAGTATTTCAGATTTCAGCCCTCAAAAACAAGTTATGTACAATTAAGCAAACGCCCCTATAGCCACTCCCAACTATACTTGGTACCCTAAGAAACATAAAGATCTAATCCCCTCTAATTCTCATGTTTCAACACCAACTTCATATTTTATCCTGGACCATCCACTATTTGAATCATTTTATACTTTATCTGCATTTATAAGTACAAGGCAACCAGTAACCGGAAAATTCCACTCTAGTTGTATTATTATAAAGTAATGCTTAACAATTAAATAACAAGATGCAAATAACTGAGGGGAGAAAAAACACAAACCTTTGCTTCAATATACTTCCATTTCACAAAATGATGATGCTTTTCACCCAACCATTTGCTAATGGAAGGTTCATAAATATTATCTTTAGCCTGCAAAATAAACAATGTAAATAAAGTAATGTATGCCGGTTAAATGCACTCATGTTAATATACTAATGCACACATGCATTATGAACAGAACAGAAATCATGCTAACCAAGTTGTTGAAATCTTTATAGAAAGAAACTAACAAATTTGTCAACTGAACAGAAATCATGCTAAAAAAAACTTACGCAATGCAACTCAGAAAATTTTTTTTCCACAGAACCAACTTCATATACTTTTAAAAAACTTCTCTCTTTTTTTTTTTTGTTTTTTTTACAGATATTGAATTTGAATTCTATATTGAAAAAAAGCTTAGTTGGGAGAGCATCAACATGTGGCTATAAACCACATGATAGCATTGTTTACCCCCCAAAAAAATACTTACATGGAATATTAAATTTAGCGGTCAATGCAGTATCAGTATAGGCAAACAAAAGAATGCACCAGTAGTAAAATGACAGTTCCCATTATTCTATTAGATATGCCAATCAATATTTGATATGCATTAATTTTAACAATGAAAAACTTTGTAGTTGTATCTGTTGCCAATATTTCACCATCTCACATGCAAGCCTATGCTTCACTGCAAGAGTGGCTTTGGTACTATCAATTGCCATTCCAAGTTGGCATAACATAATACTTGAGAGGATTGCAGAATATGCATCACCATGAGAGGATTTTGAAAGTGAAATTTGGAAAAAATGAGGTCAATTGAAATTGGGTTGCTTGCCGACAATGGATAAAAGAAAGAGAGGAATTGTGTAAAGAAAATGGGACTGGCAGTGTTAAGTGTTAGTTTGTTAGATCTCTTTTGGTAAAGTAACTCAGGTGTTATGTTATATTAGGCCAACTGGAGAAACAATACTTATTATGTAACTGTGTGTAAATTTTGTCCCGTAAATAACATAATCCAGGTTAACTGATATCCCAGTAAATAACAAAAGTAATTTTTTTGTCGATGATAAATTTTCTAAAAATTATAAATCTATAGAAAATTTTCTGCAAATTATCTGCTGATTTATTCCGTATAAAATTTTCTTGCAGAAAGATCTTCCTGCGGTAAAAAAAAATGTAGAAAAATTTCCAAAAAAAATGCGATATTCTAAATTTGCAAGAAATTTCCCATGTAACTTGCGAAATTTCTTCTGAATTTTAAAATCTATGAGAAACTTTCCTACGCATAAATTTTCCTACAAATTTAAAAAATAATTAATTTTTAAAATAATTAATATACCAAAATATTCATATAAATTTATTGTTTGTTTATTTTGTAATATATTGTAATATATTTAATAATAATATTTTTTATTTAATTTTTTAATTAAAATGTAAGTTATATATATATATATATATATATATATAACTCTTTGACAACAATTTAAAAATAATTTACAATTAAGATTAAAATTTATTTAAATATATTTTTTTTATGAGACTATCAAGGTGACCACTTTCACTATCAAGGTGGCCATTTCACCACTAGCATTGACGTGACGCTGCTAGCAATAATAATAATAGTAGTGGTAAAGAAGACTAATCATAAAGGTGGTGACATAAGTGATAGTGAACCATAAAGTTCTTTAATTGTGATCAAAGACTAATAGTTCTCATTTTTCATAATTTTTTTTTATTTGAAACACCCCAATACATATTATATACAATAATTATTATTAGGAATCAATATCTATTATTAATTATTTTAAAGATAAAACTACGCCAAAAGTTACATAGAAAGTGATTATTATGCTATTAGAAAGCGCTTTAAAGACGCTCTCTACGTTGATGCTGTCTATTTACAGGGAACAATTCTAAAAAAAACGCTCTTTATAGGTTAAAATATATAGAACCCTTCCTTATAAAAGTTCTTTCTATGGTCTAATGATTGAAAAAAATAATTTTTAAAATAACTAATATGTCAAAATGTTTATATAAATTATTATTTGTTTATTTTGTACTATTTTTAATAATAATATTTTTATTTAATTTGTAACATATTAATAAAACTATATCTCCCTATGTATACATCGACATCTCAAATAAGAAACTTATATATAGTTATTGAATTACAATTAAAATTATGGTTGTAATTAAAATTCATTTAAACATGTATAATGAGACTATCAATGTCATTACTTCCACCACAACAATCTAAATTGTTATTATGGTTGATAATAGTGGAGGCGACAACAATAATAATGATGATAAACAGTAAAAGTGAGAATGATGGTAGTGGTGATTATGGTGAAGGTGATAATGACAATAGTAACAACAACAATGATGGTACCAACCGTAATAATAACAACAATGATGATGATGATAAAGGTAAATGTGGTGTCACTGATGGTGTTGACATTGGTGAAATGATAGGCTTACAAGAGATATTTAATTGGTTTTTAATCTCAATCATAACATTTTTAATTAGGTTTAAATATTTTTGATCCCTTAAATTTGTGTTAATTTTATGTTTTGTTCATCAAATTTTAAAATTATTTTTTAATCACTACATTTTCAAAAATAGGTATTTTAGTTCCTCACCCAACATGTCTAACATAATATAGATAATCATTTATCATGTGTGTAGTTGAAAATGGAAAAACATTAAATGGAAAACTTTAAGTTAACAAGGTTTTTCTATTTTCAACCATATATATGCAAGTAATAACTTGTATTTTATTTTCCATATAAATGGAGGATCAAAACTAATTATTTTTTAAATTAGATGACTAAAAAAATAATTTTAAATTTAAAAATGAAAAACAAAAATAACTTAAATATAAAGAAGTAAAAGTATATTTAATTCTTTTAAATATGATGAAAAAACTATGATCGAGTGCTCTATTTTTTTCATTATAAAAATTTGTTATTTGAAAAGCCCCTACAAACATATATACATACTATATACAATAATTACTATTAGAAACCAATATCTATTATTAGTTATCAATTAAAGACAAAAGCTATCAATGTTAGAGAAGCCCCTTACATAAAAAAAATATATATTAAAATTGGCATCTGAATTTACCTTATATATGTCGCTTTGAGGATTAGCAATCAAGATTTAAAACTTGAAAACGGTATATGTATATACTTCGTAAGAACCTATAAACTGCGACTCTGAATCTCATATATAAAAAACTATCTAAAACAGAACATCAATTAGTTTTAAAAAATTATCCTTATTCCTCACCTCTTTATATCTTGGACGAAAACAGAGTCATGATCTATATATATGATAAAATTTATAGCATTAGGCTCTTCATTAAAAATGAAAAAACAAATGCCTTAATTAAAACTTGAATGCTGTTTTTTTTATTTAAACTAGAAAAACTAATTAAATAAATTCGCACTAATAATGAAAATGAGCATAGCGGTTTACTAATGATTAGGATAATTCTTTTGGTATGGCTCTTAACAGCAGAAAAAAGAAAGATGAGAGAGAAAGCATGTGGGGATACCGTGAATTTATTAAAGTTCATTTCAGAAAAAACTTATCATTATTCTTCAAGGTTACATAATTAACACACATGAAAACTTGCTTTCATTTTTTTTTTCATATTCAAGATTGCATATAAAGTTATGAGTATTGGTTAATTTAATTTTTGAAATAGATATGTCATTTAATTATACTTTCGTATGTATAAAGTTACATTATATATTTGTAAGGAAAATCTTACTACTAATAATAGATATGCCTAATTCTAATATGATTGTATCTTATAAATAATACGTGTCACCTGCTACAAAAGAATTCTATTATTAACAAAAGTCAACCATTTTAATCCTTCTTAACAATAACATTTGGAATGAAAATAATATTTCATAATTTTAACTAGTTTACTGTTTATTTCAATTAATTTTGTTAAACTTATACTTTTTGTCAGAAATATATTCGAGTGTTTTTGATAAATATTTAGTATAATTCTTTGTTCTATAACTAAAGTGCGACAATTGAGATATCTACATTATGCAATCAAGCATGAACATAGGGATATAAAATTTCTTGCAGCAACGCCTAGATCGGGAATGGTTATTTAGATATATTTTTTTAGAATAGTTAACCGATTTACGTGGAGACTTTTTTTTACTGTAAATATTGATTATTACTTTGTTTAACTATTTTATTTTTCATATTTTCAATATTTGAATTTGTTTACCATCTATGTTTCATCTGATTTATTAATATATAATTCAATTGGAATTAAACCTTTTGCACTCATTTCTTGTATCTGTTTTTGCCGATAATAACATGGGCAGGGTTTAAAGCAAAAACACAAAAAAATGAAAAATAATTGTTTCTTATTCTTTGGGCCCCATAAAATTAAGTTACATCTTTTATCAAATCAATACCTTACTTAGAAACTAAGGAAGGATACCTTCATCTTACTTTAAGTATTATTCTTTCATCTAACAATAAATTTTCTTTGCTCACTTATATATCATCTTTCCTATCTCTTCTCAATCAAATTCATTCCTTATGATTGTAACTCCACATCATTCAATATTGTGATATGCAATAAGGTTGTTTCTTAATTGTCGTTTGATCTTCTTGATACTAACTCTGCATATATCTTGAGGTACGCATCAATGCAAATCTTCAATTTAGTTTAGGTTTTGTTTAATTTTTGTCACTCAGATTTTACATCCATGTCAATGAAAATAATTTTCCATAATTGTTGATCTTATGAAGTGATAATGTTGAACTTTTTAAATATATTATGAACTATTTGAATGGTAAAAAGTATTTGGGAGCTTATTATGGTAATAGCATTTTCAGCAATTTCTTGGAGTTGTATTAGTATATTTGTCATCAATTGCAATTTGTGAGAACGCCTGGCTAGTTGTCTAGTTTGGACAATGATTGATTTTCTCCTTGGGAGACTGGGCTTGAGTATTGAGGTTGTAACTTTGTCTAAAATACCTAAAACAAGTTGACATGTACACCCTTTTTTTTTTTTTTATTTGGACGGTCGAAACAAAAATAATGTACGGTGACAAATGTTCAACTTATTTGACCATTTCCATATTAGTTGGAAGAGATGTTAAATATGTCTATCCCATTGACAATTTGTTTGAATGTATGTCTTCAATCCTTATTTTGTGTTTGGATAGGTAGTTTCAAGAGAGTAATTATTTTTTTTTGGTGAATTTGAAATGTTTTGTAGTGAAATGTATTGTTTGGGTAGATAATTTAGAAAGAAATTGAAATTCTAGTAATTTGTAAGAGTATTTTGATTACTTAAAATTGTAAAATTTCAAATTCAACTAAAAAAAAATAAGAATTTGAAATTCTTCATTTTCGCTTTCTCTTCTTCTTGTATGTCTTTTCTCTATCATTTCTCTTTCTCTTTACATTATTTTCTTTCTCTTCTGCTTCTCTATTTATTAACACAATTTTCTCTCTCTCTTTATTCTCTCCTCTCCTGTCTTTATCTCTCTTCTTTTTCTTCCTCTTTCCTTTTTCTTCTTCACACAATTTTTGTTCTTTCTCTCTTTGTTTACTCATTCTCCCTCTTCTATCTCTCTTTCCTCTACCTCTCTTTCTTCACACTATTTTCTCTCTCCTCTCTCACCTTTCTCTTTTCTCTCTTTGTTATTTCTTTCCCCATTTCTCGTCTCATTCTCTTTTTTTTTTCTTTCTTCTAAGTCTCACATTTTCCTTTTCTATCTCTCATATGTCTTTTTCATATCTTATCCCTCTCTCATCTCTCTTCTCTTTATTAATATTGATGTAAAAAGATAAATATTTTTATTTTTAATTATTAAATATTTAAAAAGTAAAATTTACATATTGTAAGAATTTTGAATTGATTTATTCAAACAAAACATTATTTTGAAGAAAATTTAAATTAAAGCAATTCAAATTTTCTAAAATTGTAAAATTCTCCATCCAAATGCAACATTTGCCTTAGTGGTTTGGATAAGAGAAAATGAAAGGAAGTTGAATGAAAAATCAAAGACTGTTTCTCGACTAAGTTAGGAAATGCGAGAGGAGCAGTTTTCATGGGCATATGTTTTAGGTGATTTTTTTTTTTGTCTTTTGTGCATGTCTCTTACAAGACTATTTGCTCTTCTTACAAGACTATTTGCTTTTCTTACAAGATTTCCAGTTACTCTTTGATACCCTCTTGCTCTTCTTTTTGAATAAGTTGACTACAAGTACCTTCTTATTCTCAATTCCATTAATTAGTTGTTCAATGTCAAGCATTACCTGCTAATTGACTTCATGCTCTTTTTATGTATTTCTATACTCCATTTTCAGATGAGGGGAGAATGATTCATTAAACTTAAGATCTCTATTGATTATGAATTTGGGTGGCTTAGTTTAAGTACACTGTAAACTATAATTTTTCACACCTTATGCATAGTCCATAAATATGCATTTATGTTCCTTTTTTAAGTTTTCCATCATTTGCACAAGCACATTAAAAGACATGCAAAAATTCTTAGGTTAAATTAATCAACTAGCGTAACATACTATACCTCGATAGAAATTTGTAGCTAAATTACAATTGATGAAGACTAATTTATTAAATATCAAGTCATATGAACAGCTTTAACCCAAATTCTTTTGATTACCCAACATTGGAGAGCATTCAACGAGCTTTCTCTAAAACAGTTTTTTTCATATATTCTACCACTCCATTTTTGTGGTGTTATTTACAAAATACAATGTATTATTGTGCCTTCGTTCTTACAAAATTCGAGTATTGTTCGTATCTCTTGTTCTATTTTCAGTAATATTTTGCTTATATAAAAAAAACTTATTCATGATAAATGTATAAAATCAGGTTAAATTTAGTTGAGGCTCTTAATTAATCATTTCCCTTCATTTTAAATATCTTTAAAACTTTTACCAACATTGCCAAACTAGAGATATATAAGAATAGAGTTTTAAAAAAACAAAATATATATATAATGCACCTAGTCAAACAAAATATAACTTAGGTCTGATTCAGTGTGAACATGCTTATATTATTAGCCAGAGGAAATGCAGTGGGTATATAGACACTTACCATGATTCATCCCAAAAATCATACATCAAACATGAAGACGAGTGATGAGAAATTAAAAGTTGCAGCACAAGAAGGTGACATAAACCTTCTTTACACGGTAATTCAAGAAGATGCACACGTTTTGGACCACATGGATTCGAAACCATTTGCTGAAACACCTTTGCATACTGCTGCTTGTTTTGGACAAGTCGGGTTTGCTACGGAGATCACGAGGTTGAAACCATCGTTCGCTTGGAAGCTAAATGAGCAAGGATTCACTCCCATCCACCTTGCTATGCAACATGGCCAAAAGCGAATGGTGCTTCGGTTTGTAGACATGGACAAAGAACTCGTCCGAGCCAAAGGGAGAGAAGGCATAACTCCTTTGCATGTTGCAAGTCAAACTGGAGATATTGACCTTTTAGCTCATTTTCTCTTGGCTTGCCCGGATTCTATTCAAGATGTGACGGTTACAGCTGAGACTGCGCTTCATATTGCGTTGAGATATCAACAATATGAGGCACTTCATGTCTTGCTTGGGTGGCTCATGAGAACACGCCAGAAAGGTGCTAGGATATTAGAAAACACAATTTTGAACTGGAAGAATGACCAAGGCAACACCATTTTGCATGTCTCAACACTCATGAATGATTCCAAGGTACCCTTCTATCCCTATTTGAAGCTTAATAACAAGTTTTACAATTAAATTTCGAGAAATTCCTTTGATATCTCGAAAATTTAAGGATTTTGGTATTGTTATTAAAAATTTCTCTATTTCTCTGTCATTTGGTGAGAATATTCAAACTCATGTAACTATTGAAAAAAATATAATTTTACCAAAATTCTTAAGCAGCGTTTGTTTCAAGATATTAAGAAAGATTTTCGAGAAAATGAAGTTGAGAATATCATACTCGATGTTTAGTAGGAGTATTGAGAAGACATTTAAAGGAATTGTTGGTTTCTAGGAATGTAGTGACTTGCACTTGTCTGGCTGGCTTCTTATTCCCACGAAGAAGGCAGTTTTCACGAAAATGAAAATTATTTTTTATAATATTATCTATTCTCACTGCACTCCCTCGTATTAATATAATTTCATTCCTTGAAACAAACATTTCCTTAATTTTTATTAGAATTGCCAAAATAGACTGTATTCAATAGTTTAAAAAATGTAACATAAAACAAACTAGATTAGGCCAAACTCAAAAATTAATAGCTTGAAATGGACTGGACCAAACTTGTTTTGGTCTGCACTTCTTTTTTATGCTTCCCTTTAAAAATTATATAAAAGTAAGCAAAAAGAGATAGTAAACAAATTTGCCTGAGTCAAAAGGCCAATGGAGTTAGGGTGGGGCACAGAAGCACAACCATTTGATTTTTGAGTGGAACCTAACAGCCAGGCTTGCCAATTATAATTATTATAAGTGTCATATCAATTCTCTTAAATTTAATGTCTAGGAATTAAATATGTTGTTATTGAATTCCTTGGTATATATTACAGGCGATTCAGTTGTTGGTAAAGACTAAGGTGGATTTGAATGCGAAGAATTGGGAGAACTCTACAGCATTAGACATGGCAGAAAACAAGGCAGAGATAAAGAATGTATTAGTGAGGGCTGGTGCAAAACATGGTTCACCCTTTACTGATGTTCCCACATTTCCTGATAAACTAAGATCAAGCATGACATTGTTAGATAAAATAGTAATCCATATATTTCGCATTAGAAGGGACTTAACAGATGAGCAACGCAACGCTTTCCTGGTAGTTGCTGCTCTCGTTGCAACCGCCACTTATCAATTAACGCTGGGACATCGGTAATGTCCATAGAATCTTTCATTTTCTTGATGATTCTTAATTCGCTTTCGCTTTTGGTGTCAACTATGACACTGTCTGTTTTGACTCCGAGTGGGATAATTGGTACTATGCTATCCGCGCCAATGTTTTTGTTTGTCAACGTTTATTTCTATTCTATGACGGTGATATCTCCTAACAGTACTATCAGACTTGCCAATTATATTATAGCAATCTTGTTCAACATCTTGGTCGTGGCAACATATTTGTCATTCGCCATAGTGCACAAGAGATTTCACCATCGTGATGAGAATAAGGAAAACAAAACGTGGAATACTATAGTAGGAAATAGGTGGTAGGACAGGGATAGCATTGCTGCAAGTTTGTTGCGTACAATCATATCACATACGATCCTCATGATGAGGAGAAAAATTATTAAGTGGTCCTAATTAAATTTAAATATATTTCTAATTTATCAAATTTAGACCAATTTTAATTTTTGTCTCTTAAATTTAAAATTATTTTTTTAGTTCCTACAATTTCAAAAATAAGTCTTACGTGACAAATAAATAATAAGTTATCATTTGTCGTGTGTGTCACAGCCTAAATTGTGACGTGAGGCTGGGTGAGCCGAGATCATGTCGGCTACAAAAGAGTCGCCACCGATGTTTTGGTTTATGGAACGCCAGGAAACCTAACGGAAAGGCTGGTCTTGAATCAAAAATATGGGTTCGGGAGTTGGTTACACGCTAGGGGCATAGGGGCCCCGAGCATGCCTATCACTTGATAGTTACCCTTAGCTAGCTATATGGGAAGAGGGACAGTGCTTGTATTTGGGTTGTGTTTTTGGTCTAAGTCCTGGGAAGAAGGAGGTTCAGGTAAGGTGTTTTGAGAGTTTTGGGATTTAAGATTTGACTTGATAGGGGTGTGCCCCCTAGGCCTATGTACCTCGGCTTCAGAGGGCTCAAAGTCTACGTAGTTCTAAGTAGGTGTTGCTAGAAAGGGTGAGGCCGGTCAATACCAGCTTGGTTATGGGAGAGGTTTGAGAGATTTGTGAGGCTTGGGAGAGGTTGGAGAGATTTTTCTTTCAATTTTTTGGAGTTTCTACCTCGGAAAAATTGCCCCCCTCTACTCTTCATTTTGAGGCTTTTTATAGGCTTGGGATTGGGCTGGTGGTTGCCCCCATATCCCTTGATTCTCTCTTGGTAGGTGCTGAGTCTGTTGCAACTACCTTCCAAGATATTATTTTATATGAGTCAAGGTGGGTCCCGGGAAGACTCAGTCTTGGGAAGACTCAGTCCCGGACAGTTTTAGGATACAACCGTGTGTATAGTCAAAAATCGAAGAACATTAAAGAATAAACTTTATAATTAACAATGTCATTCAATTTTTGATTATTCATAAATAATTACTTGTACTATGTTTTTCACATATGACAGAGACTAAAACCAATTATTTTTAAAATGAGATTCAAAAAATAAATTTCAAATTTAAGAAATGAATAATAAAATCGATCCAAATTTGAGGTACAACAAACATATTTAAGTTTTTAAATTATTATCATCTCTACATATCACATAATAGAGTGTTATTAATTTTTTTATAGATCAAAATTTTGAATACATGTCATATACAAATTTGTTGAGATTAAAAATACGAGTATATAATTACTTAATTATTTTTTACTTTAACGTCAACAACTCAACATTTATTTTCTTATACACCTATTAAATTTAAATAATAGTTATCATATATTTTATGTTTATCTTTTAGCAAATTGTGCCAAGGTAGCATGTCGTGTATTTGACTGAATTTTTGGATAAAAATTGTGGTTTAAAAGCAAATTGTTTACTCCACATGATGATGGTTAGTGCAAACAATCTAAAGCTTTTCACATTGTTCCTCTTCGGTCTTAATTTTCAAGATTGCTTTGATTTTATCTGCAATAGCTATATATATTCCACTACAACAATGGATTTAGTGACTAAAATTGGGATAGTTTTGAGGTGATATTTTTGCGATCAATTTAGTGATCGAAAAAGCAATTAAAAACGACTTTGTTAGCGACAAGGAAAAAAACCTTTAATATTGCGATCCAAAATTAAAATGTTCAAAATAAAAAATCAATTAGTGATTGAAAATATAACATTATAAAATAAATGAAAAAGAAACTTTTAGCAACCGCATTATCGACGGAACAGTAAAAACAATAACTTTTAATTTTACGATCGAATTAGCGACTAAAAATAAAAACGAGTAAAAAATTTAATCAACATTAGAAACCCAAAAAATAATGGTAAATAATTAATATAAAAGACCATTGTAGCGACCGAATTAACGATGGATTACGAAAAATAAAAATGTTGAAATATGCAACGGAAAATAAAAACTAGTAAAATAAAAAATCAATTAACGGCGAAATTAGAGACGGAATTGAAAAATTGAAATATACAACCGTATTAACGTGTTTTTATAATTAAAAGAGTATTTTGAGTATATATTTCTTGTAACGATGGTATTGAAATTTATTTTAAATGAAGTGAGTGTATTTATTAAATTAAAATAAATATAATATTTGTATATTTTAATTATACATAATTTGGTTATGTGTAAATAATTGTTTTATTTGTAATTAAATAAGTTGTTTGATTCTATATGTCTTGTAATTAGTGTGTTAAAGTTTATTTTACAAAAAGTGAGTGTAATTATTTTTAAAATAAAATAAATTTAATAATTTTATATTTAAATTTTCTATATTTTTTATATTTATCCAAATAATAGTATGTTTAGTAGAATTGTTTTCAATTAAATAAGTCATTTGACTCTATATTTCCTATAATTAGGATGATGAAGTTTATTTTACATCAAGTGAGTGTAATTATTTTTAAAATAAAGTAAATTTAGAATTTTAGTCTACAAGTTTTAATTAAATTAGACATAAAAATGATTTTAATAATATTTGAAATTTTGAGTTTAGTAAATTCACAAAAATTTTTAAATTTTTCCCACTTGAACTTAGTGAAATATTTTTTTCCTGCTAAAGTGTTAATGAAACTTATTTTTACTTTTCACTTTCCCATTCTAACGTATTAGTTAATGAAAGTTAATTTTTTTTTAATTTAACCAATTGTGAAGCAGCTCACTTTCCCTCCACATTTTCTAGCGACACGCCCACCTACTCTCGCAATCGACCGACCACAGCAGCCCCAACTCTGACGACCGACAGTGCGAGCACCGTCCATCGCTTCCCAGCGACCACCATTGCGCGCGATGGAACCAAAAGGTCGAGCCACCACTACGCGCGACGGAACCAAAAGGGCGAGCCACCACTGCGCGATGGAATCAAAACATACTTCTAGCTTACATACATTTTGATATTGCTATTCCTGATTTTGTATTGAATCCAATAATGAGGGTAAGCATGGGCAAAGATGCCACCCCCACCAACACCTCCCACTATGCTGCCCACTATTATTCTCCACCCATATTTCATGCTCTGCAACCCCAAAAACAATATTAATCCCAATTATATTTATTGAACAACGTCCTTAACACATACATATATATATATATATATATATATATATATATATATATATATATATATATATATATATATATATATACAAATTAATTGATCGAAAATTTTGGTCCTTTTAGTTAGTACTATGCTGATCGATGTTCCTACGCTTTAATTTGCTTCAAATGAGATCAGACCATAACAATTATATACAGGTAATTAATTGTTGGTGCATGATACATGTTAATTAATTCAATCAAATTTAATGCAACAAAACAAATCTCAGGTTAGAATAGTATTAATAATAATGAGTTTAGAAATTAAATTACTAATTAAAGAGTTTGGAAATTAAATTAATAGTTTAACTTTACATTTATTTTATAATAATAGTGTTGCATTAATTATTATTTTATAATAATTTAGCATTGGATCATCTTGCAGCTCTAGCTATAGCCACTGCTGCTGCAGTTGTTGGGCAGCACCTGTTGAATGTTTTTCCAACGAATAAAGAAGAGGGAAGAAAATTCATTCACCGATTAAAACTAAATATTCAAGAAAGTATACTTGGTAAAAACTATTGCACTTAATATTACATATCTAATTAAGTAACATTGTGACCAAGGAGTATCTTTTCTTGTACAATAACGGAAAGCAAATTCTTAATTTAATACAAGTTGGTCTCTACACATTTTTGCAATAGACTTAACAGCTTATTAGAGAGTAAGATATAAATAGAAAAGTTATTTGTATAATCCTAAATTGATTTTTCGAGCATATAAAAAACACTAAAAACATGCCCTTATGTGTATGTGAAATGTAACTCGTGCATTACATAGTCCAAATCACATTGTTTTGGAGTTCATCTAGATGACTTATGTACCATTCTTATTTTTCGTTACATGTATTATAAAATATTTTAATTAATTATTTAAATATATGTATTTTAAAAGGTTATTTGATCATTTATTGATAAAACATATCCTAAAAAAAAAAAAATATTAGATTAGGAATGAGATTTTGTAAGTAAAAATATAACAAAACTGATGTCTAAGACATAAGTTGTGAATGGACCAAGAATAATGTACACACCCGTATAGGCAAAGTATACACGTTCGAGCACATCCGTGTAGACAAAATGTACATACCCGTGCATAATAACAAACACACCCGTGCAACTCATGGTCATGAATTGATCTTCAAGAAGTTAAAAGAATTAAAAAGTGTATTTCAAGCCTTTCACTAGTAAATATATCACGCATTGCATAAATATTTATACCACATAACATATCTCTGTCTACGTTACTAATACTACTTTTTGCTTATAGTTCAAAAAAGGTACCCACAAGAACAACTACTTGTACTTTCTTTGTAAATACAACGTAACATCCATAAAAAGTATGTACACCAAGTTATTGTTTCCTTTAATTGCATTATATAGTATACATAACATAATATTTGATTATAGTAAGTGATAAATTCATTTATGATCAGGATTGAGTCATTTCAAAAGGAGGATATTTTTTTTCCATTGTAAAAAAAGGATTGCAGAATATGCAGTGGATCCAGTTTTACACCATGCTGGATGCTAAGTAAGCAGAGGCACCCTGAGAGGATTTCGAAAGTGAAATTTGGCAAAAATGAGACCAGGGTTGGAATTGGGTTGCTTGCCGATAATGAAGATAGAAGAAAGTGGGACTGGCCATGTTAAGTGAGTTTGTTAGATCTCTTTCATATGTGGGAAAGTAATTCAAGTGTTATGTTATATTAAATTTTCCTGCTATAAAATTTTCTACAAATTATAAATCTATAGAAAATTTCCTGCTATAAAATTTTCTTACAGAAATATCTTCCTGCGGTGAAAGATTGTTGGAAAATTCCCAGAAAATTGCGATTTTCTAAATTTGCAAGAAATTGCCCATGTAACCTGCAAAATTTCTTCTGGATATTAAAATCTGTAAGAAACTTTCCTACGAGTAATTATCCTGCAACTTAAAAGAAAATTAATTTTAAAATAATTAATATATCAAAATATTCATGTAAATTTATTATTTGTTTATTTTGTATTATTTTAATTATAATATTTTTATTTTATCTATAGGAAACATTCCTACGCGTAATTTTCCTGCAAATTTAAGAAAATAATTAATTTTTAAAATAATTAGTATACCAAAATATTCAAATAAATTTATTATTTATTTATTTTGTACTATTTTAATAATAATGTTTTTATTTAATCTATCTGAAACTTTCCTACGCATAATTTTGCTGTAAATTTAAAAAATAATTCATTTTTAAAATAATTAATATACCAAATATTCATATAAATTTATTGTTTGTTTATTTTGTACTATTGCTAATAATAATATTTTTATTTAATTTTTAAAATTTTAATCAAAATATAAAAATTACACAGTTAACCCTTTGATCACATTTAAAAAGTAATTTTCAATCACAGAAATATTGGAATTGAAACACGTAAATTTACCTTATATATGTCGCTTTGAGGATTTTTGCAATCAAGATTTAGAAGTTGCAAACGGTATATGTATGTACTTCGTAAGAACCTATAAACTGCGACTCTGAATCTCTGATATATAAAATTATCTCAAACAAAAAATTATCCTTATTCCTTACCTCATTAACTTTCTTAACAGCAAGGCTTTGATTAGGATCATTCTTTTGGTATGTTCTTAACAGCAGAAAAAAGAAAGATGAGAGAGAAAGCATGTGGGGATACCGTGAATTTATTGAAGAAGTTCATTCTAAGAAAACTTATCATTCTTCAATATTGCATAATTAACACACACGAAAACTTGCAATTCTTTTCATATTTTTTTTATATTCAAGATTAAATATAAAATTGTGAGTATTAGTTAATTTAATTTTTAAAATAGAAATATCATTTCTTACCTTAGTATAAAGTTATATTATACATTCTGAAAGAGAGTCTTATTACTCATCGTAGTTATACATAACTCGAATATAATTGTACTCATAAATGATACGTGTGAACTCTAGAAAAGAATTTCATTATTACCCAAATTAACTTAATCGTTTTAGTCCTTAATTTTATAATTTTAAATACTTAATAATAACATTTGGAAAGAAAATAATATTTATAATTTTAGAAACTAAATGAAATGATATTCATAATTTTACGAACTAGTTTGTTGTTTATTTCAATTAATTTTGTTGAATTTATACTTTTTGTCGTAAATATATTCGAGTGTCTTTTGATAAATATTTGGTATACACTAAACTGTAACAATTGAGATATTTGCATTATGTAATTAGTTGCATGAACATAATGATATAAATTTTCTTGCAGTGGTTAGATCGAACTTGATTATTTAGATATATTTTTTAGAATAGTTAACCAATTTACATGGAGATTTTTTTTTTAATGTAAATATTGATCCAGAAAGTATTACTCTGTTTAAGTATTTTATTTTTCATTTTTTCAATATTTTAATTTGTTTACCATCTATATTTCATCTGATTTATTAATATATCATTCAACTGGAAACAAACCTTTTGTACTCATTTCTTGTATCTGTTTTTGCCGATAACAACATGGGCAAGGTTTAAAGCACAAACACAACAAAAGTGAAAAATAATTGCTTCATATTCTTGAGGTCTCATAAAATTAAGGAATAACTTGCATCTATTATCAAATCAATACCTTACTTGGAAACTGAGGAAGGATGAACTTCATCTTACTTTAAGTTTTATTCTTTCATCTAACAATAAATTTTCTTCGCTGACTTATATATGATCTTTCTTGTCTCTTGTCAATCAAATTCATTTCTTAAAATTGTAACTCCACATCATTCAATATTGTGATGTGCAACAAGGTTGCTTCTTAATTGTCATTCGATCTTCTTGATACTAACTCTGCATATAACTAAGGTACGCATCAATGCAAATCTTCAATTTAGTTTAGGTTTTGTTTAACTTTTGTGACTCAGATTTTACATCCATGTCAATGGAAATAATTTCTCATAATTATTGATCTTATGAAGTTATAACGATAAAGTTGCACTTTTAAATATATTATGAACTTTTTGAATAATTACAGTAATAGCATTTTCAGCAATTTCTTGGAGTTGTATTTGTATATTTGTGATATTAGTTGCAATTTGTGAGAAAGCCTAGCCAAGTCTTGTAGTTTTGGAGAATGATTGGTTTTCTTCTTGTGAGGTTGAGCTTGATCCTTGAGGTTGCAACTTTGTCTAAAATGCCTAAAACAATCTGGACTTGTGCACCTCTTTTTTTTTCTATTTGGAAAAGAGCCTTAAAAGGTTGAAACATAAATATCAGGGTTCAACTCATTCAACCATCTCCATATAAGTTGGAAGAGATGTTGAATACGTCTATCCCATTAAGAATATCCTTGAATGCATGTATTCAATCCTTGAGCCTTAGTAGTTTAGATGAGAAAAAAAGAGAGAAAGTTGAAAGGAAAAATGGAGGATTTCTCACCCAATTAAGGAAATGCAAAATGAGAGGTTTACGTAGGCATATTTCTTAGGTGATTTTATTTGTCTTTTTACCTGTCTCTTACAAGACTATATTCTTGTGAGATTTCCTCCTACTCTTCAGTATCCTCTTGCTCTTCTTATTGAATAGGTTGACTAAAAGTATTTTCATACACTCAATTCCATTAATTGATTGTTTAATCTCAAGCACTACCTATTTATTGATGTCATGCTCATTTTCTATATTTCTAAACTCCATTGTTAGATGAAACATGGATGATTCATTAAACTTAATATCTCAATTGATTATAAATTTGAGTGGCTTAGTTTTAGTCCACTATAAGCAATTTTTCACATCTTATGCATAAGTAATAAATATGCATTTTTCCCTGTGCTTAAGTTTTTCATCATTTATATGAGCACATAAAGGACATGCAAAAACTCTTAGGTTAGAATAATCAATTAGAGTACCATATTATCCTTTGACAAGACAAACATAGGGTCTTATACATCATAGTGAATATAGTCAAATATATTTTGTCCTATGGATGAAAGTGCTAAACTTGACTTTCCAATTTGTTTCTCATAAACACAATGCTCATATTAAGTTAAACTTTCCAATTTTCTAATCACTCAGAAAGTCATGCTTACTCAAAATATTTGATCATATGCCTCAGATGAATATGCCACAAAAGTATTTAAATTTACATCAAGGGAAGATGATATAGATTTGACTCCAACAATGGTACTTCCTTGAAGTACATAAAGATAGATCATTGATCAATTTTCTTTTTATAACAATAAAAGCACCTTTGGAAACTTTTAGAACTCCTCCATGGACAAATTATTTACACCCTTGAGAATCAACAGTACCTAAATAAATAATATTTTTCTTTAAGTTTGGTATTTGTCAGACATCAATTAAAGTTCTAACAGTTCCATCTTGCATCTTGATTTGGATTGTGCCAATACTACCACTAATTGGCTAGTAAGTGGTAAACTAATCTCAATTTAGACAAATATGATAAGAGCACCCAAAACCAATTATCCATCCATCATCCCAACTGAACTAGTTAATATCGAGAACATTTTTGGCTTCTTAAAATTATACTTGGTACATCGCTTGAATTAGTCTCATTTTCCTCTTTGAGCTTTAGATTTTCTGCTTTCCAATTTCCTTCTTTCTTACAATATTGATATTTTACCTCATAGTGTTTACATTTAGATTTAGAGTTGCCTCTACAAATATTACCCAAGTCAACCTCCCTTGATCTCCCCTTCTAGTAAATATACCACCTAATGGTTATCAAGTTCATTATCATGCTCCATATTTTAAAAACTTAAAAAGAGAGAATTGAAACTCGTTAATATCCAAACGTTCACACCCATATATAAGTTTTTTTTTTCAAAAGTCCTTGTAGCAAGGTGGTAAGGAGAATAACAATATGACATTGTTTGTGCTCACGAGAAAATGTCTCATCCATATTTTTTAATTCCAAAACAAGTAAAGTGGACTTGAAGATATATGATCTAATGTATGTCCCTTCATCCATATGAAGCATGTGCATGTGTTGTAATATACCAAGACGATTGTCCATAATCTTCTGCATGTATAAGGACTCCAATTTTTTTTTCTATCGAACTTCCTATAATACATCATTTGTGACGCATAGCTAAATAATGGATAGGGCTTTATCATTAATATCACCCAACTCAAAATCCTTCATTATGATAAGCTTTGTTTTCTTTTCTGAAAAGCACTAGCTTTAAATTTTATCGTGTCAAACACAATCATCATATGAATCATCCACTTCTCGAAGTTTATGTATCCATTAAATTGTTGAATATCAATTTTTGTAGTAGCCATTTTTAACAAAATTGTTCAAAACGCTGTAGGAACTCTAGTACTTGTTTGTTAGAACAAAATAGAACAAATAAAGAATAAGTATAAGTACAAATGTTGTTCAACTTACGTCCATATGCAAAGACAACTGACATATATATTATATAAGAAAATATGATGAAGAATACAAAAGAGTTGTCACACTTCACTCAAATCCAAAGACCTTACAATAGTTACTTAGTGATATATACACTCCAAACAAATATACAATAGAGAAAAGATATGAATACCCTAACTTTCCTCTTGAGAAAATTCATGTTTCTTTTATAGAATAATGTTAAATGGCTTAAAGCTTTATGGAATTTACAAGCCATAGGTTTTTCTCTTAGCCATCCAAAAGCTGCAAAGAGAAATAGATTTCTCTTAACCATTAGTTAGTTAGCTACCTAAAATGAAGGAGCTAATGATAACTTTTCCAAAAATTTGTAAATCAATTTACATAGGTTGACTAAGTCAATTATCAGCCTAATAGCCTAACTTTCTTCCTTTGTGTTACTCGAAACAATTTGTTAGAATGAGTAGTGTGGTCAAGTTCCCATGCCTACAAAATTAATTACATTAATTAATAATGTAACTTACATGAAAAAGATGAAAACAATTTGTAGAATACATACATATATACAAGTCAAACAACCACCTCATTATGAACAATGCAATAAGTGATAGGTACTATTCCACCCATAGAAAATCCTAATTTAACTTATTTTGAGTCAAGATTCATTTGAAGTCTTATCTCAAAACATTGTAACTACACATCTATTTAGCTTTCGGGGTTAGCTAAGATCGGTAAAATTCACGTAAGATGTGGTCGTGCATTTTTTTTTTGTGAAGATTGTAAGGTGTATAAAAAAAGTGTCTGAACTTAAGGAGTAAACCCATTGATACATAGACCAAACCTTACATTTATTAAGTCATAAGCAAGATTTGGATAAATAATTAAAGTGTTTTCACACTTCCTTATCAAATAAATGACAAAACACACCTAAGTATCTTCTATTCTCACAACGTCCATCTCATTAGAGACATAGAATCTAACTATGACAAATAGAACATTTTGTAAAATGAAAAACTTTATATTTTCTGATATTTTGAAGAAACATGTCTCTTAACACACTCCAAAATTGTACTTCATTAATAAGATTTAAATTTGTAATACAATATGCATCAATTTTCACAATAATTAATCTTGATAACCTTCAAACCTAATTTAGACATCAACTTTGTTGTTGGGTAATAAGCACTATTTTAATGGAACTATGTGAACAAACATTTGTGTAAAAGAATACGTACACTTTCAAAAAAATTGTCAGTTAGATCTAACCATTATTTAATTAATTTAAATTCTATGATGGTTTTGATTTTTAAGATTTTTTATTTAAAAGACTTTCAAGACAATCAAACATAAAATACATATAAAATTATTTTTTAAGACTATGATAATATTCAAATAAAAAGTATATCCAAAGTAATTATTTTTTAACCTTTTTATATTTTAATAATGTAATACACTACTTTATGTGAAAAGGATTACTCAATCAACTTAAGCCATTAATAGAAATCACAATGAGTAGTATGGCAACCTAAAGTCCAAACCAATATATTAGGTGTATGATGTATGCGGTCCAAATCCCTTGCAAAAAAGAACAAATTTCACATAGCATATATAGAAGCAACACATTCTAGAGACCAAAACAAAATGAAATAGAACATGAGAGCAATAGGTGACTTTAAAAAAATAACCAAAAATGATAGGGATAGCTACTTTAGTCTCTTAACTAAGTTGTCAGGATTCAAATATCAATCTTAAGTATGGGAAAAAAATATGTTGAGAAGGAAGTACTTAAGCTTACGATTTCTAGTAGAGATTAGTCATTACTTTTGACAATAGATACTTTGTACCTATTTTACATATAAAAAATGAATGAATTAAAAAATAAAGAGAAAAAACAACAAATCCAATAAAGAGGAAAATGACCAAAGTTTATGGTACGACTTGACACGGTGTTCATGGCATATGTGAGGGGAAAAGAGGTGCTTGACGTGAATGTTTTTTTAGTGTGAGCATGATTGTGTGTGTTAGTGATCATCACCATGTGAACATGTCTATCTTTCATAATTCAATTATTTATTTTCCTCCTCTTCCTTTTTATCATTTATAAAACCAAGTTACTCTTTGGAACTAGAGTAACAAAATAATATAATGTAGCTAAAACTAGAGTTGAGAAAATAAGAGTTGACACACAATATTTTAATATGGAAAATCCTTAACTAATAAGAAAAAAACCATGGACAAGACTAGAGAAATAGTTTCACTAAGTGGAAGAACAATTACAACCTCTTTCTAAATACAAGGAGAGAACAATTATACACTCTTTCATATAATAGGAAAATACATCTCTCTAAGAGAAACACTTAAAGACACTTTCTTGGATGGATGATGAAACACATCATATGACTTACTATTTATAGCTAAGGGGTTGAGCTTAAGCATTAAATGTGCGGAAAAAAATTTCTACCCTCCAACCAATTTTTACAAGCCTAGTATATGCAAAGGTAAAGTTTTCTACATGTCTTTTTTTGACTTTTAAACCACAAAAGTGACTTTATGGTTTCACATTCTCTCACTTAAAGCTACTTTTGTGAGATTTAAAAAAAAATATCTCTCTAGTCAATTTCTTGTTGCTTACATTTCTGATACGCCACAAGAAGATCAACATTATATAAACTTGTTTGTATTGATTGACTTTGTCATAACATCTACTAGGTTATCTGTATGCAAACCTTCTGCATATCTATACTTCCTTCCTCTATTAATTCTCTCACAAAGTGCTATTGAACACCTATGTGCTTTGTCATATAATGGAAGACTAGATTCCTTGCAATGTGCAAAGCTCTATAATTGTCACAATACATAGAAATCTTTTATTGTTTGTGCCCAAGTTCTTCCATTAACCTTTGAATCTAAATAGCTTCCTTGCATGCTTGAGTAGTTTCCATATATTTAGCCTTTGTTATAGATAAAGCTACAACAATTTATAATTTGGATAACTAGCTTACCATCCCTCCTTCAAGTGTAAACACATAGCGAGTAGTAGATTTTATTTTATCAAGATCACCTACAAAATTTGAATTGACATAACCTTTGACAATAAACTCCAATCCTTCAAAATGTAATGCAAAACTTGAGGTTCCTTTGATGTATCTAAGGATCCTCTTAACAACATCTCAATGCTCTCTACTAGGATTTGCCATGAATCTACTAACTGCTTCCACTACTTATGCAATGTCTAGTATTGTACAAATCATGGAATACATAGGGCTTCCTATTACTGATGCATACAATACTTGTGATATTTCCATCCTCTCTACTTCATTGCTAGGAAACATACTCGAGGATAATTTATAATTCACAGGAAGTGGGCTAGAAACTAGCTTACAGTCTTTCATGTTAAAGCATTGTAAGACCTTCTATAAGTAATTCTTTTGAGAAAGTCAAATCTCCCTATCTTTTCTATCTTGGTGGATTTGCATCCCTAAAATCTTGTTTGTTGGTCCCAAGTCCTTCATATTAAACTCCCTAACCAATTGTACCTTTAATTCTTGGATTCTATCTATGTTGGGGCCTACCACCAACATGCCATCCGAATATAACAGCAAAATAATGAAATCATTATCATCAAACCTATTATAGTAAGTATAATGGTCTGAACCCATTCTATTATAATCAAGGCTAAAAATGAAGGAATCAAATCTCTTATACCAACATCTTGGTGCCTATTTTAGACCATATAAAGATTTATTTAACTTGCGAATCAAGTTATATTTTCCTTATTCTTTAAAGCCTTTTGGTTGGAGTACATATATCTCGTCTTCAAGTTCTTCACGGAGAAAAGCAATCTTTACATCTAGTTGTTCAAGATGTAAGTCAAATGCAACACACATAATTAGAACAACTCTAATAGTGACCAGCCTGGTGATTAGAGAAAATATCTCATTAAAATCAATACCTTCTTTCTGAGTATCTCCTTTGACCACCAAATTTTCCACGATATCGTTCCACATGATTGTTCCATCTCATTTGATTTTATAAACCTATTTACTACCAATGATTTTCTGGCCTTTTGGGTGTTCAACAAGTTTCTATGCCTTATTTCTATGTAATGCTTCCATTTCTTCCTGCATTGCTATCATCCATAGAGACACATCTAAGCTCTACAAAGCCTTTTGAAAGGTTGACGATTCTCCTTCTTTTGCTAGAAGACAGTATGCATCAAGGCTTGCCATGACATAGTTTGAGTGCCAGGATGGTTTCCTTATCTCACAAGTTGTTCGCCAAGCTTCATCATCATTAACCTTATTTGGCTCTTGTTCTTTGTACTCTTGTTCTTTGTGCTCTTTTGTACTCTCTATTTTCACTATAGTAATGTCTTTGGTTGTGCTATCATTTTGCTACTCACTTTGCAATTCATTTTCTACAAAGACTACATCTCTACTAATGACAACCTTGTGGGTGGTGGAATGCCACAAACGATACCCCATGACATTGTTAACATAATCCAAGAATATACATTTCCTGGATTTTGGATCTTGTTTTGTTCTTTTTGGGGAGTTATACATCACATACATAGGACATCCAAACACATGTAAAGAAGAGTAATCAAGCAGTTGGTTTTCCTTTCCACATCTCTACCGGTGTCTTCAAACCAATTGTTGTTGATGGTGATCAATTTATTGCTAAATAGGTAGTTTTAAATGCTTTTTCCCATAAAGATTTTGCCACTTCCGTTATTCTCAACATAACTCTTGTTCTTTCTAAGAGAGTTTTGTTCATCTGCTCTACCACACCATTCCGTTGAGGTGTATGTGGAATTGTGAATTGTCTTGAAATACCTCCTTGTTTGCAAAATGCTAGAAAGTCATCATTTACATATTCTCCTCCATTGTCTATCCTTAAACAGTTAATTCTTTTGCTAGGTTCAAGCTCCATTTGTGCTTTGAATTCCTTGAATACTAGAAACACATCTAACATTTTCTTGATTAGCTACACCTACAATCTTTTAGAGTAATCATCAATGAATGATACAAAATATTTTACTCCTCCCATGGATATTTTCGATGATTCCTACACATTATAGTGGATCAAGTGTAGTATGTGTTTGCTTCTAGTAGTTACTCTAACAAACTTCAATTTATGTTGGTTGTTTATCATATAATGCTCACATAAAAGGTAAGTTTACCATTTTGAGCCCAGGCATAAGATTACATTCCACAAGGACTTTCAAGCCTTGCTCAAACATATGACCCAGTCTATGATACCACATCATTGTTGCTTCTTCTTGGCTTGATGTTGCTACTGATGCATTTGCTACTTGTAACGTTTCTCCCAAAAGTGTGTATAGATTAGTTGTGATTTTCTCTTCTTTCATCACTACAAGATTTCCTTTTACTATCTTTAAGATCCCACCTTTAGTATGGATCTAGCACTCGAGGTCATCCAATTGCCCATTGGACAATATATTCTTCTTCAAGCCCTTCACATGTTGTACTTCTTCAACTGTACTAAGTAGTACCATCATAATTTTTAATTTGATAGTACCAACTCCAGCAATTTCTAAGGCATGACCATTTCCCATGAACACGACTCCTTTAAAGATAGGCTCATAAGTGCAAAATCAATCTCAATGTGGAGCCATGTGTCAGGTTGCACCTGAATCCACTATCCAACCATCATATAGTTGTTTTCCACCTTTAGAGCTAACTGCTACTTTGCTATATAGGATTACTCTATCATCTGAGGTATTTGCAACATAACCTTGAGAGATTGATGCTTTAAATTTTTTTCCTTCATTTTTCTTATTATGCCAACAATCTTTCTTTAATTGCCTTCTCATGCCACAATTGTAGCATTTGAGATTCTTCCTTCTTCGAGATTTTGATCTACCATGATTTTGATTGTCACTAGAACCACATTTCATTGATCTTCCTCTTGTCATCGTTAAAGCCTTTGCTTGCTTCGAACTTTCCAACCTATCTTCCTTATTCTTTTGCCTAGATTCTTCTTCAAGAATAGCTCTAGCAACATCATTAAAGGATAGACGACCAACAAAATTATTATTTGTTATGTTGATGATGAGTTGATCAAATGAATCTGGTAAACTCAGAAGTAGAAATTATGCACGTCTATTTTCTGCTATGTTGAAATCTAACATTATAAGTTGAACAAATAATGTATTCAGATTATTGATATAATTTGTCACCAATGTGAACTCACTCATTCAAAGAGTGTAAAGTTTCCTCTTTAAGAATATCGTAGTATGAAGTAACTTGATCTCATACAATTTGATGAGAGCATCCCAAATCTCCTTTACAATCTTCTTCTCTACAACACTTGATAAAACTGAATCTGTCATTGCGAACTGCAAATTGGCAACAACATTGTCATCCATCTCTTTCTACCTTTCTTTTGTGATATATGTAGGTTTATCTTCAAAATTTCCCTTATCTTCAATTTTCATAGGGAGAAATTACTCCTTTTGAACTTTTCAATCTTGAATTTTACTGCCATGGTTATACACCAAATAATTTTTAGCTTCATCCACTTAGACAATTTCCACCGTAAATACCATATACTAGAATAATGGCTATAGTTCGTGAATCAGTAAAGAGATGTGGGTCACCAATGGACACACTTAAATACTAAGTCTTTCCTACCCAAAACTTCCCTAGACATGCACTTGCACACTACCACACTATATTACCAATAGCAAGAAAAATTATTTTCTAATATTGAAGACTAGACTATACTGCAATCCCAGAGCATACTAAGAATTTTCTTATAAATCTAGCACCATATCAACATGTATTGCAATAGAATAGTATCAGCTACCTATTGGCTTTGATACCAATGTTGGGAACCAGAATGACAAAATAATATAATGTAGCTATAACTAGAGTTGGGAAAATAGAAGTTAACACACAATATTTTAATGTGCAAAATTCTTAACTGATAAAGGAAAAACCATGGGTAAGACTAAAGAAATATTTTCACTAAATGGAAGAACAATTACAATTTTTCTCTAAATACAAGGAGAGAACAATTACACACTATTATAATAGGAGAATACACCTCTATAAGAGAAACACTCAGAAATACTCTCTTGGATAGATGATGAAACTTATCATATGGCTTGTCATTTATAGCCAAGGGGTTGTAATTAAGCATTAAACATATGACAAAAAAATTCTATCCTCCAACCAATTTTTACAAGCCTAGTATACATAGAGGTAAATTTTTCTATATGCTTTTTTTACTTATAAACTATAAAAGTAGTTTTAAGGTTTCATAATTACAAATTTAAAATACAAAATAAAAAGAAAAAAAATGCATTTTAGATTAAATTAAAGTAAATGGTAAAATGGAATTTATTATTTGTTTTATTTTTTATTCTTTCTTTTAAAAAAATATTTTTTTTGCACTTTATCTTTAATTGGTCGGATGAAATTAAAAATTCATGAATAAATGTAGCCACGCTGGCAACTTGGATTCGATTTCCCCTTCGTAAATCGATTGATTTGAAGAGATTAACTGCTGATATATATAATTTGTTTTTTAAATAGTTACTTTTATATTAGTTTCATTCATTAAAAGAATATAATAAATTAATTTTAATTTATATAAATAATTGTATATAAAAAAATGTTTACCTTGTCTGTTTACAAGTATTAAAATGCTAAGTGCTTAAAAATATGATAAGTAATTACAATAAATCAAGAAATATAAAAATAATAAATATTATTATATAGATTATTCCATGTATTTTTATTTAGAATTTTTAAAGGTCAAAATGCACTAGTTTACAAAATCATTTCTTATCAAGCCAGTGCAACTTATTCAATAGATATTACAGCATATTGTTACTAAATTCAGAAAGTAATATATTTTGCTATATATATTAATTATTCAGTGCATTGTACAAATGCCATATATAAAATCAGAATGCTTCTGGAAGGTTCTACCTATTGATGCTTTAGATTACTTTCAAAAAGATTTTATGACTGTCCTGTAATCTGTCTTGTATTTTTTCACTTTATAAAATAATATTGATCCTCTGTTCGTATTGCTAATACTACTTTTGGTTTTAGTTCAGAAAAGGTATCTGACCTGAAACAGAAACAACTTTTACTTTCGTTTGTAAATACAACAAAATCCATTAAAGGTATGTATGACACGTTGTTGCTTCCTTTAATTGCATCATCACTTGCTACTTTACATTATAATTAAGTGATAAACTCATACATGATCAGGATTGTGTCATTCCAAATGGACGATATCTTTCTTTCCATCGTAGCAAAGATTGCAGAATATGCAGTGGGTCCAATTTTACAGCATGCTCGATATTTGTGTTGTTTCAACAACTACGCTGGGAATCTTTCAATTGCAAAAGAAAAATTGGAATTGACCCAAGACAGCATGAAGGAACGAGTTAGAGAGGCCACCAATAGGACTGAAAAAATTGAAGCAACAGTTGAGAAGTGGCTGAAAGATGTTGAGAATGTGTTAGGAGAAGTGCAGCTGTTGGAAGGAAGAATTCCAGAAGTAAGAAAAAGCTATTTCAAAAGGCGATGCCAATATTTTCTTGCAAAAGAAATATCAAAAAAAATAAAAAAAATGACTGAGCTCAATCGTAACAGCAAGTTTGAGCCATTTTCAAGGATTATTGAACTTCCAGGCATGAAGTACTATTCTTCCAAAGATTTTGTTCTTTTCAAATCTATTGAATCAGCTTACAACAAGGTTTTGGAAGAATTAAAAGATAAAAGTGTAAGCATGATTGGACTAGTTGGAATAGGAGGCTCTGGAAAAACCACTTTGGCGAAAGAGGTCGGTAAGAAAGTTGAGGAGTTAAAACTTTTTGAGAAGGTTGTCATGGTAACAGTCTCTCAGCCTCCAAATATCAGAAACATCCAAGCACAGATTGCTGATAAGTTGGGTACCCCATTAGGGGAAGAATCAAACGAAGGTAGAGCACAAAGACTATCACAGAGATTAAGTGAAGGCATCACTCTTCTAATCTTAGATGATGTATGGGAAAAGCTAAACTTTGAATCTTTAGGTATTCCATGCAATGAAAACAACAAGGGTTGTGGAGTACTCCTAACAACACGGAGCGGAGAAGTATGCACTTCTATGCAATGCCAAAGTATAATTGAGCTCAATCTCTTAACTACCGAGGAAGCTTGGACTTTGTTCAAATTGCATGCAAACATAAATGATGACTCGCCAAATGCTTTGCAAGTTGTGGCAAGAAAAGTTGTTAATGAATGTAAGGGATTGCCTATTGCAATTGTGACGGTGGGAAGCACGCTAAGGGGGAAAAGTTTAGGCAACTGGAAGTCAGCATTGTCAAGACTACAAAACTCCAAACCATTAGTTATGACAAAAGGTCTAAGAAGTCCTCATGCCTGTCTTCAACTAAGTTTTGATAATTTGATAGATGAATTAGCCAAGTCCTTGTTCTTGCTATTTTCTATATTTCCAGAGGATCATGAAATTGATTTGGAAGATTTATTTCGATTTGGAAGGGGATTGGGCCTAATTGGAACTTTTGGAACATTAGAGGAAGCAAGGGCAGAGGTGCATGTAGCTGTTAACATCCTCTTGGATTCTCGCTTGTTATTGCATGCCGGCATTGAGGAAAGAGTGAAAATGCATGACATGGTTCGTGATGTAGCCTTGTGGATTGCATCTGAAAGGGGTCAAGCAATTTTGGCAAGCAGTGGAATGGATCCAAGAATGTTGGCAGAGGATGAATCCATAAAAGATAAGAGAGCAATATCGTTATGGTATTTGGAAAATGGTCAACTTCTTGATGACGATCAATTCAATTGTCCAACGCTAGAAATGCTCTTGCTTCAATCTCCAAATGTTGGCTTTAAATTATCAAATGCATGTCTTGAAAAGATGAAAATGATTAAAACCCTGGCATTCTTATTATGTGGCTTTATGTGGAATTGCTCTTGGATCGAGAGAATCGCTTTGTCACTGCCACAGTCAATTTTGTCATTAAAAAGTCTTCACACTCTGTCCTTGAGAGGTTATCAATTAGGTGACATCTCCGTTTTGGGAAGCCTACAAGCACTTGAGATTCTTGACTTGCGTGGTTCTTCTTTTCAAGAACTGCCTAATGGAATTGTAGCATTAAAGAAATTGAAGCTTCTGGATTTATACTGTTGTTTGATTGAAAAAAGTAATGCTTATGAAGTTATAAGGAGATGTTTGCAGCTAGAAGAATTGTATTTGCATTTACTTCAATCTGAAGAGGACCTTCCACATGACATCTCTTTCCCAAGATTGCAGAGGTATGTAATAATACAACGTAATAATCCAACACTAGATGCCACTTTGGAAATAGATAGACCATCTAGAGGTTTACTCATGGAAAACTTTAACGCCTCTGCTCAAAATTTTATATGGTTACCAATCAAGAATCTCTTTGTAAGAGCGGAGTACCTTAGTTTGAAGTGGCTTTGGGGGGGTTACAAAAATCTAATCCCATCCATGGATCCACAAGGCATGAATCAATTGATTTTCTTATACCTCAAATCTTGTGTAGAGATAGAATGCCTTTTTGATAGTACTATGCTTCAGACTGAAGCTGTGTTCTCCAACCTAAGTGTCTTATCGTTGCATGACTTGTATAGCCTTCGAGAAGTGTTTTATGACCCCTCTTCGCGATGCTCTCTTGAAAATTTACAACAATTATGGATACGAGATTGTGAACAATTGTACAACATATCCTTTCCAAGGAACTCAAAGCTATCTCGTCTCAAGGAGATATCAATAAACAAATGTCCAATGCTAACTTCGCTCTTCATGCCATCCATTGCCAACACTCTAGTGTTGTTGGAGTCTTTAAAAATATATGAATGCAATAAATTGAATCACATAATAGAAGGGAATGTTGATTATGTTAGCGATCAAAGTCATACCTCTTTGACGCTCCCAAAATTAAGGATCGTTGAAATTAAAGATTGCAACAAGCTGGAATATATATTCCCTGCATGTATTGCTGGAGGGCTAGTAAGTTTGGAAATAGTGCAAATTATTTACTGTCAAGAGTTGAAGTATGTATTTGGCACTGAAAAGGAACACCATCTTTCACTGTACAAGCACCATGAGACTAATATGGCTATAAATTTGGATATTCTCCAGTTGCATTCGTTACCAAATCTGGTTGACATTTGGCCTGAATATTGTCGTCCACATTTACCAAATTTGAAAATTTTAAAATGCGTTAAGTGTCCAGGATTGTCTAAATTTTTTATGCAAAAGGCGGTGTTTGATTCAGATCTACAGCAACACACAACTGAAATGGTAATATATTATTTAAAAATAATGATTTCTTTAATAGCATGTAATTCAATGAGTTTGATTTTTAAGGTGAATATAGTTATTTTTTTGTTACTTAGTTGCATTTTGGGAGGGAGGGTTTTATCTGAACCAAGAGTTAAGAACACGAATTAATCTTTTATAGCTATCATTAGATGGATGATCACAGAAACTCGAGAGTGGTACAAAGGATGTTGTAACCTCATCCTTCATGGGATTTGGGATTTTGCAAAGGATGAACTTTTTATTTATCTTTCTTGTGACTATCATTGCAATATATGTTTGCATAGATTTTGTTCTTTTATATGGCTTCAAATTACAGAATTTTAATTTTCCCACAAGATATTTGTTTTCGTAGAAGATTCCTCACAAAGCAAGATAAGTGAGGAATATTTAAATACTATATTAATTTTTTAAACAAAAAATTAATAGTAATAAAATATATTAAAATTTTTAAAAAAATTATATAGATAATTGTTTTTTATTTAGAAGCTTACTGTACATTTAAATATGGTTTGGTGATATTTAGAATATGTATTATTTAGTTGTTTGGTTAGAATAATTTTATTTAAATTTGGTATTTTCAACTTTTGTTTGTTTTCACTCTATTTAATCCTAATTATCACAAGTATGGAGGAATATACAATAATATTGCTATCACTAAACTAATTATAAAATTTATTTTACTCAAACATATTTTGAATCATTTATCTAATATGTGTCCTTAACATTAGGAGGAATATATTATCAAGGATTCTACTAAAAAGTTTTTTTTAGTTTTTGTATTTTTTTTTCTCACAGAATAAGTTAGATATGTTTCAATAATATTGTTTTGAAATATTTTCAACATAAGAATGTGAAGACTATGATACTCATTTAAAACATCATAATCTAAACTAATACGGTTGGTAAATCCACCTAAAATAATGCTCATTGGAAATTTTCTAATTGATCAAAATTACCTACTTTTTCTTGTAAGGGAACAATTACCTACTTTGTACCTTACACCGAGCACTTTATTTTTTTTTTTTAATACTACCTATTAATTTATTACATTTTATATTAATTTTTATCTGATAGCTAATTTCGTTTTAAAAACTTGTGCATCCTAATGCTAAAAAAAAATGTTCATTTAATTATATTTGTGTTCTTTCTTTAGATCAGAGATTCCATTAAATTGTATTATTAGATGTAACATACTAACAATGAATTCTGTTTTGAATATATATAGGAGAATGATGTACTATGCCTGGTTGCCTCTCTCAAACCTAAAGTTGATCTTCAATCTACAGTCCTTAGGTTGAGTGATGTTGGAGTGAAAGGTCTTTTTCAATTCGAAATTGGTGACCCGGGTAAAGATAAAGAATTAGTTTCCTTGAACTTGAATCTATCTTCTCTAACATTGAGGCATCTACCCGAGTTGAAGTTTATATGGAAGGGCCCCATAAATTTTTTAAGTCTCCCAGTTCTTGAATATATTAATGTAAATAGATGTCCAAAATTGAAAATCATCTTCTCCCCGACCATTGTTAGAAGCTTGCCTGTGCTGAAATACCTGGTTATACGTCATTGTGAGGAATTGGAGCAAATATTTGATTCAGGTGATGCAGATGAACTCAAAAGCCTTTATACTTGTTCCCAACAACTGTGCTTCCCAGAACTCAAGACTTTTCAAATTCAGAACTGCAACAAGTTGAAATGCCTTTTCTATAATTTCATGGCTGGTCATTTTTCCAGCTTGAGCTACTTGCAAATAAAAGAGTGCTTTCAATTAGAGAAAGTTTTTAATTTTGAAGATGAAGCTGATAATGATAATCAAGAAGGGACGGGTAAGGATGGAGAACAAGTACTTCTACAGAATCTACAACATATAAGACTCAAAAGTCTGCCAAACTTCAAAGAGATTCACCATAGATTTAAGTTAAAAGATCATGTTGAACAGACAGTAGAAGATTGTCCTAAATATGCTCCAAGTTTATATCTACACCAAGGTAAAATTCTCGTGTCCTTTTCCTAGGCACAATTCCTATGCCTTGGATTACAGTTTTAAGTGAAATACTATTTGGATTACAATAAATATGCAAAAGAGTTACTTGGCAGGACATGAGCCTGGGACATCAAGTCGATCTTGATTTCAGAAAGAAGAAATGATCTACATAGACATGATATCTTTATTATCAAAAGTGTTTCAAGTTATCATCCCACACATCTCCATAAGTTGGAATAGTTTTATCAGGTAACATATATTTTTTTAATTTAGCAATATTTCTGCTTATTTAAATTAGTATTGTAAAAAAAGGAAATACTGTTTATTAGTAGAAATTAATATTGGACATTTTTTCAACAGAAGAAAGCCTTAAACAGAATTAGTATTGTCACTTGCTGAATACTATCGAAAGCTCGTGGAATGTTCGTGTTCGCTTCCTATTACATATTCCTATTTTAGCTCATTTGCAGTTTCTGTATCACAGTTGTATATTTAATACAAATCAGTTATTTTCATGTGAATGTTGTGTTACGATTTAAAGGTAATCACAAATTAGTTGCTTTATTCATCATATACAAATATTTGAGGCAGCATTCTTATTTATCCTTAACTAGCTCTTTGCACAAAAAACAATAAAGTCATGAGGTAAGTTGAATCAACTTGTAGTATTTATAGATGAAAGCATCAAGATTACACCTTAAAAACAAGATTGTTTTACATGTATTATAACTAACATACCCACAGAAAGATAAGTAAGATATACCCTTATTATAACTTTTCGATGTTTTACAAAAGTACAGCTATCCATTAATCAAAATTAGAAAATATTGTTTGCTATCATATAATGGTTTCGAAAGTTAGGCAATTCAATTGAAACAACATGAGTCTTTACACATGCATGCAGCTCACGAAGTTTAAGATCTTATAAGTAAAGGAAAAAGAATGGTAAATAATTAATATTATATTATCTGTAACAAAATACTAATTACCTCAAACCTCTTGTTTTCTTCAAGTCTTTGTTTTCTAGCCACTTAGTAAGTGTTGTTGGTGCAACCCTTTGCCATCTGCAAGTGCATAGAATGGGGATGCACACTATTTGTTTGTTATCTTTATTCTTTAAAGTGCTATTGGCTTCCTCTCATTCTCTCCTTTTTACATTGGGTTCGTTGGTGTATACCCTTTTGTTATTGAAGCTAAGTGGCTTCTTAACAAAGTCAAGGCGATATGATGGTTTTGTGGGGAAGCTTCTACCTTATCCTCCCTCTTTTTCACACACAAGTATGTAAATGTATAGTAATTGTAATAATTCTTACATTAATGCATTTCTTATTAACCATTTCATTGTAACTATTTTAAAATTTGAGATCAAAACGCTCTTTATATAAATTAATAGATTACGCAAAATCCTATGCTAATCAATAAATTTGTAAAGTAACATAAATCTAAAAATCATATTTTTATTTTTAAATTTAAGGGGTCACATATATTTTGGCACTGATATTTTTTTAAAAATTATTAGCTGGCCATAAATATATTTGTGCCCTTTATATTGATTATTAATAACAAAGCAATCACAACAACCTCGTTGGTCGACCTATTTTTAATCTACTCTCCTTATTAATTTATTTTTATGCCTAATTTAATTTAATAATTTTAAAAAAATCAATAGTTAAAATTAAATCATATCATAATCTAAGTTTTTATTATAAATTTAAAATATAATTTATATATTTAAAAATATTTATTTATTAAAAATTTTAATTATAATATATAATTAATATATTTAAAAATAATTACTTATTATGATTTTATGTTATAATATGTATTTAATCATTCCATTTATTTACATTAATATGGCAGAAAATTCTATAGTTTTTTTTATTTCTTGTAATTTTTCTTGGGAATAATTATCAGTAAGAAATATTTAGTATTATTTTAGTAAATAGAAGGAAATATTGTACGAATATACGTTCACCACGAATTTTCTTATAAATTCACTTGTAGATGTTCTGCGAAGTTATATCCGTAGAAAAATATATTTCAGGTAGATTTAAAATTCATAGATATATTTAACGCCGATTTATTTTTGTAGGAAAGTCTTTTATTAAATTAAAACTATATTAATTGGATAAAATAAAATAAAATATATTATACAATTAAATTTATTAAATTGAGTATATTATAAAATCTTTATAAAATTAAATTACTTAATTCATGTAAAATAAATATTTATCATGTTGAATGCCTAAATTAAAATACTAATTATAATGCTTTTAGTTAATTTAATTAAATTTAGTGAGTGCTCTTTCCTTAATTTTTAATTTACACTACTTTTTTAATAAACTTATTTTTAGATCAGTATATAAATAAAATCAGATGTTGATAAAATAATTCTTCTTTTTTCATTAGCATATGTTAAGTCAAAAGTGTTGTGAAGATAATCTATTTTATTTAAATTGTCTAAATAATTTTTTATAAAATTATAAAAAATATATGAAATTATTTATAATAATTAATTTTATATTTAAATTAATAAATTGTTAGGCATGTAATGAAATCAGAAAGAAACTTCTAAGTTTTGATCATAATTAAACTTTAAAATTTTGTTTATCATAAAAGGCTATCTCATTTATCGAGATCATAATATTTGATTATAAGTAAAAGATCGATGAGGGATTAAATTATTTGAAAAGTACTTTTGTCAAAGTTACTTTTCGAACTACAAAAGTCACTCTAATAGTGAAGGATTTGGTTAGAAAGTACACGATTATATGTTTCAGTTATTACATTTTCTTATTTTATAAAAAAAAATTACTTTTCATCAACTATTTTTATTTTTTTTAATCTAGCAATCAAATATAATATAAGGAGTTACAGTAACTTAATACCTGTTCTAATTAAAATGACTAAGGATAATATTAATAAAAATCTAAACAAAACATGTTCTTAATTACTTTTCATAAACAGTTTAGATTTTAGAAGGTTGAAACTTAAGGTCACGCCACCTATGAACTGTTACAAATTGCGACGTATATTCTTTAATGTTATGTTCGACACACGAAGCAAAATTAATGTAATCTCCGTTATGAAAATCACATAAGGAGATTCGATTAAGCTCACAGCACTATTTAAGCAAACACCAAGGTGAACAATTGCATCAAATACTAAACATCTTTAATTTGGTACATTTTTTTCAAGTCTCATGGCAAGGCTTAGCAATTATTTTAATTTGGTGGCTTTCTTTATGGCTACCATAATAGTAACAATCTCAGCTGCTGAGGAAGAGTCATTGGATCAATGTGGAAAACATATCGGATCACACTGCGGAAAACAAGTCATTGACAATATGTTGAGTCATGATCATATGCCTATAGTTTCCACAGAGTGTTGTTATAAACTTTTTCAAACGGGTTATCATTGTCACACCAAACTCACTCTATATCTTCTTCAAACCAGACCAGAGCTCAAAAATGCAAATTGGACTGAAGTTTTGGCAAGAAGTGATGAAGTTTTCCACAAGTGTGATCTATTTACCAAACCCGCGGGAAGCCCCGAAAATCTAGCTAAGTGCATGGAAATTTTAGGCTCTGATTGTGGAGAACAAGTATATAACAAACTAATTCATAACAACAACATCACTAAATATTGTTGTAAAAAGCTTGTGAAAATGGGTCAAGCATGCCATGTTGATATGGTTAAGGATTTGATTCGCACCCCGGAGATGAGGGATGTCAATGCAATTCAACTTTTGAACAAGAATAAGAAAATATTCCATTGCTGTGTTCACGTTGAATAATAAATTTTCCCGCGGATTAATTATTGAAAGAAAGGGAAAAAAAATCATGAGAGATGGTACAAAGGGCAGTTAAATGCTTTTTTTGTTTACATCTTTGTAATTGCTTCATCTTCAAATACAAACTCGATCTAGTCATCTTTGTCATTTGAACACGGTGTTATAACGAATCACTAGCTAAATTATTTTATTTCAACTTTCAAGGAGTGTTGATTTTCTTTTCTTATGAAATCATATGAATCTAAGGCGTGTATTTTCTTCTTCCTCTTGTAAGGCCAACTTTAATGCTCCAACAAGTAAAAAGTAATAATAGCATAAAGGTGTATTTAGGATTCACTTTTCTTAATTTGTTTGCATTGTTGCTTGCATATCCAGCTACATTCTCACATGGCAATTACTTTTTCATATGACGCGGTTTGATGTTCTTCTTTAACATTTCTTTTTAGTTATACCATGCATTGGGAGTAGTCTTTATTTTATAGGATTAAGGCTTAACTCTTGAAACATATTGAATGGTTAGTTAATTTATTTTGATGTTTTTCTCTGATGCGGTTTTTATTGATTTTTTTTATCCGAAGCAATAGACTATTATTTTTTTTTTCATACCCTTATATATGCATAGGAAAAAATTAAAAAGTGAACTTAAACATTCGAACCATATAAATAAAACTTAAGATATAAATTTTGAAAGTATATTTAATACTGAGTATCTTGCAAATTAACAAAGAGCCTGATAGGTTTAATTGAATATGACTATCATGAAATTAGGGATCAATTCAATTAGCCACATCTACTCATAAAGGAGATAAAGATTATCTTAAGTTAATTTTCCTTTAAAGAAAATCAATAAAAGAATAAAAGGAAATAGATTAATCAATAGGAATTCATTGAACAAAATCCCAAATCCTAGAAGTTTTCTCATAATCAATTTTTTGCAAATTTTAAATATTTTTTGTTTTAATTTGAATTCTTACATCTCAAATTATATCAAATTTTTTTTTCTCAATATCTTTTCTTTTATTTTACTCTAATCGAATAGTAATAAATACTAAATTGAACATGCAATCTCATAGGGAATAATGATAATATTTATTATGGTCTAGATATTTAAATGGACATGTAAGCATTAAATAACTCTTATAAAATCTTAACATTCCATGTATTATAGCTTATATTTACTCATCTCACCCTCTCTAATTATAAAACTCCTCTCACTTGATACGTTCCCTATATCATATAGATATATATACATATACATGTGTGTGTCTGCATCTGAGTTGAGTCTGAGTGTGTGTTCATGTGTGTGTGTTAGTGTGTGTATGGAATGAGAGAAGCAAATTGAAATCATACAACTATACATAAATGATTAGGAATTAATTATAAAGTCATGTGACTTTTTGAAATGGTCACATGATTATTAAAAGACTTTAAATCCTAAACGCAAAGACTTAGGATAATATTATATGAGAATGACAATAATCAATTTTAACCTTTAAATTCAAATAGAAGGTTGAAATTAAAATATCTATTTTAAAAATCCACCTAAATGATTGTAGTTCCCACCACCACTACTACCATTATTATTACTATTTTTGCCTCATCCTCCACCGTTGTCACCGGGTAGTGAAGGCAAGGAGGAAACAATGATGGAAGTAATGGTGGCAATGGAAGCAACCACAATCTCTTCAACGACAATGGTGGCAATTATGATGGAAGCAAGATGACAATAATGACACTAGCAATGGTGGTGATGGTGGTGGTATCACTATCCTTGCTATCACCATCACTTCTAGTGGTGGGTCAATAACGGCGCATACTTACTACCGTCGTCATCATTGTTGTTGTCAATATCACCATGATCAGTGATAATGTTAACAACAACAATAATAAAGGTGTCATCAATGCCACATACATAAGTGAATTTTTAAGTAAGTTTTTCAATTTCAACCTCTATTTGAATTTAAAGATTAAGATTGGTCATTCTCATCAAATACACCTCCTAGATATATGGATGATAAAGATTAAAAATTAGTTCTTATTCCTCACACTAAATTAGTTTCTTTTAATCTTGACCATTCAAAGATGATTTAATGGTTTATATTTATAGTTTTTATTTCTCATAATAAAATAATTATCAAATTGATAAATTAAAAGTTAATTTTATAAAAAAATAAGGGACTAAGATTAATCAACAAATTGTTGAGGGACTAAATGAATTTGATGAAAAAAAGAGAAACTAAAAACATAATTTACAAAAAAAAAAAAATATTATACATTATCTTCAAGTCATTCTAGGTGATAACATAACAACTCTTGCATGTAGCATCTAACGTGGCATCCCCGTTATCACTTAACAAAGAAAGTAAATAATAGCAACCAAATATGTTAATGGAGTAAAAGTAGAGACACTAAAACCGATCAATATTTTGTTTAAGGATTAAAAATGAAAATCTCATAAAGTTGAAGGACAAAACAAAAACATATGCCCTTTATTTTATAAAAACTTTCAATTTAAACGCTGAACTAATTAATTTTTACTCTAAAAATGTTATTAAGTAGTGCAATGAAAGTGCATAATTAAGAAATAAAAGAACATAACAAATTGAGAGTACATAATTGTTTGAGTCTTTGAGATTCGTTTTAACAGGAAAAAAAGGTATAATAAAAAATTAAGTTACTCTCTCTTCAATGATATCTCTATTTTATTATATAAGAGTAAATTCTTTTTACAAATGTTCTTTAGCATTAACTTAGTTTATGCCGTAAAAATATTAATTAACTTCTTTTTATGAATTTATGTTTCTGTTTTTCCCAATATAACATAGGCCAGTTAATAATACTGCTCTAGGTAAAAAGTTTTCTTACATAAGAGAAAGAAGAAAATGTATGCCTGTGTATGATTGTCATGATTCCATATCTCTTTGATGAGAAGAAAATCAATATCCCTTAGAATTAAACAGTACCTAGCATATATGATCTATACGTGACAAAGATGCCTAGAGAGTTGGCATATGGAAGAAGCGATTGAAAATATGTCAAAAATTAAAAAAAAGTGTTTCGTTTTCCTCCATTCTTTCTCCACGAATTTTCCAACCATTGATATTATTAATCTCGTTAATTGAAAGATTTCTTATTCCACGTAACGACACTGATCAAATATTTCCTTGCTCTTCTTCAAAAATTGAATTGCATCAACATCCCTCATCTCAGGTGTGCGAATCAAAGCCTTCACCATATTAATATGGCAAGATTGACCCATTTTCACAAGCTTTTCACAGCAATTCTTAGTGACATTATTCTTGCCATGAATTAGTTTGTCAAATACTTCTTTTCCACAATGGATGCCTATTTTCACCACGCACTTTGACAAAAATTTCTCACTTTCTGGTTTGGTAATTTCATCACACTTGTTATAAATGTTGTCATTTTTTGCCACAATTTCAGTGGAATTTTCATTTATAAACTCTGAATCAGTTTGAAGAACAAATATGGTGAGTCTGGTGTGACAAGAATAACCCATTTGAATAAGCTTATAACAACATTCTCTGGAAATCATAGTCTTTTTATTACTTAATGTGTCAACAACATGATTTCCACAGTTTGATCCTATATGCTTTCTACATTCAAACAAAGACTCTTGTTCCTCCGTGGCCGAGATTGTTGCTATTATGGTAGCCCAGAAGAAAGCCACCAAAATAAGATAATTGCTAAGCCCTGTCATGAGATATAAATTAATGAGAAAAATGCTCTATATTATGTTTGTTTATGCGTTTGATGCAAATGTTCAACTTAGTGTTTGTTTAAATAGTGTGACCTAAGTTGACTCTATTTGTGGGATATGCCCGTAACTGAGATTACATTAATAATGCTTCTGATAATATGAAACATAAGGAACATTAAAAGAATACGTTGTGCAAAGGTGATTTTAACCTTCTAAACTGTTAATTTGTATGAGTGCTGAGTTATAGGACTTGGGTGGCATATTTTTCAATTATATGCATAAAAATTAAGGATTGTTTATATTTGGAGAAATCTAGCATTGTGAATACGTTGCTATGCCTAACTCAAATCTGTTAATAAGAATGTCATTTTGATTTTGAATGATACTTTATCCTAGGTCAATGAAAATAATTTATCATTTTATTTTTTTTAAATTAACAAATTAAAAAATATTTATTAGAAATAGATAAAAAAGTTTTCGTCCCCTTCCTTCCCTTACCAAACTTAACTCCCAAACATATCATTAATAATAGTAGATTTTCTTACGTTTTATTTAATACTCGTTTTTCTCTTTTCATGTCTTTACGTTCGTATGCAACTACAGTAGCTTTATTTCTCTATTTTAACAATGTTATCAATAAAGTTCTGAAAGAGCTTTGATAATTTCACATTTCATTTTACTACAGTAACGTCATTCTTCTACTTTTTCCTGTACATGTCACATGATTTTATAATAAAAAATATATGTTAATAAGAATTTTTTTGCATATATAAATTAGAAGGGTTTATTTTTTTTATGTATTGTCAATCTAAATTTATTTTACCAATAAAATTTAGTCAATTAATTGAATAGAGTACATGAGAGTTATAAACTCTGTGATTCTATGTTCAATTCTAATAAATAAATAAATATAAAAAATTTACATTATTAATTAATATAAAAAAATAATCATTAGTATGAATTCAGCTTCTCATTCCCATGACAGTATAAAGATAGCCCTAGCCTTTACACGGTTTATGCACGCAGTGTTTACTTTATACAAAGGAAGTATAGAAATGATTATTTTTAACCACTATATCAGAACCAATAGCTTCACAAGATGATGAAATTAAAACTAAAACAACAAGATAAAAGACCAAAAATAATAGAAAACAAAAAGTTAGAGAAAAAATAAAATTAGAAAAGAAAATATTAATTTTCCTATTTCTTTCAAACATTATTTGAAATAGAATCTGAAATTATAACATAATTAAATATTATTTTCATTTTTATCACCATTATTTTAATAAATTCCTTCCTCCCTTATAACTTCTTAATTCAAGAAAATTCCACTTAAAATTTTATTTATATTATTGATGGATAACATAATAAAATGAACTTAAAAGAATCTTAAATATTTTATTTTAATTATTTATAATTTTTTACTACATTGTGTTATTTTTTAATATTAAACTATTTATTTTAAATATTACACTATTTATTTTAGTTTTTCATAAAATATTTTATGTTTAAACAAAAAGATGATAAATTTTCAAAATCAATTAAATTTTTTTAAAAATATAATCACTAAAAAAATATTTTTTTCCTACAAAGGACAAAAAATTATATAAATACATGTTTTATAGTGTTACACATGTATGAATTAGTTCTATAATTAATTTTATCAAACATTTATATTATAATGAGTTAGTTGAACAATTTCAGCTAATATTTTTTTAACTATAAAGTAATTTTTTAACTTTTAGCTAACTATTTTAATCTAGTTTATCATTTATTTTTTTTAAATAAACCTTAAGCACTTTGTACATTACTCAATAACTCAAATATATAAATAACTTAAATGTAAGGAAACAAATTTAAAATTTTAAAAAATAAATCAGTGTAAAAAGTTGAAATTTGAGTGTTTAAATTCAGATTACATAAAAGGGATTTTTTAATATCTAATATGAAAAATCTTATAAGAATTTTTTTAAATTAATAATTTGAGAATTTAAAAATATTATATAATAATAGTCACATATTATAAAAATAAAAAATATAACAAGAGATGAGAACTCATATTTATAACATAAAATTTAATTAATCGTTTTAAAAATCTATTCTTCTAAAATATAAACCAAATGAAACATTTATGTTTAAGGCTTAAATCTATTTTGGTCGTATCACGCTTATGCAATTTTGATTCCCCAATTTTTATGAGCGCTATTTTGGTCCCTAACTAAATTTTTTTACTGTGCAATTTTTCTCTGCCCATTAATTTATTATCAAATTTTCTTTTTATCGATTTTGCTGATGTGCCATGTTATTGATGACCTACGTGGCAATGACATGCTGATGTGCAAGTGATATGCTAGTCTCAAATATGATGATGCGGTGGATAGGTTGGAGTGATATGGTGGCACAATGCTACCTAGGTAGTGTTTGTGTAGCTTGCATATGCATGGCACAATTATGGAGCGTTTGGTTCACTAGTTGGCATATTTGGTATGTTTAGGTGTTCAATCATGTTGGTCTTACTATAAAAAATTTTAAGCTTAGCGATCAAAATCGATCGTTAAATTTAACAATTGGTTGCTATTTTAGATTTTGGTAACTAAATGGATTAGTGACCCACTTAGCGATTGATTTTTGTCCATCGTAAAAATTCTAGTTGTTAAGCAATTTAGAGACTGAATTTGATTTGGTGACTAATTGGAGGTCGAACATTTGGTCACTAAATCGATTATTTTGGTTTTCTTCAAAAAAAAAATTACATTGATCGGTGACTAACTTTTTCTTTTTAATTATATATATAAAAAAATTGATCACTAATTTAGTCGCTAAATTTTGAATTTTTTAAACAATTTAATTGCTAACTTGGTGGTTAATGTTTGAATTTTTTTAACAAAAATTGGTTGCTAAATCAGTCGCTAAACTATTTTTTTTAAATTAGATCGGGTGGTGATCGGTTGGGCAGTGGTCGGAGGACAGAGGACCTACCGAAGGGAATGAGGGAGAAGGGAGGGAGGAGAAGGAGTGGAAGGAGGAGAGGGAGGGGAAGAAGGAGAGAAAGGAGAGGAGGAAAGTGAGGGAAAAGAGGTAGTGGCAGTGGCGAAGAGAAAGGAGAGGAGGAGACAAAGAAGGAAAGGAGGGAGGAGAATAGAGAGGAAGGGAGGGGAGGCGACGAAGGTGGCGACGGCAACGGCAGAGTGGAGGGAGGGGAGAGAGGAGGGAGTAAAAGTTATAGGGAGGAAGGGAATGAGTGTTTGCATAAATGAAAGTGGGAAAAAAAGAGAGGGAAAATATTTCGAATTTTTGAAAATCGTTCACTATTGATTTATTTATATATTTTTTAAATTAATAATAAATCGCTTACTAATATTTTTGGTTTTCAAAAATCAATAAATAACACATCAGTCGCTAAATTGGTTGTTACTTTTTATTTTATTTTTATTTTTTATAAACAAAATTCGATCGCTAAATTGGTTGTTATTTATTTATTTTTATTTTGTTAAATAAATTAACTTCGACCGTTATTTTTCTTTTTTTTATTTTTATAAATAAAAGTTGGTCGCTAAATTGATCACTATTTTCTTTTGTTTATTTCTTGTTTTTTCACAAATAAAAGTCAGTCGCCAAATTGGTCGCTATTATGTAATGTAATACGGCAAGTGTTAGCGACGGAATACATTTGGTGGCTAATCGGTGGATAAAAGATAACATATATTCTTTTCTCTTTTGCGACCGAATTATTGACCGATTATCTAGCAACAGGATATGCGGTCACTAAGATTAGAACAACTACTCTCCCTGCATGGTCACAAAACTGGTGACTATTAGCGACCAACCTATTTCGGTCGCTAATTTTAGTCACTAAATCATACTTTTATTAGTAGTGTCTACTCAATAGTTGGTGCGTTGATCACAATGTGAGTGGTAGGTTGGTTTGTGGGCTCACTTGTTTCTATACTTGTGGTGGTTAGTGGCTACAATGGTAAACACAAAGGAACCTCAAGCAAGGATGGATAGCATGCATATCAAACCACTTCAAGGCCTCATGACTAACGGTAGGATGAGGAGATTACAAGAAGAAATACTTAAAGAGATGGGTCTTCTCATTGGTTAAGGAAAGTCTACTAGAAACCCAACTTTTTACTCTCTATGGGCTTGTAGTTTGACATTATGAACCTTAATGTTGCCTTGTGTATTAGCTAGGTATTGCTTTGTGTATTAGCTTACTTTCATTTGCATTTTTTTCCTTTAGGCCAAATGGGCCTTAATACCTAAGATGGACTTTATGACCAATTCCTTGGTCACTCTTGTGCTAGTCTTTAGTTGGGCTTGCTTAGTGGCTTCTTTGGTTTGTATTGCACCTTGGCCTTAAGTCCAAAGCCTCTTATGGAGCTTAGTCTTAGCTTAGCCGTGAGCTTAGGAAAGTATATCAACCTTACTCATGCTTATTGTACACAACTTTTTATGAATGTAAAACTTGTGTTGCAAGCAACCAAAAAACGGATTCTCTTATCTTGTTCTTGAGCAAGAACATTTATTATTATCAAGTTTCTATGAAACTTGTTGCAAATCTTAGTCCTTTCATCTAATCCACTATGGGCTAGTGGCAAGTTACCCTTCCTAAATCTCCATCCATTTTGTACCTTTCTTCCTCTTTGTCCTTGGTAACTCTAGTTTTGGTTTCTACCATTGGTTCTTCAAGTAGATGTGAAGCAAGTGGATCTTAGGGTTGCATCAAGTGGTATTTAAAGCTTTCTTCTTCACATTGGTGTTGTCTTGAAGAGTTTTTGGAGCTTTCCTCATTAATTTTCTACACAAAGTTCACAACACTACAACTAAGTGCCGCTAAAATATCGCTAACAAATTGGAGCTTCAACTTTGTTGCTTTCTTAATTTCTTTTATTGGGTTTTGTTTATCTAACATGTGTTTGTCATTCCACAATTTGTTCTTGCAAATTTGAGTTCTTGAATCTTGATTTAAAGTTGGGAAGATAAAATGTTTGTGGAAATTTCCATTAAAGTTCTAAGTTTGTGATGTTTCTTGCTAAAGATTTGGGTTATTCTTGCATCTAGAAATTTTTGCCCAATGTTTTCTTGAATTTTAGAGTTGTGAATTGTATAATTGAGATATTGCAATGTGCATTTCATGTGTGAACACAAGGTGTTTGTAGAAAGTTTGTGGTTCAATGCACTCTAGTTCTTCAAAGATTGGTTGGTAACTTATGGTGCAAGTTTGCTAAAAATTTGTATAACTTCTGGACTAAGAAAAGAAAGTTTCAAAAGTGAAAAGAAAAGATGAATTGTGGCACAAAAAATTGTATGAAAAACAATTATCACAAAAGAGTAAAGAAAAGATTGTGCAAGGTCCAAGAAAAAGAGTTGTAATACACCTAGTTATTAGAGTGCGTGTATCACTAGTTTGTTTCATAGTTTGTGTTTCTTGTTGGATTTTCTCTATGGCTGAATTTTATACATAAATTTATATATGTATATCACTGCATGTTCTTATTCTTTATTCTTTTGTTGAGTCTTCCTTATTGTCACATTAAATAATCTTTGAGTTTAGTTTCCTTTATTATAATTTTTTTTTTTGCTTGCCATTTTTTTGCCTCTAGTTTTGTCTTAGAGTTTTCCTTCTTGAAAATCTTAAGAATCTCGAGACTTGATGTCTTTCAATTGTAATTAGAAACTTGACTGAGAAGAATTTAGATTCTTAGCACAAGCCATAGATAGAGAAAGAATGGAAAGAGGCAAGAGAGAACAATGCAGAAAAAGCCTCAAAAGTGTGCATACACAAGTGATAGAGTGTACACACTAAGGAAAGGTGAGTTACCTTGTTTTTACTCATAGTTTTTTGTTTAGGTTTTGATTCTTAAATTGAATCTCTTGAATATGTATTTGATGTAGAAAAAGTCTCAAAAGTGTCCATACATAAGTGATAGAGTATAGACACTAAGGATACCTTGTTTTTACTCATAGTTTTTTGTTTAGGTTTTGATTCTTAAATTGCAACTCTTAATATGTATTTGATGGAGAAAAAAGTGAGAAGTGAGCATGGGAGAATCTGGAAATGATATGGAGAGGATTGGAGGAATTGATATGAAGAGTCTTTCTCCAAATACTAGGAAAGTTATGGAGTATATGAGGAAGTTGGAAAGGATATTAGATAAGCTTGGGGGAGGATTGGATTCCATGAGGCTTGACACTCAAAGTGTCAATGCCAAGATAGATGTCTTGAATAAAGGAAAGGAAAGAGAGAAACATGTCTCAAAAAGAGAGTTAGGGGAGTCATGATGAGAGTCATAGTAGCCATCATAGTTGATCACCTAGATCCCATAGGAGTGATAGAGTTAGGAAACATGGAAGGCATGGGGAGAAGCCCAAGATAATTCCCCAGATATCCTTAAAGGTAAGATACCACCTTTCTTGGGAGATGGAAGACCTGATGTCTTTTATGATTGGGCAATGAAAGTGAATCAAAATGTAAAGTGTCTTAATTATGAAGACATGGTGAAAGTGAAATTGGTCACCCTAGGATTTGAGGGATATAGTTTGATACGGTTGAACCAAATAGCCATTGATATTAGAGGCATGAAGAAAGCCTCCAGGTTTGTCCATTCATTTTATACTAGGAAACTATACATAAAATTGCAAAGATTATACCAAGGGTCTAAGAGTGTTCAGGAGTATTTTAAAGAGATGGAAGTTATCATTATAAGGGACCAACTTATATAGTATTAAGAAGTCATTATGGATGGATTTTTACATGGCCTAAATAGAGATACAAGACATAGTTGACCAAGGCACTAAAGTAGAGTTACAACTTAAAAGACATGGTAAGAAGTCTTACCTTAGTTTTAGTTGTAGATGGAAGGGTAAGAAGAAGAGAAAGGAGAGGCCTAGAAAGGACAAGAGTCCTAAGAAGAAGAATGTCCCTTCAACCAGGAGATAGTTACACCTAGTCCTAGCACTTCAAAAATTAGTAGCATCAAATTCTTGAAGTTCTTAGGTAAGGGACACATTTCTTTCCAATGTCCTAATAGAAAGGCCATGGTTTTAATGAAAATTTGGGAAATAGAGAGTGAGAATTCTCAAAAGGAGCATTCATTTAGTGAAGTTAAGTCTTCTAGTGGTGAGTCTCATTATAATGGAGATCTCCTTATAGTGAGAAGGTTTATGAGCACCTTAGCTGGAGAGGATGTCGAATCCCAAAGAGAAAATATCTTTCATTCTAGGTGTTTAGTTCAAGGTAAGTGTTGCTCTCTCATCATTGATGAAGGGAGTAGTGTGAATGTAGATAACCTTAGGCTAGTAAAGAAGTTAGTCATCCCTACCTTACCTCACCTTAGGCTTTATAAGTTACAATGGTTGAGTGAAGAAGGTGAAATAGTAGTGGATAAGCAAGTGTCTTTATCCATAACCCTAGGAAAGTATAGGGATGAGATCATGTGTGATGTGGTTCCTACGGAAGGCACACACATTCTTTTGGGAAGACCTTGGCAATATGATATAAATGTGACCTATGATAGGGTTATTAATAAGTTCTCTTTTGTATATATGGGGCAAAAGATTACTCTTAAGACTTTGTCTCCAATGGAGGTGTGTGAACACCAAATGAAAATGAAAAAGAAAAGAAAACGGGAAAGGACATAAAGAGGAAAAAGCATAGAGGGCTAAGAGAAAAGAAAGTGAGAAAAACAAGAGTGCAAGAGTGAAATAAAGTTGGAAAAGAAAGAGAAGAAGAGTGTGAAAAGAAAGAGTTGAGAGTTTACTTGTGAATAGGAAGTCCTTAAAGAAGGTCCTCCTATCTAGGAAGGAATCTTTATTTCTTTTACCTACTAACATATGTTTCAATGTCAATTTTCCTTTGTCTAACTTGCCAATAGGTTTTAGAAAGATTCTTAAAGAGTTCAAGGATATTTTCTCTAAGGACATTCCACATGGGTTCCCACCTATAAAAGGAATTGAGCACCAAATAGACTTCACCTTGCATGCTTCTTTGCCTAACTGTCCAACATATAGGGAAAATCTAGAAGAGACTAAAGAGATACGAAAGCAAGTGAGTCAACTCATTGAGAAAGGGTTGGTAAGGGAGAGTATGAGCCCATGTGTCTTCCCCATTATCCTTGTACCTAAACAGGACGAAACTTGGAGAATGTGTATGGATTGTAAGCCTATAATTCAATTGTGACTAGATATAGACATCTCCTCCCATGCTTAGATAATTTACTTGATGAATTGCATGGTGCTGATGTGTTTTCTAAAATAGACTTAAGGAGTGGGTACCATCAAATTCACATGAAGGAAGGGGATGAAAAACTACCTTTTAAAAGTAAATTTGGACTTTATGAATGTCTAGTCATACCCTTTGGCTTGACCAATGCTCCAAGTACATTCATGAGACTTATGAGTCGTGTCTTGAGGAGTCCTATAGGCATATGTGTGGTGGTTTATTTTGATGACATACTTGTCTATTCTACTTATTTTGATGATCATGTTGTGCATGTCATGCCTTTTGGCTTGACCAATGCTCCAAGTACATTCATGAGACTTATGAATCATGTCTTGAGGAGTCTCATAGGCATATGTGTGGTGATTTATTTTGATGACATACTTGTCTATTCTTCTTGTGTTGATGATCATGTTTTGCATGTAAGAAGTGTGCTTGTGCTTTTCCAAAAAGAGTTTTTGTATGTGAACTTCGAAAATTGCAGATTTTGCACTAATGAGGTCATATTTTTAGGTTATGTTGGCTCCTAAGGAGTCAAAGTAGATGAAGAGAAGGTAAATGTCATCTAAAGTTGACCAACACCCAATTTGTAAGTGATGTGAGGAGCTTTCATGGGTTAGCAAGTTTCTATAGATGTTTTGTAAATGATTTGAGTACCATTGCTGCCCCCCTAAATGGAATTTTTAAAAACAATGTAAGATTTAAATGGGAAGAAAGCCAAGAAAGAGTATTCCAAGCTATAAAGGATAGTGATGCCAATCTGAGAAGACAAGAAGAACATAGGGAGGACACTAAGCATGAACTAAAGCCCTTCAAGGAACCAAAACTAGATGGAGATTGAAGAGGCTTGAAGAGGAAGTTTAGAAGAAGAAGAATCTCCTTAAAGGGCAATGAATATCTAAAGAAAGCTTAATGTTATTCACATTATGGGTTTGTCTACAATACCTTTGAGTTGCTTCTAAGATCCTTGTATAGTTTCCATAGATTGTTTTCATTTGTAAAGAAGCCTAGAGCTTCGGATGCGCCTGGAATTTTAGTCCTTTGAAGGGCACTTGGGTCTTTTTGATGCACCCTCTTTTGGATGCCCTTTATGGATGCACGGTTGATCAACATGTTTGAGACCTTGCTTTTGGGCTATGTTTGTTCCTGAGCTCCCAAGGGATTTTTCACATAGCTCGTTTAGTGACTATTTTGTAAATATGATTAGTATATAAGTATGATCCTAATTGAATTGTAATAACTTTGGAGTTCATTTGTGATACTTGTGTTGCAAGCATTTGAGAGAGATCTCTTTACTTGTTTTTGGATTAGAACACTTAATTCTCATCAAGTTCTCTATAAGACTTGTGGAGAATCTTGTTTTCTTTTATTTGACTTCCACAAAATCAATAGCGAGCCATTTTTGAATCTTATCTATTTTATTCATTTCAATTCCTTTTCAATTTTAAGTTTTCGTATTTAAACTTTGTTTTCACACTAATCTTACTCGTATATTCTAGCATTGACAATTGTGTTAAGTGTGAGGATCTAAGCTTATGCAATTCCTTGTCTAGTGGTATTCAAAACATCTACATTTCACAAGATGCTACAATTCAAGCTCAACAACTTCGATTTTGCATCTATCTTAATCGCATCAAGAGGTAAATTTTCTGATGCATAATCTTGCTTCAATTATTGATTCGTTTTAAAATTTTCAGCTAAGGTTCTGTTTGCCAAGCTATTATCAAGCAATTCTTTAGTTTAATTGTCATTTTTCATGGTTCGATCTTGATAAATTTTTAAAACAATTCAGTGCGATTTGATTTTGATTTTGGTTTGATGAATTACGAAATTGATTAAGTTTTTGAAAGAATTTGTGAAAGGATTATGGTGATTGTCTTGAAAAAATTGTGGATCAAAGTGTTCATAAAAAGTATCAAAGTAAAATTGGAGTACAATCCATAGCCAAAATCAGTGCAACAAAAAAATAGAAAAGTAGCCACTAGAATAGAAAACAAAAGGTGTATAAAAAAAGAAGAGAAAGTTTATTGAAGATCCAAGGACAAATCATATAGCACATCGTAATTGTTAATTTGCTAAGTGTTGATCAAGTTCTTCATAAGTCTTGATTTGTGTTAGTTGCGTTTTGGACAATAGCATTTTGGACGTTAGTGTTTTGGACGACAAAGTGTTTGCATTAATTTTTTACGTGTTTTTGTCTCTCTTTAGTTTCACTTAATTTCGTAGAGTCTTCATGTTGTCTTACGTGAATTCTTATTTTAGTAAGCTTTCATTTCTAGTACATGTATTACTTGTCTTCATTTGACTTCTTTAGTTTTGCCAAAGAGTTTTCATCCTTTAAATTCTTAAGAATCAATGAGATTCTATGGTTTTCACTTGCATCTAAGAACTTGATTAGTAGAATCTAGGTTCTAATACAAGACGTAGTTGAAAGTAGAGTGGTAAGAGATAGCCCATCATAGAAGTAGCCCCTAAGAGTGAACACATGAGTGCAAAGGGTAGACACTTAGGAGTGATAAAGATTGCCTTGCTTTAACTAACATATTGCGGTAGGTTTTCTGTGTTTTAAAAAGTGTAGGTGTTGTGTTGACATAAAAAAGAGGAAAGGATGGGAAATAGTAATGATATAGAGAGTTATTCACCTAAAATAAGAAAGGTGATAAGACACATGAAAAGACTAGAGAAGTTAGAGAAATTGGGAGGAAGGCTAAAATCCATAAGAATAGACACGTAGAGTGTCAATGCAAAATTAGAGGCCCTTAGCAAAGGTAAAGGGAAGTCCAGTGTCTCCATGCATAAGAACAAAGAGAGTCATAGTTAGAGTCCCAATAATCTGTCCAATATGTCTAATGGGTCACATCAAAGTGAGAGAAATGAGAGATAGAGGAAGGAAAGGAGGCATGAAGAGGAGGAACCTAGGAAAGGAAGGAGATATGAAGAAGATCCTAGGAGGGCTCCTTTAGACACACTAAAATGCAAGATTCCACCATTCATTGGAGATGGAGATATGGAATCATATTTAGAATGGGAGATAAAGGTAGACCAAGTCCTGAAGTGTTTTAACTATAATGATTACTTGAAAGTAAGGATGGTCACCTATGAATTTAATGGATATTCTCTATTGTAGTGGAACCAATACACTAGAGAAGTCAGAGATGGTAGAAGAAGGCATATTTACACATGGCTAGATCTTAGAAGATAGTTGAGAAATAGATTTGTTCTTGCTTCCTATGCTCGAGACTTATACAATAAATTGCAGATGATGTATTAGGGGTCCAAAAGCGTCGAAGAATATTTCAAGGAGATAAAAGTTACTTTGATGAGATCAAATGTGTTGGAGTTCAATAAAGCCACTATGGCTCGTTTCTTACATGGTTTGAATAGAAAGATATAGAACGTTGTCAAATTATATCATTACACCTCTTTTGATGACCTAGTACACCACAACTCAATTTGAGTCTCAACAAAGGAGGCGTCTAGCCATAGAGAACCCACCCCAATAGATCTAGCAGCTAGAAAGGTAAGGAGAAAGAAAGAGAACGATCTAGAAAGGACAAGAGTCCAAAGAAGGGGAGTGTCCCAACTAATGACTAAAAGGAAGAAACTACCCCACCTAGCCTGAGTTCTTTGCCCAGTAACATAAAGTGTTTTAATTGCTTGGGAAAATGACACATTTCCTCCCAATTCCCCAACAAGAGGAACATGGTTATGAAGGAAGATGGAGATTTGGAGAGTGAGAATTCCCGTGAATAATCTTCTTCCTTAAGAAAGGTTGAGTCTTCAAGTGACACCTCTCATAATAAGGGTGACCTCCTCATGGTGAGAAGGTTGATGAATGCCCAAGTGAATGAGAACATATTTCACTCTAGGTGTCATGTCAAGGGAAAGATTTGCTGCATATTTATATATGGTGGTAGTAGTGTCAATGTGGCTAGCTTGAGGCTAGAAGAGAAATTGAACCTCCCTACCTTAGTTTACCTGAGGCCTTACAAGTTATAGTGGTTGAGTGAGAAGGATGAAATGGTAGTGAACAAACAGGTGTCATTGGCTTCTACCTTGGGAAAGTATAGTAATGATATTTTGTATGATGTAATACCCATGGAGGCTACCCATGATGTAATACCCATGGAGTCGACATCGGCTCGGTCAATTTGGGAAGATTGACCAAACCTGATCCGGCTTGGACTAGAGTCGCCACCAACGTTTAAAGGTACACCAAAAACTGGGAGCAGATAAGGCCAATCTGCGGAATGCGAAGTTTGGGTAAGGAGTCGGTTACGCATGGGAATGACGTATCATCCTATCCGCCTACCATTTGGTAGTTATCCCATGAAATGAATGTAACATAACCTTTACCTTTACCTTTACTGCTAATGACTGGCCTAAATCAATGGAATGCATATGTACAAAGTTTGGATATTTGGAATGTATAACTTGACAAGAGTATGCCTCTTGCTCCTACGTATCTCTCCTAGCTTAGAGGAATCAAAGTTCACATAGTTTTGGATGTAGGGGATGAAATGCAGAGTTGGACTTTCCATTAGGCGTCCATCCTCAAGCCAGCTTGGGTGTAAACGGACTTTATTGGGGATGTTTGGTGTTTGTTTTTCAGGTGTGGTCGGACATTCCATTAGGCGTTCGCCAGAATCCGAGACATAGGGTCTGAACTTTCCATTAGGCATTCGCTCCTCACAAGTTTGGATTCGAAGTCTGGACTGTCCATTAGGCATCCCAACTTGGTGCTAGACTAGGTGTCGATATAAGTATGTATGCTAGGTTGACTCGGATATGTAGCAACTGACACGGAGTCAGATAAAGTACCTTATGCAATGCTATGGAGGAGGGAACCAAGGCCGACTCGGTTCCAGGCCAAGGCGGGCTACATGCCTGCCATTTGGAATATCATTGACTTTGTTTCAGGTTAAGACAAGCTACAAGCCTGCCATATGGAATTTTACTATGAGTATGAGAGGGAGTTTTTTATGGCATGGTTCAAGTTTGGGCAAGGTGTTTACCTGGAATCCAGAGGTATTACTGGTACCTTCATTCGTGACTGGAATTCCTATGTACTACTCTTCCTCAACCATTAGCTGCTCAGCAATTCTCTAGTGATTTCTCTCTATGTGCTTCACTCCTAAATTCTTGGCCCCCGAGTTCTTTGCGCAAGGGCTTTTTATAGCCTTTGAAGGGTGATGAGGGCGTGCCTGATACCGCCACGTGGAGTTTCCCTCGTCTTCTGATTCAATTCATTAGCCTTGATGATCCCCAAGTTGATGCTCATTGGATCCTATGCCTAATCGTGGCACGTTCTCCCTGGCTTCGCGGTACGTTCTTCATGTAGTGGCTGACCTTTCGTTTTCCTCTACTGTGATTGGCGAGGATCTTCATTTTGTTGGGACAAGCGGGGTCCTTGTCACCTTGACGTGGCTTCATCGAGGGCTTTCCTTCCTCTTTGAGAAATCTGACGACTCGGGGCCTGTGAGGCGGTGTTCCCTTGCTGAGGTGGCTGATTAACACTGTTGACCTGGCAAGCTCCACCAACGCTGAGCTGGGGTTCTTGGGTCCTTCTTGGACCATATTGGGTTAATTGGGCTGCGTCTAGCTAACTAGGCCCAATTCTAGTACGTGAACAGCATTGGCTTCTTTTGTTTGGAAAAGGATAGCCCGAGTCGGCTCTTCTTGTCTCTTGGGCTCGATTTAGGTTGCTTTGGCTTGGCAAGCCCATCTTAAGAATAGGGTTGGTATTGGGCCGGACAGATTTAGGGTCCTATAGCCTTTATACATTTTACCTACTTATATATGTTTCCATATATCCTTTCCCTTAATTGTTTTGCCTACAAGGTTTAGAGAGATGCTGGAAAGTTTCAAAGATTTGTTTCCCAAGGACATACCAAAAGGCTTGCCATCAATTAGGGGCATAGAGCACCATATCGACTTTACATTGGGAGCAACTTCACCTAATAGGGAAACCTATAGGGTTAACCCTAAAGAAAGTAAGAAAATTCAACAAGTTGGTAAACTTGTTGAAAAAAGGTGGATTCATGAAAGTTAAAGCCCATGTTCAGTACTCATGATTTTAATGTCAAAGAAGGATGAGTCCTTATGCATATGTATGGATTGTCGTCCTATAATGTGATCATAATTATATATAGACACCTCACTCCTTGACTAGATGACTTACTTAACTAATTGCATGGGTCTAGTGTCTTTTCTAAGATTGATTTGTAGAGTAGATATCACCAAATCCAGGTGAGAGAATGGGACAAATGAAAAATGACCTTCAAGATGAAAAACGACCTTCAAGATGAAAATTGGTCTGTGTTAATGGCTAGTCGTGCCTTTTGGCTTTAGCAACACCCCTAGTACATTCATGAGACTCATGAACTACCTTTTAAGGAGTCATTAGACGTTGTGTGGTTGTCTACTTTGATGACATTCTTGTTTATTATGCATGTGTAGATGATCATATTGTGCATGTTAAGGATGTATTACAACTCTTTAAGAATGAATCATTGTATGTTAACTTGGAAAAGTGCATATTCTGCACTAGTGAGGTAATATTTTTGGGGTTTATGGTTGGCTCACATGGAGTTAGGGTAGATAAAGAAAAGGTGAAGCTCATCCAAAGCTGGCCAACACCCACAAATATGAGTGATGTGAGGAGCTTCCACATGCTGGCATGTTTCTATAGATGCTTTGTAAAGGATTTTAGTACCCTTGTTGCCCCCCTAAATGAGATAATTAAAAAGGATTTTGGGTTCAAGTGGGAAGAACCCTAGGAAAAAGCCTTCCAAGCTCTAAAGGATAAGTTATCTAATACTTTTATTTTAGCACTTCCAAATTTTCACAAGCCTTTTAAACTGGAATGTGATGTGTCAAATGTGGGCATAAGGATAGTGTTGTTACAAGAAAGACACCTAATTGCCTTATTTAGTGAAAAACTATAAGGTATCCAACTTAATTATTTCACATATGACAAAGAGCCCTACACTCTAGTTAGGACCTTTCAAGTCTTCCAGCACTATTTATTGTCCAATGAGATTGTCGTCCATAGCAACCACAAGTCGCTCAAGCACTTGGGGAGTCAACATAAGTTAAACAAAAGGCATGCCAAGTGGGTTGAGTTCTTAGAACAATTCCTATATGTCATTAAACACAAACAAGGAAAGACTAATATTGTGGTTGATGTCCTTTCTAGAAGGCACGCATTGCTTGCAATGCTAGAAATAAGTTGCTAGGTTTCGAAAGCCTTAAGGACTTGTATGTGGGGGATGATGACTTCAAGGAGGCCTATGAACATTGTGCCAACTCAGTCAATGGAGGCTTCTTTAGGAATGAAGGATTCTTTTTTAAGGAAAAAAAAAAGAGATTATGTGTGGCTAAGAGTTCAATTAGAGAATTGTTAGTTAGAGAGGCACGTGAAGGTGGCCTAATGAGTCACTTTAGTGAACGTAAGACATATGAGACCTTGCATTAGCACTTTTATTAGCCTTGCATGAGGAGGGATGTACATCACATGTGTAAAAGGTACTTGGTTTGTAAGATGGCTAAATCCAAGTTCTCGTCCAATGGGTTATATACCTCACTTCCTATTCCTACTTCACCGTGGGTGGATATCTCTATGGAATTTGTGTTGGACTTACCTAGACCTAAAGGTGGTAGAGACTCCATATTCGTGGTGAAAGATAGATTTTCTAAGATGACCTATTTTATACCTTATCATAAGGTTGATGATGCATATCACGTGGCCAACCTATTCTTTAAGGAAGTGGTAAGAATACATGGTCTTCCTAAGATCATAGTCTCAGATAGGGACTCCAAATTCCTTAGCCATTTTTGGAAAACCCTTTAAAGTAAGCTTGATACCAAGCTACTCTTATCCACTATCTGCCACCCTCAGAATGGGAAAATTGAAGTGGCAAATAGGACATTGTCCTAACTCTTGAGATGTTTCGTGAGAAAAAGCCTGAAATCTTAGGAAGAATGACTCCCTAATATTGAATTTTGCATACAACAAGATAGTCAATGATACTACATCCCACAGTCCTTTTGAGTTAGTATATGGATTTAATCTATTGTCCCCTTTGGACTTGTTGCCCTTACTTAATGTGGCGTCCAAGGTCAATCAAGATGGCCTTTTTAAGGCCCAATTTGTGGTAAAGCTATATGAGAAAAAAAAAACATATGTATATGAAAAGGAAGGGTGAGTAGTATGCTAAACATGCCAACAAAGGAAAGAAGGAAAAAGTTTTGAAAAGGGTGACTTGGTTTGGGTTCACTTAATGAAGGAGTGATTGACCTTAAGGAAGTCTAAGTTTCTCCTTCAAGTGTGGACCCTTTATAGTGTTACACTGAATCAATGATAATGCTTATGTCTTGGACATGCCCTAAGATTATGAAGGTAGTTCTAGTTTTAATGTTGTTGACTTGTCTCCTTTTATTTTAGGTATGGACAATCAAAATTTGAGGACAAATTCTTTTCAAGAATGGGAATCAACAACGAATCCAAGAAGGTAGGAAGAACATGGGGAGGGCACTAAGTATGAAGAGATTAAAGACCTTCAATGACCCATAGCTAGAATGAGATTGAAGAGGAAGTTTAGAGGAAGATGGATTTGCTTAAAGGGCAATAAGTGTCCAAAGAAGGCTTAATGTTATTTGCATTATGGGATTTGTGTACAATGCCCTTAAGTAGCCTGTAGGATCTTTGTATAGTTTCTATAAATTGTTTTTGTTTGTATAGTTTCTATAGATTGTCCAAGAAGGGCACCATACTACCTATTTTAGTGAGAAACTAAAAGGTTCCCAACTTAATTAATTAACATATGACAAAGAGCTCTAGGATCTTGTTAGAGCATTGCAAGTGTGGCAACACTACTTGCTATCCAAAGAGTTTGTGATCCATAGTGATCATTAATCTTTCAAGCATTTGGGAGGCCAAAATAAATTAAATAAGTGGCATGCAAATGGGTAAAGTTCTTGGAACAATTCCCCTATATCATTAAACATAAACAAAGGAAAGAAAATGTGGTGGTGGATTCCTTCTCTAGGAGGCATACCTTGCTTACCATACTTGAAACCAAGCTTCATGCTTTTGAGCACGTCAAAGAATTATACCTTGTAGATGAAGATTTTAGACAAACCTATGAGCTTTGTGCCAATTTGCCTAATGGAGGTTTTCTATAGGCATGATGGTTTTCTCTTTAAAAAGTTGTGTGTGCCTAAAAGTTTCATTAAGAAGTTGTTAGTAAAAGAGCCACATGAGGATGGCATAATGGGTCACTTTAGGGAGTTTAAGACCTTTAACACTTTACAAGAACACTTTTATTTGCCTTACATGAGGAGGGATGTGCATCACATTGTGATAGGTTATTAGTATGTAGACAAGCCAAGTCTAAGATCACCCCCTATAAGTTGTACACCCCACTTCCTATACCTACTACTCCTTGGGTAGATCTTTTCGTGGACTTTGTCTTAGGGTTACCTAGATCTAAGGGAGGGAGAGATTCTATTTTTGTAGTGGTAGATAGATTTTCTATTGATGACCCCCTTCATATATTGCCATAGAGTAGATGAGGTATGTCATGTGGCCAATCTCTTCTTTAAGGAAGTGGTGAGACTTCATGGTCTTCCTAAGACCATTGTCTCATATAAGGACTCCAAGTTTCTTAGTCACTTGTGGAGGATCCTTTGGAGTAAGCTTGACACTAAGCTACTCTTTTCCACCACTTGTCATCCTCAAGTGGATGGACAAACTGATGTGGTCAATAGAACCTTATCTCAACTTTTGAGGTATTTTGTTGGAAGATGTTTGAAGTCTTAGGAAGAGTGGTTACCTCCCAAAGAGTTTGCATATAATAGGGTAATCAACATTAATACACTCACTCCCCACTTGAGTTGGTATATGGGTTCAACCCTTTATCCCTTTTGAATTTTTTGCCTTTGCCTAATGTATCTTCCATGATTAATAGTGATGGACTTTCTAAAGCTCAATTTGTTAAAAAGTTACATCAATAGTATCATTCTCACATTGAGAATAAAGGTTGAACAATATGCTCATAAGCTAATAATTGACGAAGGTGATTTAGTTTGGGTTCACTTAAGAAAGAAAAGGTTTCTTGCCTTAAGAAAATATAATCTCCTCTCAAGGGAAGATGGTCCCTTCAAAGTGTTAACAAAAATTAATAACAATTCTTACATTTTGGATATGCCTCAAGAATATGAGAGTAGTCATACTTTTAATGTTATTGACTTGTCTTCTTTTGGTCAAGGTATGGAAGATCCAAATTTGAGGATAAATTCTTTTTCATAAGGGAAGTTTGATGCGATCCTAAGAGCCCTTGAAAAGGAACCTCAAGGAAGGATGAATAGCATGGAGACCAAAGACTTAAATGTCTCATGACTAGGAGTAGAATGAAGAGATTACAAGAAGAAGTGCTTAAGGAAAAGGACCTCTTTATGGGTCAAGAAAAGCCTACTAGAAGCCCAACCTTGTACTCTCTATGGGCTTATACTTTGATCTTGTGAACCTTAGTGTTGCTTGGTGTATTGCTTAGTATTTCTTTATGTATTAACTAACTTTCATTTGTATTAGTTTCCTTTTAATCAAATGGGCCTTAATACTTGATATGGGTTTTGTGACCAATTCCTTGGTCACCCTTGTGCTAGTCTTTAATTGGGCTTGCTTAATGACTTCCTTAGTTTGGATTGCATCTTGACCTTAAGTTCAAAGCCTCTTAGGGAGATTAAGCTTCACTTAGCCATAAGCTTAGGAGAGTATATAAGTCTTACTCATGCTTATCGTACATAACTTTTTATGAATGTAAAACTTGTGTTGCAAGCAATTAAAGAGAGGATTCCCTTATCTTGTTCTTGAATAATAACCTTCATTCTTATCAAGTTTCCATGAAGTTTTTAGTGAATATCAATCCTCTTATCTAATCCACCATGGATTAGTGGTGAGTTACCCTTCCTAAATTTTCATTCATTTTGTATCTTTCTTCCTCTTTGTCCTTGGTTACTCTAGTTTTGGTTTCTACCATTGGTTCTTTAAGTAGATGTGAAGCAAGTGGATCCCAGGGTCGCATCACAATGTGATGGTGGGTCTTGGATGATCTAGTTTGATGTATGCATGGCAGTGAAAAGATGTCTTCATATATCATGATGGACTTTAGTGTGCTCTTGGTTTAAAACTAACCATGGGGTGTTGTTGATATGATTCAAGAATGAATAGTAAGAAACTTGGATCTTCCTTTAGCTGAATTATTTAAGTTTTTGCAAAGAAAAGGAAAAAAATGAACAAGGTAAAAAGGTTCCACAAATAACACCAAAATTTGTAAGATTGATAAGTCACACGAAGAATCACTACAAAGTGCGAGGAACCTTTGATAAAGTGCGAGGAACCTTTGATAATATCCAAGATAGGTGGTCACTCTAGGAACCCTAAAGAGAGAAAAGTTGAAAACATAGTGAATTCAATCTTTTATTCAGGTGTGTCCTCTGAGTAGATAGGATTTCCCTGTATGTAGAAAAAGGTTGAACTCTCTCGAGCCTAAAATAAAAGGAAACAAGCAAATACATTCTTAATTAAGACTAATTTCTTAAATTCCCAAATTAAACTATTATAATCCTAAAAATTTTTATGGATCTTTCCTAATTCCTATAATCAAAATTAAGACTATGAATATGTCATATAGATACCCTAAAACAAGGTTTAAAATACAAAAAAAAAAAAATAGCATCGAACTAGCCGAAATCATTATAATGTCCAAAGCACTTAATTAAAGGACTAAAATCATATTAGGAACAATGTAACATCCAAAATTTTTATGTTTGTAATTCAAATTAATTGAATATAATTAGAAGAGAAAACCTAAATTTAGTTATGAAAATTTAATTAAATAAATCTGTGTGATTTTCTATTTAAGTTTAAGTGAAAAATTCCACTGAAACTATAACTGATGTAATCTAATATTGTAAGATTACTTGAGCAAAGAATCAAGAAATTTATAAAATTAATTATAATTAGTTATTATTAATTATAATTAAGTTACTGTATAAAAATTTTAATTAATTCTTATACCGTCAATTAAAATACTTATTTTAATTTGATTTCAAATATGCATGTTTAAGGAGGCTCTCCATGAGCAGGAAAAAAATACTTTGAACCTTGTATAATTATTTCTTAATGATTAATTAATATTAATGGGTCATAAAATCATTAAGAAAATGAGATTAACATCTTAAAGTAACATTTTTCACTTATTGTAAAATCATTTTACCATTTGTTTTCCTACAAGTTTCCGACCACTCCCATCAAAGCACTATGAAACCCTTCTCCCTATCGTTACGGCCGAACCATAGTTCAGCAGAATGGGAGGGAGAATTGGTATTTTTTTCAAGTACCAAAGATTGTCCAAATGAAATTCAAAACCTAAAGCTTTATTAAGAGTTGGTGACCAAGAACTATAGTTTTTCAAGGGTAAGGGAGCTTACTCTCATTCCCCTTATTCTAACCAAATAATATGTTTAAAAACATGTGCTCACTGATTTTGTTTGACTTGGTGTGACCTCTTGGAGATTTGTTGGTGATTCGGGTCTTAAATGTCCATATATTTGATTATATATATGTGTTGATTTTCTTTGTAAAGTTTCGATCATTATTATTGTTTCTTGCTTTAGATCATGAAAATTGTATTTTTTTTTCTTTATGTGTGAACTGCTGGAAAATCATATTTTAATATGGTTTTATTTTAATTACTTTTATGGTCCAAAATAATTATTTGAGTTCATGAATATACTGTGTGAAGAAAATAATTATTTTGGTGCTGTTTGAGGCCATTTTATGAGACACGGAATTTTCTATGATATGGACCTGATATATTGATGTTTTTGGTGTTCTAAAATGTTGATTTTGCTGCCAAATGTTGTTTTAATAATTTCGGGTTATTTAATGTATAAAGTACCTTAAAAATAAATAAAATTCGTAGGAAATTTTAAATAAAATTTGGAGTGATGACCACTGGACCCTGAGACTAGATACAGCTGCTTGGCTATTGGACAAATCATGGGACTTGAAGAAAATTGAAGAAATGGACTCATTCTCCAAGATTCAAAGCCAAACTCGTAGTTTAGAGTCCTAAATAATTAATTTTATTTACGTACAAAATTAAACAGTGATTAAACACTATTTTTCACCTAATTAAGGTGGTTTAAATTGGTTTTCTGATTAAAAAATATTTATAGAATTTATAATAACTTATATAAAAAATAAATCAATCTAGGCTAGTAAAGTTTCCAAATAAATTCTATAAAGTGTATGTATATAATTTCACATTTTTTAAACTATTATTTTATTTTTGAAGTTATAATTTCGTTGAAAAATCAATTATTAGATGTATTTGTCAATTTTTAGTAAATTTGGAAGTAAAACTAATTAAATAAGACTATTTTTGTGAAAAAATTTAATTAAGGAAAATTTTATCTTTTTACATTTAGAAAATTTTATTTGTTACTTAAAATAATACATTTTAATAATATTATATAAAAAAATCCAGAATTATAGGTTTTTATAATTATTTGCCTTAATTATTCTTATTCTAGTATTTTATATAACATTAAAGGTAAAATGGTATTATGTACAGAGTTCGGAGAAAATTTTCAGAGGTTTTAATAGTATCCTACCAAAGAAGTTTAAGGCTAAAATAAGATCATTTGAATTTTTTATGTATTTCCAAAATTTAACTGAATTTTGTAATTGAGTATTTTTGTAATTTCATATTTTTAGTTTAATATTTAAAATATTATTTCAGAGAGGGTAACTAATACTTAAATAATTTAATTTAAATTATTTATAATTTGGAAGTGGAAATAATTATTAGTCTTCATAAGTCTTAATAAAGTACATTATCCATTCAAGACAAAAAAAAAATGTTGAACATCAAAAATAACTATTAGTGAAAATTTCTAAGGAATTTTTTATATGATTCTTACCTTAATTATAATGTGTTTTAAATACTTGAAAGATAGTGACATGTTGTTTCTCCACAAGAATGATTTAACTATTTATTTGTTATATGAATTGATGTTGTAGTTGATTGTGTACTTAGAGGAGATCATGCATTCATACATAGTCTATAGTCATTGTTGTGATGAGCATGCATGTAAGTTTATTGACCATTCCGAAAGGTTAGTAAATGTTGCTTGGATAAGACTTTGAAAATACATATATAAATAATTTCACATAAGTTTAAGGTCATTACAAATCTTGTATTGTGGTAACTACAATCCACATATGTATATCTTAATTATACCACTAGTCTACTCTATTTACCAGTACCAGAATGGTTTGGAATGGTAGAGTAGGCCAACTCACCTCGCCATCAACCTCCTAAAGTGGGATGGAGTACGCTAACTCGTAGATGAAAAACATGTTGGAATACAACTCTTTTTATTTATCAACAAGTCAAAGGTTAGCTTGTCAAAGGATGAAAAGTGGGTCATAAAAATAATGGATTGGTAAATTGACCTGCTTTCAACCCACCCAAATTAAAAAAAAGAAAAACATTCAATTGTTTTAATATTTTTTTCTTCGTCTAATACTAATTGAATTAAATTAAATCATTTTCTATGCTAATAAATTTATTGTTATAAGTAGGAAAATAAGTTACAATGTTATTATATAAAAAAACAAAATGTAAATTTATTATTATTTGTAATTTTATGTGTAAAAATAATTATATGAGAGGAATTATATTTTTCATGCAAAAATTATAAAAATAATTATATGTAAATGAGAATAATTCTTATAAATGATAACACTTTTAAATTAGAACCATGGACATAAAGTAATATATATATACTTCTATTCTTAAATTATAACTATGGTTATGAACCATCAAAATGATTAAGAAAAACGTAGGGAGTTAAGATTCCATTGGCCATTCACATTTTTTTTTATTTTTTCATTTCCTAACAGCATATCGATCTATATAATATATATTGTGAAAAAGAGAATGTATGTTTCTAAGAAAAGGTACTCACATTGAAGCTTCCAAATAAAAACATTAATCAAAGTATACAACATAATTAAATCCACTATAAATTAGGCATTTAAAATCAAAACATAAAATAATCCTTCAACTTTAAGAGCACAATAAATAAAGTCCTTTAATAATAAACCTAAAAGATTACAACACAAAATAGTCCTGAAACCACAAAATAAACATCCTAGTAAAATATAATGTCATAAAATGATAAAAATACAAATTATTTATCATCTTCCACATCAAGCGCATTAGAAGCAACTTTAAGAAAAAGTTGGCTCCACTATTCTAGCTTTGTCATCTTCATCCTCTTCATCTTCATCTACATCACATTTGATTGAAGGAAAAAATTAATTTAAAGTAAGAAATGATTATCAAAATAATATAAACAAATAATAAATAATCACATTCACATTAAATAAATTATCATCAATAAAATCATGCAATAAATTACAAATACAAATCAATGTTTTCATATTTTTAGATAAAAGATTATACTTGTTAAAAGATATGAGACCCGATGCTAAATGAAGATTCAGATGCAGTAGTAGTAATAATAATGGAGATGCTTAAGAAGTCTCAAATCATTATTGAAAGATTTGAAAATTAAAGTCTATTATTTTTTCACCATTGTATTACATCCATTTTTCCACCATTAAGTATCAATTTCAATCTTTTCATTTTTACCAGCAACTTGATGCTTGTGAAATTTTTAATTCCTATTAAGATACAGTAGCAATACTAGAAAAGTCTGATTTAGCAACTGATTTTTATTTTCTTTTTAAAATATAAAAATAGATACCAATTTTTATTTATTAAAAATAAAAATATATTGACCTATTTAGCAACAGAGGTTTTTTTTAAATAGCGATTGATTTTAATTGATTTTTAAAAAAAAAAAAACATAAGCTACTAATTTAGCGACCAATTTTTTTAAAATAAAATAATAACAAATAATGAACTGATTTATTATTTATTTTTTTAAATCATAAAATAGAAACTAATTTAGCGACAAATTTTGCGATCAATTTTCAAAAATTTGAAAAAATTTTCCCTCCTTTTTTTTCACTTTCACTTATTTAAATGTCTCCTCCTCTCTGTCCCTTCAACTCTTACTCCACCTCTCCCTTTCTCCCCTCCTGAATAAAAGTAAAAAGTTAACCATTGAACAATGTGACTTTTAAAAAAAATAAAATATTGATCAATTTAGCAACCAAATTTCATTCTCCAATTAGCCATTGAACCAATTTCAATTGGTAAATGGCTTAGCGACTAGAGTTTTTGTGACGGACAAAATCACTCGCTAATATATTTAGCTACCAATTAAGTTTAGCGATCGATTTTAGTGATCACTAAACTTAAAGTTTTTTGTAATGTACTTATTACATATATAATTTTTTGCAACATTTAAAAAATGTTAGAAAAATATAAAAATATATTACCTATTAGCTCTGGTAACATTTTGACAAATGTATCTGACTCATTGCAAAATGTCATTAACAACATTTCAATGTTACTAAAAAAGTATTGGTGACATTTTTATAATAAAATATTACTAAAAATGATATATGTAGTAGTGATAATATATGCAAGTTAAAAAAAATATATATAATAGAAAAATACAAAGTAATTTAATTCGAACCATACTCTTAAAACATATAATAACTTACCTCAAATAGGATTGATTTGTGAGGAGAAGGTTCATTTGGGATACTAGATGATGAGGGTCAAGTAGTCTTTGGAATATTAGGAGTATAACTTTAGCCTTTGGAATATTAAAAGTAGAACTTTTGGTAGAATATTGAGATAAAAATAGTGTACAATTTTTTCTTTACTTTCTTTAATTTTATTTCCCAGAAGGAGATTTTGCAAACGGACGAACACTAATTCTAAGAGAGACTTTAAAAAGAGAACAATTCAACAAAGATTAACTAGAGAAAAACAAAATGGAAAAGAAAGTGAAGAGAGAAAAGTTTAAAAAACAAAAAAAAATTAAAAATCCTAAAATGGATGGTATTGCTTTAACACAATGTTAGAATTCATGGTTCAGGGATGACAATTATGAGAAACTGAAATTAATATTTTATTATATATTTATATATATATATATATATATATATATATATATATATATATATATATATATATATATATATATATATATATATAATAAGTAAGGCAAAATGATTACATTAAGCTTTTGTATAGGTTGATGAATCTATATCCATCCATTACTCAACTTTTAACTAATTTATAATTGTTACATCTTTAATATAAATGGAAGGAGAAAAGGGAAGGGAGAGGGAGAGGGAGAGGGAAAGGAGTAGAAGAAATGGAAGGAGGAAAGGGAAGGGAGGGAAGAAAGAAAGGAGTGAAGCGAGGGGAGGGAGAAGAGGTGGTGGTGGTGGCGATGATCGAGGAGAGAAAGGAGAGGAGGAGGATGGAGAATAGAGAGGAGAAGAGGAACGAAGGGAGGGGAGGCAAGAAGGTGGCAATGGAGTAGAGGGAGGGAGGAATGAGTGAAAGGTACAGGGAGGGAGGGGAGGAGTGTTTAAATAAATGAAAGTGGGAAAAAAAGGAAAAAAATTTCGAATTTTTGAAAATCGATCGCTATTTATTTATTTATTTATATATTTTTAAATGAATAAAATTTGGTTGCTAAATCAGTTGCTAATATTTTTGGATTTTAAAATCAATAAATAAATTTTAAAAAACAAATTCCGTCGCTAATGTAGTTGCCAATAATTTTTTTTAAATTATTTTTGACATTTTATTTTCGGTCGCTAAATCGGTCACAAATAAATTCTTTTTTATTATTTTTAACGTTAATGTTCGATCGCTAATTTGTTTTTTATTTTGTCGAGAGTCTATCACTAATTTGGTCGCTAATAATATTTTTTGTTCTCGTTCGCGAGTACAGGTAGTTGAGTTGTTCTGCTCATAAATTGCAGATTGCCATAGAAATGCCCTTATACATGAATGACTCTCTACCATTCTCCCTAACAGACTTCTAATCATCTCAACTAACTTCAAATTGACTTTGGGAGCTTAGTGTTTGGACCAAGAAGGGACTGGTCTGAGTGGACTAACTTCCTTGGGCCAAGGTACTCTGTTGAGATGGGGCGTATCTGCCATTGAGCCTAGGTCTAGAGTGAGTCAGTTGTTGTGCGACCCTACACACATGTTGGGATCCGGTTATCATGGCTGATCGGTACATTTTAAAAAAATTTTGACGTTTTATTTTTGGTCTCTAATTTGTTTTTTATTTTTTCTGAATTGTAGTCCCTAATTTGGTCGCAAATTTTAACTTTTTCCTCTTTATTGCATCGTTAATAATTATTATTATTATTTTTGTTTTATTTTCAGTCGCTAAATTTTTTTCTATTTTTCCCCTGAATTTTGGTCAAAAAAATCATTTTTTTTCTTTGCTAATCCATCACTAATTCAGTTGCTAATAATTTTTGTTTAAAATTATATTTTGATGTTATAATTTTGGTCGTTAAGTTTGTTTTTTAAAAGTTTTTACTTTTAGTCACTAATTCCATATCTGTTGAGCAACCGATTTGTTCGATCGCTAATTGTTGTTGTTAAAAATGTTTTTATAGTACTATATATAAATTATGTTGCAAAATATCATTCATCACTATTAGAAAATTTAAAATTTGCTACTAAATAATTTTGTGACTAATTTTAAAATCAATAGTTATTTTGTAATTAATTTCTAGTAAAAATAATTAGCTAAAAAATTACTATAATATTAATGGTAGCATGAAATAAGTAGCAAATTAGTTAAGAAAATAATCTTAGTTAATTTATAGTAAATTTTTAAAATTTGTAGTTATTTTGATCTTGCTAATTTGTAAGAAGTATAAATGAATATAACTTAAATTTAGTTAGAAAAATAATATTCTAGTTAATTAGTAAGGATTTAGCTACTAATTTAAATGGTAGCTAAAATTAGTAACAAAATCAAAAAAATCTTGTAGTGAATATTTTTTATATTTCTAACATCATTTAATAAATATAAAAATTATTTTTAATAAAAGTATTTATAATATTTTAGTGACATGTGTAGTAGTGCGTATGCAATATTACCTCTATTAGATGGATTTACAAAAAGTGAAAATAAAATATTATTTATTAATTAAATCAGAATCTAGCTAAATTCTATAATAACATAAACCACCGAAGTTTTGTTGTAATGTGTTTATGTTTTTATCGGCAACGTAGTTTTAGAAATGTACTTTATCACACTTTTCTAATCATGAAATGTATAACATTACCCATAAATATATTATCCTTATTTTCTTATTCTTTTTTTATTCAAATTGGAACATTGGGTACATTGTTCTAGGTAGGACAATCATATACGCAAACACATTTGAATGGATTTTTTGCCAATGCACTCTCAACTCCATGATATTGTTGAAAGCAATTCCTTTGACACACATCGAGGTTGCAATTATTTTGATCCAACACTTTCGTACATCTACTCTCTGCCATTGCTTCACTAATAACTACGTAAATGCAAAAGCAACGTTAGAAGAGACAATTTCTCATTAAAAATCATATATCGACTTACTTTGGAATATAAAAAAGTATTATTGCCGAGACTATATAAGATAACATAATGGTTATATTTTTTTAAGATGGTATATCCTTACACATGTTATCATCATTTTCTATTTAGAGATGTGATTTTTTTAATATATTTCAAGGTAAAACAATAATTTCTTACTCTTCTGTGAACAATTCAAGACAGTATAATCAAAGAAATTTAAAATATTTATGTTACATATGTTTCACTACCATTTAGCATTTAATTTATGTTACACTTTGTATTCCACAATTAAGTCTTTTAACTAAAAAATTATTAAAAAATTGGATTATGAATGTAACCAATTACTTGATAATGCATGGTTTTGACAAGGTGGAGTGTCATAAGAAAAAAAGAGATAAAATAAGAGGAGAAAGATCTAACTACTAAAATATAAAATGCATAACTTTGAAAGCATATAAATAAATAAAGGTTGATAGGATGATTGAATTATTAGGGGTTCAAATATCAAGTTAAAAAATCGTGAATCTATTAGTGTAATTTATTTTGCTTTTTGCAAAGTAAACCAAATCATCTAACACTACAAGAAAAATGTTTTTTTAGCGAGAGATAGATAATAAGAAACCAAATAGACATTAAGAAATAGAGAGAAATTACTAAACCTGTAAAGATAAGGGCGAGAGTGAAAATTATTACTGTGAAAGAAATCTTAGCCATCTCCAAAAACAGCAATGGCAATAACAATAAAATTTAGCCTTGTTGTTTGTAGTGTATCATAGTTGAAAGTGAAGCCAAGGGTTTATATAAGCAAAAGAGTGATTGTATTCATTTAATAATTTGTATAATAATTTATACGGTATTACTTCTTTCTCTTCATCTCTCTCCCTCATTAATGAATGTAATTAATGAAATTAATTAATAGAGAAATAGAGGGGAAAAAAACAGTGTTGTATAAATTGTACCAATTGAAACGAGTATGTGTAGACTCTTGCAATACGCGGGTAAATTACATAGGAGATATTGTATTTTCTAAAATTATTTTTTATTTTCAAGTTTAAAATAATAATATGATATATACTTATAAATTCAATTCTACATATAAATATAACATAGTAGATAAATTAACTATAATAAAAAGATAATATCACTTATATAATATTTAACGGTGTTTTGGATGAATTCAGTATAACTTCATTTTAATAACAATGATTTGTATAAAAAAATTATATACATAAGAAATTTCTAATTTTAATTGAGGTTTTCTATTTAAAATATTAGAGAAATTATCTTATGATCAAAGACAAAATAAGAAACATTTTTTCTCCAAAGTTCATTTTTAACCAAAACAAATATGGTGGACATTATCATTATCTTCCAAATAATTCAAGAAGAAATCAAAAAGGTAATAATAATTATTCATGAAAACACACCACCAATAAATAAGGAGTATTCTTGATCTTATAAATCCTAGAGCCTAAATAAATATTATTACTATAATATTTATATATATAACTTTTATATATATAATTCTCATTCTTTTTAATTATTATTGATCATAATATATATTTAAGTAAATAATTTCAAAAATATATATACATATGTATTATATAATAGTTTATTTCTTAATCTTTTTATAATTTTTAATTTTATTATTGTAGTATTTGTATATCTTACTTTTTATATATAAAATATAATAATTTAATTTTATACAATGTTATTGTACATTGTTTTTATATATATAGATTATTATTAATATAATAATTACTTATTAAAATACACCACCAATAAATAAGGAGTACTCCTAGACCTTAAATAAATATTATTACTATAGTATTCATATATCTAACTTTTGTATATAAAAGTCTCATTTTTTTATTATTGTTCAAAATATATATTTAAGTAAATAATTTTTTTTTAAAAAAAAAATATATATATATATATATATATATATATATATATATATATATATATATATATATATATATATATATATATATATATATATATATATATATATATATATATATATATATATATATATATATGTAATAGTTTTTTTTTTAATATTTTATAATTTTTAATGTTATTATTATAATATTTATATATCTTAGTTTTTATAAATAAAAAATATAATAATTTATTTTTAGACAATGTCATTCTACATTACTTTTATATATAAAGATTATTTTTAATATAATTAAATATTAATTTAATTGTATTACGATCCATCAATTATGTTCTAATCATTAATTATTTAAATACGATAAATCTTTTCCTGTTTTATACCATGGTGTGCATCATTTTAATATGCAGCTTTAATTACATATTTGTAACCTTAATTATTAAATAAAATAAAATATTATGAATCATCTTAAATATAACAACATATTTTGTAACTAAAAAATTAGCTACACATTTATAAAATTATTAGTTTTAAAATATATTTAACTTTTTATAATATTATAATATATTTAACGCTTATACGATTGTATTTATATTCTAAGTTTTAACTATAAAAATCTCATTTTAATTCTTATTGATCATAAATATATATATATATATATATATATATATATATATATATATATATATATATATATATATATATATATATAAAAGTAACTAAATTAAAAAAAAAATAGACATGCGTATTACATAATAGTTTATTTTTTATTTTTTTATTTTTAATATTATTATTATAGTATTTATATATCTTACTTTTTAAATATAAAAAATATATAATAATTTACTTCTTATGTTATATTCTTAATTATTAATTAAAATTAAATGTTATGAATTATTTCAAATTTAACTACATATTTATAACAGCATTAGTTTTGAAATATATATAACTTTTTTATAATATTATAATATCTAAAGTTATTATTTTATTATTTATATATCTAAATTTTATCTATAAATTCTTTATTTTAAAGTATTATTGTTTATAAAATATATATTTAAAATAATTAAATTAAAACTACGTGATTTTGTCATTTAAATAATTAATTTTGAATAAAATAAAATAGTAAATGTTAAAATATAAATCAAGATAAAACTAATTATTGAGAAAAATAAATTAAATTATAATTATTTCTTATATGAAAATTAAAATAAACTAAGGTATTGGAAAAAAAAAGTAAATTAAATTACAAGTTTTCTGATGTGAAAACTAAAATAAATTAAGCAATACTATTTTTGTTGGTTATCCTATTTTATTTGATTATAGTATTTATAATAATTAATATATATTAGTTTTTAGGCTTAAATATGTTGTAAACTTCTATAAATTACACTGTACGATTTTAATCCCTCCAAAATATTTTGTCATTTTTAAGATTCTGATATTTTTTTAGTGTTATTCTTAGTGAATAATATTCACTTTGGTTAGTTTAACGTTAACATATCTAAAAAATTAAATAATATTAAATAAGATAATAAAAACAATAAAGAATATTTTAAATTAAAATAATTAGATTATTTTTAGATGCATAATTCAATTAATTTATGTATTTATTATTTTATATAAAAAAGGTAATTATATATAATTTATTTTTTAATAAATTATGAAAATAATTTTATTTATTTTAATATTATTTTTATTTTTCAATTCACTAATTTACTTTTTAAGAAAATGACATAGATTTAAAAATGATAAAAAAATTTCACAAAATAAAATTAGATAATGTCATATTTGCATGAATTTAAAATATATTTAAATCTAGTTTTATTATTTTAAAATTATAGAATGTAGAATTTTTTAGCAATTAGGTTTGATTTTGTTGATTAATATGAACAATTAAATGCAATAAACAACTAATTTAATTGCATTCAATAAATATAATTAAATACAATAAATGAAATATTCAGGCTTTTAATGTTATTGCACAGCCGACTATCATTTGCAATCAAATTTCATTTGTATCCCATTTTTAGGAGGAAATACCATAGCAGTGTACATTACTTTTTTCTTTTTTTTTTTTAAACTCAAACACAGTATCAAGTTTATAACATTTATGCACCTACTGAAAGTATACACTACTTTTGTATATAAAATCTTTCTTATATGAAAATTAAAATAAATTAAGATATTAGAAAAAAATAAATTAAACTACACTATTTTTTATTGTTTTTTTTTTCTATCTTATTTTATCATAGTATTTATAATCATTAATATATGTTATTTTTTATTATTTTTAAGTCATATAAAAAATAAAGTTTTATAACAATTAAATCGAATTAGATTAATTAATGAGAACAATAATATGTAATAAATGATTAAATATAATTACATTCAATCAATACAATTAAATGTAATAAATAAAGTACTCACATTTTAATGTGTACACACCACCGAGCTATCAGTTCAATAAAATCTCAATTTTACCCAACTTTAGACGGGAATGCTACGTTGGTGAAAATATTTATTATATGAAAATATAAATAAATTAAGGTATTTATATCTTATATGAAAATTAAAATAAATTAAGTTACATAAATTTTTTCTATCTTATTTAATTATAGTATTTATAATCATTAGTTTATATATTATTTTTATTATTTTAAAAATCATAAAAATTAAAATTTCATAGTAATTAAGTCTGATTAGCTCCATTAACATAAACAATTAATTACAATAAAAAATTTAATTTCATTCAATTAATGCAACTAAATGTAATAAATGAATTATTTACACTTTATTATGACATTACATCACTCAACTATCATATATAATACAATATCATTTGTATCTTAATAAAAAAAATATTATGTCATTGTCCATTACTTTTTTATATATAAAGAAATAAAGAAGATCTTCAAAAAACAAATAGAAATATTAGATGGACAACAATTTATACAGTTTTTTTTATCTCTCAATCTCCTCTCTCTTTTATTATGGAATATAATTAATGAGGAAATAAGAGAGGTAGAGAAAAAAATATAGTGTTCAAAGATTGTTGTATGAAGAGCATGTGTCTCTCAATCATATGTTTCCTTTATGCAAAGAGAATTTGCCCAACGAGAAATCTCTTTTTAAAGTGGGAAAAATATATTTATTATTACCTATAGTAACATTTTATTGTGTTGATAAAAATATTATCAATACTCTTATTAATTACTTTTTATATATATTTAGTAACATTTAATAAATATACAATATTTTTAATGATATTTTATGACATAATTAAATATAATAATTATTAAAATGTTATCAAATTTAATAAGTAATAATTTTTATATTTTCGTAACAATTTTTTAAATATCTTCAAAAGTTATATACGTAGATGTATTTATCATGGTCAAATGTTAAATTTCTGTTGAAAGTTTTCTTTTGATACGGTGAATCTAGCTCTCTTCAGTATTTTCCTTATGGATAAATTTAATCTATCTATTTATATATATTATTTTAATATCTTTCGTCCGTGTTGACATGTTTTGACCTACTATTTGGTCTGGGTGCGTCTTCAATTGAGTTCTTTACTCAAGTGCTACGTGTATATATATATATATATATTTATTTATTTATTTATTTATTGATGCTTCCATGAATAACATATTGTGAATCTAGTTCTCTTCCATGTTTTCCTTGTTCCAAAAAGAAAGGTATATTTATTCTAAATATATAACATTTTATAGTGCTTGATGATTTGTTACAAAAAACTATTTTGTTTTAATATCTTTCCATGTTGACTTGTTTTCACCAACTATTTGGTCTGAATATGATCATTCAAAAAAAAAATTTTAAAGAGAAAAGTTAAATAAAACTATTTTCTAACCTTAACTTAGCGTGTGTTTAGATATAAATATTTTAATTGAATATTTATGTAATAAATTTTATTAAAAATGAGAATTTATATATTCATAACAATGCATGAAATTTCTTGAAAAAAAAATTAGAAAGAAAACGTAAAGTCAAACTATTTTGATAAGTTTAAAAGAAATTATTTCAAATTCTTACTCAAAAGTGAATTACAAGATGTATTGGAATTATTGAAAGAAAGCATACCACCTTCGCAAAGTACCCCTTGTGCTCACCTTACTACAAGAATGATCATCTTTTTAGTTTTTCTGTATCATGATTCCTATACCCAGGTCACTCATGCCATGCATCACTTCACACTCTTTCGTGTAAACTGTGCTATCATTAGGGTATGTATTTTCTTATAGTTCATACTCAATGGACATAATATCTTCTTCGTTGCATAGTTATGGTTCGATAACATGTTAACTTCTAGAAACACGTTGTTTCAATAAGTCAAGTGATTTAGTGAAGCTTTTAGCACATATCGCAATTTAGGACGTGACGCAGTTGACAAAAAATCGAAGTTTTTAATTTGAATTCCTTTCAAGAAAGAAATAAAGATAAAAGGAATTGTCATTGACATTTTTATGAAAAACATCAAGAAACCATAGGTTGGACAAGGCAGGTCTGGAAATCAGAGTTTAGGTTCGGGAGTCGGTTACACATAGGGAGTATTAGAATCCCAATGCACCTATCATGAGATAGTTACCCTACTAGATGCATGAAATAAAATGACTTATACATTATGGTGTATGCTTTTCCAAAGGAAGATGTTTACAAGAAGTGGATGGAAAATGTTTTTGGAGTTTTGGGGTGAATAACTTGACAAAAGTCGTCTCTTGCTCCTACGTATCTTCTAATGTAATGGAGAATTCAAAGTTTACATAGTTCTAGACGTAGATGGTCAGACGGAGTTAACTAGACGGAGTCGACCACACAGAGTCGGCCACACGGAGTTGGCCACATGGAGTCGACCACACAGAGCCGGCAGACGAAGCCGGCTAAACAAAGTCAGCCAAACGGAGTCGGCTAGATAGAGTCGGCCAAACAGAGTCAACAAGACAGAGTCGGTCAGACGGAGTCAGCTAGATAGAGAAGAAGCCGAGACTGACTCGGCTCCAAGGGGCTAAGCATGTGTTTGAAAAGTGGGAAGGGATTGGGTATCCGTTAGGCATCCCTAGGTTAGATTAAAATGGACTTTCCATTGGCGTCCAAAAAGATTTAGAAGGAATGGACTATCCATTGGCGTCCGTAAAGATGGATAAAGTAGATGAAGTGGGTTTTCCAATGGTGCCCAAAGAGTTTAGGGAAGGGGTAGCTGGGAAGCTTAAGATGAGATGCAAGAAAGTGTGTTGGCTTAGGATTTTGGGTTTCTAAATGGATATGTAGAAGTAGATTTCAAAAACACTTACCTTGTATTTAAAGAGCCCAAGTTTGTTCGGAGTGGGTGGGGTTTTCTCTACAGTTTTTCTTCTTTCACTGCTCGTTCATTCGTCTTCAAAAGCTTTGCGATTAAATGAGGATTTTGGACTTGTTATGCCCAAAGGTTCTCCCATTTTCAAACTCTTTCTCTCAAAATTTTAAGACCCAGCCAAAAGACCCCCTCTCCGTTCAAGCACAGGTCCTTTTATAAGTGCACCTCTCACCCTTAGGTCATCATCACGAATCTTCAAGGAGATCTCCATTAATGCGTTGACATTGGCTTCCTCGATTTTCATCCCAAAGCTGCTTCCACGTCTCTCCTTTTCTACATAGTGGTAGAGTTGAGGGTGGCTTCTTACAAAAGGTGCGCCTGCTGCCACCTCCTTTGTTTTTCTCTACCATCCTACTGCCTTATCTTTTCTACTATTGTCCTTTCTGCTTTTTTCTTTTCTTCCTTTTTGGCAGTCTGGAAAAAAATGGGGCATGATACTATACAAACATATCAAACATAATTACTAGCTAAAAAAACTCTAGTTCAATATCATGAATCATGTTTTCTAGTCGATCATTCATATTTACATCAACTTTCTCTCTTTGGGACACACTTGGTAGTTTGACAAGTCACCATGTCATGTTCATGTTGTATAACTCTTGCAAAACCCTCACAAAGACGATGTTCTTGTATTTTCTCATCTTGTAATCGTTTCTCGTTCAAACAATTAACACAAGGACAATACAAGATTCCATTACTATCAAGAACATTTCCTTTAGCAAAGTCGAGAAACACTTCAACTTCATTCTTATTCTCACCAGTTGTGCGTCGATTATTGATCCAACTATGACGCGACCTAAATCGCGCCGTCTTTCTTTAAAAAAAAGCTTTTTATCTTTATCATTCCATTTGTATTTGTGGGGAGATGACTACATAGAGGAAATTGCCAGAGAGCTGGATCTGGGGACCTTGACCCGGCGAGACAAATCAGTATCGCTTCAGTCGATCTGGAAAATCGACTGGGCCCGAACTGATTCGGTTATGGAGTCGCCACAAGCGTTCAATAGTACGATGGGAACCAGGGTGGATAAGGCAGGTATACAAACAAAGATCTGGGAAAGGGGCCAGTTACGCATGGGAATGACGTATCATCCCATCCGCCTACCATTTGGTAGTTACCCTGCGACTTGCACGAGTTAGCATAACCTTTGTTACTTCCATACTTGCTAGGTTTAGGAGGACCTGAGATGGAGCGGGAATATTGTGAGTGCAGAACTTGACAAGAGGGTACCTCTTGCTCCTACGTACGCCTCCTAGCCAAGAGAGATCAAAGTTCACATAGTTATTGAGGTGAAACAGGTATAAAGTCGAACTGTCCTTTAGGTGTCCTTCTCTCAAGTGGAAAATGTGCTATTAGACTCGGTGTGGGGAGGGGAACTTTCCCTTAGGTGTCAGCCACGGATTTTGAACTTTCCTCTAAGCGTTCAACTCATGAGGATCTGAAGTCTGATGTGGGGGACCATCCATTAGACGTCTGCCACGGTGCAGTGTAGTGTTTGTGAGTGAGATAGGATAACTCGGACATATGTCCAATGACTCGGACATGGGTGAGGTGTGGTATAGGACAAAGGACCAAGGTCGATTCGATCCTGCTCGAGGCTAGCTATGTGCCCGCCATCAATTTTTGACTCGCTTTGGTACTAAGATGGCCCACCTGCCATCTGAAGTATAATGAATTCTAGATGACAATGTACCGAACTCTATGAAAAAACTAAGACGACTTGACTGTCATCTGAAGTGTAATGGGCTTTAGGGTGGAAGGAGACGCTTCCTAGGGGGTATGAATATGGTTTGGCCGAGAAGCTTACCTGGTATCCAGAGGGGTGATGGGTGTGTGTACTCACGGACGAAAATCCATTTGGGATGTCTTTGAGTCGCTCGCGCAAGGATTCTCCAGCAAAATCGCTCACGCAAGGATTCTCTAGCAAAATCACTCAAGGTGCTATGTTTCTCAATTCTCGGCCCCTAGTTCTTCGCTCTAGGGGCTTTTATAGCCTTCAAGAGGGGTGGGGACGCGCCTGATTTTACCACGTGGTGTCACCCCAGCCCAACAATTCAAACCGTTAGCCTTTTCAATCTTCAAGTTGATACTCACTATGCACTGCGCCTGATCGTGGCACGCTATCCCCTAGAATTGCAGCTCATCTCATGGGTAGTGGCCATCTTGGCAAATTCGCCTGCTGTGAGTGGTGAGGATTTTTATTCTGTTAGGGACAATGGGTCCCTTGTCCCCTTGACGTGGTCTCATCAGAGGTTCCGCCCCTTGGAAAATCTCACGGTTCAGGATCTTCGGAGCATGATGTCATGGCATCTTTTCTGTTGAGGTGGCTGGCTCCGTTAGCGCTGAGTTGACGGTTCTGTACTCCGTTCGCTGGACCTTGCGAGGTTGCTGGTATCAACTCGATCAAGTGACATATGGGCTCCTTCTTTTCTCTAAGTGGGCTGGATCCAAATTTGTTCTTCTTGCCTCGGGTCTAGTCAGGCCCACTCTTACCCCTTCTGCCGGGTTGCTTCCTCTAGGCTAGACAATATTGAGATCCTACAAACTACGATTTATAATTGTGGTTTATGATACATACAAAAATGTATCATGCAAGTGAATCTCACTTTTTTAAATAAAGTCTGACCTTATCCCAATCAAGAAGACATTTTTTTATACTTGATTAATATGTAAAGGTTAAGTCTCATATATACAATTTGACAAAATTTTGGTAGTATTTCTCATTGGTCTCTAAAATACACGACATGAAGGTGGTGACATCAAATTCACCACAATCAAGTATACATCCGGAAAACAAAATGTGCAAAATGCACTAAATTGAAATTTCATCAAATTTAAGATAAGACTTAACCTTAACTTTTACATATTAATCAAGTATAAAAAATGAATCTTCCTAAACTGTCCAACTTGGACAACTCAAGATACAATACAATAATTAGTAAATTTAATCATTATATTGAATCTCAAATAGGAAACTAAGGTTCACTCATAATGCAAAACTTCAATATAAAGCATATAATTAAACACAAGCCAAAAAAAAAAAACAAGCAAAAAATTCTAATTCATCAATAAAATTTTGAAGTCAATTTCATGTTGTCATGTTTTAATATTTTTAGCTCTACAACAATCCAAAGTTAATTTCAAGTTATCAAGCCTCTACTTCATTCAAGCTTCTTTATCAATCACCAAATCTTCCATCATTCTTGGAACACTACTCACATCACCGGTTGTCACTTCCTTCAAACTATTTTGTCATTGGTGCTTCTTCTACCTAATCTTTCTCTATGGCTATAATGTTGCATTTAGAGCTCTCCTTCAAATTTTCACTATAAATCTAAGTGCATGTTTGATTTAATGGTCAAACCATAGTGAACCATTGTGAGTTAAGTCAAACTAAATTTGACTCAAAATTAGGATGTTTGGTTAGTAGTTTTGATGATTTTATTAAAGCTATATGTTCTATATTTCAAAAGTGAAATATTATATATGAAATATATATATATATATATATATATATATATATATATATATATATATATATATATATATATATATATTATTTTAATTAATAATACAAATAAATTCAAAAAAAAATACATGCCTATTTATTTTTAATTTATTAATATATATATATATATATATATATATATATATATATAGTTAATTAAAAAATTTACCTAAAAACTCAAGCCACTTACTAAACCTTCAATAAAATTTCAGAAAATTTAGTTTTGCCCAACAACTAACTAGCTTACCCAACAAAACCATAAAATAAATTGATGAAAAAAAGCATATCTTCATCAAAATTCATCTAAAACATCATACAATCGTTCCAACAGCTCTAGAATATCAGTATATCATCATCACAACATAAATAAATCATTAAAAAAAACATGTAAACCCAAAATCGCTATCATACCAAAATTAATGCAAAAAGCTTAAAATTCAAGAACATGGCTCCAAATTCCATATCGACTCCTATTTGTGCATTTTTAAGCATACAAAAATGCATATAAACATCAAACAACATATTCAAAATGCAAAAACAAAGTTAGGCAAGCTTCCCTTACTTGTTGAAGACTTTTGATAAAGAAAACTTTAGGAGGCTTTGATCTTGATTTAACAATGGTGGAGTAACAACTTGGACGAAAATGCAAGAGAATGTGAAGATGGGCTGGGAAGAAGTCTAAAAATCAGCCCTTGATGGCCTTTAAATAGGGTTCCAAGGTTGGCCCTTTTTACTTAATGGTAGTTAAGGTTTTCTTTTGACCAAAGGTTTAAGGGTTTCATTACCCTTCGGTTAGTAAGGAATTGGTTGTCCAATGGATAATGAGGTCCATATATCTAATGGACAAAATGGATTCCAATGTCACATGATCGAAGGAACTTTACATTTTTCCTCGAAAGTCAGGTCAACTATTATTTGTCTCGAAAAAGGTAATATTATACAAGAAAATGTGTCGTTGACACTGGTTCACTAACTTTTTTGTAGAGTATATCAATGACAAAAGTTCACTAACTTATTAAGTTTCTTGATTAAAACATTCATCTTTAAGGGAAAGCTCTTGTCTTAGTAAATGTGTCTCACATTGTTCTAGTCTTTTTCGAGATTTTCATGAAAAACAAGCAAACATAACTTATTAAAATCTTTATGCTGATATTAAATTTAATTATTTCTTATAATTATTATTCACTTAATTAATCAATAAAGGAAAACACAATGTTACACTTCTCACCACCATCCTTACCTTCCTCTCTCTCTCTTTATGTCTATCTTTGTCTCCTTTTCATTGTTGTCATCACAAGTAAGTGTTTTTGCTCCCATTTTCGTCTTTCTCTTTTTTCTCTCTTTCTCTCATTTTCATCTTCATCTCTCTCTTGGTTTACATGTGCCTTTATCTCTTTCCCTCCCCTTTTAAACTAATTGTAATCTTCTCATTTATGTAAGTGAATTTTTCTATTTGTGTAATTAGTAATTTATTATAGTTTTGTGGAGCGGCTTGAAGACTCACTAGACGAAAATCAAGAACACATGAATTATATGAATGCTTACTTATTTAGTGACATACTCACCAAATGGATCTGAAAACTTAGTGAGAAATCTAGAAAACTTATGAAGAATTTGGAGATGCGATGAACATCACCAAGTGACTTGAAAGCTCATTAGGCTAAGATCTTGAGGACTTAGAACCGCATGAGTCCACTAGGTGAGTATTACACTCGCTAAGCGATTCAAGAAGAGCAAGATTGTTACTTTTTTCTATTGCTCGTCTTTGTTGGACGAGAGAATGTCTCCCTAAATATGAGTGAAGAGATCTATGTTGCTCTTCTAGTTGAGCAAATGAACTCATTCACTAAGCAATTAAGATGAGAAATGTGAGAGAAGAGCTCTCTATGACTCTTTTAATTTGGCTATGGGAGTGGTACGCTAGGCAAGTAAGGTAGAGGACATAGTAAATTAAGAAAACTTACTCACCAAACGCAACAGAAATTGAAACTTGTTTACATTGATTGTTTAAAAAAAAAAAACATGTTTGAAGCCACATTTTGTGCTCTCTTGCTCAAGTCCCTTCTCGAACTTGTGGTCGAACAATAATTGATTTTGGGATACCCTTCACTTTTAGGTGGGTTTTGAGGAGAAGAACCTATGTGAGTTGTTTCACATTTTTACCTGTCTCTTAAAACTCTCTCTCTTAAATCTTCATCTTCAAGATCCTGAAGTTCAACCATGCATCAATGTCGACCTCGAAGGAACTCTCGTGCCCCAATGATTTTCCAGTCGGGCCCAGTCCAAGGCCACGCAACAATGTTGTTTCTGTTCCTCTTCATGTCGTTCGACATTGCAACAACATTGTAGTTCCCCGCACCACACTTCACTCCCGTACCTTTGACCACGATCCTCCACTCTTGGAAGAGCTCAGTATCAACATGAAACGGATCTGGCACAAAATGATGAACGTGGTCTTGTTTCATTAGAGAGTAATGGCCTTCGTAGTACTTGCTTCGTTTTGTCATACCCTAAGGATCCAAGTGGAAATTGAAATGGAGTTAGTCACTTTCTACTTCACTTATTAACATTCAAAATATAAAATTAAAAATAAATTAATTAATTAAAAAGTATGAACAATATTAAAAGTAATAATAATTCTTTCTCATAATATATTAAAATAAATTATATATAATTATTTTATTTATATAATATAATAAATATATTAATTATTTGAATTGTGTATTTAAAATAATCTAATTATTTTAATATAAAATATTTTTGTTATCTCAATTAATATTATTCTTTTGATTTAAAAAAACAATAAAAATATCAAAATTTAAAAATAAAAATATATATAAAAAAAAACTAAAATCAAAGTTATATTTACAAGTTAAAACATATTTAATTCATTATATAACTATTATACCAATTAAATTCACTAAAAATCTAAAATTAACCCACTGCACTCAAAATCCAAAAGATACATAACTAAAATTTTCACCTATGGTTCCAACAAGTCGAGCTACTGGAATTCTAAATCATGTAAGATATGCATAACCAAACTGTGCACAGCTCAGGAAGCATGACCGTTTGGTGTCCAAGTTTCAAGTCCTTTATCAATATCTCTTTTTTTTTCTTGGTAAAGTCTTATCAACATCTCTAGATGCAGAAGGATATGAGTTATGTGACAAACGTGAGATTGGGATTCTAATTCTTAGTGATTCGAGTCGGTGTTGGTAAAATTAATTTCGATTAAAATTGATTTTAAAATATGTGATTTATGTTTGAGTATTTTATTCTAAAAAGAAGTTAATAGAAAAACTTAGTATAAACTTTGGATTTATTGCAAAAGTTAGTTAATGTTACTTCAACTTCTTAATTTTAAATTCAGAATCAATTTTTTAACATGAAAGCAAAATGTGATATTTATCTTAAATCACATTAACTTGTATTTCAACGTGATTATGGAGAATCCAACGTGGAACCAATCACTCACTTGAAAACAAAAAAAAGAACACCATACGTCATCGACATGCAGCAGCGAAGAGATACATCATGGCCAAGAAATCTGCACACTGATTTCCGTTCCTCAATGTGTTTGATGGATATACACCAGTTGAGATGAAGCTTGTTGCTGATGATTTTGATAATGGAAGCATACTTATGCATGCAAGGAAACTTGTCTGTGACCAACTTGATTCCAACCAAAGAATCAGTTAAACAAGTAACTGATCTAAAGCATAGTTCTCCCAAGCAAGATCAAGACCATGCATAATGGCCAACAGTTCTGCATGTATGTTAGTGGATGTACCCGTTTGTTTTAAAGTTAAGTTGAATTGATTTTGATAAAATTAATATTGTGTACGTAATAGAATGTGCCCACATTGTTATCAATTATAAATTTACATTAAATAAAACATGTATTTTTTTAATAAAAAACAGGGTTTTATAGGTTCCATGCGATACACAATCCATACCCAAAAGTATTGTTTTTAAAGAAAACTTCAATAAATGATAAAAAAAAAAAAATTAACACACTTTTTTTGTGTCTCTATACTACTGGAACACTCCCGTCCTACAGAGGATTTCCACTTCATTCCTTCCTATTTATATGTACCTATCTTTAAGTACACAAAAATGTACCAAGAGAATCTTGAAAAGAGAAATGTGTCGCAAGTGTAGGTCTCCAGCATATTTGAGTGATTATTACTTATTAACATGATTGTTGGAAGAACTCAATAGAGAGGCAATGTGTCCTTAAATTAATGTTCTTGTATACCACTAGACTTCGTGAAGTGTTTTAAAAAAGAGTAAGTTATCCATCATTCAGTCCAGACTTCTCACTGCAAGAAACAAGGTCATAAAATAAGCACTAAATTCATGTGTGTCCTGTTTTTTTCAGTGTTTCTCAATCCCTATTCACAGAATGTTTTTTATCACAGGTGGTTTTTGTATAGAACAGAAATCCTATGTTGCAAAGATAATACAAGGCCTCGTTATTGTTCCCAATAAAAATGAATCCAACATAACAGGCAAGAGAGGCTTCGAACTTCTAATACTAATACTTGAAAAAGTAAACATCATTGAGGGAAGAATCTTAACACAAGTAAAAATCAAAGAACCCTAGACTATTTTATTTAATGACAAGTCAGCAATGCCGGAAACAATATCATCAAGTGAGTTTTCCTTCACGTCCTTCCACTTCACTGGATCATTAAGAGAAGATGGCACTGTCTCTGATAGGGCTTTGTCCAACTGTTTAACCAGTTCACCTTCCTCAGATGGAACATCTAAATCCCAGATTTTGAAAATATTGTCCGCGAGGTGCTCCATCTCATAAGAGGAAGAATCCAGATATCCAAGATCAATGGTTTCATTCTCCTTTGGATCTTCACTATAAGTTGGCAGAAAAGGATCAATATTTTCATCATCTGGAATTTCATCAGTGCTTGTTTCTACTGCCATACGTAATGGGTTAACATTATAAGTTGAAGAAGACTCAGATAAGCGATTCCTGTCAGAAGTTGAAGATTGCTGATTAGGTTCTACAGTAGTACATTCTGAACAAATACTGTTGGGAGGAATTTCTCTGTCTTCTCCTTCAGTGTTGAAAGATTGAGATTGGGAACTGATAATTTCGAATAAAGCATTTCTAAAAGGCGTCCAATCACTTTCTGAAATATCAGAATCTTTAATTAGGCAGGAATCAGCCCAAGCAAGATCTTCTGGAGAAAGAACTTCATTCTGCCAAGTTATCGAATTAAGAACATCAGAAGAAACTGAAACTCCATTCTCTGCATCTTCAACATCCATGACTACAAGTCCATAATAGAAATAAATGTAAGTGAAAAGAAGAAAGAGTAGTACTATGTGTGGATGAAACTCAATCAATGAAACACAATATAGTAACTTGTTTCATAAATATGGCAAGGTCGATCTCAGTCGTGTTATCCAAACTTTTAATGGTACGGATAGCCATTGACATGAGATATCATCCCATGACTAGAAAGATTTAAGAAAAGATTATCATGTTCCACATCCTATGCATGCATTCATCAAGGCAATCTGGCAAGGAAATCCATAGAACAAACAACCTCATCACTTCTACAACAGATAAATCACAAACAGGATGTAGGTGCCACCAACTTCCATCAAAGTGTCTAGATGTTGGTTTTTTATTGACTGAACTATCATTTTAACACTTCCAGTTGAAAGGTAAAAAAAAAATGAATCCATTGATCTTCATAAATTCACACATATACAACAAAGAAAAGAGGTCATATGACTGCACAAGATCTTCCAAACATGAGATAAAATTACATATGTAAGGAAAATTTTGTAATTCATGAAATTGAAACAAACTTAAACTGAAAATTCATATTCATAGATTTATAAGTCCATAACAAATCATAATCAGTCACATAATACAAAACATACGAAACTATATTAAAATGATAAAGGCAGAACTTGAATGATAAAAATTTCTGACTTTAGGTAAACAAAGAAAATATTAATAAGTAGCAGCCGAACACAAACCTTGAAGCACAACATGGCAAAGAAAGGCAGAACACAAATTATTAAAAATAAAAAAATGAACAAAAAACGAAAGGCAAGAACAGGGAAAGGAAAACAAAAAATGGGGAGTTTGAGGGGAAAAAAAATGGACAGGGGATCCAAAACAAAAACAAAAAATAGGGGAACAAGGTCAAGCCAAGAAAAATGAAAAATGCACCGCAAGATGATGAACAAAGCGCTTGAGGCCCTAATTTCAGATGCAGAACAGGAGAAGAAGCTGGGAAGATGAAGAACAGGGGAAGAAAAGGGAAAGAACGAACCCTAGGGATTGAGAGCTCTGCAAGAATGATTGAAATTAGAAGAAGCCCACGTTTTTCTATTTTTCACTTTGAGAACTGGGTCAGGTCAGGAAATATGGGTTTCAAACATAAGAAACTATATTAAAATGACAAAGGCAGAACTTGAATGATAAAAATTTCTGACTTTAGGTAAACAAAGAAAATATTAATAAGTAGCAGCGGAACACAAACCTTGAAGCACAACATGGCAAAGAAAGGCAGAACACAAATTATTAAAAATAAAAAAGGAGAACAAAAAACGAAAGGCAAGAACAGGGGAAAGAAAACAAAAAATGGGGAGTTTGAGGGGAACAAAAATGAACAGGGGATCCAAAACAAAAACCAAAAATAGGGGAACAAGGTCAAGCCAAGAAAAATGAAAAATGCACCGCAAGATGATGAACAAAGCGCTTGAGGCCCTAATTTCAGATGCAGAACAGGAGAAGAAGCTGGGAAGATGAAGAACAGGGGAAGAAAAGGGAAAGAACAAACCCTAGGGATTGAGAGCTCTGCAAGAATGATTGAAATTAGAAGAAGCCCACGTTTTTTTATTTTTCACTTTGAGAACTGGGTCAGGTCAGGAAATATGGGTTTTAAACTGAAACCTGACACAGGAATCCAGCACACAAACCCGCCCCTGAAGAAGATCAACACGACACGGAACAGACCATTTTTCTCGCAGAAAATTGTGATCAGGTACAATCCGCAACACGCTACAATCTTTAAAGCGATTCAATACGGGATTTACTAGAGAAATTGCAAGATTGTGCGATTATACAATCTTTCTCACGATTCTAACAACTTTGACTGCTATTTAAAATGTTATAATACAAACTAAATAGTATATACAGCACATACAAATATTCAATAAACAACAAATACCCAAAATATAAGAAATTTATGATAAATAACAAGTACAATTTACACATACAGTTGTAATCAATCTAGGAGCAATAAGAACATAGTAATAAAGTCAAAAATTGAAAGATGATGGTGAAATTAATAGAAAAAGAATGTAACAAATTAACACAATGTGAATTGGTAAGTCTAAAGGAGGAAGAAAGAGCAGAACACATGAAAAACCAGTCTTATAAAATGTGAAGGAACAGAGGTCAAAACAAAGGCAACTTTTTGTGGAATATTTTACCCAGACAATGGTGTTCTAGAAGTAAAAATGGGTTTTTGAGGGCTATATCATGGTAGCACCACTATAGCCAAAAGAAGCTGCTATGCTGGTGGCCGCTAGTGAAAACTGCTCCACTATTTTAATCCTATAGTGGTCTGAGGCCGCTCCACTCGCTATAGCACACTATTGACTACTATGCATATATCAATGAAAATCATGCAGAAAAAACATTGTCAAACCAGAATCTCTAATTTTCATTGATAGAATACAATCTGACATATTATGAAATAATGAATTGAACAGCTGCATATTATACTCTTACTTGAACCCAGATCTTCAAATGATTAAATTAAAAAGGTGAATCCTCATTATGACCAGATATCTACATCATAGGAATAATATCATGAAATATGATGAGACAAAAGGGAATTTCTAATTCAAAGATAAAACCAAAAAGGCAATGGTTTAAGATATTACAATAAATTACCGACAACAACAACAAAGGATAATACAAGACAGCATCAATCAGAGATCAAACTACACTGGTGATCACTACCAATAAATCAAACCTTCAAAAGATCTATTTCGATCATAGACTTTTTAAATGGTAAGACATAATAATCAGCAAACGAAGACAAGAAAATTTCACAACCAGAACTAAATCTCAGGCATTTCATATCAAAGCTAAGTTGCTATCAAACTCTGCTAAAATGGAAACCGCAAGCAATGTCCCTTAGAATCTACTATCGCACAAAGTACAACAAAGTTTGAAACAAAAATACAGTAAGCATACTTGAATCAAATTTTACAAACAAAACCATCACCACAAAAATATGAAAAGGAAAAGTTTAAGCATTTGAAAAAAAAAAAAAAAGCATACTAGAACCTCACCACCACCCAAAAAAAGGGTTAGGGCAATTAAACAAAATTTAAATTCAATCCCAACATTTATCTAAAGAGAAATAAAGAGGGAAAGAAACCCAGAAGCCCGGCTCTCACTAGGTTTTGATAAGAAGAAAAAAACAACTAACGATTATGAACTTGACTTCACTGCTTATGTTCTCAATAATCAATCAGTAGATGCTAAACCACTTTACGCCGGCAACATCGAAGAAACAACAAATTAAGCACAAACATTTACAACTCTGAATAAAAAATTTCAAACACGCAGAAAAACAAAAATAGAGACACGAAGAGAGAGGGAGGAAGGGAGATAAACCTCTTTCCCCCACAGAAGCCATTGCCGTCGGAACGAAGAAAGGAAGCAGCGAACATCCAGGCAGACTGGGTACACGTAAATATGTGAGTATTCTTTTAACTTTAACTGTGGTAAGAACTAACTATGGTCAAATTATAACTACGATTACCACTTTGTTTCATCCAAAGATTTATTTTTTGCTGTATAAATTATATTTTAAATTTATCATAAATAATTTTATATATTTAAATTTAAATCAGAATACATATTTTGAATAATAATGTTTTTTCTATTATATTTTAACTAGAGTATTTTTAGTAGGGGTATAAGTGATCCGAATTGGATTAGATTTGATTTAATTTATAATTCAACTTAATGAAATGTAATTGAGTTGGATTTAATTGGGTTTGTTGTATTTGGTTAAGTAACACAATCCAACTTAATTCTATCTTAATCAAGTTGGATTAAGTTGGATAGTCGTCGAGTCACTTAAATAAAATTTATTTTAAAAAAATTAAAGTACTTAATTAATTCCAATCTTTTAAAATTAGGATATTCAAATATGTAGAAACACAACTAAGGATAGTCGTATACAATCATGTGACAATTAAAATACAATATATACTATGTAAGAAATTTAAAAATAAAAATAGGTCATATATGATCCGTCAATCATAAACCACCATATTATAAGTTTGTTGATTTTCACATAATTACCTTAAAAGTCATACGTATGATGATTTGTGCATACTATAAAACTCTTGTACACCGCCATTACATAACCATCAAGCTCAATTTAAAATGACTTACAAATATATCACTTCAACTCAAGTACAATAAAAAATTAGACATGTTATTAAATATACTAGCACATGTCTAAATTAAAATACAAATCAAACATCTAAATCCAACAATATCAATAAATAATTATAATTTTATTAACAATATTATAAGATGGTTGAATTATGTTAGTTTGATTGGGTTAGAAATTCATTAACCAAACACTCAACTCAATTATAATTAGATTAATCAAAATGAACTCAAACCAACATAATAATTTAATCTAACCCGCTAAAATGTCATTGGATTGGATTTGGTTGATCAGTTTGCTGATCACGAGCCACTTAAACCCTTAATTTTTAGTTATTTATCAACAATGATAATGTTTTTTAAAAGAAATTGTTTAATTTCTTTTTTTATCTATTATTTTTATTTTTTAATCTATTTTAATATTAAGAAATTAGATTACACATTGATATAAAATAGTTTTATATTATTATTTAATCATAAACAATTATATATGATAAGTTTGTTATTTTTTTGTGTGAAACATTGACTTTTACAATGTCTTAAAAATCATATAAATGATAATAATTTATTATTAGATGACTATGTAAAATAGTTTTAATTATCGATACATAATCATTAAATTCTTAATATTTTTAATTCTAAAATGAATTTAAATATTTTTTAACATAAATTATTAATAATTAAAATAATATTGTATCATAATATGAAATATTTATCATAAATTTAAAATATAATTTATATATTTAAAATATTTATTTATTATGAATTTTAATTATAACATAATTTATATATTCAAAAAATATTTATTTATTATAAATTTGGTTATATAAATAAATATTAATCATGTGCTTTTACAAACTAATATATTAGTTATTTTAATTACAGAAAATATTTAAAAAATATTTTAATGATTATGTACTATATAAAATAATTTTATATACACCAAAATATATTTTTTTCTTCAACTTGTTATGAAAATTTGTTTTAATATTTTATTTTTTAAAAATTTGTTTTAATTTTAACTCTTTTATTGGATAAGTTGTGAGGGACAATTCTTTTTGAACCTCTTTTAATAGAATCAAGAATGTCTGTTTAAATACAACATATTTATAAATTTTCTTGAATTGATTAGTTTCAAATATCAACAATTGTGAAATAAAATTATAAATTAATAATTTTTTTTAAAATCATTTGAAAATTTGTGATATATATTTAAAATAACAACTGATCTTTAAAGGAATTGATAAAATTTTAAGAAAAAATTAAGAGATATTAAACATACTATTAAAGAAACAAATTAAAATCACAATTACCGTATAAAAACTTAAAAAGAATAGTAAATCAGGTTGATTATCATTATTAAATCAACTCAAGGATAAAATCTATGATAAAAAAATAAATTTAAATGTTTAAAGAACAAAATAAAAAGTGTGAATAAAAGTATGAAAAGTATATTCTCAATACTTAATAACATACATTACACTCAAGGATTTGAATCGTCTAGTGTAATTAAGAGAATAAATCAATGATTAAGAATTATAATAAAATCAAATTTATAAATAATAAAATTTAATTTAATTACAATTTTAATAGTTTTTTTTATTAATGATTAATACTGTACTTAATCTTCTAAAATTCAATTTCTTACTTTAAAAAAGTCAAATTCAAAATTTTAAATTATAAATTTACTTAAAATTTTCAAACTTAATAAGCTTACACGAACAAAAAATATACATTCAATACTATAAAGTAATAATTGATAGAAGTCGCAATAAAATAGTTGATAAAAATCACAAATTTAATCAAATTCACTTAGCTTCAACAAAGTTAACGTATCCTAATTAAACAAATTGTAACATTTGGATTTTCGTGTTATTACCTTTATTTGATTTGTAGTTATATATTAAATATATGAGCATTTAAAATATATTTTCTCATCAATTAAATAAATTATATTTGAGGAGAATAAATATTATGATATTAAATTGGGTTTCTACAAGTAAAAGTGGAGAAAAGAGATTTTTGGACTCTTGTCAGAGATGGGCTTAGGGCATTGAGCACACTCTTACTCTGAGAAGCACGTTTACGCTGCTCTTTATAACTACTTACTATTTATTTAATATAATTAGCCTTTGAAGTGCTAGATTGTTTTTATTGTTATATTTTATCAAACAAAATGAGATTTAGCATGTAACATTTACCCAGTGTACATGTTTAAACTCGAAACTTCACGTATTTGTCAATTTAAATATTAGTGTATATATATAGTCAAGGTAATGAGTCCACACAAATTACATATACAACATATTCATTAAACAAAATACCTAAGCAAACTTAACCACAACAATTTAAACTTAACCGTTCACTATTCCTTAAATCACCCAACAAAGTAAATGTTTTAATATATCAAAACATAAGTCCATATGATAAATCCTACAAATATTAAGATAAAGCACTTTCTCCTGCTCAATCTTCTTCATGTTTAACAACCTTCCTGATCTTTATAGCAAACGATATCAACATCATGCAGGGAAAGATCAACATTTTCATTTGGATTCTCTACACTACAATCTTCCTGGTTCTAAAGAGTTTTGATGTATAATCTGTATTAGAAACTCACGTAATTAACCCCTACATGTGGTAATTATAAAGTATAAAAGTATAGAACAATGTTATCTTAACTCCTATGATAAAGCATATCTTATCCTTAAAGAATTTTTCATCTTTACAAATTGAAGAATAATTGCATAACTTAATTGTAGAATTATATTCCAAATGGTTCAAGAGATGGGCAATTTTTTTCCATAATTAAGGTAATTCACATTTTATCACCACCTGCGATAAAAAAAACAATTAGTAGAAAAAAATTGATTATAATTAAAAAAATAGAAATTTTGTAGAATTTATTCAAATTCATCAAGCTCAATAAGTGAGAAGGTTTTTCATTCTTCATATGTTCAATAACTTCTCCTTGTCCAATAAGATACCAATCACAACTTTAAAAGAATAATGCATTTTAAAATATACATAAAGACAAACATACATTATCATAATAATATCAAAAAATATGAGTTTGATATTGTATCCAAGAGAATAGTGTGTGATTATCATTTTTTTAAAATTCTTATATAATTTAAGCAAATCAATTTAGTTTTGACAAGAAATTATGCAACAAAGAGAATTTAAAAAGAAAGAAAAGGCGGATAACGCAAATAAAGAAATTAGAATTTAAGTTTTGAGAGAAGAATGAAATATGGTTTCATTTGTATTATTTTATTTCCTAATTTTTTATTTCATATAAATTTCTTTAACTTAATTTTTTGTTACCTCTTAATTTTACTATGAGTTTGTGGTCCAAACTTCCAATATTCTTTACTTTAAACTATAATCTTAGTTGATCATATAGATATGCAATTAGAAACAAACATGAGACACATAGAAGTAGATTAAATAATTAATCAATTCAAAAGTTTGGAAAAAAGGTTTGGTAGTACAATTCTACCTAAACCTAATTATTTTATGGTTGTACCAATTAATTGCAATGCAATCGCAATCAATTAATTGATTACGATTTTGGAACAAACTAAAGAATACATAAAAGTTTAAAAAAGAACCAGTAAGGATTCAAATCTTTGTTTCTCTCTTTGTACTATGCCTTAACTTTGCTAAACAACTCTTAAGTGTTTAAAAGAACTCTAAAAACTTATATAGAGTGAGAAAATATAAGAGAAATAAGATCTAGAATTTAAGGATGTTTCTTTTTGCTACTAGGTTGCTTCCTTTTTATAATTGAAGAATTGAACTTTCTTAGTGGGCTTTGTCTTTTGAGTTTAAAAGCTTGAGTTCTAATATTTTTCTTTCTTTTAAAATTGTGACATTGTATTGTATCAAACTTAAAGAAAATGAGTGAATTCTGCATGATAATAATTTAAAAAAGAGTACAATTGAAACCTTAATCTCTCCTCAATGATAAACAAAAATTTGGTTAATCAAAAGAACTATATGCAAATGAAGTTATGATTATGAATCATATGTAAATGATAGAAAATCTCCCTTTCCTTAGTTCTCATTCAGTTACGATGCAAACTCCATTACTCCTCTATGAACTCCCTTATCCTTTATGGCTATAAAAAATCATAACAAATTAACAACTTCAAAAGACTTTATTTTTCATTTTTTAAATTCTCAATCTTCATAACCCTAGTTGATCAAATACAACTTGTTCACAATAGTTATCCCAAATAGACTTATGGACGTTAAGTACCAAAGAGAATTTATGTTCTCAACGAAGTTACATATCAATTGGCGAACAAATCAATCTAGATGACATGGCATAACATCTATATATTCATATACTATCACCATGTAGGAAACCAAAGCATCCAACCAAAACACAATGTCGTCTTTGAGAATTTTTATGTTCTAAGCGAACCGAGAAAATGATATCTCATAATCATTTGAATATTGTCTTTTTATATTTTTTACAAAATTATTAATAATTTATTCATAATCAAGCTTCTTTAAAAAATTATTTTCAATAAAAACTAAAGTAAAAAAATTTAATCTATCTTGTGACATAGTAAATAGCAAATAAGATTTTAACAATTTCAATTTCAATTTTTTTTTCAAATGCAACAGTAACTAAAATAGTTAATATTATTCTATAAGATTAAAAATTATTAATTTAATATTTGTATTCCTTAATCAAGATCTGAAGTTCAATCCTCGACTTAAGCATGAAGTCGCAACTATAAGTATCACTCTTTTCCTAAAGAGGTCAATCTTACAGAAAAATGAATTGAAAAGAAATAATTATGAGATGGATTTTTAAGGATGACAAAGAAGTTCACCTAAGGGAGAAATGAAAAAAAAATAATATAACATAATCTCCTCTTTATGCTTAACAATGTACATAAATAATTTTTTTATTTTTAACTAATTATTGATGATTTTTTATTTTTATATAATTTTTTATATAAATTGTTGCCTCTTAAAATGGGAAATTAGACGGTTGCCTACCTCTACTGTACTCAGGGCCACCATCACTAAAACACATGGCCTATTTTCTTTTCTATGGCATATACATATATCAAGAAGGATTAAGTTTCACTAACAATAACTCTAAGGGTTATTCTTGCAATCTAATAATGGTAACAAATGACACATTTATCGATTAGAATTATTCTTAAAATAATTAAATCTTTTTTCGAAGAGTATGTAATAGAAATATTCACATTACCTTGTAATCCTTATTGTTAAAATCATTATAATATTTGTTTCTAAACTATGATAGTGAAACACATGTAATTCGTTACCGGTAAAAAATGAGTTGCTCGCATGTTAGATTAAAAAAAATTAAAAGTGATAATGAAGAGTAGGTTCTTTAAAGTTTTAGTAGTACAAAATTAGTGAAATCCAGGTGCACATAAATTGCTAACCTTCTGTTAACGTGTTAACATGTCAAGGCTTAATACCTTATTTCATGTTTTAAAATTCGGCCACGCAGTCCCCTATTAGCTGAACTTGAAATTTTCTCATCATAACCAGAATTAATCATTTTGATGCCTTGTAGATTCATTCTTTTGGAGGAGTATATATATCTCTGATTGTACGTCCAACTAAAATCTCACCATGGCCACTGAACCCGCTCCAATCCCACCACTGCCTGTTTTCTTTTTCATAAAATGATTATTGTTATCGTTAGCGTTGTGGAATTTAGTCTTATGGCCTGTAGCTAGAAGAAAAGAAAACTGTACGAAATGAAGGTGAAGGGATTTGCATCCTTTTTGTTTGTTTCTATTTCAGACAATTCGGGCCTAGTATCCGTATAAAACACTACTTTAAGACTTAAACCAATTCAAATGGATAGGAAAGTTTAAGTGAAGGACCATTTAAGGATTTTGATCATAAAACACATAACAATCTTAATCAAGAAGAGTATAATCTGTAATAATGAACAGATTAATTAAATTTAATAATAATAATAATAATAATAATAATAATAATAATAATAATAATAATAATAAAAGACATTAAAAAAGGACTAAGATTGAAAATATCTTGGTAGAATTAATGGAGTTTTATCATAAAATTTAGTAAGTTGAGAATAATAGTATGCTGGTTAATCCTTAAGGATGAGTGGATGTGGAAAGGGAGTAAAGGATACATATGAGTATATTCTATATTTTTATTTAATTTTATTATTGTGATCAATTAAGAATGAATTGATCACCACTTGATGCATGTTATTGTACATGCCAGTAAGTCTTTTGTATTAGAGTTGATATCGGACATAGATGTGAACTTTTTACCTTTGGATAAGAGAATGTGCATTGAAACTTAGTGTTGGCAAATTGGAGATTGGTATTGAGGAAATGAAAATTTTCCTAGCAAAATTCTCAATAAATATCAATTCAAATAAAACTAATTATAGTCATATTATTGTTGTTGGGTCTTAGGTCCCACATAGGTGCATCCTATGATGGGACGCTAATCTTGTAGTATAAAACAACCTTGAGTACATTCGATGCATGTCATCCCATAAGGGATCAAAGGTTATCGCTCTAGATCGTGATTAAAATGATTTACATGCTAATGCTTTTGACAAGTCACTATAATTTATCCATTGTCAATGGAAATTACCACCATATAGGATGTTCTCATTCTAGTTTTGGTTGGTGAGCCACCAAAAAGCTATACACATTCTAAGTTTCGTTGCTAAATCACCTAATGTTATTGTCATGCTAGATTAGGTGATTTTGATTTGTATGAGTTACATGTTTAGTAGAGTATGGGCTCAATCCTAATTATACTACTCATTATTGTTACAAAGTTCTCCATAGAGATGAGTTAACATCCTACATTCATTTGTTTCATTTGACTACTATATATGATTAGCTATATTAATTTATATTGATTACTTCTTTTATGATTATCTAGAGATTAGACTTCATTGATGATTTGTTATCACATGATACTTTAGGTAAATGCTTACCTCCCTATTCATTTATGTGTGTTGCTTTTTTTTTTTTTACTTTTTATTTGTTATATGTCTCTCACCCCTCTTAGATGGCAACAATCAGCGTCAATGTGGCATAGTAGAAAATTGACAAGACCTTTTCACATTTTCTTGTGATAATTTTATCACTTTATTTTTGTGTAAGTACAATTTATTTATTAGATATGATTACCTTCAGAGAAATCAAAAATTATACTTTAAACTTTTATATATCTATTACTCATGTTATTTTATGTTAAAATATTTTTTTTAGAACATAACATATGTAATGTAAGTGTTACTCGCTATTATTAATATTATATTTATATAATTTTAGATGTTACTATTGCATGATTGTTTTTGTCCCAACCAATAGAGTGATTATAAATTTTATATATTATTAGATTTTTTTAAAAATGCTTAAATCAACATATGCATAATTACTTTAGTTTAAAAAAAACATTCTTATCAATTTTTATTAAAAATAATTATTTTTCAAAATTTAAGTTGTAACACACAAAGTTAAACTTGTTTAATTAATAAAGAGTCGCAATTATTATTGTTGTGTAAAATGAAAAATATACAAATTACATTAAGTAGTCTATAATTAAGTGTTTAATATATTATTTCAGTAAACTAGAATGGTTGATATATTTCATTTTTTTAATCATAATTTCATGAAAATAGAGTTAACAATTATTATTGTTAATCTTAAAAAAAATAATCATATTATCTTAAAAATTTATTTACAATAAAATATTTATAATCAGCTATAAATTAATATAAAGGTTTTATTTATTAACATATTGTTTACATATTTAGATATATTTTTTACATTCAGATAAACTCCTGCAAAGCAATTAATGATATTACATCCAGAGTTACATGTAATTTTAAAGGATTAAAGCAAAAGGTGTCTCTTAAATATTCTAAGTAGACATAAAGAATTTCAAATCCTCTACTCATTAATATCATCTTAATTAAATCACCACTTGATTTCCTGCATGTGTACATGATTGAAGGCATCTTATTTGATGAATCAAATTGAATGCATGTATCTATACATCTATATATTACGGATATATCTATATATTATATGTATGTACGTACATGTCAATTATTACTCATTCTACGAAATTCAGAAAATAAATTAGCATATAAATATATAGTATATGTCACGGAATTAAGAAATGAAAAACTTAGACAAAAGTAATCTTCCAATAATATATGAGAAAAAAAAAACATTAAAGAAAAGCTACTAGCTAAAGATCTAAAAGAAAATTGACAGTCATTGTTTTAAAATTGTCAAGATTCAAGAAGCTTATTTGATAAGTCAAAATCGAAAGAATACTCATTTATTAAAAAGTATATTGTAATACAAACTTATTTTTACAAAAATTATTAAAAAATAAAAAGAATCCGGATAGTATATTATTATTGCATCCTATATAAAAAAAACAGTTTATTTATGTTCAGTTTGATTTAGAAAAGAAATAAAAAAAAAAACAAATATGAGAGAGAAAATTAGAATAGAAAAGTGATGAAAAATATAGATTTTTAGGTCATTTGGTATAAAAGAAATACGACCAAAATAAAAGAGAAATTTTTACGATCTCCACCTATTTAGTTGGAAAGAAAATAATTTTTTTTTAAATAAACAATTATATCCTTAAAAAATATTATTAATTATATATATATATATATATATATATATATATATATATATATATATATATATATATATTTAATTTCTTCTATTTAATTACTTTATATTTTCAGTATATTTTACTCAAATAAAATTTAAAACTTTACATATATATTATTATATAATCAAAAGAAAGAGGTATGACAGCTGTGTAAAAAGTAATGATGATGTGAGACCAATAATATTATTAGAAAGTAAGAAAAAAAAAAGCAATCTCTATAGTTGTTTTTGACGAATATTTTGACTAATTTGTATAGGATCCGTTTGCATTTTTTTCTATCTCAACAATTTCATTGTTAAACCAAACTAATAAGATGAACAATATCTTTTCTATTTCTTTCCGACAAATCTCTTTTGCTTTTCAATGAAACTAAAAAGAGTATTGTAGTGATTTTTCGTGTAGAAGTAAAAACGTTATTATAACATTGTTTCCTTGTTATATATTATGAATTGTTTTTCATTTTGATAGTCAAACATGTACACCAACAAATCTCTAAATTTAACTTTCTTATTTTTTTAATCACCACAATTAGGATATTTGCTTATTTAATGGGATTTCATGTATCTTTTCGTTTTAGTAATTTGACTCTAAGAAATTATTTTTGTTTTTTAATTTACATTTTATTTTTTTCCTACAAAGATACTAATAGAATGAGCATTGAAATTTTGAAAAATGAAAGATAATATCTTTTTAAAACAAGTAAATAGATCCGAAACATATAAAATAGGTAATCCTACCATGGAACAAGCCATTATTGTAAAAATTGGTGATTAAAACAAATCATTAGTTATAAGGTTAGTCACATTTAATATTTTCTACTTCTCTCTAATAATGTGTTTTAAGATAATCGATTATTTATATTCCCCACAAGTTCAGCGTGTATTGTGAACTAAACTAAGTGATGTTTATTAGAAAATTTTCTGAATTGCTGATAATATATTTCCTACCATGTTACAGATGTTTAAAAGCTCAAAGTGTGAAAAATAGGTGTTCATTTCTCCGCATAACACATAGACTAAGACTAGCCAGACAAAAGAGAGAGGAATTTGCTGGAAGGACAGGCCATTCCATGTGCTTGTTTATCTTCTTGTCTCAACGTTTAATTCCACCATCCAACCGTACATGTCTTCCGTGCTTCGGAGTGTGTAAGGAAACGCGTTTTCTAAGGATCAAAATCTCATCAAAGTCGTTAAGTAACAGATCCAATTTAATATACATATCACCGACAACCGCGTATTCTATCTATAAAACCGGACACTTTCTCCAAGAATCATACGTAGTACCACTAGTACCTTGTTGTTTGAGTAAAGAAAAAAAGAAAGCAAAAGTTGTTTGTTCGGTGAGAAAATGGGACCTCTTGTGATTTCTTCAAGGTTTCTTTGGTATCTTTGTTTTGTTCTCAGTGCAGTTAGACTCCACGTCCAAGCCAATAATGGTTGGCTTAATGCTCATGCAACGTTCTATGGGGCCAATCAAAATCCCACTAGCCTTGGTAAGTCGGCATTTTTAACATGCATATATAATAAGAATTATAATTTATACACCTAACTTATTTTCTTGCATATGTGTATATAATTACCATAATTGCATTAAACATCAATTAATATATAGTAATATGTTCACCAATCACCCTCTTGCTTCATAGGAAAACTTACTCCTAAATGCACTAGAAAGTAAAAAGTTCTCTTTTCATAATATTCTTTTCTTAAAACAAACGATTCTCTCACACTCCTTTATGATCTTTGAGATGTGTATGGAAAAGATGGAGAAAAGAAAAAAAAAAAAATTAAGAAAATTCATATATAATCATACATCTACTTTCTCTATATATTATTTTCATCTAACTTCTTTCTGTATTTCTCTTTCTTTTCTATAACATCTATTATTAATTTTTCTTTTTTTTTTTTTCTTTTCTTCTTGTCTTTCTATTTTTCATCTCAATTCACTCTATTGTAAGGTGGGTGTTTTTCAACATTTTATGATCATTTATGTGATTAAAAAAAATATTAATGAGATATATGAAAAATGACATGTAAAATTAAAAAAAAATCAAAATTATTCTTGAAATAAAACTTGTACTTTTTTCTGCTCATATATATTCCTCTCAAAATTAGTCAAAATGTTATTAATAACTTTTATTTATTGAACTTATTAAACCACTATTATGAGTTACTATTAGATTATCCATAAATATTTAATCTTTTGAAATATATATATATCATTATCATGAGTTATTATTAGATTATTTATAAATATATAGTCTTTTGAAATATATATCTGTAATATAGAAGGTATATCACCTTCTAATGTATTTTTTTTTTTAAGATTGAGTTTAATCTAAAATTCTGAAAATTATTCATACCAAGTAGGGCTACTGATTTTCATCAAAATGCAAGATAAATAAAAAGAAACCCAATCATAGAACATGCAATACAAGCATTTGTTGTTCACGATAATTAACTTTTGGATTAATTTTGTAACACAAATTTTCAGGGGGAGCTTGTGGCTACGACGACACATTCCATGCTGGGTTTGGGGTGAACACCGCGGCGGTGAGCACTATGCTTTTCAGAGACGGCGAGGTTTGTGGCGCATGCTACCAAGTGATGTGTGACTACAGGGCCGACCCAAAATGGTGCCTTATTAGCCGCAGTGTGACGGTAACCGCCACTAACTTTTGCCCTCCAAACAACCACGGAGGGTGGTGCGACCCCCCTTACCATCACTTCGACATGTCCATGCCTGCTTTCTTTCGTGTTGCGCGACAAGGCAATGAAGGCATTATTCCTGTCCTCTATAGAAGGTTTAGTAGAAAACACTTCCATCTTCTATCATTAAATTAAATTCCACTAACAACAAAACTATAAAAAAAATGCAAAAGAATATATAGCTTGATTGATAATACTTGTGTCTAAAAAGAAATTCATGTAATTTTAGTTTTCCAGATTAATTAATATGAAATACTAATAGATGAATTTTAAAAAATCACTCGACTTAGGTAGTAGCAAAAATTTTTGAACATGCAACATATGTTTGATTATTCACTATGCAAATAAAACAATACATGTGAGTAGCAAAATTATTTGTTGATTGATATTTTATTTTTTAAAAGATTAATCTCATAACTTCTCACTTTCAATATATTTTAGATCTAGAAAGAAATTCACCTTGTATCTCGCTCATCTTCTAAAATATTTATGTGTACCAATCTTTACTTTATATTGAAAAAGAGCTTTTTTCTTTTTCTTTTCTCTTCTTGAATATTGATTTTGTTTTACTACTCTTCAGTTTTACATTTAGTATCTATTTGGTTAACTTATTTTTAAAAGATAATTATTTTTTATCAGCTTTGTGCGAGAATTTAAAAAGAAAATTATTCCATAAGAATTACTCGTTTTTTAGTATTCTTTTAGCACTTTATTTTCCAACGCTAATTATTTTTCTCTTTATGTCAAGTTATATGCCTGACTATTTAATAAAGAATTGAATGTAAAAAAGAAGACATGAACCAAATATTTTTCTTAATTGATCTACACACACCTACTATCAGCCTACGTTGCATACATTTTGGGGTTTAAGAAGTGTAAATAATTGTTAATATGCTATGTAGCATAGAGCCAGACAAATTATCAATAATGCAAGAAAACAGCATCACTTCTTTAATGTAATCAAAAGAGAAAATGGTAATTAATCAACTATGGGACGAGGAAGGGAATGAATACTCTGCTGTGGAAAAAACACTTGAATCCTCGAGTATTACGATTTTATTATTTATTCTTTAAAATTCAACCTTAAATAAAATATATTATATTAATAAAAAAATTTAATAGTAAGGATCTGGTGCAGGACAGAAAATCCATTCCTGAGTGGGGGATTAAAACCCAAACTTGTGAGCACATATGATCATTCACTGACATAATTAATTTTCATTTCATGTTACTTGATCTGAAGGGTGGCATGCAAGAGAAAAGGGGGAGTGAGGTTCACATTGAAAGGGCAATCCAATTTCAACATGGTGATGATATCCAATGTTGGTGGGAGTGGGGATGTGAAGTCTGTATGGATCAGAGGATCCAGAAGTGGGGCATGGTTGCCAATGCACAGGAATTGGGGAGCCAACTGGCAAAGCAGTGCAGATCTCAGAAACCAGAGACTCTCATTCAAGATGACATTGGTTGATGGGAAGACATTGGTGTTTCTTAATGTGGTGCCTCCCTCTTGGAGCTTTGGACAGACATTTTCATCCAAGACTCAGTTCTTTTAGCTGCTCATGATGATGATCATGAGCTGGAAAAAGAGACACCAAATTATTAACATGTCCACAACCATGCAAATTTTAAAAGGCTGGAGTGGAGGATAAATATGATCAAATCATACAGTTTTTCCTATTCTTCTTTTCTTAATTGATATTGTTTCAGATAATTCAATAATGCAGTATAGTGCTAAGGATATACTCTGCAAAAGCAGAGTCACTTGTGTGTTCGTAAAGCTCCAATTTTTGGGAGTGTTAAAGTGTTTGTTATTTCAATATTTACATAGAATGAGAAAATGATGTTAAGAAAATTTACTGAATGAGATAATTAACTATCTTTTTTTTTTCTCTCTATTATTTTTTATGTTTTCTTTTTTAATTAATTACATTTTGTATAATAATTTTAAATATTTTTATTTTTTAATCTATATTTTCAAAGTTATATTTAAATTGACCATGTGAATCTTTTCTTCCATTTTAAATTATTTTACTAAATATTAAATATATATTTTTTTTATATTTTATCCAATCTAAAAAAAAAATTATATACTTGATAGTGTAAAACACAGTTATCTCATCACAACACAATCTTATTAACTTTTATACTGATTAACTTAAAATCATACAAATATCAATACATGATGAATAATGATTTGGTGGCAATGTTAAATTGTTTTACTATTTGCATATGTGATTAAACTCAAAGAAACAATCTTGTAAATTACAATATAATTAGTACATGTGTATATTAAATTAAAATATCATCATACTCAGGAAAACACGTTATTTTACGTAAGAAGATACTTTTTTTTTTTCGAAGAAACTATCTGGAACTACAATAATTAAAAACTCAAAATATATTCAAACAATAATAAATTTTATGGAGAAATAAACATGTAATTTTATAGTATACTACCGTTAAAAAAGTATTTGTTACATATTATAAAACTTAACAAGTTTATTTTATATATATATATATATATTCAATTTTTTATTACAGTTATTTTAATACTATTATTTTAAAGTTTTAATTAGTTGTAGCCTTATGCCTAATATATTGGGCCTTCACAGCCCAGCCCAATAGACAAGATGGCAACTTTGGTTCTTTCCCTTTCTCTTGCTTCCCAAGTCCTCGTCGCAGCGTTAACAAACACATCAACGAGGTCTTTTCTTGACAATGCCGTTAGCGCCGTTATTCTCTGCGTCACGGAACCTCGCCGGAATTTTTCTGCGCCACTGCTCCACGGCCACGACGAACCGGAGAAACCTCTATTCCCGAATCAGTCCCCTCGGAGATCCTTCCGTCAGCGTAGTCCCCATTCTCGACGAGTGGATCCAAGAAGGTAACGCCGTTAGCGGCCCCCACCTCCAACGCATCATCAAAACCCTACGAACCCGCAAGCGCCTCACCCAAGCACTTCAGGTTCTTAACTTCTCTCTTTCGTTGCTCAGCAAAACAAATTATTTAAATTAAAAATGCAGTAATTCTTTGCCTATGAAAATTACATGCTACTCCTACTTCTTCAGTTTTGTAGAAATGGATTAGCTGGAATATAGTTAATACCTAGATTTTGGGTATATGGTTTGAGGAAAATTTTTTTAGTACACTGTCAAGCTTTTTGTATTATTTTTTTTTATTTACATTTTTAATTACGATAAGGTCACCTTTTTTTTCGTTCTTTTAAAAAAAATGTATATTATATAATAATGATCATAAAAATCGTACCAGACTTATAAAATGAATTTACATTCACTGTATAGAAATAAACTCTTATTTTTTATTGATTTTAGTTTTTATGTATTATCAATATAAAAAAATACTACTAATTAATTAAAACTTTCTTAATATAATTTTTTAATTAATTACTGCAAAAAGTTAATAATATTAGAATAAATAATAAATTTAATGGTCAATGTAAAACAAATTCAATTACAAATCACCGATGTTTTAACTTTTTAACATGATTATTATAAAAATCAACATTCTTATAATATATAGTGACATGTAACTGTATTTGTATGACAGTATTTTATCAATATATAGTTTATTTTTTCAAAAATATATACATTGTTATCCCATCATCAACAGTAAAATTATTATATATGACAAATTTGTTATTTAATTTAATAATTATATTAAAAGTTATATCATTAACAATTTTTATTACACCGATAATGTATGTATATTAAACTCATAAAATACCAGTATGGTTTAACTAAGTTGGTTTTCCTGGTTGTAAATTCTTTTATACTGGTTTGATTCCTATAAATAAAAAATAATATTAAACTCATAATATTATCTTAAATGAGAATATAATTAGATGATAGTAAAAAAAAAATATTATACTGAAATATCTTCAATCTTAATATGTTAAGGTTTCTGAGTGGATGAGTGGCAAAGGCCTGTGCCCAATTTCACCGGGTGACCAAGCAGTGCAGTTAGATCTTATCGGTAGAGTTCGTGGAGTGGAGAGTGCAGAGAGGTATTTCCATAGTTTGAGTGATGGAGACAAGACTTGGAAGGTTCACGGTGCTCTTTTGAATTGTTACGTGAGAGAGGGATTGGTTGATAAGTCACTCTCCCAGATGCAGAAGATGAAGGACATGGGTTTGGTTTCCTTTCTCAATTACAACAACATAATGTGCCTCTACACGCAGACCCAACAACTCGAGAAAGTCCCTCTTGTTTTGGCGCAGATGAAGGAGGATGGTGTTCCTCCCAACATTTTCAGCTACAGGATCTGCATAAACTCTTACGGCACTAGAGGTGACCTCGCGAATGTGGAAAAGCTGTTGGAGGAGATGGAGAGGGAGCCCCACATTGGTACAGATTGGATCACATATTCCATGGTGGCCAAGTTCTACATAAAAGAAGGTATGAAGGAGAAGGCTCTGGTGTGCCTGAAGAGGTGTGAGGAGAAGGCAGACAAGCGTGATGCGCTTGCCTACAACCATCTGATTTCACTCTATGCAGGTTTTGGGAGCAAGGGGGCCATGATGAGAGTTTGGAAGCTCCAGAAAGCCAACTGCAAGAAGCAGCTTAACAGGGAGTATATAACCATGTTGGGTTGTTTGGTGAAGGTTGGGGAGCTTGATCAAGCTGAAGAAGTACTTGGTGAGTGGGAGTTATCTGGGAACACTTGTGATTTCAGAGTGCCTAACATCCTCTTGATTGGGTATTCCCAAAGGGGATTGGTTGAGAAGGCAGAAGTGCTGCTTCGAAGCATGGTTGCGAAAGGGAAGATGCCGACGCCGACACCTAACAGTTGGAGCATCATTGCATCTGGGTATGTGGCCAAGGAGAACATGGAGAAGGCATTTCAGTGCATGAAGGAGGCTGTGGCTGTGCAAGCACAGAATAAACGTTGGAGACCAAAAGTTGATGTCATTTCCAACATATTCAGTTGGGTCACTAATAACAGAGATATAGAGGAAGTGGAAGATTTTGTCAATTCTTTGAAGACTCTGAGTTCAATTAATAGGGACATGTATCTGTCCTTGATCAAGATGTATGTTAGATGTGGGAAGGATGTAGGTGGGATTTTAGAGAGGATGAAAGCTGATAATATAGAGCTCGATGAAGAGATAGAGGAAACTCTTAACTCTTGAACTCTTGATCAGATTTTAGAAAACGGTCGCAACGTCAAAGTTTTTGGAATCTCCGTTATTACATCATGGCTGCAAATATGGCCACATTTTCCACAATATCAAGGATTGCAATGAAACCATAATCGCATGTGTGACCACAATTGGAAATCTTGCTCACAATTGCAGGAATGTTGATAATTTTTTCTTCCCTCCAGTTTTTTGTCTTACAATCATTTCACTGCTGAATGACCTACATAACCTGGGAGATCCTAGAATAGCATTTTTTGCGTTTAGATATACTCAAATGCTATTTTTATAGCTATAGGTCAATGCTGCAATCCAAAGAAGATTGGACTCTGAATCTGATGCTGCAATGTTGGAAACTATTAGAAGTTCTAGCTACTAGTAATAAATGATGACTATGTATCCTTAGTGATTAAAACAGCCATGTAAGGTGGAAGACCAGAGTATCTGCAAAATAGTTCGGAATATGTTGAATGTATCTGAAAACATTTAAGAAGATTATTATGATGTATCATGTAATTCATTAGTTATATAATTGAAGAAATCTCAAGAGTCTTTCGTATTTAATTAAAATTAGTAATTTTAATGTTATTGTATTTAATTAAAATTAGTAATTTTAATGTTATTGAGCTTGAAACTCGAAATATTAGTATTTCTACTTGACCTAATTACTAGTACAAAATACAAATACGAGCAAAAGCACCCCTGCCCAATATGATGTGATTGGTGTGCAAGAGCTACAATGTGGCGCGTACCATGAGTGTTTATACATCGATTTTGAGTCAAAAATTATATGATTCTAAAACTACAACAATGTTCCGAATGATTCAATTTGGATTCTTTTCTTAAAAAAAATTAAATTCGATAAAATGTAATTTGGATTGTATTAGATAATTTGATTTCTATCATACATTCTTATCAAAATTTTAATTTGTTATTATTAAAAATCTTTGACTCAAATAATGAATATTATTTTTAAAATAAGTGAATTATCATACTAATAACTTATTTAAAAATAAATAACTAAAAAATAAAAGTATGTTAATTAATCAGTTAATTATTTTACGATATAGTTTTTTTTAAAGAGATAAGAATATATATATATATATTTATTTATTTAAAATAAAAATTAAAAAAATAAGATATATTATTTTACTACATTTATTACATACATAAAAATTATAATAAATATATAGAAAAACTAAAAAGAATGAAGTATATGCAATTTTATTATATTGGTTATATATATTATAAAAAATATCAGTTGGGTTTAAATTAGTTCAGTTTTACATACTTCATTCCTAAACGAAAAAATGGTCCAAATAATTTTAAAAAATTTGATTTTTTTATATTAATTTTTAATTTTATTTTGAATTTGAATTGTATATAAATATCTCTTCATATTATCTACTTACAAGCTTCTCACATCATACACAGTATTATTATGTATGTCAAATCACACAATAATTTCTATAGTGTAATTATATTTTTAGATAAGGGATTACAAAATTAATTTTATAAAATTGATTCGTAAGTAAAATAGTGTATGTTTGTATACTTTTATCCTTAAAATAAGTTTGCCGTAAATTTTAATGTAAATTTTTGGGCCTAATGTAATTTTTTTTATCACTTCTAGTCAAATTAAGATTTTGAGGAAAAATCAATTTTACTTAATAATAACTAAAAATTTATATATTTTTAAAATCAAAATTGATTAAAATAAAAATCAATTTATTTAAAAATATATTTTTAAATAAAGTTTAATTTCTTTCTAAACGTAATAATAATTTTTTTTCAACTAAAATATTTTCATACATATAATTAAGAGCGGAATTTCTGGCAATATATTAAACAATTGAGCTATGTACCAATTTCAGTGTTGGTAATTGAAAATAAATTCTATGTCTGATGGAGTGTAGTGAAATAAGAGAGCAACAGAGAAAGAGGAGCACATGGGCAAACCAGAGAAGTGCAACACTTTCTCTCTGCCAACTGCCATACAACAAATCGCACCCGCGAAGGAGATGAATATTTTATGTGGGCCTCACTTGTCAGATATTTCTCTTCCCTATTCTATGGTCAAATTAATTTTCAAATATATATTTCTTTAAAGATCTAATGGAGAAAACATTATTATAAAAGAATTAATGAAATGTAAAAGAAAATATATTTATAACGAGAAGATAATTTGTCTATAAATAAATATAAAGTATTAAGGTATAGTGTACAAATATTAATAATTACAATATAATTAATAAAAATTATAATTATCTATTACTTTAAAAAAGATTTTATATAATCTTTTAACATAAAAATTCATAACATTATTTTTAAATTTTAATTTCCTGTCGTAAATAAAATTCAAGTAATTTTTATTTGATAAAAATTATTAATATTATTTTATCTTATATGTTAAGTATATAGTTTAATTAAACAAAAGCATAATTTTTATTGAAATTTTAAATATTTACTATATTTTAAAATATTTAATATTTGTCTTTTAAGCAATTAAAATATTTAAAAATATGTATTTAATGTCCTTTAACTTTTACAATAAATGCACAAGGTAAAAAAAATATACTATTAAATTAGATTAACTATACTTTTATCTAGATATCTAATAAACAAATTTCTCTTTTTACATATTCAATTATGGGTGATTTTAAAAACCATAAATGTGTACTAAATATTAACTTTTCTAACAATTCACTTGATTAAATTTTATGATGTAATACTCACACGTGGTATTTAATTTGAATAATAGAAGTGTTTTATTTCACAATCCATTTGACAATCACATGTTTATATACTTCTAAGTTATAATTAGCTATGAATATTTTCTTTCAACATTGGTAGTTAAGTAAATATAAGATTTATGATATATAATTTAATTAATTTTAACATTTAAACTTTCATATTTTTTTAGTTATTTTATTGAAAAATAATTTTAACCCAATAAAATAGTTCAACTTTAGTTAAATATTTATATTTTAAACTTTATCTCATCATACATATATTATATAAGATTTCTATTCGATGGATTATCTTGTATAAATTTCTAAGAAGTAGACACATAAAATTAAAATATATAATTAATTAAACATTCAAAATTTAAATTAAATACTTACTATTCAAATATTTTTTATTAAAATTTATAAAAAAGGGATTAAAGATAAGAAAACTTATAAATATTGTATTTAATAAAAAAGTATCAATTACTTAAGAAATATTGTGATATTTTTTTAAACATTCATTATGTATGCAACTATGCATATATTATCATTTTATTATTTAACTTGAGAATATTTTTCAAAAATAATTGCTAAAAAAGATTTAAAAAAACAATATATATATATATATAACGAAAATGAAAATTTATTAATATTTTTACGTGACAAAGGTTTATTTTAATGTAAGGTAAATATCTTATTAAATTCTTAAATTATTTTCTTAATTAGTTTTAAGTACCAATTTATTATTTTTATTCAAATAAATAAATATAATTATCAGTGATTTATTGTAAAATAAAAATGTGATTCTAAATAAATTTTAGAAAAATATATTTCAAATTTTTAATTGTATATATTTTGAGAGGGAAGAAAAAGATAGGAAGAGAAATAAAAGATAAATGATAATGTGGTGAAGAAAAAAAAAGAAATAGATAAAGTTTAAGATGAATTATAAAAAAATAAAAATAATTAATATGTTAGAACTTGAAAATTTAAGTAGTATTAATAATTCAATTAAAAAAATATGTGAGTTCTTAACAAATAACACCGTTAAAAATCTAAAATAGTTAGAAATACGTATAAAAATAAATATGTAAGTATATATATATATATATATATATATATATATATATATATATATATATATATATATATATTTATTTATTTATATATATATATATATTAAAATATATATATATAGAAAGTCTCACATTGAATATAAATTAGTAAATTGAGTAATATATAAATAAGAAAGATTCATAAACATGAAGTTTTAAGATTGTGAGTTAAACATGTTATCATGTTCATTTGTATGATTGGTTTGTACCCTATTAATAAAGTTCTTTTATATATTTCATTTGTATTGTATTTCTTAAAAGTAAAAGTAATATCAAATTCAATAATATAATTAGATGAGCGACTTATATGAGTGTTGAGTGAAATTATGATAGATCTACGATAATGATATAAATGTCTAAAATATATCATGGATAACTTAAAACTTTAAATTGAATATAATATTAAATTTATTTATATAGTTAACTCGCTATCTTGTAATAAAGTTTTTTTTAATATTTTATATAATCGTAATTTTCAACCTATATAATATAGATATAGATGTGTTAAGCTTCCCAAGGGAGGAGAATTTTGTGTTCAGATTTGTTCAAATGATGACATTAGTTGCAATCTAAAGAATATTGGACAATGAGCATTTTTAAAACTATTAAAAGTTCAAGCTACTTGAAATAAAATATGACATTGCATGTTTCCTTAATGTTTAAACTGCCGTGTATGGTTTAACATATATACAAAATACTAATATTTAATGAATTTTGGAATACTTTAGAGGATTTTTATGATATATCACGTAATTCATTGGCTTTTTAATTGAAAAAATCTTATTTACTTTTTTAAGTTCATATTTTCTTTTTATTCATTAGAGTTGTCTTACAATAGTACAGTTTGGATAGTTTGATAAAGTATTAAGATCAAACTTTGTTGTCTTGTAAAAAAAAATCATGTATTATTTTTTATCATAATTACTAAAAGAACCAAAAACTAAATCAATCAGTCATTAAAGTCACTCAATGAACAAATTCCATCGTTAAATTATTTACCACTTGAATTTGTAATGAAAAAAAAAATACTAGTTAAAACTTCACTTAAAGTTGGTTGTTACATTTGTAATATAGTGAAAATTAATTATAGGTGCTAAAAAAAAAAAACCAGTCACCATATATGGTTTAGATAACTAATTAATCATTACTTGACATGATGATTGATTCGGTTACTAATATTTTTAATGATAAAATTAGTCTCTAGTCAATCTTTTAACGAGTGAATTTTAATAATCAATTTTAATTTTAATAGTTAATTATTATCGAAGTTGTATGTTCAAAGAGAACTTAATGATTTGTTTTTCATTGAAACAAAATTATTTTTATATTTTAATACAATCTTTTTTTTTTTTTTTGTGTGCTTGTCTTACACTTTGTAAATAAGATCAAATTCAATATATAAGAAGAAAGTAATATAAATTACAAAACAAAGAATACAAAACATTAATATATATATATATATATATATATATATATATATATATATATATGTCCTAAAGGAATAAGAACAACTCCAAAAATAAAGTTTTGACGAAATATCTTAATGTGGATAAGAACTTATTGTATAATACTTTGGGTTCATTATAACTTTGACTAAATGTCATCAATGTAGTTGTCTTTCTTTTGCAAGCTTTGCATTGAGGATGACAATGAAACTTAATGAATGAGATCATTAAATGTGGCATGCATGCATACTTTATTAAATAGAGTGAGTAACAAACTCATTACCTAAACGACCTAACCAATACATGTTATCGTTTTTGTTCTAACCTCCAATGCCTTCGAAAGGTTTGTGGTGGTTATTTAAGAAAATGGGTTGGTTATCATTGATGGTGTCTAATTTTCATAGTTGAAGCCTAGATCCTAGTGAGAGGAAACATTTTCTATATGAGTATCAAGCATCATCTAGCTAGGAGTAATAAGGGAAGAAACAAACAACAAGTGTTTGCCATGATTGGTGTGAGAATGAATTTATTTATTTTTCCAATATACAACACTAATAATCTATTTGTTGACTCTAGAATATCTCATACTATTTTGGGATAATGATTATTCTTGTGGTTGAAGAGAGTGTTCCTACAAGGAAATACTTAAACACCCTCATAAGCATGAATTTTAATAAAATAATGATAAAAAGAAAACATGTCACATATTTAAAGAATATTTTCTTATATTATTTATAGGCATCAATGGGTATGATGTCTGATAGTGTCAATCACATTGATTTTATTGTTTAACCACCATTTGTAATCACTATATCATCCCTTTAATTATATCTAACTATTCCTATAATGGATATGGTAGAATATGAATTACTTGTTATTATCATTAGATTAAAATAGTAACTTTAAGAGAGTTACTCTGCATCCTCACATTTTATTTTATTTTAATCTTACGATCAAATATGAATTACTTGTTAAAATCGTTAGATTAAAAAAATGAATAGTGAGGGTAAAAAGTAACTCTTTTAAAGTTATTCTTAGTAAATCCTTCTCAAATAAAATTATTAGAAAATGATTAAAAAAACTTAACTCTAAAAATCCATTAACATTACTCAATAGAGGCTATTCAATACCTTGCATGTGAGATGCGACAAAAAAAGGAAGATGGGTGCGATGTTGCAATGGTGCAAGGCCCCTAGTTGTGATGGCATGAGGCTTTGGTCTTGGTTGTGTAGCTGAATGGAAGAGGTGTGAAGATTCAACCAAGAAGGATACATGAAAAAGGAGTGAAAGAGAGAGAGAAAGAAATGCAGCGAAGAGCAGGAAGGGAAATAGAGAAAGAGAACAAGAAAAAAGAGTGAGAAATGAGTGAGAGAGAGGGAGTGTGGGAAGGAGCATAAATCTGTTGCTAGGTACGACAAAAGAGCAACAACAATGATGTTGTCTATGTGATGTTTCTTGTTTTTTCTATTTTAAAAACCTCTTTCTTATTCAAAATTTTCTTCTTATTTTTGTTTTGTTTTGTTTTAGGTTTTATGGGGTTTGTATCATTGGTTGTGAATATGAACCTCCCTTTTTTTTCAATTCAACTCAAGAGGGAATGAATTTAGATTTTGGAATTTGGGAAAACTAAGAACACAAAATAGAAAATGGATTTAAAAGAGGAAATGATTGAACAACACCATAATTCATAAATTAATAAGTTGGAAGAGATTCGCCACAAGAATTATCAATTCTTAATGAAAGTTAGAGGTTTAATTCAAGGACTAAGAGAGAACACTTTCATAATTAGCATAAGTTAAGTTCATTAATGACTCAAATGTGTTACTAATCCTTTACAAGAGCCTTTTATACTTGTTTAGATAAAACTCTTAATTGGGCTTTGAGCCTGCTTACTAAGCTTAACGAATAAAGCTAAAAGAAAGTAAATACAAAGTAAAAAAAACAAGGCTAGAAGTATGTGTTAACTACAAGCCTCTACAAGGCCCAAATCATAGGTCTAAAATACAAAGCATTTAGCATACTAATTAACTCAAAGTGACCAAGTCAAGGTTGCTAAAGAATCCTCCTCATCCTTGCCCAAATAGGTGGAAAGCTTCTTCTCAAGTTCTTCTTAGATCCTCCTTCTCCTTACTCTAGTCATTGATCCAATCCCTTGTCCTCTTCCATAAGGTTCATGGGTATGCCTCTATCAGGTTGTGAAATTGAGTCAGTTTCGTGGTTAGATGAAGTTGAAGGCACCATGGGAAGATTGTTTTAATGTTTAGGTTCTTGGAACGGTTTTTCTTTGTTAGTTATGTTTCCAACTATTTTTCTTACAAACTCAAAAATCTCAAAACCAATTATACCTTTGTCATATACATAAGACTTGCAAGTTTGATATTTGTTTGAGAATTTATTTTTTAGTGCTTGAGAGTTGAGTCCCCTAGTTGCATACTAAAGATGGATTTTAAAATTTAATAAAACAAAATTATTAAATTATAATTTTTATTTTAACTTTAAAATTTTAAAAAATATAATTATTGTAGTAACGATTATAAACCATTATTAAGTTAAAATTATAATTTTATAAAATTTAATTATTAATAGTTATAAACTGTCACTCCCTATAAATTAATTTGTGGCAATTTTTCAATGATAGTTTAAAACGGCAAGAATTTACAAAATTAACTGCATTACTCTTAATAAGACAACATTGTATTGATTTTAAAAATTAATGAAACAAATTAAATTTTTTAATATTAAAAGAATTAAATCAATCTAAATGAATAAATAAATAAAAAGATTAAATTAGTAATAACTTTTTTTATACTAAATTGATGATCCCAAAATAGGATAGGTCCAAAACAATACGGGAATTAATTTAATTAATGATGAGTGTTACTCTATGTACATGTCTAATGTGAAATGTCCACTATGCAATGTACAAACCAAGGAATCAATCAAGGAAAAAAGTAAGGGTGAAAAGCAAAAGGTAGAAATAGTAAAGAGATACAAGGTGTATAGCAAAGAGACCTTTCAAAGAAGGAAAGAGGGAATACATACAGTGGTAGGGTCCACCAACTTGTGACCATTTTATAATCTACATATGATCCTTTGCAACTCTTGTATAGTAATGATCCATTTGTGTCCGTCTGATATGACTCAAATATTTATTTTATTTTAATCACCGTTCACTCAAAATTTCATAGTAATTTTTAAGGACTTCCCATAATGGCTTGTCTCTAGCTTTGGCTAACGGCTCATTCTTGAGTCCAAGCTCATTCTTGAGTCCAAACTCATAACTGAGAAAAATTAATAAATAAATTATTGTGTTAAAGTGTACAACACTAACAGAAACTAATCTTACGCACGTATATATAATTAACAAAACGTAATTCTTTATCATTTGGGTTTTTCTATGTTTAAAGTGAAAAAATTTAGTTGTGTAATGTGAAACAATTATTAAACATTAAGCATCACATACGATTGAGTTTTAGACAGTTTTGTACCAGAAGAAAAGGACTAGACTGTTTACTTCTTTTGTCTTCAAATCCAGCTATCATTCAATTATTCAATGTCATGCTTTTATGATTTATCTTAGCATCAATAAAAAAAACTACACTTGTTGTTGACTAAAAAAGATTTGATGTAATTATACCGTGAACTCGAGTAATTAATTATAGCTTTTATAAATAAACTCTCGTGATGTTAAATTTTTTTTTACTTAAATATGAAATTAAGAAAATAGATTATATTAGGCTTTAAGTATTTTATTTTATTTATTTTAAATTGAAGAAATATAACTATTAAATAAAAAATAGTGATTAAGATATAATAAATCATACATACAAGTATATATAAAATAACATAAAAAATTATTCACATTCGTTTTTTTTACCAGTAATAATAACTTACCATTTTTTCTTCTAAAATAATTTTTTAATGTTTAAATATTTAATAATGACTAAAATAGAATTAAAGTGGAGCGAAGTGAAATAAAACTATCACTCTATTATTTTCATCTTCATGATAAAACAATAGCTTTTTTTATTCCTTTTCATATTCCAAATTGAAAAGAGAAAAGGAGACAATTTAATCAAATATATTTTATAGTTCTATTTCATTCTTTTTTTTATTTTAAATAATCTAAACGATAAAACTAAATACCATTCTTCTTTATTAGTAGAAAGAGAGATATTTTGTGCTTTTCCATATATTTTTAAAGTAAAACATAAAATAAAAGGGAGGTAAAGAAAGTTAAATAAATAGTAAAAATATGTAATTGAGAGATAGAAATATTTTTAAAAAATAGTGACAAAAAAAACTAATGTTTGTATATTATTATAGATTCTACTCCATTACTTTCCATCCATTCAAAATTAACTCCAAATGACCCAAATTCTTCCTTCAAATAGATTTTTTTTTTATTAACTCTAGTTTGTCATCTTTTTCTTTTGTGCCACAGTTTGTACTTAATTTTACTGGAATTTAACTTTTCTAGAACTAAAAGAATGTGCCAAGTGAAAGAGTGTTAATATAAAATTAAGACAATCATAAATTTAATTCACTTCGAATTAAAAACAAATACATTCTTTCTCACTTCATGTACAATTTACCCCAAAGGAATCTCTTGTTTTCTTTTTTTTTATTTGGTTAATGTGAGAGACACTTATGTTATGCAGTTAAGCCGAGCGAACACTAGCAAGTAGCATACTCCTAGGCTTGTCTTCGAGAAGCCACAAAACATCCACTTAAAACAACACCCACTTTAGAAAATCTGTGTCTTAACATGTCATAAACTTTTCATTATTATATAAACCCAAATCTAAACACACTTGCTTTTTCACACAGGCTTTCACGCTCCCCTACTTGTTTCTGCTCTGCCCCTCTTGTTCTTCTTTTTCTTCCTCTCTCTGAATGCTAAATTGAAGCAAAGATTGCAACTTGGTAAAGACACACACACACACTTGAAAAATGAGGGGTCCTTTGGGTGCAGTCATAGGGAGGTACCCATCAAGTGATGGAGTTACCCAAATGGGTGGAATCATAAGGCACAACAGGAAATGCAGGGACATCACTGTTCTTGTGATCTTCATAGCTTTTTGGGTAGCAATGATTGTGAACTCCAGCTTTGGTTTCAACCAAGGAAACCCACTAAGGTGAGCAATCTTAAAGTTTCCAACTTTATCTATGTTGGAGCTGTGAATGGAGTTTCTGCAATTGGCAAGTTGTGGGTTTGAATGTGGGGTTTAGCACATGAGGTGTTGTCTCTCAATGGGGTTCTTTTATAGAGCTTATTGTTAGGTGAATTTGTAATGGATGCATTTTGTACTTTGTTGTCCATGATTTTCTACTTTCCCTTTTTTGTTGAGGCTTTGATTAGTTTACTCGATTGAGAATTTATAAAAAAAAAATCATTTCTTTGCAAATGGGTTTTCTCTTTTCTGTGTAAGGCATGGTTCAGATTACATGAAATTCTGATTTAAGATAATATGTGGGTCAAATCATTAATTTTTTGATTTTGGCAAATGTTTGTTTACTGGGTCTATTAACTATTAGAATGTTTCTTTCAACTGGGGTTCAATTTTTTGGTTTGTTTGGCTGCTATAGAATTTAAAAGCAGGAAGTGGCAGTGGCACTTGAGTGTGTAGCAGCATGAAGTCCATAACTTTTATTCTACTTTTTGCTGTTATCATTATATAATTTGTGATTACTGGCACTGTGACTTACCAGGCTTACTTATGGGCTGGACTACAAAGGGAATGTGTGTGGGGACAAGCATGCACACCCTGGCCTCAGTGAATTGGAGCTTAGATATTGGCAAAATCCTAATCAGGTTTATGAGAGTGGATTGAAGGACAGCCAATTCAAACTGGCTGATGCTCGCAGTATATGCTTGTTGGACTGTCCTATACCTTCTGAAGATTCTCTTAGCTGGGTGTGTGATTATCCTGAAGGGGATATTCGCCTTTCGATGAAGGATTGGGTTAACAGGAACTATGATTATTTTGAGTTCCTTACACCAGAAATGAGAAACTCCTCTCTCCAACTTCAGGGTCCATGTTATCCTGTCATATTTCCCAGTGTAAATGGTGAGCAAATCATCCCATTTTGATGCATTCAAAAATTCATATTTTGTTGTATGCTTGCAAATGGTTGTGTAGATGCATTACTTTGATTTTTTACCATGGTTGCACATAGTGAGTTCCTTATACAAACGACATTCAGTTTAGGTTTTCTTTTGGGAGAAAAGGGGGGAGATTTGGTACAGAACTGTCAGTTTCCTATATATTATGCGTTTTTATTGTACCGGTGCTTAATGCATATTTTTGTCTAGTTTACTGGAGTTGCCAATTTATTGCTCGAGCATCAAATACATCCTTGAAGCATTGGCAGCAGATGGGAGGAGTTAACATCAACGAAGACATTGTTATTGATAAGTCCATTCACAAGTCTATTAATTCTCGATCAGCTGTGTTAAAGGTTAAAAATTTCAACTTCCTACTTTTTATATTGGTGTTATGATTATGTTTGTCCAGGGAAAGCATAACCACTCAAAATCAACATTCTATCCATGTGTATCATGTTAGTGTTAAGAAAAGAGATAAGCAATTGAAGGAAGTAAGAAGATCTTGGCAAAGACCTTATACCTATTTTTTCTATACTATTCCAGATGACAATTAATTTGTGTAGTTCATTGACTGCAATATCATCTCCTGTTGTCCATATTAGCCATCTGGGTAATACTTAAAAGAAAGGTTCTTGGTCAGAGTGAAAATGCTATTAGTTTAGTGAAGGAGTATAAATTATTGATGCTTATAGAGATGCATTATGTCTTGAATCTTGATGGCATATCTATTTCCACCTCTTCTATTTTTCTCAAATTTATACTCCTACTAACTGCACCCATAGCAAACTGTGCTTACCTGTATTTTGTATGTTGTGCCACTCAGCATCATGTGTATTATGTGCTGTGGAATTTCAATGTGACATGATTTGTATTTGCAGAGATACATGGCAGACATAGGAAAGTCATGGCCCGTGCTGATTGTTTGTGGAGGGATTTTGCCTCTTTTTCTGTCTGTGATTTGGCTGATGATGATTCGACATTTTGTTGCTGCAATGCCTTGGATAACAGTTGTGCTCTTTAATGTTCTAATAATATCTGTCACAATGTTCTACTACCTAAAAGGTTAGGAACTCTGTTTGGCTGTTTCAGTTTTTTTTTTAATCAAATACTGGTCTTTTCATGAAAATATCATTATGCAGATGTCAAAGTGAAATATGAATACTCCTTTTTGATTGTTCTTCCCTTATCCATTCTATTTATTTAATGCTTCGCTCCTTTCTATGATCTCTCATATCTTTTGAGATTACTGTTCACATGAAGCCCTGGTATCAACTGTACTTTTATATCTTATTTGGTGTATCCTATCAAACCGAAAAAACCCCATTGCTGGATTTTGTATTAAGACAAAGGCAAAACCATTGTTAGGCACTTAATACAGATCTTTTTTGTTTTACAACTTACAATAAAACAAAGAAATGGATTCTAGTTGATACCTTTTCTTATGAAATTTTGGAATATGGAGTATCGAAAATGCTAGATTATTGAGTTTTATTTTTGGGAGATCGTTGTATTTTGACAGAAGAGTTATTGATTTAGATCTTATACTGTTGTTTCTATAAGTTTATATTTTGTTGGTGATTCTAGTTAATACCTGTTCTGACATTACTGTTTAGCACTTTAGCCAAATATGTTGGTTTCTTTATCTGGTTGTTGGAAAAACACCTGTCAGTAGTGCTGAATTAATTTTTCTTCCTAATTTTCAGCTGGATGGATTGGAAATGATGCTATTTCTCCCATCATTGGTGAGCATGACCCTTACATTAGTGTATTTGGGAGGGTAAGTAACCTCCTAATTGAGTTTTCTCTGTCTCTATTGATGATTTTTGCATGTAGATCTAACGAAAGATTTCACTTTTAGGAGCTGACTCATATACGTGGTGTCACTATACTTATGACCTTTATCATGGTTGTCGCCATTCTTACATCAATTGCTATTATTCGACGCATCCTTATGGCAACATCTGTTCTGAAGGCAAGCAGCACTTTATGATATGCAATTATTTAACTTTGATTACATTGTTTATTTTTATTCATTGAATTTATATCTGATAGCAATCATATATAACTTTTGCACCTTATCAAGTACTCCTACAGTCTACACTATGAGTAAAGTGTTACTGGCTACTGAGGACTAAGCAATTGGGGTACATGTGTAGATCTGTGCAGGGAAAAGAATACTTCAAAGCCAGTGCTCATTTTGCTTATTTCACATGTGGCAATGGAAGTAACCAACAGTTTTATCCAACTTTGGTCATATAGATTTGACCTGTCATTCCTCTTGTTTAACAATGAATGAATGCTGAAAGTTTTATCCTCCTCTCTGACAACTTTACTCTTCACAAACCATATTTTTGTGTTGATATATAATATATCTTATGCTTATTGAATGATCTCTGCCCTTCACACACACACACACACACACTTTTGTGACTTTTACCCCCATATAATGTGTAGTGTTTGCACATCCTGTTGAACAATGTTAAACATAACTTTTTGACAAAATTGTTGCACACATGCTAGAACCACTAGTAACTGATATATAATGCTTCATTATTTCCATTACCCTGAGTCAGTCAATTTAATAGATTTAATGCAAATTTTGTTCACAGGTTGCTGCAAAAGTGATAGGAGAAGTTCAAGCCCTCATTATTTTCCCACTCATACCATATGGTATCCTTGCAGTGTTTTACATGTTCTGGATTTCAGCTGCTCTCCATTTGTTCAGCTCTGGCCAGGTTATTCAGAATAACTGCAACTCTAACTGCTGCACATATGATCTTATGGCAAAACGGGTAAATTGTGATCGTTGTTGTGGCTATAGCATTCATTACACACCACATATTGGAGTTGCCATCCTTTTCCACCTATTTGGGTGTTACTGGGCTACACAATTTTTCATAGCTTGCTCCTCAACAGTGATTGCAGGGTCTGTTGCCTCTTATTACTGGGCCCATGGTGACACATCGGTAAGTCACATGCCTTGTCAAAATGCATAATGCAATGTAGAGAATTCAGTGATTGTTTCATGCAGTCAATAGAACTCCAATTTTATTAGATTGAAGTATTGAACAACTTGTAGTCTCAGCCTTAAGCAGGGCCATAGTTTATTATTTGAGTTCAGAAGTGGTTCCTGATCGGTATAAGAAGTAGCATTATAAATTATTCAAATACGACTTGTTCTATCAATCATAAGAATAGTGCTGGAGTGTGTTTAACTACTTGCATCAAATGTCTAGGACTTGAGGCAGATTTACTGCTTGATAAAAAAACAAATTCAGACCTAACTTGCAAACTGCTAGTGCTTGCTTGGTTTACTTATTTGCATTTGATAATCTATTAATTAAGCATTTTGGTTAACACATACAGAATTCTTTGTTATCCATGTTACTAAATGAGATTCATATTTCTCAATGCAGCCAGAAATTCCATTTCTCTCTGTCTTTTCCTCCATGAAGAGGCTTATGCGTTACAGTCTTGGGTCTGTGGCTCTTGGCTCTCTGATTGTATCATTTGTAGAATCAATCCGCTTTCTGCTTGAAGCTATTCGTCGCAAACTAAAAGTCTCAAGTCATGGGCATGATAGCTGCTTAGGCAAGGCTGCATACCAATCTTCTCAATGTTTTCTCATGTGTATTGACTGGACCATCAAATCAGTAAACCGGAATGCTTACATCATGGTAAATTTTGTTAATCTACAGTATCTTCCATAAAGCAGATTCTTATTCATGCATCCTGTGATAGAATGTGTTTTGTTATTGTGGTACAATCTTCTTTTAAAGAATAGGGATATAGTACAGACCAATGGAAGTGAAAGCTTGTTCTCTGGTACTCTGTTGTGTTGTGATTGGTGGTGTTTCTTAGAAACTGAATTTCATTTCCCTGCTTTGAATGTGTTTTTGTATACTTCCACCATAAGATGCAAAACATGTACCAAAATGCATAATGCATAGAGAAAATGTTGGTTTAGTTCAACGCAAAAGAATAAAAATGATGACAAATATGCATAGTTAAAAAAGTTATTTACCTTAGTTTGTCTTAGCCACACATAGACACATATAACATTTGTTGGAGATCTTACATTAACTCATGAGATGGCTGGATAGAGCATATAAGTGGGGTAATTCTCATCATACAAACCAGTTTTGTAGGGTTGAGTTAGGCCCAATACCTACTTTCTTAAGATGAAATTAACTTATCCTAGCGATTATTGTTAGGTCTATAAGGTCACCCGTTATTTAGCCGTCATTAGATCACCCACGGATGTCAAATTCTGTAAATTTCACGTTGGAGATGTTTAGTACTCAATGTAACGAGTGTGTGTTGTAGATTCTACATAAACTAGTGAGATAACTTTATTATACAAGTGACCTTATAAGCCATTTTGTAGGATTGAGTTGGCCTAGAATTCACTCTCTTAAGATTAAAATATTTGTAATTGACATCCCTTCCCTAGGCCAATGCATCTTGCTTTAGACTTTCTCTGATTTTAATTACTCAAGTATCTTCTTGATGCCTGCAGATTGCTATAATGGGCAAAAGTTTCTTTAGACTTTGTTAATTTTTTTCTTTTACTTTCTGATTTTAACTCGAGTATCTTCTTGACACCTGCAGATTGCTATAACGGGAAAAAGTTTCTTTAGCGCTTCTTCTATCGCAACAGAGCTGATCATGAATAACATTCTAAAGATTGGGCGTCTTAATGTGATCGGAGATGTCATTTTGTTCCTTGGAAAACTGTGTGTCAGCCTCTCAAGTGCTTTGTTTGCGTTCCTCATGTTGGACACACACAAATACAGATCTGCTCATAACAAGACCTCATCTCCGCTCTTACCTGTTGTGGTATGTTTTCTTCTATAATCTAATTAAGTGAATAGATGGCAAGGATCAGTTACCATTTAACAGAAGCACAAAACTAAAAAGGCAATTCATTATCTAAACTTTTAAGTGCATGTTTGGATTATTGTTGCAAACAAGTACGTTCAGACTGAAAGATACAAAGGATATCTTTCTCCAAAATTACGTTCAGCAAGCACCCTCCAACTGAAAAGCAACAGTAATCCAAACATAGCTAAATTCTTATTTACTCTTAATAGAGAGGGAGAGTTTTTCAAATTATTTTAATGTTCTATTATTGAACTTCATAGCTTTCACTTCTAATAAAATGGATTTTATTATTAATAAATTCATATTTCAAAACCATTTTGGTTCTATATTAGTCCATGTGTTGCAGCCTATAGTTATTTACTAAACTTGTATATCTCTCACCATTAAACATCACTCCTTGACTATGCAACTGCACCACTAAGAGTCTCTTTGGATAAACATTTTTACCAACACTTAAAGGAAAAGAAAATAGGAAGAAAAAATAAAATAAACTTTAAGGAAAAGAAAATAGGAAGAAAAAATAAAATAAAATTTTCTATATTAACTTTTCCGCATAAGTTAATTTGTAAAAGTTATTCATATTAACTTTTTTAAAAATTGATTTTTAATTTATGCATATACTAATTTTATCTTATGGATAAACTTTTTTTTTTTATTTTCTTTTTCTATAAATGTATATGGAGAAATTTATCCAAATAGATTCTAAGTGAGATTAACTCTTGCATTGCCATAATGGATAAAATGCTACCTAAAATGACCAAGAGCTGGAAAATAATTGCCAAAATGGAACTCTACTAATGGACCTTAATTAATGCAATGCAGGTTTGCTGGGCTCTTGGATACATTGTTGCAACCCTTTTCTTTGCAGTTGTGGAGATGTCAATAGACACCATAGTTCTCTCATTCTGCCAGGATTCTGAAGAGCACCAAGGGACAGCCCAGTATGCTCCACCCCTTCTCATGGAGACCCTCAGCGACCAAAATGAGATGCAGAGACTCACACAAGGACCCTAATGAAACATGTCCATGTGTAATTTTGCTAAATATGACAACATTTAGATATTTTTATCAAGGTGCATATTTTTGCCACCATAGTTCTGTTCTTACATCACTTGTATATATGTTTATTTACAATGCTGGACTAAGGTGGGGTTGGTGAGGTCACCTTTTGACAAATGGGTTATCATGGGCACAAACAAAACACATTCATTATCCTTTCCCTATATAATTATAATGTTTTATCCAAAGTGCATCTTCTAATGAATTACTAAGGTTTTTAAGTTGAGGCTTATTGGTTCGTTCCCTTACACTGCAAAATCCCAAATTCTCTTCTCGTTCAAACAAATGAAATGCTTATCTAAATATGTATATATATGACTAATAACTTAATGATATTTGTACCGGTCGGCAAACCGACCAGGATCCCAACCATGTGGAGCATACCAGCCGACTCGACCGGCTGGACCTCCATACCACGGACAGGTGACGTGGTCATTTTATATGTATATATATATGTAATTCATGAAAGGGGGAAGAGGATTTTTTGGAGTTCCCATTCTTAAGAGAACCTTATTTTGAGGATGGAACATTGGCGTCTACTGTGGGGCTTGGTGAAACTTCTCCCGACGCCCGCAAGGTTGAGAGCCTTGGTGCGAAGTTTTGAAGTTGGAGGAGAACGAAGAAGAACAACGGTCGCCAGGGAAGCTTTGAGAGCTAGTTGGGAGTTGTTTTGTCCGTCGCCTCTGTCACGTTTCATAACTGGGTAGGCATGGATCTGGTCCAAATCTAAACGTTGGGGTCGGTTTTGTCCAAGATCTCTCATAGATATGAAGTCAATAGCCTCGGGTCTATGGCACAGAGACACGACGAAGAAACAAACCCTCGTCGGAATGGCAGAGGAGGAGGACCAACTAGAGCTTCACAAGTTGTTGTGTTCCTACTTAGAGCTCAGCCTTGCCATGTTCTTTGCCCTGCTGGCTACAACTCCGTGCCGGTGAAGGACTAGAAGGCTATTGCGGGTGCGGTACAGATCTTCGCCTCCACTGGAACGCATGGCAGGCAGAGGGGAAGCGTCTGCTACACCGAATCGACGCGACAAACGGGGAAGCACTGTGGGAATAGGTGTTTGGGGTTTGAAGAGGATTGAGTTTTGAAGGGAGAAGTTCCCTCTTGAATCTCAAAGGAGTCGAAATGAAGAGGTCGATTTGGCAACTAAGATGTGCTAACTGGAATGAAGCAAGGTAAAAAATGGCCCAACTTATTGTGTCTTCATATCTAAGATTTTTTTTCTCTGCAGAAGGAGCAAGAGTTTGACATCATGAATGAGGGCCAGCCATATTATGGAATTCTGAATTGAATGCTTGCATTATATTCTCGTAAAACTATTGTCCAAACTCCTTCATGGTTTAAGTGGGTTATGTTGAATGTTACTAAGGATGTTCATGCTATATAGTTGGAGTTACATTGATTGAGCTGGCTGATGATGCTAATGTGTTAGTTAGATGGAGTCTGGCTCACTGGAAACATGGAGTCTGGCTCACTGGAAACATGTTACTAGAAAAGATAATTAAACCTTATTTTTGAAGTACCTCATACTTGTGAAGGAGGGTACCATTACATATGCACAAAAGTCACAATAAATTTTCAACATTTAGTGGCAGGCTCACGTGGAAAAAACAACTCTGCATTATTTCAGTTGTCTAGAAGCAAGTGTAGTGATTGTGGCAGTAACTAACTAGGCATGCTTTTTTTTGAGAATTAATCATTTTGAGGGGATGAGCTCTCTTAGCATTACATTTATGGTCACTCTCTTCTTTAGGCTTGTTCCTTCATTGTGAGAATGCTACTTTTTCATTGACTGTCTCTTGTGCTTGGGTTTTGATTCTTGCTGGTCTATCTATTTGCTATAGAACTTCTCCACTTCGATATGATATTGGCTCTATCACCTGATGGTTTCTCCTAGTTCAGTTAATGCAAGGATGCATTATGCAAATATGGGATATTTTTTCAATGGGCCTCCTCCATAAATTTCAACATACCGCTTTAATATTTTTGTGTTGACTGATTCTTGTAAGTTAGTTACTGTTTTCAACCATTGGCCACATAATTGAAAAGATCTCTGTTCATTCTCTTGGGATTACTAAAATAATATTCTATGACCAAGAATCTGGAGTCACTTCATGGGTTTGGCATTGAAGAAAACATTTTGTGATTGGCAATCAAGTAAATCAATGGGGAGTTCTTCCGGGTCTGGTAAACATCGTGGGGGCATAGTGATCACTCTTAATTTTTGTTTCAAGAAGCTCTTTTAGTCCATCGCAGAGGTGCCATATTGCTGATGGGGAGATGTTATCCTTGTCATCATGCAGATAAAATTTCTTGCTGCTATACAGTGATATGATATTTGTGGAAGCTTTAAATTCTTAAGTGGTCTACTTTCATACGACAGCCTCCATGGTAATGTCCAATTCTGGACTATGGTAAGTTTTGTACAGCAGTACAAGTTTTTGGGTGCTAGTACAAACTCCAGATGATGTTGCAACTGGCAGGCTTCTGTGGAAATTTTGAAAGTTGTTTGCAGACACTGAGATGTTCTTCAACTATGTGACCACTGTTGTCTTTTATCCTTAAATTATTTTCTTCTTTCTTTATAGTTGGATATAGATAGAATCTGATGGTAAGTGACTCAACTTTTCTAGTAAGCAGAAGGTTATCGAGCTGTGTCTGTTTCTATTACAAATGATAGTTGGTAGTGCTGGGCATCTTCATTCTACTCGCTGATCTTGATGGATTATTTTGAATGTTGTGTTTCTTCACCTGGATTACCCTCTCTTTTTTCTAGGTGCAGATTTCGAGTTCCTCCAGGTCAGAGAAGGGCCACTTGCTTCCCCTCAGAAGCAGCAGGAGAATGTGGATATAATGCCAAAGCAAAGGCCCCAGATGCTGGATTCACTGTTTGCTAACATGAAGGAGCAAAGAATGAGAGTTTTGTCAATGCAGAATAATGCCGTGCAGCGCAATGGAGGTAGAAATAAGAGGCTTCCATGGCGAAGAGAACGATCTAGGGTACGACAGCGATTCTACAAATCCAAAACGGACGGTCGAAGAGACCGATCCGGGATACGACGACTGTTCTACAAACCCAAAACGGACGGTCGAAGAGACCGATCTGGGGTACGACGGCGATTCTACAAACCTAAAACGGACGCCCGAAGAGATCGATCCGGGGTACGACGACGGTTCTACAAACCCAAAATGGACGGCCGAAGAGACCGATCCGGGGTACGACGACGATTCTACAAACCCAAAACGGACAGCCAAAGAGACCGATCCGGGGTACGACGGCGGTTCTACAAACCCAAAATGGACGGTCGAAGAGACTGATCCGAGGTACGATGACGATTTTACAAACCCAAAACGGATGGCCGAAGAGACCGATCCGGGTACGACGGCGATTCTACAAACCCAAAACGAACAGCTGAAGAGACCGATCCGGGGTACAACGACGATTCTACAAACCCAAAACGGACGGTCGAAAAGACCGGTCCAGGGTCCGACTACAATCGACGACGGTCTACAAGACGCAAAACGGACGGCCAAAGAGGTCGATCCGAGGTCTGATTACGACGAAGCAGTTCTACAAATAAAATGACCTGTCAGCGATGAGCCGGTCAAGACCATCTAGGACACGCACGTAAAAACCAAAAACCATTTCATAGCTGAGACCTCTCGGCTAGTCGAACGTCATTTCGGCTACGCCTTCAAACTACTTATTGCTCCACCCAGCACTTGAGGGGCTGCATATTTGTCGGCCCTTGGAACCCACTCTTGTGCAGCGATCTCCTGTAACCACGTGCTTGGAAGAGAAATTAAGCTTACGTCCTATAGACGAAGCTTGAGGGGCTGTGTACCGGTCGATCCCAACCACATGGAGCATACCAGCCGGACCTCCGTACCACGGACAAGTGACGTGGTCGTTTTATATATATATATATGTAATTCATGAAAGGGGGAAGAGGATTTTTTGGAGTTCCCATTCTTAAGAGAACCTTATTCGGAGGATGGATCAATATTAATGTTCATCGGTACTTAAATATATATATAAATAAATAAATAAGAGAAGAGGAAAGAGAAATTGTTTATTCCTCATAAGTCAGGTTTTGTTTCTGATTAAGCTTAGAATTGATTATTTTCAATTGCATATATCTGACTTCAAAAGCCACAATTAACCAGTACGAGCACGAAACATTGAGCAGAAGATATAGAACAATCCAAATTTGTTTTAAAAAAAGACTGCTACTTCACTAAATGTGCTGATTTAAAAAGTTATTCTGACGTAAAATTGTATATTACAATTTCACGACAGGAGCGCAGTTTTGAGGAAGGAATGTTATCTTGTGTAACTCCTACTGATATAGATCGTTTTTTCATTTCATTTCGCCGTTTAAAACATAGAGTAAGTAGTTAATGTAATGAACATGTAAGAGTTTTTATAATAATTAATTTAAAAATTATATTTAACATAATTTTTTATTGATTAACTATGTAAATTTGTGCATAAAAATTACTTTTTTTTTTGTTCTCTCCGCGTATGTATTAATTGTATTCTTCAACCTAATAGTAAAGACTAAAGCTATGTTTGAATTACCGTTGGAAGGTGCTCAACGTACTTTTGGAGAATGATACTCTAAACATACACTAATTCCTTGATTGATTCCTTTCGAGTGAAAGAAATCATCTAATTAAATATAGTCTCTTCCAATGAAATCTTTTCTATACATATAATCATTTAGTCCTTTTAATTTAGAGTATGTCTGATTTTGGTTTCTCAATTAAGCAAAAAAAATGTTTTTTTATTAAATTAAGTATTAATAAATTTGATTCCTCTGTCAATTTTCTTCTACCCAAACCCTTAAATTCTCATTTTCTACTTATTTTCCACAAATTGATTTGATTAAATTGTTTTAAACCTTCTTTTACTTAAACCCATAAAGCAAAACATCAATTTCACCTGATAAAAATTTTCTCCCTCCAAATCCTAATCTCACATCCTGCAAAATCTTCCCAAATTTATTAAGTTTTCATTAAATTTGTGAAATTAGACGTTTATAATTATTTTATATCACAAATTTATTATATACCACCAAATATTTATATAGAAATTGAAAATTTCAGACTTTTTTATAGAAAAAAATTGGTTAAAATGTACTTTTGGTTTCTCATTTTTTTTTTCAATTTGATCCTCTAAGTTTAAAAGGTGCCATTGTGGTTCCTTAAAGTATATGTGCTAGACTAAATTGCTCCTTCTATTGATTTTTTATACCAATTGTGTGAATTTTGACTGATGTGATACCTCTTACAATTAATCATGTGTCACTAAATTGACTACGTTAATGTGATAAATTGACATAAATGTCAATTTGATTTAACATAAACACTTTAAAATATTATAGTGATTTTTTTAAAACTTGATAAATCAAATTGAAACAAAAAAAAAAAAAAAGAACCAAATGTGTATTTTTTACATATTTCAGATGAAACTTAGGACTACATTTAGAGAAGAATCAGAGTTTTCTTTTGAAAATAAACAATTATAGTATATTTTTAATTTTATTTATTCACATGACTTTTATATATATGTAAATGTATACAATAGAGTTTAAATTATAATTAAATTAATTATTTTGTAAACACATTTAATTTTTATCTTTACATCCTTATTTTGAACATTCTCTATATGTTAAAAATGTTATATTTACTCATTTCTATACCATTGATCATGAATAAAGAGTTATAATTTTTTTTACTATTTAATTCTAATATAAAATTGTTATTGAACTGAAAGTGCAGTGTAATCTTTTGAAGCTACGTGCATGCTTTAGATATTCGCTAGAAAGTTTAGTTATAGGTGCAAATAACATGGGTTCCGGCAATATTTTTCGGAGTTACTTCAAAACAGGTTTAGGTTGTTTATGCTATATTTAATATTCAAGATATATTTCTAATTTCTTTTTTCAATTTTAAGAAGGACATTATGCTTAGCCTAAGAATATTAACCGGATTGGATGAGCTTAATTAATATAGAGAAATTATAGTATGGGCGGGTAATGTACGTCTATAATCATAATTTAGGATGGATTTGACAACCCTCCTTTCTGGCTAGAAAAAAAAGAAAAAATCAGCCAAAGATATGATGTGGTAAAAAATTATGATATTAACATCCTGTTTTGCAACACACTTTACATACCTAAAAGATATATATCTAGTATTAAATATATGTACATTTTACAAATTTTCCTTTTCTTAGTAAAAGATTTATAACAGAAATAATAATGTTTTAATTACTCATTTTAGGTAATTTAATTATTGACTAGGTTTAAAAATTATTGCGTCCAAAGCTTCATAATCATTTTTGTTGTTCCTCTCATTTTTATGTTTTGATAAATGAGAATTAATTCAGCTCCAAATGTTGATTTGGTCACCCTTCTTTTCAAGCTTGTGTAAGAGGGCATAGTCAAAACTATCTTATAACCTTTCATGACAATCATAAATGCTACGATGATATCCATATTGCTTGATGTATTCTCTCTATTGGAGTTGTGTACAATATCAATTAAGGTAATTATGTTAATCTAAATGTGAATAACTAAACTAAATTGTTATCTTTCAAATCAGCTAACTTTTTTAGGAGATAGTTGTGATCATTGAAAGTTTTATGTGTTACCAAAAGAATAGTTAGGTAAGAATTTGAATTTTTATTACAATTAAAAATAGTATAAAACTTGTCAATGTAAAAAAAAAAAAAAAAGTCAAATAGCATTTAAAATAAAAAAAAAACGGTATGTCAACCTATCTTTGATGCAGGTAATGAGTTACATACTTTAGTGACTTTGTTATGATAAACTAGTGGAGTTCATTGAATCAGCTGAAAAATGAATTGTTCTATATTAGATAAGCATATATATCTTCCAACAAAAAAATGATAAAAAAATTAAATGTTTGTTATTATGTAAAATTGATTTTTCTTCGTGTGTGTTTTGGTAACTTGTATGAACAGGTGACTAATGGTTATTGGAGAAGAATGGACAAAAAGATAATTGATTGAAGAATGGTCTTTTGGTTTTGTACCATGATTGGAGGGCGAACCTTTCCAACAAATGTAGGAATGGAGGGGGGTGTTTTAAAAGGATTGTAGTTCTTTATTCCTCTCTATCCAATATCAATTCATTTTATATGGTGCAATGTCAATAATTAGCATTAATAGCATATATGATTGTTAAAAAATTTTAATGTCATTATAATGACAATTTATTCTATTATTTTAGTGGTAGTAGCATATATGATTGTTAAAAATTTAATGTCATTGTAATGACAATTTATTCTATTATTTTAGTGGTAGTTTCTTATGAGAATAAAGTGTAATGATAATAATGCACTAATAAAATAGACGTGAGTTACAAAAGAAACATGGTAAAGGCCTTAGATGTGATGTGTTGAAAAAATAAGATAATGATGTGGCAGCATACATACGTGCGAGCGTATAGTTGTGTTAATAACGGGATGTGACAACATATGATTGTGTAGCCTAGGATTTATATATTATAAATGGATTACAATTGCTAAAAAGAAAAATCCACTTCAACGCTATTTTTAATATATACATGTATATAGTCTATTTAACAAGGGTAAATACCTGTTTATGACAAGGTTAATGAACAACCTTGTAATTACAACATTAATTTTAGTCTAACTACCTTGTAATTGCAACATTAACATAAATGATAAAACGATGCATTGTGAAAAAGAAAAGAAAAGAAAAGAAAAAGTGAGAACATTACTCAATATTGTTTGAGTGTTGTTGTAGTAGTGAGTAAAACTTTGCAATTGAAAGCTAAGGTTCCAAGGTACACTCTTTCTCCCCTATTCCTCTTTCCATAAATTGGAGGGTATGGTTTCAAATGATTCAAAATAAGATGGGTTTTGTAGATTTTGTTTCATTAATGGGTTTAAGGTATTTGAATTTTGTTATTTCTATTTTCTTGATCATTTGAGGTTTAATCTGAACGGTTTGTCTTATTTTATTTATCCAAATTGCATAATATTTTTCTCGTAATTTCTCTTCTACTGGGATGAATTGGAATTTGTTTTTCTTTGACTATGGATAGTATTATCATTCTTCCAATTTTGATTACTTTTTTATTTTGTTTAAATTTAATTTGTAGGTGAAGGTAGAAGCTTACTTTTTTCTTCGCATTATTCTAAAGGTTTTATTAGTTAATCATACAACTTTGTTACTTTGCATCCAAAGTAAACATTGTTAATAAATGAGTTTTTGAGAAAATGAACTTTTTAAGATAGTTCGTAATACTTTGGTGTTTGTGTATATTGTGTAAGATAGGTTTGTTTTAGGATTTCCAATTATATAGCAACTAGAGTAACTATTACTTGTAGCATGTAACTAAGTTTACATTAATTAAAATACTATATAATTAGGTGGGAATTGGGATTGGGAACTTGTCCTTCACTAGAATGAGTTTTGACTAGGGAATCAAGGTGAAAAAGGTTAACTTTAAACCTAAGTTTTGGAAACACACTTTGGAATTAGAGGGTTTTTTCTTGAATAGGAGTGAGACAAACTATATACATTCCATTTTTAGCAAATAAACAATGAAGATGACTTGTGTTGGAGATATTGTAAATATCTGATAATATATGATAAGATATGGTAGGTAACTTATTAAGAGGTTACATACATCTAAATATCTTATTAGATTAAGTAGTTACAAATATTTAAATATCTCATTAGGAGATCGTGAATATCTCATATTATCTAATTATCTTTAGGTAGTTGACATTTACCCTGATATTAGAAATTGTATAATTTAATTCAATCAATACACAATTTCTTTTACTTCCAATTCAATCAATCCACATCGTGGGAAGTTAGATCCTAGAGCTGTCAAATGTGTTTTCATTGGTTATCCCTCAAATAAAAAGGGTTTTAAGTGTTATCATCCTTTGAGTCATCGGTTCTTTGTCTCCATGAATGTTACTTTTCATGAAACACAGTCATTCTTTATTTGTCCTCCACTTCAGGGGGAGAGTTATCTAGAAGTCGAGTCATTATCTTTTCCTACTCAGGATGTTCAAGTTCATGTTCAAGAAACGCCTACTTAGGATGTTCAAGTTCAAGTTCAAGAAGTCACGCCTACTTAGGAGGTTCAAGTTCAAGTTCAAGAAGTCATGAAACCCACTCTGGTCCTAGAGCAAGTCCAAATATCTGAGTTGGATGTAAGTATCCCTGATAACTTTATTAAGGAGCAAGTCCAATTGTCTAAGCTGAAGGTAAGTATTCCTGATAACTCCATTGAGGATATTATTGATAACATGCCTATTGCTTTGAGTAAAGGGAAACAATTAGGTGTCAAGTATCCTATTTCTTAATTCGTGTGTACTGACCATCTCTCTATATAACATCAAAGTTATTATTACCATTGATGTAATCAAAACATCTACATCAGTACAAGAAACTTTGAAAGATGAGAATTGAGTTCAAGCAATGAAAGAAGAGATTGAGGTGTTAGAGAAAAACTCAACTTGGGAGATTATTGATAGACCCAAAGACAAAAGATCTATAGGTTGTAGATGGATATATACTGTGAAGTGTAAATCTAATGAGATCCTTGAGCGATACAAAGTAAGATTGGTTGCTAAAGAGTATATACAGACTTATGGAATAGATTATGAGGAAACATTTGCCCCTATAGCAAAGATGAACACAGTAAGAGTTATTATTTCCTTAGTTGCCAACTTTGGTTGGAACTTGCAATAGTTTGATGTTAAAAATGTCTTCCTTCATAGAGACCTAGAAGAAGAAGTCTACATGGAGATCCCTCTAAGATTCTATTCTTATAGTGAGAAGAACAAGGTATGCGGACTCAAAAAGACATTGTATGGACTTAAACAGTCTTCCGGAGCATGGTTTGGAAGGTTTGCTCAAGTCATGATATCCCTAGGATATAGGCAGAGTCAAGGTGATCATACTTTCTTTATAAAACATTCTCCTGATAGTAAACTCACCCTTCTCCTAGTCTATGTAGATGATATGATTGTTGTAGGTGATGACGATATTGAAAAACTAAATCTGAAAGAAAAGCTGGCAACACAATTTGAAATGAAGGAGTTAGGAAAACTTAAATACTTCCTTGGGATTGAGGTTGCATATTCCAAACAAGGTATGATCTTTATCTTCCAAAGGAAGTATATACTCGATCTCCTCAAAGAAACAGGAAAATTGGGATGCAAGATCACGGGGGTACCTATTGAACAAAACCATAGGATTGGGTGTGAGGAAAGTCCAATCATAGAGAAGTGTTAATATCAAAGATTGGTGGGAAAATTGATTTACTTATCCCACACTGGGCCAGATATTGCCTATGTTGTTAGTGTGATCAGCCAATTTATGCATGATCTTAGAGAAAGGCACCTCCAATCAATTGAAAGGATCCTCTAGTATTTGAAGGCAAGTCTAGGAAAAGGACTATTGTTCAGAAAAGAAAGAACATTGTCCATGGAAATATATACAGATGCAGACTATGCAGGATCAGTTGTGGATAGAAGATCCACCTCAGGATATTATATGTTTTTGGGAGGAAATCTAGTAACTTGGAGGAGCAAGAAGCAAAATGTGGCTACTCGATCTAGCGTAGAAGCAGAATTTCGAGCCATGGCATAGGTTATATGTGAAGGATTGTGGATGAAGATTATTCTTGATGACCTCAAAGTAAAATATGAGGGACCTATAAAGTTTTGTGACAACAACTCAGCTATGAGTATTGCCCATAATCCAGTCCAACACGATAGGACAAAGCACATTGAGATTGATAGACACTTCATTAAAGAGAAGTTAAACAGTGGACTTATAGTCACATCACATGTTCTTACAGGACTCTAAGTGGCATATGTTTTCACCAAAGGGCTTCCTACAACTAGATTTCAAGAACTCAACGACAAGTTAGGAATGATTGATATTCATTTACCAACTTGAGGGGAAGTGTTGGAGATATTATAAATATCTTATAAGATATGATAGGAAACCTATTAAGAGGGTACATACATCTAAATATCTTATTAGATTAAGTAGTAATAATATTTAAATATCTCATTAGGAGATCGTGAATATCTCATATTATATAGTTATCTTTTAATTTGTTATTAGTTTATCTTTAGATAGTTGACATTTACCCTATAAAAAAGGATATTGGAAATTGTATAATTTAATTCAATCAATACATAATTTTTTTTACTTCCAATTACTTGTAAGTTGGAAGTAAAAATAAAAGATGTTATATCACATGTTTTTGAGTTTAAATATCCAAAGCAATACTACCAAATGATGGGAAAATTAAAAGGATGAGCTTGTTTGGGAAATTTCTCCATAAGAACTTATAGAAAAAAAATAGGAAAGAAAATGAAATAGGTTTCTCCATAAGCTAAAATTAACTTATGCATAAGTTAAAAATTAGTTTTTAGAGAAGTTAATATGAGAGAACTTCTTCAAATTATCTTATGAAGAAGTTTATTTTATCTTTTTTTTCTATTTTATCATTCTATAAGTGTTTATGGAAAAATTTACCCAAACATGTTCAATGTCACACACATTATATAGGTGTTAAATGTTAAAAATAGAGAAAGACATTAAAAATTATTTGTTATTGTAAAGGATTGAAATAAGTCTTGCCACCTCATTTATAACATTTTAGCAAATAAAATTATTAAGTTAGTTTTAAGTTGTAGGTTCTTTCCTAATTTTGTATTTGTTTACTAGAACTAATTTCTCTTACTATTGCTAGCATGTTGAAAAGCATGTACCACCATACATATAAAGTCTTGCATCAATTGTAATTTGGAGCTTGTGTCATATGTGTTATAAATATTTTGGGCTGACTTATTACGTGTTTGGTTTAACTTAAAAAAAATCACATATTTTTCTAGCTTTGAAATCTAGCTTTGAAAACTTTTAAGAATATAAAAAATTATTCTTGTATATTTATTTTGCTAGAAGCTTGATATTCATCAAGTGTAAAAACATTAAAAACAAAAAAAAATAATAATAGAAAATATATAAGAAAAAAAACACTATTTTTTTGTGTTCCAAGTGTAAGGTGATTAAAATGATAATTTGGATGCAAAAAATATTGTTAGATTACCTGAATGAATTTGATACTTATTAGAAGTTTGTATAATAACACTATATTAGGGTAATAAGACAAATGTACAAATAAACTAAAAGAGAAGGATATTATTAATTTGTTATTACAACATTGACTGAATGTTAGACCTACAATTTTGTGGAGAATAAATTTATAAAGTAGTAGAACATATTACATTTTTAGGAATTTGAGTGGATGTGCAATAGTTAGGAATATCAAACCATTGCATTGCACCTTATAAATGTTAGAGTTCTACTGGCATGGTTCCAAACTAAAACCTAAAAAATACTTTCATTTTTTTGATGTCTATTCAAGTTTAATCCACATATAATTTTAAAAGGGATTTAATAAAACTCAACTGGATTATATGCTTGGCTTGGTGTATACTTGAATTTAATAGGACATTAACGTCTTCCACCCTACAATTTGTTTCGTTGGTATATCAATGATGAAAAATTATGTAATATGTCCAGATTTTAAGGATCCAAAAGTATTTACCTCATAACTTACAAAAATTCAACCTTATCAATATACCATTCAACTTATTTTTGCTTTCTTATTTGACATCATTTTCTTAAATTATCTTCCTCTTGGCATAGAAAAAGATATTTGAAATGTTTATGTTGTAAACTCAAGTGCTGCTTTTGAAGAAATTAAAGTAGAGGGTCAAAGGAAGAGGATAACAAGCCTACTTGAATTTTATTTTGTTGGTGATGCTCTTCTTAGTGGTTGTAAATCAAAATTATCAGTGAAAATATTATGTTTTCTTTTTCTCCTTGTTGCTTTCCCCCAATCAACAATTGTCTCCCTTATATTATTTGGAACTAATGCAGCCTTATAGTTTGTTCCCATCTGAAACAAAAATTGGAAAATTATTAATGTGTTAGAAATAAAATAGGCAAAATTCTTTCAATTTAAATAACTATATTCTCAAGCCACACAATGCACATTATTCGAAAGAATAAAATCATTTACTTTTTCTTGTATAGTAATAAATATGTTAGTAGTATCACATCTCAAATGAAAATAATGTCATGTAGTTAAACCATATTAAAAGAAGCTTGATCATTCAAAGAAAATTAATACTTCAAGTAAACATATAGTTTTTTCCTCACAAACTAGGTCCCATGGGAGAAAAAAATCATTTGTACATGATATACCTGTGTAACAAGTGCATAAAGTGGCAAAGTACTATAGCTACATAGAAATTGTCCAACAAACCTATCATGTTAAAAACAAGAAGAGTTAAAAGGAATTAATTTTACATCCTAACTAGTTAAGGTTGCAATGATTTTTACATACCCCAAGATTAGCTTTAAATATACGACGAGATGATTTTTGATAAAGCAAGAGTTGTAGCCAAGTTGCCACTACAAATGAGAAGTCATTGTGGTTAAATGAAAAAGGAAAAAGAAAGTAAATATTTATCATTTTTCTTGGGATTCAATATCTTGTTCTATGGAGTAATTTCTCATATCTAAGGTAAACAGCTAAAAGTAATCATCATTGAATAAAAAGTTTAGAAGTGAAATGTGGAGATAATGATAACTTACCACAAATATACAAATTTAGCTTAATTGATTACTCTCAAATATTATTTCTTGCTGCACATTTTTAGATAAGTTATTTTTGTAAAACACATTTCTTTTATACAATTTATGGGTCAAGTAGAACTTGAAAATATTATCTTTATCACTACAAAGCATGATTTGTTAAGATGGAGAAGGAAGTACCCAAGACCAAAAGAATGAAGCCAATTCAAATGCATTCTACAAAGAAGAAAAACCAATAAGCATGCATAAAGAAGTTATCAAGAAAATAGAAATAAGTACAAAAACAATGACACATGATGTAAGAAACTATTGCCAACCTGGAAGATAATGAAATGGATAAAGGAAAGTAATAGTTCAGGTTTATTAAACCAAAACAGTTCATCACGAGGTGTCAACTTTGCTCTAGAGAAGAAATCTGTTATTTCAGCATTTTCCAATACTAAGGTTGCAATAACATGTTGTAGTTTTGTTCCAACTAAAAGAGCAAGCTGCACAAAAATAAATAATAGAAATAAAATGACATGTTCGAATAAGATATACCCAATCAAGAAATTCAAGACAATGCAACATTTTAGATAATCATAAACTATTATTCTCTCTAAAATAACACATTATTTACTACATTATATATAAACTTTGTGCTACTGATTCATTAAGTCATGCTCACGTGATTGTTAAAAGTCATGTGAAAGGAAAATGAAATTGGTATATATAAATAAAAGAGAAGGATAATTAAAAGAAAGGTTGGAAAATAGAAGGCTAACTTACAAAATTAGGAATGAAAGCTATCCAAAAATAGAGATTTGATCCTATTATATGCCAAAGAGACTAATTATAAGCTTGGATAATATGCAAAAGATCTAGGTAATCTAATATGAAAAAAAAAGACTTCAAGTGGAAGCTAAAAAAGAGAACATACCTTTAATGTTGAATAGCATGAAAGCAACAACAAATCCCCATAGTGGGACACTACAAGAGATTTTTCAAGCAGAGATTACTTTTTTAAAAAACAAAAGCTATAATATAAAAGATAATGTTATATGTGTTTTAGAGGTCAAAATTAACATATAATCTTTCCTCTTTATAATGATTGTTCAAATTACCTCTTAAAATACTTCATGTAAATGAAATGATGACTTTTTGTTCAATAATGTATAGAAATATTGATCATCCTAGAAATTAAGATTGTTCTTAGGTTAGGAAATTTTATTACACTGGATGAACAAAAAACAACCACCAAAGGTGGTAGTCATGAAACTGCAAAAATTGTAATTTGTAATAACTAAATCTCAACTATTACTAACCTCATACCAACTATCTTTTGGAATTCTTCTTCCATAGATTGAATCATGTAGTTGTGAAAATCATATTTTAATGTGAGGTTGTGATTCTGTCATGAATAAGGAAAACATACTTAGTAAACATTCGAAAAGTAATGTGCCACATGCACATTGCATAGTTCACATTAGTATACTACCAATAAACCTAGCATACAAGTATCATGGTGGATTGTTACTTCAACCAAAATAAAGTAGTAAAATAAAAAAGAAGAGGGCTGAAATCAGTAAAATTCATAAAACATCTAACTTTTCAATAAGCACATTTTAGTTTCTCCTATAAACACTTTGAAGTTGTGATTGTGACCTTATAGGCCATAATTTATCTCTAAATATTATATGGTGAGGAAAGTGTTTACCAAACAAATTAGTAACATATCCTTGACTAAAGCATACTTAACATAGTTACTTGAATGTACAAAATGAGGTAACAACCATATTAGGTTGCTTTTGAATAAGAAAATTTTAGAATTTAAACAAATTCTATTAGATACCATGATGAAGCCTTTGCGAAGTGTAAGATAGTCAGTGCGAACCACAGAATTCCAAAATTGTTGTACAAAACATGTCTGCAATTCAATTAAACTTAAATTTAGATAGCTTTAGAATTAAATTAAAAAGGAATATGTAATTCAAAATTGAACTTAAATTTTCTATAATGTTGATGACTAGTCAAAGCCTTTTAAAGAAATAGATGACAACACTAACAAGACATTATATATAGAATCAAGAGAAAAAAATATAAGTTAGAAAAAAAAATTCATATAACAAATTGAAAGTTATGAGAGATTCATGCTATTAGTCCCAATAAATTATTTTAGTAACTAAATTACCAAAAAAAAAAAAATTCTTATTTGTTTTATCAAAGTAAAATAACAGTAATTCAACTTTTGATCTTGTTTTATTGATCATCCTTGCATGAAAGATTCATTTTGCAATGCTTTAACCAATTTCATACAACATTACAATGAACCCATTCTATAGAATTTGTTTAGAAAAGAAGAAATTTGATTAAAAAGTCTAGCCTTTGTTAAGAATATCAATATGTTAAACTCTCTTATGAATTGTTTGATTTCAAACATTTTCATATCTCTAATTTTCTAATTCAAATAACTAAAATAATAGTCATACTAAAAATACAAATAAAATTTAACTAAATGAAAAAGAGCAAATAAAGTGGAGGTTAAGTTATTACCACCCAAGTGAGAAAAGTGTTTCTAACCAATGGATTTGATCTATGAAACATAACTAAGGTTGATTGACTTTGCATTGGCAAGTGTCTTTTGATTTCTGTTGCAACACAAGAATGGTCAATCCACTTTAGAAGATGAATTTAATATAACCTACATGACCACACATTACCATATATCATAAAGCATTAAACAATTCATTTTTGGAACGTCTAAATGGTCAACATTGAAAATGATTGTTTTGTACATTTAATCGAACTTCAATGGTTATCAAGAGTATTTTTAAATGAAATGACACAAGAACATAAAATACTTTACATAATCTCAAGAAAAGAACTAGGAAAATGATATCTAGATCAAGAAAAGTTTCTATTTTTTTATTGTAGATTTGTACTACTTGATCGTAATGTGTGTAAAATCCTTATTGTTTAAGGAAAAAATCTCATATTTTTTTATGTACTAATCCCTATCAATAAAATGAAGAGAATTACACAAGAAGGCATGTTCATATATGTATCAACATAATTTTTTAGCAGGTTCAATAAAGTGAATTAGAAGAGAGGGATCAGAACAAAACATAGATATTGATTTGGATTTATAATAAATACAAAGATTATAGTACATATGGATTATATATTAGAAGTAAAAACTAGCCACTGCATTATTTTTATAGTCAATAATAGAAGTAGCAACCAGAAATTGAAAATATATGATCACTTATCTTAAGAGAAAAATGACACATTTTGAGCTTACCAGAAAATGAATATTTGTGTGGATCCATGTGAGCCTCATTCTCCCATATTCTCCAACTATGAATCTAATTTAAACTATTACAATGTTACTATATCAAACAAAAATAATAGTAGATTGAGGTTTTACTCTCTTCATCAAGACACATCACAAAAAATTCTAGAATTTAACAATTTCTAGATGACATTGTTTCATATTCCTATGAGTATGTTTAATGGAATGTAAATCCAGATTAATTTGAAATACTAAGCAGTAGATTTGACTCTTACTAACATTGAAAATAATATATATCTACAAAACATATCAAGTGATGTCAAGCAATGTCTAATTGTAAAGTGACAATGCAATTCAACATGGTAGCTTTTATCTTTTTGTAAAGCACAAATTAAAAGAAATGAAAAGGAGAAACACATCATGTTAGAAATTTTTTTTAGATAGCTTAGAATTTATGTCAATAATTATAACTATTTAATTGAAGATTAATACTTTTCCCTTTCTACTTAACACAAATTATACATCAAACAAGTCTTTATGATTTGGAATGAGCAAGTTGGATATGCATCTTAGACAAAGATAAAATAGATGGAAAGACATCACTTGCAAATATTTGAGGAACCAATCACTTTTTACATAGTTTGTTTGGACTTTTATTGAAGAACCAATATAGTTATTAAAATGTGTTTTCATGATTTCATCCACGACATTCCAGAAAAAAATGGTGATGAATCATAATACACATCTTATAATATGGATGAGTAATATATGTTAATAAGAAGATATGCCTTAGTTTATTTTTTTATACTCTGATATGCCTTCATTTGTCTCATATTTATTATGTATAAATTAGAATCTGATTGTATATATTTATGATATATATTTATAATTCTTGATTTAGATTATATAAATAAGAAATTAGAATATTTGTCATTAAAAGTTGTAAATTTCCATTAAAAATTTATAAATATATCTTCTATATCTATGTGGAGAAATACAAAATGGAAAAAGGCATCAAAGCCAAAATTTCTAATATGGTATCACAAGTCTTCTAGCCACAAACATGTTTTCATTCTTGATGAAGTCTTGGTCAGTTCTTTGCATTCAAGGTTATGAATTTGGAAAGGCATGACGAGCATGGAAAGAACACTAAGCATATGAAGTCCCAAAACTCTTCAAAGACCTATAACTAAAGGGAGATTGAAGAAGCTTGTAGCTTGTAGGACCTTTTGTATAGATTCTTTAGTTTGCTTTCCTTTGTATTAGAAACCTTGTTTTTGTCCCTTTGGGTGTATGTTGGCCCTTTGGACGCATTTGGAAGTTGGAGTCTTTAGACGCTTATGAATGCACCTAGAGTCTTTAGATGACACTTGGGTCATTTGGATGGCACCTAAGTCCTTTGGACAACCCTTTGGACACACCATTGGTGAGCATGCTTAAGCCTTTCTTTTTAGGCTACGCTTGTTCCATGGACTAAGGCTTTCAACCTAGCTTGTTTAGCTCTTAAACTTGTGATTAGGATTAATATATAACCCTAATCCTAACTACTTGTAACTAACTTTGTTTCATGTTTGAAACTTGCATTGCAAGCAATAGAAAGAGTTCTCTCAATTTGTTCTTGAGCTAAGAACACTTAACTCTCATTAAGTTCTTCATAAGGCTTATTGTGAATCTCATTTTCTATAATCTAATTCTCATGAAGTTAGTGACGAGTCATTTTTGAATCTTCTCCATTTTTTTCTTTTTAATTCCTTTAAATTTTAGGGTCTCTGATTAACTATATTTTCATGCTAATTAATAGAGCATTTTTGAGGCACTTAATAGTGACTTATGTTGGGTCTTGGATCATTGAACTTAATTGGGGTTAGTTGCTAATTTTTGCTTATTTTTTGACTTAATTGTCATTATGAGGTTGCTATTTTGTAAATGTCATATCTGGAGCTACAAACCTCCAAACTGGACAATCTTGGTAGCCTTGGAAATCTAAGACAAACTAAAACTTCTCTCTTTAAGGTTTAACCAAGTTCGACCATTTGTAGTGTCAAATATGAATGTGAAGTTATTGCCTCTACACCACTTTGATTGGACTTTTCCTTGTAAATTTTGACCTAGATTATAAGGCCTTGGTTGGTATGCTTTTTGAGCTACTAAAGGCTGCTAATTCTTCTACCCAAGTCCATCTTCCTTCACACTTTTGAGCATGTAATCATTAGTAGGTTAGTTGGTAGTTAGGGTAGTTAAGGAGTTAGTTAGTTAGTTAGAAACAACTTTGGGAGTTGAGGGAGTTTTCTAGCATTGGATGTTTTCCTCTCTTCTCCATAATTTTTTGTTGAATTTTCTTCTCTGTATTCTGCTGAGTTTTTTATGACACTGGTCATGGAAGGCTAAGCTTCTTTGTCAATTTAAGGTTCAAGAATGCAAATTGATTTGAGTTCTTAATTTTTATCTTCCTTTTGCATTTTCTACTATTTGTCTTTCCAATTCTTAATCTATTTTCATTATTGTGATTTTGCTTGAGTTATGGATTGTGTTCTATTAGGTAATCGATTGATAACCTAAAATCAATCAGTTATAATCCAGAATTCATGCTAATTAGGGATTGCGACTGTGATCTCAATATGCATGGACAAGTGTTATATGATTATCTAAAGAAACTTTGGTGGATATAAAACTGCATCCTTTTTAGAATCATGATAACTGATTGAAATTGAATTCTTGAATTGATGTTACATAATTCATTTTAGATCAATTTTGTTTTGTATAAATTTTGTTATACACAATTACTTGTTTTGCATAATTTTGTATCACCCAAACCCCTATTTTTCACATGCAGTTTGGTTACTAATAAAGAAGATTAGACATCATATGATTGTGTCCTTGTAAGATCGACCTAGGTTAGTTCTTCCACTTCAAAAATTAAGGGAAATCTAGTATTTTTTATAGTGTTTTGTCAGCATTATCAAATTAGTGCCATTGTCAAGGACATAAGCTACTATGTCATAATCTTGTGATAGTTTAAGTCGTTTGGTGTATAAATTGTTTGTGAGTAATTGTTACTTTCTTGTGTTGTAGCATTGTTAAGGGCAAGGTATCAGTAAACATTATTGTAGCACTAGTAGAGATCTTAGAGGTAGAAAAATTGAGTATTTCAAAATTGGCTAAAACTTTGCCATAAGATAGAAAAAAATTCATAAATCAAGGCCACTTGTGAGATACAAACATGTTAGGGCCCCCTCTTTTTGCTAAATTCAATCGTTTAGACCACTTTTTGATTTTTTTTATTTTCATCATTTTTAAAAATCATAAATACATCATATAATGGTATTGTGGTATTAGATTTTTTTTTAAAAATTGTTTGGTATCATTTTAACCTTCTTGACAAGTGTTTATGATTATAGGGGTATTTATGTTATTTCACTATTTTTTGTTGTTTATGCTATTTCTACTATTTTTTTGTCAATCTATTTCTATTGTATATGACTAGGAGTAATCCTGGTAAATTGCATGCTTATGATTGAGAAATAGATAAGAAGTTCTATAATTAGTGAAATAGTTAATAATAATAGTCTTAATAGTTTTGTTATTGCATCTAAACTTGCTAATATTGCTAATTCTAGTTCTAATTTTGATTTTGATCCTACTAATATTTCATTTGATCTAGAACTTGGTTGTGATTCTGACATTGTTGATTCTAATTCTGATTTTGGTGTTGATATATCCCAATTTAGTTTGGACAATATGACTAACAATGACAAAACCTTGAAAGAGTTGGCTACACCTGATGTTACATATCAACCTTGACGTATTTGATATCCTGAATTGGAACAAGCTTAATCATATGAGCTTAATTTGGACTAATACATTTGTTACCTAAGTTTCATGGTCTTACAGGTAAAGATCCTCACAAACATCATCTTAAAGAGTTCAATGTTGTATGTTCCACCATGAGGCCACATGGAATCCTGAAGACTACATCAAGATGAAGGCATTCCCTTTTTCCCTAGATGGAGTTGTCAAGGACTGATTGTACCTACAACCAGTATTGTTTAATACATGTGGAGACATGAAGAGGATATTCTTGGAAAGATTCTTCACTACATCTAGAACAACATCAATCAAGAAAGAAATATGTGAAATAAGGCAACATTGGTGAGACATTATATAATTACTGGGAGAGGTTCAACAAGCTGTGTGCAACTTGCCTTCATCACCATCACCAAATCAGTGAGCAGTTGTTGATCCAACACTTCTATAAGGGCCTAATGTTGATGGGTAGGAGTATGGTAGATGTTTCTAGTGGTAGAGCTTTGATGGAGAAAACCCCAACTGTTGCAAGAAATTTGATTCCCAATATGGTAGGTAACATCTAATAATTTGGTATTAGAGGGTATGTTGCATCTAGAGTAGTAAGGGGTAATTGTTGTTGATAATCAGAGATTGAAGAATAAGATAACTAAACTAAACTCTCTTGTTGGACAACTAGCAATTGGACAACACCAAAGTAGTCCACTAGCTAGAGTATGTGGCATTTGTCCTTCTATGGAACATCCAACTAATGCGTGCCTCACTTTGCAAGAAATTGAGCTAAATGCTGCTGGAGTTGCTATAATGATGGGTTGTCAACAGTATAGGCAGCCCAATGATCAATATTCAAACATGTGATATGATTCTTAGTTTATGCAAAATGTACCTCAAAGAGACAACCACCACCTCTATTTAGACAACAATAGCCAATGTAACCTATACAACATAATTCCTTGAAGGAATTGGTCAAGTAGATGGCCATGAGTAGCATTCAATTCCAGCAAAATATGTTTGTCACAATTCAAGATTTGCAAACACAAATTGGCTAATTGGCCACCACTGTGAATTGATTGCAATCCAAGGGTTCTAGACAGATTCCTTCTCAAATCATTCTCAGTTAGCAAGAAAATGTGAGTGGCATAACCTTAAGGAGTAGCAAAGTGCTACCATGACAACAGGCAATATCCATAACTGCTAAAGGGAAGGTTGAACAATCAGTTATAAATGATCCTGATACAAATGTAGTTGTGCAACAACAAAATCCAACCAGAACCATTCCATTACCCCTTCCAAGCAAAGCAGTCCAAGCAAAAAAAAAATTGAGATAGATGATGAGCTGCTATAAACATTCAGCAAGGTAGAAATTAATATCCCTTTCCTTGATGCCATTAGACAGATTCCAAAAATATGCAAAGTTCCTTAAGGAGTTATGCATAAATAAGAGGACGAAGTTGAAGGGGGACGTGGAGGTGGGAAGAAATGTTTCAACATTAATTAAGAGCAAGTTTTTTCTTTGATTCAGCATACTATGCCAAAGAAATGTAGTGATCCTAACACTTTTCTATTCCATGCATTATAGGCAAGTGCAATTTTGATGCTATGCTGGATTTAGGCACATCGATTAATGTCATACCTTCATCAGTATACAGATCCTTGAGACTTGATGCGTTGGAATCGATTGGTATAGTGATCCAATTGGCAAACAAGAGCATTACACAGCCGCTTGGAATTTTGGAAGACATGCTAATGCAAGTTAATGATATGATTTTTCTAGTGGACTTCTATGTGTTAGATATGAAGGATGAGTTGTCTAGCAAAGGACCTACACTAGTCCTAGGTAGACCATTCTTAAAGACAACCAGGACCAAGATTGATGTACATGTTGGAACATTGTTTATGGAATTTGGTGATAATAGGGTGGAGTATATCATCTTTGAGGCCATGAAACATCCCATAAAGAACCATTTAGTGTTTTATTTGGATGTGATTGACCTATTGGGTGATGATTACATGAACTTGCATTCTAAATTCCCCAATTTTGATGATTTTAAAGACTGTGATTGCACTTGTACTGAATTAACTGAGTGCCCTATTTGTTTAGAAATTAGTAATGTTATTAATGTAAGTGTAGGAGTTATAGATATTTCAGAAGTTGTAGAGGTTGTAGTAGTGCAACCTCCATTGTCATCGATGGTGTAGCTATTATAGTCCCTAGTAATCATATCCAACAAATCCAAATTGAGCAAAAGGAGAGATTGTTTTAAGACTTGAAGAACCTTGAAGATTTCTATAAGCACCCTATCAATCATTTCACTTTGAGGTTCCTATTGAAGAAGCCACCAGAGCATGTGGCATTGGAATTGCTAAGAAGAATGAGGCTCCCCTAAGCAACTATAAATAGGAGCGGAGAAAATTATTACATGCAAAGTTTTGTACATTTTTCCACCTTGAGAAAGGAATTTTTATTTCACCCCCTTCCTTTGTGATTATTGCTTCTTGTGTTTTCTTTGTGTTTTCTTTGTGTTTTCTTTGTGTTATGCTCATAAATGCTTACATTGAGGACAATGTTCATTTTAAGTGTGGGGTTTGTTTTACTATTTTACTATTATTGTATTTCTATTTTTCTACTACTATGTTGTTATTGCAATGATTTTGTTGATGTTTCTGTTGTAAAAAAAAATTATACTATTATTTCTATTGAAAAAAAAATTTGTTGTAAAAGAATAAAAAAGTTTGCTATTATTTTTTATTTTTTGTTTGTTGTTTTTTGTTTTTTATTTATTGTTTTTTGTTTTTTATTTATTGTTTTTTGTTTTCTATTTTCTATTTTTGTTTTTGCTGTTTTGTTTTTTTTTGTTTTCTATTTTTGTTGCTTTGTTGTTTTTTGTTTGTTATTTTTTGCTGGTTTTGCTATTTTCTGTTTGTTTTTGCTAAAAATAAAAAATAAAAAATATATTTTGTAGCACTTTTTAATGGATTTCTAGGTTGTAAAAATTATGAATAGTTACATTACAATTTGATATGAAACCATTTTTGCATCTTTAGTGTAATGAGTGGTTTGGAAATTAAAGTTTGAATCATTGGTGATAGAACATTTATCCTTGTGAGCTTTTGAGTCTTGTATGTTGATGGCTTGCATCTTGTCATTCTCTTCTTTCTTGTGTGATGTGCACACATGTTGATAGTTGCTCTAGGTTGTTCCTTGATTATCTTTTATACTTCTTGTCTCACATGTATTAGTTATATGATTTAGGCCTTCTTTCTTTATAACCATTTCTTTGATATTATACTCATTAAAATCCTAAAGTGGAAAACCATGATCACCTTAACCTTATAAGTTAAAGGACCTTTGGAATTGTTTTGGGAATGGGTTCTAAATAAGTGGAGGGGGGGACTTTGCAAGTGGTAATTGTTATGTTGTGATGAATTGTTTTTGAGAAAAAAAAATGTATGAAAAAATGAATCAAATAAATAAAAAGGCAACAAAAAGGTTGAAAGAAAAAAATGCAACAAAAGGTTGTAGTGGTGCAAAAAGAGAGGTGAAATTGAAATAAAAAGAAAGGAAAAAAAAAGAAAAAGTATAAGGGGAAAGGAGACAAAATGGACCTTACTTGTCCTATATTATTTTGCATTGTTTGTGACTTGTATTGTCTTGGGGATGATCTTCATGCTTATTGATTTGTTCCTCATTGTTCCTCTCCCTCTTTGGTTGTGCATGTTTAAATCAATTCTCATATTGTACCTTGTCCTTAGCCACATTACAACCTTAATAAAAGTCATTTTGATCATTTGTGCTCGTTTCAAGTTATAGAAATTAGAGGCTAGTCAAAGCTTGGTAATGCTAGTTAGCATAGGGTGCTTGAGTGTAAAACAAACCTAAAATACTTGAGAGATTGATATCTTAAGAGAGTTCGATCATTTGTGTGTCATTCTTCAATTTTTATTGTTCCCTTGTTTACTTTAGATATTAGAAATAAATTTATAGATTGTTGGGTACCTTGACTTTATGATGCTTGTATCTTATTCTTTTTATTAACTTAAGAATTTATTGGAAGGTGTTGCACTTTATTGTACTTGCTTTAGTTCATTTGCTTCATTTTCTTTTGCTTTAGATTTTTTTATTTTAGGTTTTTTTGATTTTGCTCGGAGTGCAAAAGTTCAAGTGTGTGAGAATTTGATAGAGCATTTTTTAGGCACTTAATAGTGACTTATGTTATGTATATTTGATATTATTTTTTGGTTAATATTAATACATTGGTTGAGTCTTAGGTCCTTGAACTTAATTGGGGTTAGTTGCTAATCTTTGCTTATTTTCGGACTTAATTTTCATTATGAGGTTGTTATCTTGTGCAGACCATATTTGAAGCTACAGACCTCCAAATTGGACAATCTTGGTAGCCTTGGAAAGCTAAGACAAAGATCTACAACTTTTTTTATGGTTCAACTCAGTTTGATCATTTGTAGTGTCAACTATGGACGTGAAGTAACAATCTCTATATTACTTTGATTGGGCTTTTTCTTGTAGATTCTAGCCCAGATTATGGAACCTTGGTTTGTGGGCTTTTTAGGCTGCTAATTCATCTGCCAATCCCATCTTCCTTGGCACTTTTGACCATGTAATCATTAGTAGGTTAGTTTCTAGTTAGGGTAGTTAAGGAGTTAGTTAGAAACGATTTTGGGAGTTGAAGGGATTTTCTTGCATTGGATGTTTTCCTCTCTTCTCAATAGTTTTCTACTGCATTTTCTTTTGCATTTTTCTTCATTGTATTCTACTGAGTTTTCTATGACAATGGGCATGGAAGGCTAAGTTTTTTTTATCAATTCAAGGTTCAGGAATGCAAATTGGTTTGAGTTCTTGATTCTTTATCTTTCTTATGCAATTTCTACTATTTTTCTTTCTACATCCTAATATGTTTTCATGATTGTGATCTTGCTTGAGTTTTCTAAGACAATGGGCATGGAAGGCTAAGTTTTTTTTTATCAATTCAAGGTTCAGGAATGCAAATTGGTTTGAGTTCTTGATTCTTTATCTTTCTTATGCAATTTCTACTATTTTTCTTTCTACATCCTAATATGTTTTCATGATTGTGATCTTGCTTGAGTTTTGGATTGTGTTCTATTAGGTAATCAATTGATAACCTAAAATCAACCAGTTATGATCTTGAATCTATGCTAATTAGGAACTGTGATTGTGATCTCAATATGCATGGACGAATGTTAGATGATTATCTAAAGAAACTTAGGTTGACATGAAGTTGCACCCTTCTTAGAACCATGATAATTGATTGCATGATTGAATCCTTGAATTGATGTTACACAATTCACTTTAGATCAATTTTGTTTTGTATAAATTTTGTTCTACATAGTTATCTGTTATGCATAATTTTGTATCACCCAAACCCCAATTTTTCACATTCATTTTAGTTTTTGATAAAGAATATTAGACCTAATATGATTGTGTCCTTGTAAGATCGACCTAGGTTAGTCCCTACATTGAAAAAATTAAGGAAAATCTAGTGATTTTGATAGCATGATCACTAATCATACTCTATTTTGTGTAGCATTTAACAATTGTGTAAGTGTATGGATCTAGGGATAATCAATATTCCATCACTTTTTGGTTAAAGACAACATCTTCTACTAGGATTAGTTAACATGCATGATTTTTTCTATCATTTCTTACTAATTTTGCTAACTTTATCACATTGCATAATGAGTAGGACAAGATTGACTCTTTTTATATGCTTAATATTAAAAATGGTAGTTTGATTGTTGAACCATTTCATAAAAGGAAGAGTCTCAAAGAGTTTTATAATGTTGGAGGAAGACTTTATCAATTACCTTGTTCAAGCTAAAGAAAGTTAAAATAAAGGAACAAAACATTATGTATAACTTTAAGTTAGATTATACAATCTTGTTTCGAATAGTTATTTGTAGCATTTTTCTTATTTTTGCAATATCTTAATGATAAGTCATTAATTTTTATCCTTTTAAACTTAATAATGACTAAATTAGCTGAAAGTACTTTACGAAAATCTTGCTAATGTTTGTGTGAGATGAGAAAAAAATATGATAATCCTCCCTTGATAGCATAAAGAAATTATAGGTTGAATTAATTCTTACATTTATAATGAATGATTCAAAGTAATCTCCATTGATGTCATGTTTAGGCATAGAAAAGAACATGAACATAAAGATTTGACATTCAATAATGATAAATGTGTGGTAGCCAAACCTTGTCTACTCTAATAGAAAATATCTCACCTTTATAATAGCCAACAACATTGTGAGACAACTGTAAGATATATGTATTACAGCCATGAGAAAAATGAAACGGTGTAATTCCTCTAGACCTTCATATGAAACAAAAGGTTCATAACCCTGAGTAACAAAACAAATTTCATGTTAGCTTACATTTATTAATAGAAGAAAACTAATGATGATAGACAAACTTACAACAAGGTATTAGTCATACGTCATTGCAGGAGTTTTTACTTATGTCATCCAATATTCTCCTAATTAAGTATGGGTAATTGGAACTCGCCAATAATTGGAACTCTTCATCAACATTAGATCTAGTACATGGAACAAAAGCATCGTTGTAGAACTTCAAAGGAATGCAAATATTTGATATCATATTTGAGGTAGCTGTTAATAGAAGTGATATAAATCCAAGCAGCATCATCTCTGAGGACAGAATTACAAACTTGTGAGAGTTGATAAATAGGAAAAGAGAAATGTTAAATAAAATTAGCTCATTGTAAAAAAGTTAATAAACACCAACAGATCAAACTTGCTAATAAAAAAGGATTGTACTAGAACTTAATTATTGCATTATACCTTCTTGTATTTTTTCCAAAGCTGCAAGCAAGGACTTTTGATTAGTTTTCCTCAACCACTATAACCAGAGAAAACGATATACTTCAATATTGTAATCAAGTTTAATTAAAAAAAATAGAACACATGCGATTAAATTTTATAGGTCATGAGCTTATTTGAACCTAATCAACATAGTTACTTTTGATCTTAGCATAGTGTGAACAAAATGTAACATGACACTTTGGTCACCAAAAAGGGGTGAATATAGTTACTTTACTCATAAATATATTAAGGGCTTGTTTAGTTCTATTTTCATTTCTTGTTTTCATTTCTTGTTTACATTTTTTGTTTTCACACTTAATTACAAAATTATCACTTTGTTTTCAATTTGTTTTCTTGTTTCAAAGATTTGTACAAGAAACAGAGAAAAGAAAAAAAGTTTTCATTATTTCTTATGCAAATATTTAAAAACAGGAAATAAACTAAAAATAAGGTGACAATTTTGTAATTAAGATTAAAAATGAAAATGAAAATAGAAAACATTTTTTCAAAGTAAATGGGCTCTAATTTTCACTTATGTTGATGATTTACTAACATCACAAGGAAAGCAAGAGGCATTAAAAAAAGGAAGCTCTAAGTGCTTGTTTTCCTTAGTTCCTTTTCAATACCAAAAGCCAAATCAACTTTATTTAAGTTCATGTGTTTTATGTAAGTTACATTTTTTATATTTAGAAAATGAATAAGGTAGAATCAAACTTCAACCAAAAAAATAAAGAGAAATAAATATTAGATTGCATTGTGGAGAGTTAGAAAGCTTCTTTGTAGTCAATTCAATGCACATTTAGATAAGTTTGTTTATGTTAGAGATGAAACAAACTTATAAATAGTTGTTAGAAGATTTTCATCCCTCATCTCTTGTTCTCCATTTATTTTCAGAAACACGTATGGTAGTATGAATTTAAAATTTGAGGTTTTCCATATGCCAAATGATCTAGTAGGCTAATCCAATTCTTGTCACAATATTGATAAACATCAAAACCCACCAAAAGGAAAAAGCTAAATAAAGAATTCTAGCATACTTACATTGTTTAAGTGGTGAATGGTGCGTTCCATAAGCAAAGAAACAACAATGAACATTGTCAACACAATAGCAATAGACCATGTTGGTGTGAAAGCCAATGGCCTTGGTTCTTGTACATCCTCCTCCATTTTGAATTATCTTAATCAAAACCAAATCTTAAATATGACTAAGGCTTCAAAAATCCTTAAGTTAGCTTCAACAAACTTAAAATATGAGACTCATTAATGATAAACTACAAATTTACACAAATAGAAGTCACACTACAATGCATAATCAACATTTAATATGATGATACAAAATCCTATAAGTAGAAGTCTTGAGTGTGATTTTTCATCAACAAATATCATTAAGTACTCCTTGATTGTAGTCTCGTCTGTGGGGAATTATAGATAAATGTGAATGATGCAACCATAATTGTAGTCGAGTTTTGGTCGTAGAGACCCTTAACAACCTTAAGTGCCAAAACTGCAATCATTTAAAAAACTTGACACTTGTACGAAAAACTTGTCTAAATTAAAAGCCCCCAAATTAACCTAGTACTTTCTCACTACATATCAAATCTTTCAAATAAGTAACTACCATAGATGAGGGGAAAGAAATTTCGTTCTTGTTTTCTTCTTACTTTCTCTAAAGAAATTTTATATGCAAGTTTAGACCAAAACAAACTCATTTTCAAATCAACCTTACTTTTATCCAAATACCACAAACATGTTCCAAACAAATCCATCTCCAATATTTATTGCATCAATAATGTCAAGCAAATTTAGACATCATAAATAAAATTGAAGGAAAGGTCTAATATTAATTTTCTCAATATTTAATATTGCACCAAAAGTAACTACCTTCAATAATGTCACGAATCTAGGAATCTTAGAGTGGAAATTATTTCCATCTGTTACAATTCACAAGTGAATCAAAAGAAGGAAGAGATCATATCTCTTTGTTGGTCTCATGCTTCAAAGTTCAGATCCGAAAACATTTTTCAACCTGACACATATCGAATGAATACTTAGCGAAAAACTAGATTGTGATTCATGATAATTTCTATGCGAGTTTCATTGCTATATACACTATCTACTCTTTATTTCTTCCTTATTGGGCCATAGATTCAAGTCAAAGCTTTTGTAACTTTTTTCTATAAAATGCTTGCTATTTGTGGGGGTAAAACTAAAAACCAATTTTCATTAGAACAAACACGTGTTTCTTTTGTTATTATTTTTCTCTCCAATACCCCACATGTGACCTACTATCAATGGTACTATTTGTTGTAGAGTAAATATACAATTTGGTCTCAAAAGTGTTGATTTTGTCGTCAAAAGAATGAGTGTATATAATTTAGTATTCAAATTGATTGTGTAAAATTATTACAAATTTGTCCTTCTATTAATAATTATTGAGGTTGTTTTATGAAATGACTACATTGACACATTACATTTGAGACATTAAATGTTGAGTGGAGCACACTTAAGTAGATGTGGGAAAATTTGTAAACAATTTAGCTCTTGAATGTGTAAAATTCAATACAAAATAGTCTTTCCATTAACATAAATGAAAAAAGTAACAAGTAATCTTTTGCATGATCACGATGTAAAATATTTTCTTGTCAAACTACTTTAAATTTCAATAAAAAAATATGTAGTGCATAATTTAGAGTATTATTCCATAGGAATTATAATTGAACCTAAACTTAATAAGTACCTATAAAAAATACCCAAGTTCTTTCAAAGAAGCCCAAAATATATACTCCTAAAAGGACATAATTTACAATTTAAATACTCTAATTTTACATGATTGAAAAATCTTTTATAAAGCTTAATGAATTGGACAACTAGATGTTAAATCTTTTCATATTATAAATCAATTGTTATAAAAAATTTCTTTCGTATATTTCACATTATAAATGTACTTATCTTTTTTTTTTTTTTGAATGATTCAAAACATGTTTAAAAAAGGGAAGTAACTTACATAGTCAATCTTTAGGCGGTGAGCCACATAGTCTATGATGAGATTTATAAAGATAATTTGAAATCACACTTAGAAAATTTAGTACTTGAGTTAATTGATTGAAATTAGAAAATTCAACTATTATGAAGAGACTATATATATTGATGAAAGAGGTTGTACACAAACATTAAAGAAACATGCAATATAAATATGTGCTAATACTATTGTGTTTTTGGAAAATTTAATTTTCTCTTATACTTAGTAAAATTATTTTTAATTAAGAATCAAAATAAAAATTTAACTAAAATAATTAGGATGTTGCAACTATAATATTTATAGATGTGAAATATTGGTTAAAGGTAAAGGCAATACCAACTAGCATAGATGGTTATCCACCAGTCATTTTTTTTTTACATGAAAGATAAAGAGTTCTTAAATGTTTGCCAGCCTAGTCTTTGACTGATGACTAAGGTTGATCCCATCGTGTTTCAAAGGTGTTTGAGATGACAAAGTATAGGGTGGTGTTACATGTGATGTAGCTTAATGGTTCTAAAGATATATCACCTTCATAAATGTGTGATATGATCATTTTCATAGTGAGTGTTCATGTGGAAAAGGGTTTAAGTAGGTTTAAAATGTTTTGAGACATTTTAGCTCAAGAGTAAGTTGTCTCAAAGATCTTTAGTATGATGATGTGTGTCTTGATATTGGAGTTGCTCAATTATAATCACATTATTGATGTTCATGAAGGCAAAATATATTTTGTTAGCGTCAATAGCTCACTATCTCTCGAACCTATTTTTAAAAAAAAAATCTAATAATTTTGAATAGTCATGTAAAATCCAAAAGCTCATTAAGAGAAACTAGAGGATTCAAATCAACCATATTTTTCGAGAAGCTAACAGAAAGCATGGATAAACTTACTAATCTTTTATGCTGGGAAGACAAAGGGCTTATAATTTTGGCTCAACTTCCTCACCAATTGAAACAACATTTGATTTTGGATGCTTTGGCCAGGAGAAATCGTTGTCCGTTAATCTCTTGTTTTATTTTGTTTATTGGACTTAGGTCCCGTTTGTGTATAATAAAAAATACATGCGACATTTATTATAATAACTACTACAAATTTGATAAATAGATTATATTTTTTTTACAGATTAACTAAAATTCAAAAATTTTCAATCCGTTTTAAATTTTATGGGATATATTAGGTTAGAATGCATGGTTTTTTTTCTTAAATTTTATGTTAACTATTTCTTCGCTCCCTTACTATTTCTCTGCTAGCTTATTTCTTCTGTAACACAATCTTAAGCGTTTCCGTCTTTACCCATTATCCCTAATTTGTGTTTACCAAACAGAGCGTTAGATTGTTGATGTTAATTAAAAACTATTTTATATTTAATAAAGGATTGATTTAAACATTTTTTAATATTTGTAAAATTAATAAAATAGTTTTTAAACAATTTGAATCAAATATCTGCCCATGAAAAAAAAACAACGATGCATGTATAAATTAACATATTTTGTATTCAAGAGAAAAAGCAATACTATCCATAACTTTATATTTCATTAACATTTCTACTTAATAATATATTTTTACATTTTTAAAATTTTAAATATATTTATCCTTTTATTTAATGTTTTCTTCATAAAATACATTGTATTAAATATTATGTGACATTCTTCTTTATATAAAAAAAAGTAAAAGCATAAAATATTAATATTTTAAAATAAGAATATAAAAATTATAATGTACAAAAATAATTTTACAATATTATTTATATTATATTTATTATGAATTAAATTTTACTATTTTATAATTTATATTAACATATTAATAAATTATCTTATGCTATTAATATATTATATTGTTAATTATACATAATATAATAAAAACAAACAAACACAGTCATTAATTTTCTTTGAAATAAAAATAATAATAAATTTATATATTATCATATTATAAAATTAAAATATGGTAATATATTTAGAATTATTATTTATATTATACTAATATTTTTAATTTATTTTATGTTATTAATATTTTCGTTATATGTACATATTAAAATTTTAAAAAATAAAAACAATGTTAACGCCTAATTATTATTGATGAATTAATTGTTTTATTGTTAATATTAATATATAAAATAGTTATGTGGATACTTTAAACTTATCACATGAAATATCAAAAAATATATATTTATTATTTTATATAAAAATAATATAACCTTATTATATTTTTTGAAGAATAAATATTAAAAAATACATCTCTAATTTTATTTCAATTGGAGAGTGAAGCATTGATCTCTAAGCATATTTTAATTAGAAACTGATTATTCAGTTTCTAGAATCGGTTAATAGTGCTTAAAAATTAGTCTCAAGTTATATATAATTAAGAAACCGAACAAATCAGATTCTCAAAAATCAATCTCTAATTACATTTAATTTTTTAATAATCATATAGACCGATTTGGAGACTAAGTTATTTCAGTTTCTACATCAGTCTCTAAATTAGTTTCTATAATTGCTAAAATATATTTTTTTTATCTAAATCAATTTATATTTAATGAATTTCTTATAGAACTATAATTTTTAATCTATATTCTATAGCCTATAGTTAGATTATAACTAGATATCGTTGTTGTTTTATAATGTGTATTTCAATCTAATTTAATTATAAAATTTAATTCAAGATGCGAAAATTATTTCTCATTTATAAACTTTTTATAAGTTTTATCTTTAACTAATATGAGATTTGAAATTTTCTTAATACATCCTTTCACGTTCAAAAGAGTATGGTGTGTGGATAATATGATAAAGATTTTTTAATGAATTTAACATAGACTTTGATACCATTTTAAAATATGAATTTGAGTGAAATTCAATCTCAAAAACTAGTTAAAGAGATAAGTATTATTTCCTACTTATAAATTATTTTCAGATTTTATTTTTATCTAAAATAGCACTTACACTTTTTCCAATAATTTTTTTCCACTTGCAGCGAAAATGATGGGAAGAGTATGCTTTACTTATGATCTTTTATATACTTTGATTAATAATCAAATAAAAAAATGGTCACAAAGATATCACACTTAATTAACTTATCTACCTTTGGAGTATATTAGATATATTATAAGATTTTTTTTTATTTTGCTACTAATTTTAGTTATCATTTTAATTAGTAGTTAAATCCTAACTAATTAACTATTAATTAACTAGAATATTATTTTTTCTAACTAAATTTAAGTTATATTCATTTATACTTCTTATTACCACAAATTAGCTAGAAAATAACCACAAATTTTAAAAATTTACTACAAATTAACTAAGATTATTTTCTTAGCTAATTTGCTACTTATTTCATGCTATCACCAATATTATAATAATTTTGTAGTGAATTATTTTTATTAGAAATTAGCTACAAAATAACTATTGATTTTAAAATTTTGTAGTTAATTATTTTGTAGCAAATTTTAAATTTTCTAGTAGTGAGCGAAAAGAAGTGATATAAAAAAGAAAAATAATAAATAATAAATAATAAATAATAAATATAATAAGTAATATGATGAAAATAAAAATTAGAAATAAGTAAAAATAGGACGAAGATGAGATAAAAAAGAAAAGACTATATGTTGAATATTTTCATTTGACGCATAATGCCAATATTGTACAAGTCGTATAATGTGCATCATGAAAAAGAAATTATTTAATACCTTCATAATTTACAATTTGTACATCCTGAATTGACGTGCAGAAAATATACAAGACGGGAACAATGGAGATATAACCATTATATCACCCTTACAAGGTATGGTTGCTTCAAAGTATTATAATTTGTATATTAAAACTAAAGAATGATGTACATTTAAATGTGGAATTTATAATTATTAAAGATAAGTAATTGAGTAACAAAATAATGGATGAAAAAATTATTTTTTCTAATTTTAAAATTAATTATTACTAGTAATTAATTACACTTATTTGAATAACGAACACTTGTATTTTATGTTACGAACTGTAAAAGTAAAAATTAATAAAGCAAACTAATTTAATTACTTAAGGAGCAATTAAATGTTATTGTTAGGGTACGTTGTTTTTCATTTTACTATGATTGTTCGGTGCAATATAATAATTTCTAATGTTGTTCGTATATATTGTAGGAAAATGTTGGGATTATGAAGGATATGAACTTGGATTCATACAAAATTTCCATTTCTTGGTCCAGAATATTGCCAAGTAAGTCAAATGATAGATGATTATTTTAATCCAAATTTGACCTATTTCGATGTTTCACTTAATTTAACCTTTTAAAATTATTTATTTATAAACTGTACATCCACCATAGAAGGAAAGCTAAGTGGAGGTATAAATCAAGGAATCAACTATTACCACAACCTAATCAATGAGTTACTCGCTAATGGTAAGGTCCCAACTTAGTTTATTCTAGTTTGTTTTTTTTTTATTGTTTTTCTTCCGTTTACCATGTTCTCTTATGTTGATATTCATAACTAATTAAATATTAATCATGGTAGGTATACAACTATTTCTAACTCTTTTTCATTGAGATATTCCACAACCCCTAGAAGATGAATATGGTGGCTTCTTAAGTCCTCCCACAGTGAGTTTTAATTCCAAAGTATTATTGCACACTTAGAAAATTCAATATCTAGATATGAGATGAATTTTGTTGAACACCTGTATCAATCTTTAGTAAAGATTTTTAGGACTGGATTCTGGGACAGAGCCTTATTTAGTTACTCGCCACCAATTTCTTGCTCATGTAAATTAGAAGTTTGTTTGAGTTTATCTATTAATTATTTTGAATTAGTGTGGAGTTAGGAATAATATAAAAAAGAAATTATCAATAGGGAATTTTTTTAATTATTTAAATTAGATAGTAATAATAAACTAAGATATTTGAATATGTACATGTACAGGTATTTCAAAAGGGTTTGATAGGCATATATTGTACTAAGAAAACCTTTAAGCATTTCTCCTTTTCCTGAGGCCTAGCTTAAAGGGTTGAATCAATGCCTTTTAAGGGTATGTCAGTCTAAACTTGCAAATGTTCTAAGTTTAATTCATTTGATAAAACATAAAAACCAACCTCTTTTTATTTATAATTATGCAGATTGTTTCTGATTGGTTATATGTTTATCCAAAGAGGAATTTGCGACCTTTTGCTATATACCAAGGAAAAGTACGTGCAATACCCTTTTATTTACATCACTGAAAATGGTAAATAATCCCTATTATACTCTTATATAGTTTCCTTGAATTTAATAGCATACAAGATAGTGGCGTGGAATTTCATTTTCTTTTACTTCCTCCAACCTTTGAAAGAAAGATTTTTGGCAATTTGCATTCTATTTTTTATAGGTACAAATGAATTTAATGACCCAACACTATGAGTGTAAGAATCTTTTATGGATACATTTTGAATTGATTATCATTATAGTCATCTCTTTAATCTTCAATCTCCAATTAGGTAAGTAGTTTTCTATAACCCTAAAATGCATTTGTGTTTTGCCATTACTCAATTTAATATTTGTTTTACCTATTTCCATTTGTTTATACTTGATAAGTAAGGGAGTAAATATGAAGGGATATTATGTGTGGTCATTGTTCGATAATTTTGGATGGTCCTCGGGTTATACAAAACGATTTGGAATTACCTTTGTAGATTACAAAAATGGCTTGAAAAGATATTCGAAACTCTCTGCACTGTGGTTCAAAAGTTTTCTCAAGAAAAATGCTAGACTTTATGATTCTAGTAAATAGTATTATTATGAAATGCATTTATTTGTAAATAATTTTTTGATTTCATATTTTATTATTTTGTTTTAAGAAAATATTGGATCCAAAAGAAAATGGAAAATGAAGATGTAGATTTTTATTATTACAATCAGAATGAAGGAAAATTATAATTTTTATAATAAATATGATTAATTATATTTTGTTCATTTATTATTTTGTAATATCTCTTATTTTGTGAAATTTGATAAAGCTTACTTTGTTCTCATTATAACACCCTAAGAGGTATTACCTTACCTTAAACTATACATTCAACACATCGATTAATGGATGAGTTGTATAATTATCATTACTAAAGAGCTTAATGAACACATCATTCCCAAGTAATATTATTATATACATAACATAAGGGTAATATCTCATAACACAAACGGTCCATGTACGAAAGCATCCATTTCTATTTCAAACTCTAGCTTATGGAGATATACTCATCAAAATATAATTATCTTGCAGGGTTGTTCCATACATCTACATACTTGCTCAATTTGGACATGCAATCTCAAGAAGCTTTATTCTTGCTTAGGTTATGACCTCATACTTATATATCCCTCCAATGAGGAGTGTTTACCACTCCTTGAAAATGAGAAGTTACAAAATCCCACCCATCATCCAAGAGGGTATCTTAAGTTTTTTTCATGCTCATCTTTATAATTTAATGTCATTCTTTGGTACTCAAAAGGATAAGTAACTATTAACACTCTTTCTCCTCCAATAAACAAGCCTTAAGTATGTCCTCTAAGGTTTGTATTGTCATCTCACTTTGACTATTTAATTATGGATGATAAGTTGTAACTAAGCTTGGTACATAGGACTTGGTGTAATGGCTTCCAAAATCTAGAGGTAAACTTAGAATCTCTATCTAACACTATGTTAACTAGAAAACCTTGTAACGACACCATCTTCTAGAGGTAAAACTTACCCAATCTTTCTAATAAGAAAGTAGCCTTGATGGGTATGAAGTGAGCAGACTTGATGACTTTGTCCACTATTACCCAAATGGCATCATACCCAACCTGAGTTTGGTCTAGACCCATAACAAAGTCCATGAAAACACTCTTCCACTTTCACTTTGTGATCTCTAAGGGTTACAACAAGCTAGATGACTTATAATCTTAACTTGTTGACAAGTCAAACACATAGCTACAAACTCAACCATATCCTTCTCTATACTCAAACCACTAAAACATCCTTTTGAGATCTCTTTACCTCTTGGTAGCTCCAAGTTGTACCAAGAATCCATTTCTATGTGTTTCTCTAAAATTTTATTTCTCAATCTAGCATCTTTAGGGACACATACTTTTCTTTGGAAAAGAATAGTCCAATTCTTAACTTCAAAAAAATGAGGTGGTTCCTTTAAGCTTATAGATTTAAGCATACTATGTGTCTTTCTAATCTTCTCCCTCAAATCATAGGAAAATACTATGATCATGTAAGGTCACATCTAAACTAAGATTCCTAAACTCTTTTATCAACTACATCTCATGCATCATCATGTGCAAAGATTTCTTACTTAAGGGATCTACCACTGCATTAGCTTTGTTTAGGTGATACTTCAACTCAAAGTCACAATCCTTTAATAAATTCATCCACATATTTTTCCTTATGTTAAGCTCTTGGTTCAAATATGTACTTAATGCTCTTATGATCACTAAAACCATAAACTTAACACCATACAAATGATGTCTCTACAACTTAAGGACAAAAAATATGGTCGTTAGCTCAAAGTTGGATAGGGTAACTTTTCATGTTGTTTCAATTGTCTAGAGGCATAGGCTACTACCCTTTTTTCCTACATTAATACACATCTCAATCCCTCACTTGATGCATCATTGTACACCTCAAAACTCCTTAAAGGGTTAGGAAAAACTAACATTAGGGTAAAGGTTAATCTTTCTATGAATTCTTGACAACTTCTGTAACATCTCTCATCCTAAACAAAAGGTTGACCCTTCCTAGTAAACCTAGTTAAGGACAAGGCTAGCTAGGAAAAAACATGGATAAACCTCATATGATAACCTGCTAAACCTAAGAAACTTTACATCTAATTATGGTTTTCGGCCTCTCCTAACTCAACATTGATTCTACCTTGTTGGGATCTATAAGTTCTTCTTCACATGCCCTAAAAATTTCACCTCTCTCCACCAAAACTTACACTTCTCAATTTTGACAAATAATCTCTTCCCCTTAAGGATTTATAAAATGATCCTAAGGTGTTCAATGACATCGATTGTCATGTCATTTTCAAGTTCACCTCTCTCAGTCTTGCTACTTGAAGAGATAAAAGTTGTCTTTACCACTAGGACAAGATAATCAAATGTAACACATGCAATATATATATATATATTCTCGTATGTATGTATCTTTATTTTTTATTAGGAATTATTTACACAAATTCATCCAGTTCAAATAGGGATTCACTAGTTCAACTATTAACTCATTGACCCAGTACCCCAACTAGTTTAATGACTAGCTTGGTTTTGATAACATTAAACTCTATCTATAATTTACATATTTAATCTACTCAAAATTGTTATGAAACTTTATAGATATCTATGCACGAGTTAATGGAAAAAGTTATTTCACATGAGCAAATTTTCTTAAAAATAGTCTTGGATTATTTTGAAAGCATTTTGTATATTTAGATAGTTTTTTATGTTATCTTTCAATATATTAGAAGCTCTTTTTTATCCTTACCATATCACATATAAATGCTTTTAATTACATGATAAAATTGGAAATTTAAAAATAGATAGTTATACTATTTGTTAGGTTTTCTTTACTTCTACCACTTTAGATGTGTTTAAGAGTCGGAGAATGTAAAATAAAATAAAAATGGTCAAAATTTTGAAATTATTTTTTGCATATTGAATACGTTGGGTATTATAATTATTTATTAAAAGAATTTATTAAACACTTGTTTTCTTCGATCAACTCATTAAACTTTAAGACTTGAATTATGAGTAGATTAAATCAATCTTCGTAATGTTTTTCATCCATTTTTTATTCCTTTATTTCATATTTCCTATTTCTTCATAAGGTTTATTATAAGTGTTAAGAAGGATTTTCATGGTGAATAATATAAGAGTAAAGCATCATTTTAGTCCCTAATAGTATATAGCGTTATCATATTGGTCCCTAAAACTAAGGAAACATCAAATAAATCCCTAAAAGTGCAATTTGTCAATCACATTAGCCCAAAATTTAAAAAAAATGTATGATTTAAATGATAATATTAACATATGTTTGTGGAGAAAAATCACATTGAGTGATTAAGTTTAAAGACTTAGATGAAACAACTATAAATCTCAAGAACTTATTTGGATTTGTATCATAAACGAAGTAATTAAGACACTAAAATAATTAGAAAAGTTAGTGGTACTTATCTCTTAATGTCATTATTTCCTTAATTAATTTTAATTCACTTAAATACCTCTGAGTGCCTTAAATTTGTAAGATAAATTCTTCTTCTCCTTAACTTAATGAATAAGTATATAGATCAAAAAATATGTTTAGAGAAAAAGGAAATGAGATTGATGCAATACCACAAGTGTACAACATCGTTGAGTAATACAAATGTTCTTTTCTCGGGGATCACATGTTTGATTTAGTAATTATCACTAGTCAATTAAAATTAACAAAAGAGAAAGAATTGAGAAGAATTTCATATTTTAAGTGATTTGAGAAGAATGCAATTTGAAATTAATGTAGCAAGTAATAAGAGTTTAGAATAAATCAGTAGGAGAAACTTTCAGGATTAAGGGTTTATTAGACAATGATTTCCTATTAGACTAATTTCCTTACCTAGGTTTTTTATTTGGTTCTCATTGAAGGTGAACTAACCTAAGGTAGCATATGTTCTCATTCAAGAAATAGAGATGTATCTAATTAAATTGATCTCTACTTTTGTGATAGTTATATTTAATTAAACCTATAAAGATTAAATATATTTTCATGATTTAAAACCTAAGTTTCTTCCTTATGATTTCAATGATTATATTTAACTTTCAGTTCTTTCCTAAACATCTAAGTTATATAAAGTGATAATCAATTGCCTCACAATGAAAAAATTATTAAAAGAAGAACCCAAATAAACATTAAGATAACTTAATTAAATTCAATAGTCACCAAAGACTAAACCTTAATATTAAAATGAGGGTTCTACTCACGCGTAGACATAATACAACTCCAAAGGGGAGGCCTACGCCCCATAGAAACTGTCTACCTGAGACTGTCCCTTGGTCCGTAGGTCCTGACACAAGGTTAGAATTCTAGCTTTTCCAGAATGGAATCTTAGTGATGGCTTTGACCCCACAAGGAGGCCTTCTTTGCCCAAAACAAGAAAGATATCAAACTTGTAAAGTAATTGAAAGATAGAGAAGCAATTCTTGAACTTAAGTTGCTACAATAAAATAAGGTTCGAACACATTAATAATTCTAAAAGCGTTTATTTATACATAGGGTGTGCAAAAAGTCCAAGCCCAATTAAAAATAAAAGCATTAAAATCACAAAACTAAGACCACCTTCAATTTCTAATTAGAATTATGGTTCCAGAATTGCACTTTAGACATTCACTAGAGTGGAGAACGAATAACACCTTGGACAAATTAATTTAGAACTAAATCAACAGTTTGAGATTAACTCGACAGAAGAAGGATGTAATAAAAGTTACAGTTCTTGAGATATTAACACATGAACAAATAAATTGGTGTGTCAAATAATAGTAGACTAGTATGGCAACGTATGGTTTCTTGGCTCAGTATTTATATATTATAAATAGATTTTGGGTATGCAAATTTGGAAACTCATTTTTCAGTCCAACAAATTTGGAGAGTTTAGCAGTAGATTCAAGCATAGTGGAACCAAAATCACACGTGAGACAAACTAAAACAACTAAAAATATAAATAAAAATAAATAAATAAGCGCTCCATCACAAGTATAAAATTATATCAAAAGAGGAAATTCTTTCAAAATATATACATTACTTGTAAAATATTATTTATAATATCTATAACTAATCCCATCATTAAAATAAGTCTTTCAAAATTAAAATTATTTAATCTTATTTGAGTTCAATAATCTTATAAGACAGATTGAAATAGTTATTTAAGAGTGCAAGAATAAAATTACTTGATTACAAAATGTTATATAAATAATATTACAATCCAAAACTAGTAAACTAGAATTAAATTAATAATTATAGTACATTTCACCTAAGACGATTATGGACACGACCCTAAGAGGGTGTTGCCCTGTCATAATTTTTGAAAGAATCTTGAAGCTTGCAAAATAAAGCGACAAATAATATAAAAGAAAAATATAAATATTTATTTATTTTCTCTTTTATCTTTTTATTTTCTTTTCTTTTTTATATTTTTATTTTTTGTCACTTATTATATTTATTATTTTCTTTCTTTTTTTATTTTTCTTTTTATCTTTTTCTACCCACCTAAATTCATATATGGATGTGTGTATATTTAAAAAATATTGATTTAATGTCCATAATAAATAGAGATCAAATAATGTACATACGTAGAAATCAACTTTCACTCTCCAAATTGATTTTGTAAAGTCAAGCTTAAACTCATATTTTAATATGATATTAAAATTTATTTTAAATTTATTATAAAATCATCTATCATATTATTTTTCATCAAAATTTGATAATATTAAATATAAAAAAATATATTAAAAAATTAAATATTAATATAACTAAAAATAAAAATTAAATAAAATATATAAATAAACCAATATTCAGCTTCCAAGGTGATAAATTAATCGGAACTGAAATATAAAATGTAGCGTGGTTACGCACAATGCGCCCGCAGGTTATGACAAATAAAGTGGACTTTCTCTAACAGTTATCTCAATTGGATAACTCAAGAAACCATCACGACAAAAACATATATATTCGAATTATTAATTCAGTAATTGATTAACATCGATCCCAAATTATGAATTTATCTCTATATCAATACTTCCATTGATAAATTTTATTCAGATTATCATAAACAAAGATCTCACTTCATCTTATTTTCCCTCAAGGAAAAGCTCATAATTCAAGTTAGTGCTAGCTTAAAAAATACTAGGTTGAAGATTAATTTCAGACTTAAAGAGGTGCAAAGAAACCTTTAAACAAAAGATAGTAATTAATACTATACGTAATTCCATTGGAGCATTGAAAGAGAAAGCTGAAATCAATCATGGCAGAGAACTTTTAAATGAATAAAAATCATGTAAGGCCGAAAGGACAATTACTTTGTTGTTTTTATCACAATTTAGTGACTATGGTCTCAGCACAAGGTAAGTTGCTCCCATGGATTGGGTCAGGTTTGGGAGAATTTTAATTGATTTTTATTGGTTTGGATTTTTCAAATTTTTGATGTTAACACAAACACATTTATTTGGATTATTGAAGAAAATTTAAGTGTAGCATTAAAGATAGTGTTTGAATAAAATATATAAATTGAGAAATAATTTTAACTTTATAAATTAATTTTGTAAAATTAAGTTAAGTGTAAATAAGTTATCAAATTTATTAATAAAATGATAAAATTAAAAGAAAAAATAAAAAAAGTAGAGAAAATAAAAAAAATTATAAAAATTGGAAACAATTAATATTGTATCTTATTAAAAACAATATTTATGAAACACATTCGTTGAATTTTATGAAGTATTTTTTATTTTTATATTAAGTATTATTTTTTTAAATTTAGGTTGACTCAAGTGTAAAATTGTTAAATCCAACACCTAACTTAAAGCAAGAAAATTAGTACAGTTCAAATTAATTAAATCAGTAAATTCAACATAACCCAATTTCTTTCGCTTGGTTGGTTAACCCAATCCATGGTAACTCAGTGTGGAATGTAAGATGTGATTATCATTGTTTTTAAAAAATCATATTAGATTGGTTGGTTTAACCAGTTCAACTAAAAATTGATTTGGTAATGGATTAGTTAACTCAAAAAAATAAATCATCTCAAAATTGGTGAAAATTACTCAATTCAGTCTAAAATAGATAAAAAAATGGTGAAAAAAACTAATTTGAACCAGTATTTTTTTAATTTAATTTTTAGAACATTTTAAAATAAACAAAAACATGTAGTTAAATATTTCACGTATTTATAAATTATTTTATTAATTTTTATCTTGTAAAATATACATTTAATCATTTATATTAATTTTTAATTTTTAATTTTTAATTTTTAATTTTAATTTTCATAATTTTATATCATTTTATAACTTAAAATATCTATAATTAAAAATATAAATTTATTCATTCAATAAAAAATATAATTTTTTTATTGTATAAAATATGAATTAACCACCATTTCTCATGTAAAATGATTATTTGGTGAGGAGAGTGACATTTAATCTCTGTGAAATGAATAAGTAAAGATAAGAATTAGTGGGAAGTGGTGAATCTTATCGATCACAATTTGATGATTTCAGCAGCCTCATTCCTTTGTCCTCTTTCCATGTTAGGTAGCTTATACAATCATATAAATACTATACACTAACCCTCCTCCATAACAATCCCTATTAAATTCTTCTCAACTTTCCATATTTCTTGACACTTTGTGAGGTCTAAAATGTTGGCAATTTTTCATAAGATGTTTGCTCATCCACCTGAAGAGCTTAACAGTCCTGCATCTTACAGTGGCACCAAGAAGCCTAAGATTCCTCAGGAAACTCTAAGAGAATTTCTTTCCCACCATCATCCCCATAACACTTTTTCTTTGAGTTTTGGTCACGCTGCTGTTCTCGCCTATGCTCGCCCTCATCCACCTTCCTATCTTCATCAAAGGTCATTTTCCTTTCACATTATATTTCACTTCTTTATTTTATTTTTATCTTAAATATCTTTTTACTTTCTTAAATTTTATTTTATTTTATTTTTCATCTTTTAAATTTAAAATTATTTTTTAAGTCTTTACATTTTTTATTAACTAGTTATAATCATCTATTTTATGTGAGAGACGAAATATAAGTCATTATTTATTACATGTATAGGCAAAAATTTTTAAAAAAAATTAATTTAAAAATTTCTTCTTGAACATTTTTTGATTTCCAATTATACACATGACAAATGATAACATGCACTATATTTTTCATATAAGACAAGGATTAAAATAAATTATTTTTTAAAATATAACAACTAAAAAGTAACTTTAAATTTAAAAAATAAAAAACAAAATTAACCTAAATTTAAAAGACTAAAAACTTATTTAAATATTTAATCCATAATATATTTTTATCAAGAATTAAGAACTAATTTCTTAATATCTTAAGGATTCATTTAAGAAACTTATATTTTTCAACAGATGTTATTTCTTATACACAAACATGAAAATTGTACCTCTTACCACATATTCAAGGAGTATGATTATCTGTTAACCATATTGGTAAATGGTCACTTCTTTATTTGTTACCAATTATATAAAAATGAAACCAACTTTGCTTTTTGCAACCTAATTCAGGTTGTTTTGTGGGGTTGATGATATATATTGTCTCTTTTGGGGAGGCTTGAACAATTCGTGCTCACTCAACAAGCAATATGGTTTGGCAAAGGGCACCAACGAAGCCATGTTTGTGATTGAAGCTTACAAAACACTCCGTGATCGTGGTCCATACCCTGCTGATCAAGTTGTGAAGGATCTTGATGGAAGCTTTGGCTTTGTTGTCTATGACAGCAAGGTTGGCAGTGTCTTTGCAGCACTGGTAATAAGACCCTTTTGGCATTTTCCAAAATCTAGCTCTCTTAAATCAACATGAGTAAATAAATGTGTACTTGTATTTCATAGACATTAAATTTGAATGCAGGATGGTGATGGTGGAGTGAAGCTCTATTGGGGTATTGCAGCTGATGGATCAGTGGTAATCTCGGATGATCTACATGTCATGAAAGAGGGGTGTGCTAAATCCTTTGCTCCCTTTCCACCAGGTATAATTTGGCTCACCATTCATTCTCTTAACTCGGGGGCTAGAAAGAATTTTCAATAATCTTTTTAACACATTCAACCACGATACTCTAACAACTCACTACAAAAGAAATCATATACTAAATTAGTATAGGCCTAAGAGTAAACCAACTAAAATTCAAGTTTCATGTTTATCGATGAAAAACTATTTGTTATTAATTTTTATAAAACAAAAAGATTACAAAAATTAATAAAAAAGACTTGATATATATCTCTCTCATTTAAGATAAAAAAAAGTTTCTTTCGAAGTTTACTTGAAACTTCATTTATCGTTAGATCGTCCTTACATTACAAGAATTTTTTGATTTTGCTACTAGTTTTAGCTACCATTTAAATTAGTAGCTAAATCCTAGCTAATTAACTATTAATTAACTAGAAAATTATTTTTTCTAGCTAAATTGAAGTTATATTCATTTATACTTCTTATTATTACAAATTAGCTAGGAAATAACTACAAATTTTAAAAAATTTACTACAAATTAACTAAGATTATTTTCCTAACTAATTTACTACTTATTTCATGTTATCATTCAATATTATAGTAATTTTGTAGCTAATTATTTTTACTAGAAATTAGCTACAAAATAACTATTATTTTTAAAATTAACCACAAAATTATTTTGTAGTAAATTTTAAATTTTCTAGTAGTGTTATATTAAATAAAAATAATCCAGCAAGTCATTTTTTTTTTTGTCACCATGTTATACAAATGACTAAATTCTATCAAAAAAATCTAGTCCAGTATTTTTCTTCCCAATTATATTTTTTTTATTCATAAAATTCAAATATACAACTTTACTTAAAACATCTAAACCTTTATACTCAAACTAATATAATATTGATAAGACGAAGGTAAATCTAAAAGTAAAGGTATAGATTGTTAGTATAAAATCTTCTAATAAACATTAACCTATTAATATGAATATTTGTGCTAATAATATGATATATGATAGTAATAGATAATTTTATTAATAAAGAAAATTAATATATATCATCAATGCTCTATTAATATAATAGATATTAATATAAATTCAATCTTTCTATACTAATAGTATAAAAGTTTATACTAATGAAATAAGTCTAAAGAATAACATTTTAAATCTTTTTCCAATTAAAGTATGAATTATTTTTTGTTGTTGTTGTGGGGTGCATTAAAAGGAAAGTAAAAGAATAATAGTAGAGGCCTATGAGAAGTTGGTGTTGCAATGCAGGGTGTATGTTTCACAGTGAAGGAGGTTTGATGAGCTTTGAGCATCCAATAAACAAGTTGAAGGCAATGCCTTGGATAGACAGTGAAGGGGTCATGTGTGGAGCTAACTTCAAGGTTGATAAGTTTGCAAGGATCAACAGCATACCTCGAGTAGGAAGCCAAGCTAATTGGATGGAATGGGCCCAGCATTAAATCCAAAAAATAAAAAGTTTAAATGTGTTTTAATTTTTGTAAATATAATAAATTTTAGCTTTAAGTCTCTCAAAAAATTGTTAGTTTTGTTTTTTATAATTTTTTTAAATAATTTATATTTTCATTTAATAATAATGTAACGTGTATTTAAACATGTTATATCAAGAACTATTTTAAAATAATATATAACACATGCTTAGATACATATTACGTGATCAGAAATATAAATCATTTTAAAATTTATAAGCACTAAAATCAATAAAAGATTTCTAGACTAAAATCTACTGTATTTACAATTATTAATAAATATATTAAACTAAAATAATAAACATACATGGATTCTTATAAGTATGGATAAATGAATTGAATTATTCGCTAATTATTCAAGTTTGATTTGATAAATGATGGAACATGTTCATTATTAATTAAGATTAAGTTTAATTATTTAAATAATTTAAACTCAATTTTTACTGTCTCAACTTTAATCATTCAAAAATAATTTGTTTATTTAAATTAATGATAAATTTTTATTAGTCTTTGTTATAATATATATTTATATATATATATATATATATATATATATTATAAAATATGCAGAACTTTATCCAGAACATTAGAATTAATTTGAAGTTTCTTTTTTAATAATTAAGAAGTTATGATTTTTTAAAATATATTAGATTATGAAATATAGTAAATTCTTAGTATAACACATCAAACACATGTTTCTTTTTAAAAATATTATCTAGTATTAAAATGTTTATTAAATATTAAATTGATGAAGTTATAATATAATTTAAGAAAAAATTCTATAAAACACAAATCATCAAATTATAAATAAGTTAAACAAGGTAAGCTCAAATTTTTTTTTAACAAATCAATTTCATACTTTTAGTTAAGCTCGTTTAATTGGTAAACGGAACAAGCGTAAATAATTTTTTTTATAAGTTAATACTTTTAGTTAAGCTCGTTTACAATCTTTCATGTAAGAACTCGACAATCAAGTTACATACGTTAGAGTTTAGTGATGTAGCATGAGTGAATGTGTGCCTTTCTTTTTTCTTGTATCTTTTTTATGTTTAACATCTCATTTCAAAAACGGTGTAACTTTGTGTATACATTTTGTGTACATTTGTACTTGTTATGGTCATTATTTTTTCTTCATGTTTTCATGTCTTCCTCATATTTTTGTTTGGTGGTTTCTAACGAGATTATAGGAGTTAATATGTGACATTATAGTTTTATATTAATATGATAATCTACAATAACTATACTCAAACATTTAAATATTTGAATATGAAATTGTTATGTTGATATATTTATATTAAGATGATAATTTACAACAACTGATATTCAAGTATTTAAATATGTGAATATTAGATTACTATATAGACGTATAGTTAGGTGTCTCGGATATAGGAGTTTGAGCCTCAAAGGTTAATACAAAACAACATCCTTCACTAGAAACGAATGCACATTTATGATTGTGAGTGGCCAACTATTTTTACAATTAACTTTTACTCTTTTAATACAATATATATTTATAATTATAAATTATTCTCATAATTTGAAATATAATAAAAAAGTAATTTATAATATAAATATTACGTCCACACATTTATATATATATGAATATTGTCATTCCAACTTAAAATCACTATCATTCACTAATGCCTCCCCTTCCCTGCCCTCTACTTGCGGGTTTTGTCCAATTTTTCACTTGTACGTTTTTCATGTTTCCTCCTGAAAAAGCCAGTCAGTGAAACATTTTAGTTGCTTTTCCAAACATGGTCCAGTAACTCCCGCGTTGTTGTTCCATCTATCTTTATACATGATGGTGCACTTATGTAGCTAGCTTCTAAAATTTATGGTAATGTTAATTCGACATCAAACTTTTAAGACATTTTTATATTAATATATAATCCGATCAATATATTAGTTAAATGTATAAATTTCTGATTAATACATTAGTAGAACATATGCTTATTCATAAACAGCCCATCATTGAATGGGTTCAATAATAAAACAACTATTTAAGGTTTAGGTTCAAAAAAAAATTATTTGTTATTAATTATAATAAAATAAAAAAGTCATATATATATATATATATATATATATATATATATATATATCGATAAAAAGAACCAACATATAACTTTTTATTTAAAATAATTTTTTTCAATTTACCTGATATTTCATTTATTGTTGAGTCAATCTTGGTCGATTGTTTTGTTACAACATCATATAAGTAACACCTTATTTCATATTCTACATTCTTGAGAAGTTACTAGGTATTTTTAATTTTTATTGTGACTTAGTCCTTTCCCATTATTTTCTCTTATTTAAGTGTATCATAAAAGCTACATATAAAAACTAAGAGGTCAGTGAAAAGGTAAAAGTAAAAGTATTTTTTTTATCCAAAAACTTGTCTAGTCTTAAAGTGAGAGACCATTGAAAGATGTTATATTGAAAGTTTTATAAATAAAAAGATGTTACATTGAAAGCCCCCGTGACTTTATATTTCTTTAGGAGGTTTTCTCTCAGTATTTAAATACCACATTATTGTTCATTTTAAGGAATTGTCTCAGTAGTTGAATGAGGTTAATGATGATTCAGATATTCAAGAATATCCCCTCCATACAAGTGTTTTTTTGCTTACTGTCAAAGGTCATCAACCATTGACTCAAACTTGCTTGCTACTTGAGCTATTCCTTTTAGGTCAAAGCAGCCTAATTAATTTGGCTGAAGTATTACTTCCCTTTTCTTTTTTAAGTGTCAATTATACCCTTACTTTTACCTAATTTTTAATTAATTTACACATTTATAACTACTATAAAATTATTGTAGAGTAAAAATAAAAGAAGATACAATAGAATACTTAAAAACTATTTTATGAAAACAAACAAAAAATTATTATATTTCTTTGTTTGTGTATAAAAATCTTAAAAGACACAAGAAGTAATAGATAATATGTTACCTAATTTTCCAGAGTTGCTTTGTTAAACTTGTTATGTATGCTTTCCAAATCGTGATTAAACTAGTAATATACTTAGCCAATTCACTTAGAGATCACACAAGTGATTATTAACATAACTGTTTAAAGAAGTGAAGAGACAAAAAATAAGTCGAAATGCTGAGCCAGGATAGGAAATGACACTGATTATAGTGAATGTGCATGGTTATATATTTCTCTATAACTCATGTGCACTTGGCCACACAGTTGAAGGATTTCATCGACAGTAGTTATCAAATCAAGACAGGAGGAGTTAGCAGCTAGAAATCAGAAAAGGGTCTAAACTCTTTTGAGATGTTATTGAACTCCATGAAAAATGTCCCTGAATCAAGATGGATATTGGAAGCTGCCACAGTGCCACCCACTTAAGCCAAACCAACAAGTTTCTCACTAATCTCCCAAACCTTGCGAGCCTTGTCTGCATCACTGGCCTCTTGGGACAATTGGTTCTCAAATGAAGCTGAGGCATTGTTCCAGCTCCAGTACACACCAGATTTTGTTAGGCTTGGATCACTCACAACCTGCACAAGAACAAAGCAATGCAAACATGAGAAACAAGGATTCTTCATTCCAACACACTAAAGTATACAGGATCTGTTAGACAAATTTTTCAATAAGAACTTATAGAAAAAAAAAACAGAAAAAATTAAATAAGTTAAACAAGTTTTTGAATAAGTTAATATAAGATAACTTCTATAAATTAGTTTATACATAAGCTAATTTTAGTTTTATGAAAAAACTTATTTCATTTTTTCTTCTTATTTTCTTCTTGTATAAATGTTTAAAAAAAGTTTATTCAAGCAAACGCAAAATCATCTCCATAGTGTCTTATTAGTAATTGCTATTGCTATTACCTGTGCAAGTCTCTTTCCTGATTCATCTTCTGAGACAAAGCCCTTGGTTATGTACTTTTGGAATGGAGGGAAGAGAAGTCTGAACAAGGGAATGTGCTCTCTGAACAAGCCTGTTGTGGCAATGCAACCTGGGTAAAGGGAAGCAAATGTGATTCCAGTTTCCTCATGGTATCTTCTGTGGAATTCTTGCATGGTGAGCATGTTGCAGACCTTGCTGTCCTTGTATGCCTTCGCGCCATCAAAGGATCCTCCATCTATCATGGCTGAAGTGTTTAGCCCATTCAACCCTCCAGCTAGTCCCCTCATGTCACCAAGGTTAGCCTTCGGTGGGACATTTCCAGCCAATGTGTTGGTGTTTCCTGTTTGAGGAACAGAATGATCAGCACCAAAATGTGGCCTAGAACCGTTCAACAAAAATAATGGTTCACAATTAGAGGATTACAATCAATACATTCTCTAACACATTCTTCTGGTGAAATTATGTGGATCCTATTCACCCTCTCAGAGTGGTGGATCCCACATGAATCTCATCCAATAATGAAAATTATGTTAGAGAATATATTGCTAGCATTCTTCTCACATTAGGAGAGGAATGTCAGCAATATACTTCATAACACACTCTTAATGAACTTCATGTGCGTTTCATGGAATCCACATTAATTTCATTGAATGCTGTTAGCATTTCTCTTAATAAACATCCTAATGAATTGGACCTGTGATGGAGCCAACAATGATCAACCGCTTTGAAGGGTAATCAGATTTGTTCAAGTCCTCGAGCAGAAGGCGTGAAAGGAGGAAATGCCCCAGATGATTTGTTCCAACACTGAGTTCAAAGCCATCAGCAGTGAAAGTAGGTTCACTAGCAGTTGGCAAGTAAACTGCAGCATTGCAAACAAGCACATCTAGTGGCCTGCCAGATTGCCTGAAGTTATCCACAAATTGCCTGACACTATCAAGAGAGGCAAGGTCCAAATGCATAATGGTGTAGTTTTCCTTAGCAATGCCAGCAGATTTTGCAGCCCTTTCAGCTTTGAGGAAATCCCTGCAGGCCATTATCACATGCCACTTTCCAGTCTCAGCCAAAGCCTTAGCAGTGGCCAGGCCCAAGCCAGAGGAAGCCCCAGTGATCACAACACTGCCTTTCCTCAAAGTTTTCTTGCCTTCTGGTGAAGCCTTTGTGACTCCTGGAGTTGTTGCCACTGACTGGACCCTCACTGGGCCAAATTTTTGTTGGAGCTCCCTCTGATAAAAGAGATGGTAAAAAATAAATCAGATTATGCTTGTATACATGAGAAACTATGACATCATGCAGAGTCCAAAAAATTAAATCAGAAGAAAAGAAAACTTATGTGAGGAAGAATGTCATAACACATTTTTTTCCAACACATTATTAAATGAAGTATAAGTGAGTAACAAGAGCTATATAAAAAATAAGATTATCAATAAAACGTATATGAAATTTGTAAAATAATAAAGAAAATATTAAAAGCATTAAAAATATTATGTCAAAGGGTGTGTTTATATGACATTCACATGATAATAAAGAACATGTTCGATTCAACAGATTATGTTAAAAGGTGAGTTGGTCACATGATAATAATGAAGTTCCATACTGAATTGAATTATGCAGAAACTATATAATGGCAAATTAGGAATAACAAAGAAAAATTTATGTTGCAGTAGTTACTTTGCATGCCAATGAGGGAGAGGTGAAGTCAACTTTGAGAGTTTCTGACAATGAAAGACCAAACATTGTGGTGTCCCTGAGAGATACACCAGACTTTCCCTGCAAACACAAAAACACATTTCCCAAAACTTGAGCTTTGTCATCTCTATGAATAGTACAGAAAAAGTGGGAAACTAGGAAGATGTGTTATTGTGACAAAATGAAGCAAACCTCTTTAGCAATGGAGAAAGAGGCAGAAACTAAGGAAGCAGCCTGGAGAGCCATTGGAAATTGGGAAGAAAATGTGAAGTGAGTGTTTTGTTTTAGAATGTTCCACTCAACAAGCTAAGCTATATGGTTGAAGTGAGAATGTCAATGTAAATTGTAATGAATTTATACAGTGAAGTGTTGATTTGGATATGAGAGGATAAGATAGTTTGCAGCATGTGCACCTGCCAGGTCACTTAAACCCACCAATGAGATTTTGAGTTTTGGATTTCTCGTGATATTTTAATTAACTTTGTGCTTGGACTTGGTAAAGAAGGGATATTTTGATCCGTTGCAGGTATCAACAGTGGACATGGATGATGAAAGGGACTGGGAATGGAAGGCAAAGAAGACAAGCCTTCTTTTGTCTGTTGCGTAGATACAAAGGATATTTGTTCACATGTTCGCAGCAAGATCCCAGAAATTTTTACTAGTACAAAAATTATAGTTTTTAGCTTTGCAGAGTGTTGCACTTGTATTAGAATTAGAATTTTATTTTGATAATTTGCTTAACAAATGTTTGTATTAGAAGTTAGTATAGATTATTGAAGTAAAATTTTAATTTAATTTAAAAATAATGTCAAAATTATTTAATTTTGTATGTTGGGGAAACCATGTAAATGCATCAAGAGGTGGATATATAGGTCACTTGGGTAATTTAACTTAGCCTGTATTGGTTTGCATTTTTATGGACTAGATTAAGCTGATCCGCTGATTAAATAGACTTTATTTTTGCTTGTTTCTCATCCAACCAATTTATCCTATGGGTTAATGGACTGATTTGAAAGCTAAAAAATCAATTTTAAAAAATAAAAATATTGAAAAATCTGAAAAATGATACAAAATTTAAATCTTATTTTTGCCCATCTATCTCATTATTTTTTAAATCATTCACATTTATTTTCTCCTCTATCTTTTTTTTAATAAGATTTTATTTGTTGTAATTTATGTTTTATATTTTTTATATGTGTTGAACACGTATTAATGTGGAGTAATTTTCTTCGACATTATAGTAGTAATTATTTTTTAGATATCACTATTTTTTTCGATGATAAAAATATAATTCAATTTCTGGAACAAAAATATATTTATTTTGGAAAGGAATTTCCAGAACAAAAATATATATTTCAAAAAAGTACTTTTCTAAATAGATATCAACATGCAGTGATAATTTTCTTCGACGTATCAATATTAATTATTTTCTAGGTATAATTGTTTTCTTCAGCGATAAATATTACATTTTAAACTACAACTTAATTTCTATTTTTTTTTTCTATCAAAAAATACCTTCAAAACAAAAATATACACATTTTAAAAAACACTTTCCAAAACAAGAAATACATTCCAAAAAGTACTTTCCAGAACTATATACATTTTTTTGTTAAAATATAGTTCCAAAAAAATTACAAAAAAAAGATATTTTAGAAAATTTTAAAAAAATGAACATAAAAATATATTTATTAATAATGAAAGATTTCTATGAACCCAAACTCTTATATCCTATTCTTGGTGGTTTTTGGAGTGGTATTGAGGGGTGTTCATGTCCAAAACCAATTAGAACAATGAGCTTTATTAAGGTTGGGCCTGGAGTAAACTACTGGCTAGTTGATTTTAGGTTAAGCCCAGAAGCCGCACCTGGTAATCTGTTCATGACCATGACTAATGATTTTCTTTTTATTCAGAAGGAATTGAACAGTTAAGGCTGTGTTTGAATTTCTATTTGCTCACGTTGAACACCAATAACCCACGACGTTAAACATACCTTGAAAAGTGAGATTGACATAAAAAAAACATACTCAAAGTGGTATCAACGCAACTTGCCAAACACAACAATGATTGATGAGTAAAAGTGAAATGTAATTTCAGGTAACTTTTTGCCTATAATGCAAGAGTTCAAATCCCGAAATCGTTACGCCAAAGAAAATTTTACCTAATCAGTAACCACTTTACCTTATCACTGTCATCGACCCTAATGTTAGCCTCACAGTGTTACACCTAGTCAAAGACCGGAAAAGCTCGTATCAGTTGTACCCAAACTGCACGTAACCTTTATCTATTGAGTTCAGATGAGTTATGACCAGTGAACAGAAGAATCCTAAAATGACAGGAAGTATACAGTAGTTTTAACAGTTAAAGCATTTATGCCAGTTGGTATTCTAGATTTAACTATATTTCTTGAATGAATTTCTATACTTGGAATTTCTGGTATTACAGAAATGAGTAATGTGCCACAATAAGAAATCCAAGCTATACACAACTTTTCAGCATTGCAATAGTGTTGATGCCCACCAAAGGCACCAAACATAATTTTCCATCTTCGCTCGGTTAAGAATAAGCCGGATTACTTAGCATGTTAAGTCAGAAAACTGATATATTTTTAATAAACCACCAATTTAACATCCAAGCATTATTCTCTCTCCTAAGTAAACCTTAAAATAATAAAAACTATATAAATAATCTTTTTTAAATATTAAATGTCTATAATTAACATATTTTATTAATATTCAGATACCAATTTAAATAGTTTTTCAATATTAAGAGAACTACTAAAGAGAGAGGGTAATCCTTGAAGAATAAAATTAAGGGTTTATTCAATTTTTAGACAAGTTTCGAGTTTTCATCTGATATACAAAAACCCTTCTCTCGAGTGTTCCATAGATAATTTTCTAGAATGAACATGCCCTAGTCGCACTAGCACTTGTAGCCATAATGTTTTTATTGAAATTAATTCCACTGGACAAGAAATTGAATTACATAACAAGACTAATATTAACAAATGCAAAAGAATCATCATTTGTAATTCAACAAGCTTTTCCCATGCCCGTTAATCTCTACATTTTCCCATTACAATAAATCCACTGGTTTCCAAATTCCAGGTCTACCTTCTTTTTCTTTTCTCTTTTGTTCACTGTTTTTTACCCCATTTTGTTTTCCCTTTTTTGTCCCCCCAAATACTTGATTGGAATGGCAACATATCTCATCCGATAAGCGCAAAAGAACAAGGAAGAAATGGAACTAACCTTATACTATCTCACCCAACACCTCTTCTGTACAAGTCCCCACCAACTAATGGAGAATGTGGAAGTCGACAACACAACACCCCTTTACTTTTTCTTCTGAGTTGATGTCTCCAACTCATTCTCCCATGCTCATAGGCATGAATTTTCGGTCACCTCTTATATACCAAGTGGCAATCCAAAATTTTGGAACGTTTTAATTTCCCCTTGAAGACCGGCAGTTACAATCACCATACCCCAGGCTGACATGTTCTGATTCACGCCATTAGATAAATCCACGCTTAACCGAGGGCTTCGGTCCCTTGTAGTTAGAAGTTTTTCCTCAGGCCATGTTGCAGAAATTCTATCAAGAAAATAACTATCCGTTGCACTTGCAATGGTTCCATGAAGTGGACTGTTGTTGCAACCTGAAGCAAATTGCGAACCCTCAGAACCCAAATTTTCCTCTACAGGGGTAGGAGGATGATTGGCCGATGAAACCTCATCCCCACTATCATCAAGCTCTGGTTCTTCTCCAAAATATGTATCATGCATCTCCCATGTATCATCCATACCAGGCCAGGGAATGGCCACTGACACATCTTTACAGTGAAAATGTTCGTATGTGCTCGTCACAGTGACACCTTTACTTCTGCTAGGTCTGCAATCAGCTTCATTTTTCCAGAGGTATACATGAGAATCCTCACTTGCTGAGACAACATATTTACCATTTGCTGTCAGGCAAGCTGAAATTTGGCTACTTGCATTCCGAAACCCTGAAAAAAACTTGCATCATTTTACTCTGAAATGGAAACCAGGAAGGGAAAAAATATTCGGGACACCTTACATTCCATAAAAGAATTAGAACTAGCAATGACCACAATTTTTCTTTTCCTCATATCATTCAAATAAAAGTATACAAAATCCTAAAAAAATAAAAAAATAAATTTTCATTCCAACACAGTGTTTGTGTGTGGAGAATATCAGATGTTATTAAGTAAAACCAGTCTTGACCGTGTATGTTGAAAATTAACTCCTCATGTGCTCTCACTTAAAACACACCCTACAGCATTGCATAGGGCTGTGCAAAAACATTTTTCAAAAAAACCAAACCACTATATAAAAACGGTTCAGTTTGGATTTTCTCAAAAACAGTTTGAATTTTTTTGGATCAATTCAGTTCAGTTATTCTTTTTACACCCATGCGTGGTTCAATTTTTTTAAAAAACCAAACCAGACCACTTTATGAAAATGGTTTAGTTAACCGTTTTCATAAAGCATTTCGATTCGGATTTTTCTCAACAATTTGGACTTTTTTTAATCGGTTTGGATTAGCTTTAAAACGGTTCATTAGGTTCTATTTTTTGCACACCCCTAGTACTGTAGACACACACATGAATGTACACACTTTTCGATCACTTATTCCCATTATTTTTGTCAGAAGTTGTCTTCATATGTTTCAGAGCATTTATCATCTCAATATACTTTTATCATTGGCAGCAGTAAAAATTCTCCTCAGGTACCCAATAAAGTTTATATACATTCACTTGTAATGATATCTTCAATAAAATTCACTTGATACAGTACTAGTTTTACACTTTTACCTACCTTTAAATTTATGAACCAGATCAGTACCATCAACAAGTCGAATCCGAGAATCAGAAGAAGTGATGAGTACTTCTGATGAACTTCCTGGCACAAACTGTTCATAAAAATCAGTAGGAAAACAAGCACATGCATTATTACCAGTCAAAGAAAATTTATAATAGTTGTTAAGTCTTCAATTATTTGCCCTTTTTTTCATTTTAACCCTTCAAACGTGGGGAAATCTAATACACCCAGCAGTTAAGCCATTAAATACCTGGAAGCCAGTAATTTTCTTGTGGTTCGATCTCTTTCTCCTGTTCTGCAAATTTATCTGACTTTTCTGTTGCAACTTATTTTCTGAATGAAATGGAAAAAAAAATATAATGATAAGAATAATCAGTGGCCCTGCATTGCAATCATCAGAATAGTGTATAAATTTTATATATAATTGAAGAGTCTCAGTGATGATACCAGATGTATTATACAGATGGCAGCTACCCTTGTATGTACCAACTAGTGCACCCTGCAGAGACCAGAAAATATTATTGAATTGCAACCTTAAAATCAAATTTTTCATGTGGATAAAAGATGCATATAAATGTTAAACCAACCTGACCATCAGGCGTATAACAAGCAGCAGTGACCATCTCATGTAAATCAGTCCAATCAACAACTTGTCGATCAGGAATGCTCCATATACGAACCTTAGCATCCAAAGATCCACTTATGAAGTATCTATCATCAACAGGATTAAACTGGATGCAAGTTACTGTGCCAGACAGAACAAATCGAAGCAAAGGTATAATTAGCAAGGAGGAAAAAGGGTTTGGAATGGGGTGGGGTGGAGAGAGTACAGGAATGATTTTTTATAGCTAAATTTAAGTGACAACTGACATGTGAAAAGTCATAGAACTCTTGTATAATCAGTTCTATATGCAGCAACAATGAATTTTGAAAAATCATGCCTCCATCCATTAATGCGGTCACTTAATCCATGCACAAGGGCTGACTAGGACTAGAATTAGGTTGTATAGGGATATAAGTCATACTGTGAATTTAATTCAAATACATTATTTCCAACACACTCTTACTATTAGCTGTAATTTATTAAAATTCACAAAATGATGTGGGTCTCATTTCTTATTTAATGATTTCACAATTAATTTCACAAGTCATGATAAATTTCAACCAATAATCGTGTGTTGAACTAAGAGTGTATTGCTAGAAATTCTCTTCAAATTTCAGTCTGAAAAACGGCAGAAGAAACTTCTAACACAAATACATACTCCGGCACTTATTTAATATTATTGTGCCCAGTGTAGTCTATAAACTCTATTCAGAATAGGGAAAAGCAAATATAAGAGCATTGCAAGATGTAATAGATGCATGTGCTCACCATAGTCACTGTGTGAAAAAATCTTCAGACAAGACTTGCTAGACAAATGCCACAGTCGCACTGTTTTGTCCATCGAAGATGAGAGCAAGTTCTGATCAAACAGAGACAAAAACATTTAAGATGACTTGCACACATACATGGTTTAGTTTTTATATTTCTAATTCACACTGCGCATCATCATGAGAAATATTTGAATTTTAAAGATCACATATAAGATAATAATCAAGAAACTCTGTAAATAAATAAACATATAACCACCTATCACCACCCCTATTTAAGCTCTTCAAAGACATCTTCCTAGCTTGCAATAATATCTGACACAATTTTATTTTTCGCATTTTCTCCCTGAATGGTGCCCTCAAACCAAAATCCCATTACTACAACATGGGAAGAATTTAGCAAATAAGAAACTGGTTTAAAATGTTTTTAAATTCAAAATAGCTTTAAAAATTAATATAAATAGAAAAGGTTTAATCTCTTTTAATCTGTCTAATAATATGTTTAGAATTTTTTTATAAATCAATTATACTGTATAAGTCCTTTTTATTCACAATTTAAAATCCTTTAGAAAGGATTACTTCATTTCAATAAATGCTTGTTGGCATTTTTAAATTCTGGGGAATATTATGCAAGGATTTTATGGCAAAATAAAAGGAATTTTAAATTTTGGGACAATTTTTCAAATCTCTCTCAAATTTTTCTTCCTTCTCACTCACAAATCATACTTCAAAGCCTGGCCCCTCAATTTCTTCCCTGTTCAAGCCCAATGGTACCTCCTCCCAAGATGATAAAGGGTGTGGATCATATGCAGTGAGCTCAATGACAGGTAATTCCTCGGTAGCTACCTGAGCAATTCACTCACTGCAGGAAATAGTCATCAGCTCCTGCCTTGGCACTGTTGATACCATGTACCAACCATGCTTAAGTTCTAAGAGTTTCAACTGTTGTTCTAACTTCTACAGCAGAGTGTGATCAAAATGTGATATTTTACATCTGTAATTCTAATCGACGATTTAAAATTATTTGAAATTTGAAAATAATTCATCCAGACACAATCTAAAATTAGGTTTTGAACTAGCCCAACAATAAAAATATTTGGTATAAGTAACCAATTCAATCTTAAGTTTTCAAATGAGAGAAACAAAATATACTAATTATGCATTTAAAAAAGTAAAAGGACAAATTAAAGCAAACTGACATTTTTCTTTTATTTGAATCATTTTTAACAAATAAGACTAACTAGTGTGCCTAGTTATCCCGTTTTTGAAGTTTGACATACAACCCCTAAAATTTATATAGGGACTAGGGAATAATTATAAATTGATCTAATATTAAGCATAAAACAAGAAATCCCAATCATTACATGACTACTCCACTGGATGATCATAATGGTAAAAATGACAATCTAAACAAGCACAACTAGGTTACCTCCGAACATAACGGTACCTTCAGCAAGTTCCTGACCTGAACATATTATTTCTGTTTATTATGCAGCAAAGTTAAATTTCCTTTACCTTACAGCCACTATCTCTACGTCCATTTCATTACAGTAATTTCTGAAAAAATTGAATATATATTTATAGAGTATTCACTATAAAAAAAATATCACCAACAGATACCATTTTAAAGAAATCACATGTGTTGTCATCCAGTTCTTTACATGTTACCACACTTTCAATTATTTATCAGCAAATGCCTTTCCAAGGAAGGCCTATAATAAAAATGCAACTTAGGAAAGTAAATAATTGCCAACCTACTATGATAAATTTATAAAAATTGTAAATTTAATATCAATTTGCTAGGAAGTAGGGAAAATAGATCCAGAAATCTTCTCAGAGACAGAACTTTATCTACTTGTTCCTACAAATCATATTTTAATATTATGAGTTTATGTTTAAAACTACACTAAGTAACCCCGAAAGCCTAGAGTTGCATAAAAATGAACTGTTCTAGTAGATACTGCACAAATACTTCCATGAAGTAATAACCAGAAAAAAAAAAGTAAACAAAAATAGTCTCAGCCATTCTAATAACAAAATTTCTGTTTCATTAACAGCATATTTGACAAAACAGAAAGTTTTCAACAGCAAATAACAAATACTATATTCTAAATTTCTAATGCAATTTAGAATCTACACTTTGTCACATGATGCCTATTCTGCCAATTAAAATTAGAACTATATATAATATGAACCAAGTCTTGTTGCACTAGGTGAGGTCAGCTAAATAGATCAATAGCCACAATTGGGTTCTATCAAAAAAATCAAATTTTCAGTATAATCATTTAGAGTAATATCTTTTAATGGTTTTTGTAGCAGGTGTTACTATACCCCTCTTAATCTAACTATGTTTCATTAAATCCACTTTCTCACTAGAGCCTCTACTTTGTGATTGTTTGGTTAGCACTCAGAATCAACTTCTCACACCGTGGGCTCACTTTCCTAGCTCAACAATTTTACCCATAAGTAGAAAAGTCCAGTGTTCCCAATAAGTGATTTTATCTGTTAACAGAAAAACTAATAATAATTTTAATGCATATGAGTGTTGTGAACATAAGACCAACTAATGCCAACATATGAATAGAACACACAAGTGGAATTACAGAATAGCTAACCTGAGACTTGGACCAAGAAAGGTCAAGCACATCATGGAGATGGCCTTCAAAGGAGCAAACTGGTTTTTCAGTGAGTGCAAACACAGTTTCCGGCACCACTAACTGGTCCATGCTCAACGATTTTCTGCTAACAGACAACCTCCCCCTTCTCTTCTTCTCCAGATTATTCTCCATGCCAGGAGAAGAAGGCTCCGGCGACCCATTCACAACAAACAACATGTTCAAATTCCCATCTTCCGGTTTCTCCACCACCAACTCGCCCTTCCTTTCAGACTCCACAACCTGCCAAACATGGATCACACAATCCTCACCCGCACTAGCAAGATACCTCCCATCCAAACTAAACTTAATGCTCCAAATTGATCCACCATGAGCCTGAATCTCCTGGCTCTTATAAAGCCCTGTAACCTCCTTACATGACTTCCCATACTGCCTAACCCTCACTCTCTCACCCCCATGAACCAAACCACCACCACCATCCTGGCTATCATCCGTGGCCGAGCTCGACCGCCGGCCACCCCCCTTCTCCGACGACGACGTATCCCTCTCGTCGCCACTCCGCCTCTCCTTCTGACCCACCACAACACTCTTCAAACTCATGAACTTAAACCACGCCCCTCTCTTCTTCACCTTGCCCTCATCATCACCACCACCTCCACCACCATCCACACTCAAATCAACACCTTCTTCCTCCACATTCTGCCTCCTCATTAGTTCCTGAACAATCGGGGACTGCCCCACCGTCATCACAAATTCCTCCACAGTCAAACGCCTCCCAGTCCCCACTTCCTTCACCTCATTCCACACTCCATCCTCCTTAACCACAAACTCCTTCCCATTATCCAAATCCCTAATCGTACACGCTTGTTCATCATCATTATCATCATCATCATTACCATTACCATTACCATTACCATCACCATTACCATTTCCATCACCATTATCATTATCATTATCCTCCCCAATTCCAGCACCATCTCCATACACACTGACACAAATCCTACCATCCACGGCAACAGAACCACCACCGTTAACACAACAACGACGATTATTATTATTATTATTGTTATTGTTCACGAGAAAACCGTTGTCATTGTCGCGGACGGGAACAAGCGAGGACTTGCAATGCTTGCTGCCGCGATCCGCAGTGTTGTCGGATTTCGATCGGGAAATAGCGGCGGCAGCGGAGGTGTCGGTGCATTGATGAGAGGAGGCTGATCGGGGGATGAGGACAGAGGGAGGAGGAGGAGGAGGCGGAGGCGGAGCGGGGAGGCCAAACTGGCGGAGGAGGCGGGAACGGCGTTCGGGGAGGGAGGAGGGCTCAGAGATCCAGGCGTCGTACTTGCACATGGTGGGAAAAGGGAATTGGGGGAGGGCATTGAGAGAGGCGTCGTTAAGAGGCGCGTCGTCGTCGGAGGTAGAGGTGGAGCAAGAACAAGAAGAGAGTAATCGGTCGTTGGAATCGTGGAAAAGGCAGTAATCAGTATCGCGGTGGTCCTCTTCCGCGCCTTGGGTCATGGCTTGTGGGACATTCCCATTTGGATCAACCCGAAGGGGGAAATGGGTCGGATCCGCGTCCGTGGGGAATGCGGTGAGAGGGACCTTCTTCTGAGTCAGATCCAATGAATGGTGCAGTGAGTGAGAGATTAGGAACGAAGCCCCATGCTTTGTGCTGCTTGCTGGCTCCCTTCTTCTGTTGCCTTCCACTCACCACTGCTTTTTTTTTTTGCGTAGGGAGTGTCAGTGTATAGAGAGAGAAAGAGAGAAGGTGTGTTTGTGATGAAAGAAAGGGAACGGGCTTTTTCTTTGCTTTATAAACAAAACAAACGGACCAACAAGTTAACGTCAACATAATAAATTAACTTTTACTTTATTTTATACTATAGTAAATCCTCCACCACCTTTCAACTATTATTCTCTCCAATGTTATATGGTGTCATTCAAATACAACCTATTATCTATTATAAGTTGGTTGAATCATAGTGTAAGATAATAAGTGATTATCATTAAATTATATTTTTAAAATAATAAAATTATATAAGTATATTATATATATATATATATATATATATATATATATATATATATATATATATATATATATATATATATATATATATATAAATAATTCTTAAATATAGAAATTATACTTTATAATTCTTAAATTAATCTCTAATCGCTGATAAAATATTTTAACATCTAAATGGATGAATTTTAAATATTTTATGTATTACTTGTATAATTTTATTATTTTAAGAATTATTTAAGAGAGAAAGTAGTATTTGAAGGGTTAAATTAGAGATTTACTCCTTTATTTTATATTTACATTTTTTTAATTAATAATTTGTTTTACATGTAAAAATTAATGATTTAAGTATAAGTATGTAAAATGTAATTATGTAATTATGTAATTATTTATATTTTAATTATATTTTTTTCGTTAGCAAGTACAGTTATTTATTTTAGTTTTTAGAATGAATTATATTCACTTCATTCATTTTAAATTTTAAATTTGTTAGTTGTTTTCATATACTACAAATGTACAACTCAATAATTATATCATGAAGCATAAATTTAATTTTAATCACCGTAGTGTTACAATTAGGTAAGGTTAGTTTCTCAATTTTCAATTGTACAATTTTAATTTTTTGTATATTTTTAATTGTGCAATTTTAGTTCAATTTTTAGTTTGTTGTCAATTTTCTAATAAATTTTACTGATGTAGAAGTAACATGTAAGAAAGAACATGACATTAAAATATTAATGTAAGAATTAATATAACAGAAGACGCATATGTTAATAAGATTACACTAATATATTGATGTGGCGTTAAAAACTAAAATACACACTTAATTTAAAGGATTATTATTTTTATTAAGTTGACATCTAATTCAAATATTATTTTTTTCCTTAATCTTTTGAAGGATTAAAAGTCATGCTAGCCATATTTTACGTAACTTTTATTTAATTACTTCTTAAAGGGTGTTGTAGAAGGCTTGCATTTTGCTTGAAAGAAAAGTTGGATATATGACACATCAACCACCAAAAAAAAAAACATATAAGAGGAAAGGGACAAAAACGCATCCGCAGCTGCGTAGAAAAAAGATAGTCACACCATAATTTAGCCTCCAAACAACAAGAAAAAGATGGAACCAACCAAATATGGCACGTTCAGTAAAAGAGGTACGTATATTTTTTATAATCTTTAATTCTTTTAAAATATTCAAAATGTTAAGATTTTTTTATTTAAAATACTATTTGCATACATTTTTCATAAATAATTATGAGAAAATAACTCTTTTCAGTTACGAATAAAATAATTTTATATTATAATCTATTATATAATTACTTCAAGAGATATAATCAAGACTTTTACAATAGTTTTACACCATCATGTATCACCGTTAAGTTTAATAATTTTTTTATTGACTTAAATATGTTTTTAATATCTGTAAAATAAATATTTTGATTTTAATTTTTGTAAAATTTTTTATCGATTTTTATCTTTCAAAAATTTGTAATCATTGATTTTGTTTCCTATAAAATGAACAAATTTTGGTTTTGGTTCTTGTAAGTTATTTTTATTTAATTTTCATCCCTCTAAATTTTGAAATGTTTATTTTTAGTTTCTAACTTTCATTTTAAGATAAATAAATAATATTTATTTTAGGAATCTAAATTTTTTTTTAAATATGTCATAGGCTAACATGATAACTCATATAGTGTATAACTTAAAGATGGTCACTTGACCTTTCTTTGAATGTATATGTGACTAACAAGTATCACATAATAATAAGAAGCAAAAACAAAATTTTAAATTTTAGAGAAATAAAAATTAATTAAAAATTTTTATAGGAGCTAAAATAAAAAAAATCACTTATTTTACTGGGACTAAAAATATATTTAAGTATTTTTTATTTAAATATTACCTTTTGAAGACAATCATATTCAAGATATTGTAAAGAACTAACCATAGATACTCCTTTGATAAGGATTTAAATCTTAATATATCACTTTTGTTAAGAATAACTTTTTTTTCATTAGATCTAATCATGTAATCCCATTGATTTTTCATAAATAATTATAAAATATTATCTTTTATTTTTTATTTAATTTGTTGTTTTCAAATACTTATATAACAAATCTTGAAAATAGAAAATAAATTAAAAATAAAAAAGATAAAACTTTTTTTCTGAAAGCACTAGATGTGAATCACATTTTTTAAGATAAAATAATGTTTAGTCTCAAATCTATTTGTAGAAATCAATTAAATTCTTTATTTTTTTTAAATTACATAGTTGTGCTTTCTATTAAGTTCTTAGTTTGAAAACAAATTATGACAATCAAAAACCACAGTAATTGACAGAAAAAATAACAACATTTGCAATTAAAAAAAAGAAGATATAAAAGACTAAATTGAAAAGAGAAAAAAAGAAAAAACTAAAACTTGAAAATAAGCCACAGAAATGAAACAAACATATGTTATTCCCTTACTTAAATAGTAAATTAAATTAAAGTTTTAATGAAGTTCAGATCAAAATGCCAATTGAACATAATATTGAAATTAAAGTACAATATTAAGATTAAAATGAAGATTTATATAATGTTTAGATAACCTTATTTTAAAAAAGCTTAATTATGCTTAAGCTGCCCACAAATGTAGTGGTTTTTACTATTTAGCCCTCATAAAATAATTGTTTTTAATTCTTACAATATTTGTTTTCACATACTTTTAGTTTTTTTATTGTGAACTTACTATTAACGGAGACATATTTTATGTTACCGTAAATATAGTAATTATGCTTTTATATTCTTGCAAAATATATTTTTTATTTTTAATTTATATATATATATATATAGTCTCATCTTTTAATTTTTAAAATATAACAATTTTATTTTTAATCTTTACCGACGTCCACGACAAAGACCAAAAACAAGTGACAACAAATATTAAAAAAAACTAAAATGTTACGAAAACTTAAAAAATTTGCTATATTTATGGGAACATAAAATAAATTTAAACTTTTAAAAATTATTTCTTTATTTTTAAATTTTTCACAAAGAATAAAAGTAAATAATTATTTCTTTAAAATAAACTAAATCATACCCTTAAACGAAAATGTGTGTTTATATTTGTTTACCATCTGATTATATTATAATAATTAATTTAATACGCTGAGCATGATTTTCATGATTGGAATCATTAAAAAAATTTAACAACATATTTTTTTTACATATTTTGTTAATAAATAGACTTTAGTACATTTTCAATTATTGTAAAATGAGTAGGTTTTAATTTTTATCATTTTGTTTGGTTTCTATTCTTTTAAAATTTAAATTATTGATTTTTATTTTATAAAATGAATAAATTTTAATTTTGATCCTTACAAAATATTTGTATTTAATTTTTATCTCTCCAAAATTTATAATCATTATTTTATTCTCTAATGTTCATTTTAATATAGATAAATATCATTTGTTTTAAAGATTTAGAATTTTTTTTTAATATATCACATGCTAATATAATATTACATACATAAGTAGGTATGGATTGTGATGTTCACTGACACTCTATTGAACATATAAGTAGTTAACTAATGTCGTATAATAAAAAAAATTAAAAAAATAGTTTTACGTTTTTAGAAGATTAAAATCAATTAAAAAAATTTATAAAGACAAAATCAAAACTCATTTTATAGAAATTAAAAATATATTAAGTTTTTTAATATATTTGTATTATTTATTAAAATTTATAAAAAAAATATAATATTATAACTTAAGCTGATTAAATAAGAAACAAAACTTACAAAATTTGATAATTTTAATAAATTTGATGTGATAATAAAAAACTATATTTGAAATACTACGTGTTAAAAGATATTATTGTTTTAGAATCATTGTTGAAGGTAACAGTGCAGTGGATCTCCAACCAACAACAGTTTTGATGTTTCACAGCTTGTCCCTAGTACATAGCTATGTTTCTCATCGAGTGATGCAATTTAGTTAGGCATTATCATTATGTCTCTCAGATTAGATTAGCACTTGGCAACACATTTGTCATCCCATTGGCAATTCAAAGTTATCATCATAACCCACACGTTAAAGATAAGGATTTCACAGATACTTGATCCTACTAATTGGAGACAAATCAGAGGGCAGTGAGCCCCATCCTTGTCCATTCATTTTCTATTTACATTTCACACTTCTTTTGGAAAGTTCATCTTACTTTCTTGTTTTTTAAAGAACATTGAAAAATCTAAATATAATCATTCAACATAATTTTGCTTCATGGATGCTAAAGTAAGCCAAAAGGTTGTACCGATTAAGTGTCTACTACCATTAAATTTAAATGAAGTTTTAATTTCTATCCATAAAGTTTAGCACAATTATAACTAGGTTTAATATAGTCTATAATGATGTTAGAGTTCAATTCTTAAATACCTGAATGAAATTATTTTTATTGAGAAAGACAAAATTTACTTTAATAATCTCAGCATCTTAAGATATATTAATTAGTCTTTAATTATTGGTTAAAAATATTCTTAGTACAACTAAAAAAAGTTTAAATATTAACTATTGCATATAAAAAATATCTTACTGAACAACTATGTCCACCTATAGATACCAACATATCCTTCAGAAAATATTAAAATGTTTAGCCATCCATAGTAATTATGGAAACAATTTTCGTTTAGGAAAGTGCCTCGAAATTGATATATACCTGTGGTGTGATTAATATAAAGGAGGTCTAAAATCGATGAAAGATAGATTAGAGATATGTTTGGTAAACTGAATATATATTAGAAGTTTATTAAATTATAAGTAATAAGTAAAATTATTTGTAGAGAACTAATATTAATAAATGTGAAATTAAATAAAAAGATATATTTATATATTTTTATATAATATTTTGTTTATATCTTATGGTTTAAATTAAAAATAACAAAGCACTAGTCAATGCTCTTTTTGTCAAGTTACTAATGGTATGCAAATCAATATTAATGACTCCTTATAATCTTCCCTTTCAAAGTTTATCACTTAACTCACTCATCATTTCAACACTAACTTTAGTTTCAATCATATTTTGCAGAGTGCTAATTTCTTCATTTCTTGACACTCTAAACAGTACAAATACTCACTTTAACCTCTATTATCTCAACTTTTTTTTTATTACATCATATCATTAATTTTATTAATTATTTATCTTTTCCATTTTCTTTTCCACACCCCTTGAGCATCAACAACTATTAATCTTTTCCTTTATAGAAAATCCAGAGCTTATTATTATATTAAAGGATAATATCCACCCCAGCCATTAGCGGTGGAAAAAGAAAAAATCAAGGTATTAGACGTGAAAGAAAAGAAATGAAAAGAAATTAGTAGTCAAAGACAAGAAAAAAAGAAAAAGAAAAAAGGTCTCCAAAGAGTATTATACACCCTTTCCTACCTTGAGGTGTGAGCCCTCTATCCAAAACATGTCGTTTACATGCTTGCTTATCCTTTTGGTCATTATATAACCAAGAATTATCACAACGTATCGTTATTTTTATATATTTTTACTCTATTTAATTAAAAAAAAAAAACAAAGTATGTCGTAATATGTGTGGTTTTTGTTTTATTATTTGATAAATAGTATGAAAATAGTGTAATACAAAATACAAATATTAATGTTGTGTAATAGTGAAGTGAATTTGTAATAAAAAAAATGAATTGAATCGATTTTATATACGTTGTCCAGCTAAAAAAGACAAGCAACATGCTTGTGATTGAAGTTTTGCCAACCTTTTGCAACATTATTTTGTGTTCTTTGAGAAGAGGAAGAAGCAACCAAAGAACAGGGACAGTGAGAATAGCTGGAAGTGCCCGGAAGGTGCACCAATTCTAATTGGAAGGGAAGGAGGCAAAAAAATTTTGTAGTACAAAAAAATATACTATGAACGGATAGTGTAAAATAATACTTAAAAGTTATTCAATTAATTATAAATTACAATATATAATAAATTTATGATTTTTATAATAATTATCTTAAAAAACATATCAATAATAATTTATTATTAAATGATAATATAAAACTGTTTTATATTATCCGTACATAATCTATAAATTCTAGTAATATTTTACCAAAAATTAAGATTATAAAATAAAAAGAATAGATTAAATATTGATAATGTAAAATAATTTTATATATTATTTAATTACAAATCATTGTATATTATAATAAATTTATTGATTTTTAAGTATATAATAGTATATAACGATTAAGCTTTAGAAAATAATATTTAGGTGATTACTATATGAAATTTAACATGTAAATTAATTATGTTATTTCACTTAGTCATTTATTTTATTATTTTTTAAGAAAGACAATCCTACTGGTATAAAGTATAATAATTATCAACAACAAAAATTTCTTTAAATATTTAACGCAATTTCATATTTAACGTTCAAACTTAAAATGATTAACAAAATTAAAACAACCTAATACTAGTTTATTCATGGCCTTGATTGATGGTAACTTAGTCATTTATTTAATTAATTATCATTTGGCTGTAGCATATGGAACAGTAACATGATAGGATATGAATCAATCTGGAAAATTTGGGCATGGATGGTAGTGTTCGTGGGTGCCAATACAACCTAATGAAAGAAGAGATGGTTATTGCCCTTACACGGGTAGTTGAAGAATTATTAGTAGAGAATACATGATGTTATAGTTAAACAGACAAATTGATGAAAGCAGTCTTTTATATCTAGTACTTCTTTGTTTTTTTTATATATATTTATTCTTTAGGATTATAATACACTCAGAAATAAAATCTTCTCAATTATGTATTAAAATTGTTTATGGGTTTTAATATATTCTTTATCTTTCTTATTTATTATTTGATACTTCATATATTATTATTTCTCTATTTTTATAAAGGCATAATTAAAATAATAAATAAATAAATAAAATCTTTAAAAGTGATATTTAAAATTTAAAGAATACAAAAAAAATAATATATTTTTAAAGAAAATAAAGAAAACACAAAAAAATCAAACTTAAATTAAAAAACAAAAAGAAAGAACATTTTTTCCTAAAAATCAACATTTTTCCCTAAAAATCAACATTTTTTCCTAAAAATCAACATTTTTTTCTTCCTTTTTATTCTATTTTCTCTACAACTAAATAAAAAAAAAATCACACCATTGGACTTATTTTTTCCTCTTTTCTTCTCCCTTCCAAACATATACCATAATACTAAAATCTTAATTTGGAAGTTGTCATTTCAAAGACCAAGTGACATGTACATTTGAGCTGATATAAATTCAGTGTTTTACAAATTTTAAATAAATTGAAATAGTTAAATTATACTTTTTAATTAACCTAAAAAGTTTGACAATATCTTATCACTATTTCTAACCCTAAATATATGAATTGGTTAATTGACGGCACATCACTCTTTCATTATCGATCATCTTTTCTGCTTTGGTAATTATCATTTAATATTTAATTAGTAAGTATTTATATTATATAGATATTTTTTAGAGTAAATTAATTTTTTTAGATTCTTAAATTATATTATTTTTCTCTTATTTTAAATTACACTTTAATCCTTTAATTTATTCTATTTTAGTATAAACGAACTTCTTAAGGGTCATTTTTTTTCTCTTTTTATGATTATAAAAAGTTTTGAAACTCTCCTATGAATTTTGAGACTTCAGAGAATGAAAAGAAAATTTTGAATGGAGTTTCAAAGCTCACAATATAAGAGGTCAAAACAATATTTCATCTACTAAAATAATAAAAAAAATGATAATTTAATGTTTAAAATTGGTTGTTGGTAACTTTAAAAAATTGAAAAAACTCAAATGTTTATTCATAGAAAAAAGAAAAAAAAAGAAAAACTCCCATAAATTTTATTCATAGTTACTTAGCATCACTAACTCGAATGTTTACATTAAAATGGATTAAATTGTAGCATATATTGATCTCTTTATTGAAGAGGAGTATAGTTTTTAAAACAAAAGAAGAGAGAGTATATTTTACTCTAATTTTAAATTTAGATAAAATTTAAAAATACAATATTCAAAACATAAATTTAAAGGATAAATTTTCTAAACTTCTAATAATATGTTAGACAAGTATTTTTTAGATAGCTTATACTTTTTTTACCACCTGAAAAATTTGTTGGATCATATTAATAATTATTGATAAATAATTTTTTAATAATTTGTAGTATTTTTTATATTCTACTTTAAGTAGCATTTAAAAATAATACTAGTTTCTAACTTTTAGTTTCTTACATTCTATTTTCTTTTTACTCTTAAAATATATATTTTTTACCTTTTTTTTTAATTGAGGTAGAGTTTTTTCATATTTTTTTTCTCTTCTTCCTCTCATTTGCACATTTGACATACCGACTGAATAGTTTATTGTTGATCTTCTTGCTTGCCATCTTTCTTTTGTTGCTCCATTAATGTTACAAGAAATTGATAATATAAGTTTATTTTATTTTATCATTACTATTATTATTTGAATATTTTTATATTAAACGATTTATTTAACCATTATATTATTTATCATATCTATTTTATTATTTTAATATTCTAATTTAAAATATTGATAATAATAGATGATAAGTTTATTTTTTATTTTTTATATTACATTATTTATTTTAATTATTATATTATTTATTCTATTGTTTTAACATTATACTTCAAGATATTTTAACTATTATAATAATTAACTTAATAAAAATATGATGTCTACTTAAGTATATACTATTTTTATTTCATTTTAAATTTGATTGGAAATATTTAAGATATAATATATAATTAATAGTAGAATACACAATATGAAAAATATAATAATTAAAATAATTGATCTATAAATAAAAATTTACAAGAATTTATAATTAACTAAAACACAAAAATATAATTATCCCAAAATATTTTTTTCAACAATAAAATAAAAATAAAATTTATATAAAATATTATATAAATACAAAAATTTCTACCATTTTATATTTATCAAATACTTCAACAACTAATTTTACCAAATTCTTATAAAAAAAATACTTTATCTGAATCTATTTAACAAATAAGTGTTAAATCTATATCTTTATCACTTATTTTTGCTCTTCTTTGTATTAAATTCATGTAAAATTTATTAAATGATATGAGTTCTATCTCTTACAAGTTTCATATATATATATATATATATATATATATATATATATATATAAATAAAAGAACAACATGATTTTATTTAATAAAAAAAAGTGTTTTCAAAGAGAATGTAATAAAAAAAAAAAGTTGCTAGACTCCTAAAAAAACACATAGAAGAGAACTTTGAGAGAGCACGCTTGGGCCGACGGTCGGCTTTGAATTGACATGTTTAGGTGACATTCGCAAGGCAAAAACGAAACAACAAAAAGACATTTTTATTTTTAGGTTGGTTATTTGCTTCTACTCATAATAAAGAGCCATTTAGAAGTATCAAGAATTAGATTCGAGGTATTTTTCTGTGTGTTAGAGATCATTATAAATTTTAACTATTAAAATCTATGATAAATTCTGTATGTAGAGAGAGATATATGTACGTATGCAACGGCCTAACTCCATATTTAAATATCATTTGTTTAAATTATATTTCTAGTTCCTATAACTTTAATTTATTTTTATTTAATTTCTATTTTTTTCCTCATTAATATTTATATCTATATATATTTTAATAAAAAAATAGGTCACACTATGTAAAATAGTTTTATCCAGTCATTAATTATAAATTATTATATATGATAAGTTGTTGATTTTTAAAATAATTATTTTTTTTATTTTAATTAAAATAACTATCTTAAAATTATATAACAGTAATTTGTGATTGAATAACTATTAAATTTTATTTTAATTATCAAAATTTTATATGAAAATGTTGATTTAGTAATTAGTATACACCATACATTTTCTTTTTCAAAAACAGAAATCTCTAAGCGCATATATTTAGGTTTTGTTTGGTTTAACTTTAAATTTCAGTAGAATTATTTTGAAAAATTATTAAAAGAAATGAATTTAAAGTAATTAATGTTAAAATATTATATGTAATTAGGAACAATATTTTAAAAATACATTTAAATGATTAATTTTACTTAGATAGAATAGTAAAATTATTTTTATAATATCAATGTAAATATATTTTTAAAAATTTGTATAATTGCCACAAATAAATTTTCTTTAAAAATTTTAAAAATATAAAAAAAATTGCGTGCACAACACATAGTGATGTTCAAGACTCTATGCCATTTTTAATTAATTATATTTAACTTATATAACTCAATTTTTAATTTTTTTAGTTATATAACTTTTTAATAAATACTTATAAATTTATATAAAAATATAAGTTAAAAATCAAATATTTATCTTAATTAAAAAAATATGATACCAAAAAAAACTCCCTCATAAATTGGACTATAATAGTTGTTATAACCAAAGTGATTCTAGATTTTTTATTTATTCTAGAATCGTTATTATTTTAGAATCGTTGCTATTTTTGGTACTAGCTTTGTATATAAATAATATTTATCAAACAACTTTTACTGCTTTTAATTGAATCTCCTCTTTTAATTATGATTTTCATCTACGAAATTTCAATCTAAAACTTTATTTAAAATATTTGAGTTGATTTTTACACCTACCATAGTTTATTTTAGAATAGTTCGTTTCAACGAAAATTAAATTGAAAAGAAAAATGAGTAGAATTGAAATAAATTATATTGACAAAAAAGAGAAAGAGAGTAAATGTTAATTTAAGAATGTCATTCGATTTCCCTTTAAATTGAAGATGAAGAATGATTGTGACAGACTAGTCAATTTTTTGGTCCCACCTGAATTTGAATCTCAACTAGCTCTTGCTTTGGGGGCCATCTTTCATCACCCTCAGAGATATCCCTTTCAAAACGTATATGGACAAGAAAAGAGAGCATCAAAGTAGCAGAAACAAGATTCACAGTCACACATGGACCCCAGGGTAATCACCACCTTCTTTCCTTTTAATTCCCTGTGTATATATCAAATTTTAATATAAGTTTTCATCATAAAAAGATGATGAGAATAACATTAAGTGTTTTATCGTCATGATATGTTCGTACATTCTTTACATAGTCTCCTAAATTATTATTAGTATGATTTTTATGGTTTATATTTAAAAAGTGAATAAATTTATTATATATGGTAGGTTTTTATCGAAGGTTAGTATAAAATTATTTTACATTGTAAGTTTATAATTTTTTTTAATATTAAATATAAAAAAAATAAATATATCAAGTAAAAGGAGTGTTAAGAATGTGAGAGGAAGAAATCTAGGTTATAAATAATTTATGAGTTAGTTATGTGAAATTTATTTTAAAGGTGTACTAATTTTTTCTTCTTCAAAAAACAACAACCTCTAAACTTAGGCCTCACTTGGGGGTGGTGGTAAGTTTTACATTCATTTTCAAAAAAAAAAAAGTTTTATGAATTTGGTATTTAATTTTAAAAAATAATATTTAACTATATTTAATAATTATCATTCTTATTGTCATCGTCGTCATTACCACCATTGTTGTCACCATCACCATACTGCCATAGCTACCTCTACAATCACTACCACTACCTCATCGTTATTGTCACTACCATCATTACTACTACTGTCACTACTACCACTACCACACTGTTATCGCTACCTCTACCACCATCATTCTTACCAATATGTAAATACATTCATAAACTAATTTTAATAGATAATTTTTAAAATGAGTTTATTTTAAAACTAAAAATTAATTTTTGAAACCAAAAACACCACAACTAAGAACTAAAAACTGATTGTGGTTTTTAAAAATTTTAAACTTGCAAATAAAAACCACAAAAAAACATGTTCCTAATTTGTATAAGAGGAATGTTGACAACACATTTTGAAACACATTTTTTTAATACACCATCTTTTATTGGTTAAACTTTATTGAAAACTACAAAATTATTAGTGAAGTTTATTAAATAAGAAATGAGATTTATCAAATTTTGTGTGTTTTCAATAAATTTTAATCAATAATAAAAAATGTGTGGAAAAGAGTGTGTTAAAAGAGTATATTGGTGGCATTTTCTTTGTTTAATTAGGATGACTATGTGAGATAAATTTAAATCTTCATTATTTTTTCTAAGAGAAAGGGATATAATATTTTTAATTAAGAGATAAAATAATTGACAAATTTTTAAGGATATTTATTGATTAAGGGATGATTTTTATAATTTTTAAGTTAATTTAAATTTAATTTGAATTACTTACTTGAGTAAAACATTTATTATGAATTATATGATTGATAGAAACAGTAATATTGTAACTTGATAAAAGTCAAATTTTGATATGATGATTATAGAATGCCCATATTTAAATTAATTAAAAAGTAAAATTATTTTTTCATGAAAAGTTTATGATTTCGTATTGGGACATGACATAATTCCCATGGGTAGATTTGTACTTGATTCATGATAATAAATATTTGGTTAAATTATTTTTTTTCTCTCTTTTTATTTAGTTTACTCAATTTAATTTTTTTATTATTAAATTATTTAATTTGATAATCTAATTGGTAAAGTATATTCAATATTATCCTTCTGTTTGGTTTAACCGTAACATCGTTGGTGCACAATGTATTTTCATATTTTTTGAAGCTTTAGAACCATGGCAAATGCATGTGGGGACGAGTGTGAGAATGACAAATGAGGGTAAGTAAAAGAAAAGAAGAAAGAGGGAAAGCAGGGAGAAACTATAGGGTGCATGGTGGCAAAAGGAAACAGAGAAGTGAAGGTCAATATTGAGGGAAAAAAACAAAGAAACGAGCAACATCGATGTGTTATTCCGCGTCAATTAGTAAGATTACCTAAATATAATATATAAGTATGATTCTAACCTTACAAATTGGCTTTTTAGAATTAAGATAAGCCTAAATCTATATTCTAAAATTATATGAGTGTATTAGCTCTATTGCGTACATTTGAATATGACAAGAAACAACAATCAAAATTCTAGAAACAATTTCAACACGAGCGATGTAACACCTCTTTTCTTGAGTGAGTAATTAAGATGGTTGAAATGAATTACTAGATAGAATTAAATTTAATTTCAGTAGAAAATCTGAATAAACAGTGTCACATTTTTTTTAGAAAAGTTTTGAATGAGACTAAAATAGTCTAGTGCATGTTTTACCAAGACAATGTTCTTCTCAAGGGAGTGAATTACTAAGTCTAAAAATATTGAAAATCAATATCACAATGTCATCGACACATTATAATGCAATTTGTATGTACCCCAAGGTAAATTACCAGTTAATTTTCATTTTTGACAAAAGGTTATTATACCATTTATAGTTAAATCATCTTACCATTTATGATATAAAATTCAAAAGTAAAACCTATCATTCGGGATAAAATCCAATCTACTAACTCTTATCCTTTTTTTTTTTTGCAAAATCTATTTTTTCATACCTTCGACCATTAGATATTCAAACTTCCTTGACCCATGGGCAATTAGCTACCTTAAACCCTTCTATAAGACACTCCTTCAATAGAAAAGCAAAGTTTCCACCACCCCTCAACTTTGAATTTTTGTCCCTAACCCCTTAGCAACTCCATTGTTGACATTCCGAGCTCATTCCCTAAAGTTTTCATTTCAATCTTTATTTTAGATAAATGAAGCTTGTCTATTTGTGTTTTGATGTTTGGTATATGTTGTGTAATGATTAGAAATGAAGCTAAATGCATAAGAATATGATGAAGTAAACTAAAATGTGATCTATTGTGAAATTTCTTAAATGTAAGGAAATATGCATGATGAACTTTGTATATGTGATTTGCTGTTGAAATGATGTTTCTAATGAATGAAAGGTATTCATGATTTTATATGACGAAGCTCTAGGCTGTTAATGAAGTAATATACATGATTTTGTATGTTTACATTGAAAAATTGTGCTAAGACATGAAATTGTTATGTCTTCTCAATAAGATGGTAGCCCTACTCACCCAAAGAGGCTCAAAAATTTGGGAAACTAATGAGTGCTCACTAGCGAGACCCATGTCTTGTTGAGCGCCTCAAGACAACACATGAAAAATCTGGAAAAGATCTCACTCGTTGAACGAGTCATGCACTCCCTGAGTGAGGATCACAATCTTATGAATCTGTATAAATGCTCGTTGGGCATGAGATGCCTCACGTTGAGCGAATCACACTCTTTAGCTTAAAAATCTGGAAAATGATGAACATTCACCATGCAAGCTCGTATTCGCTAGGTAAGGATCATAAGAAACCGAAAAACTCATAGACTCATTCGGTGAGTCATGTATACATTGAGCAAGAGCCTTAGAAACCTAGAAGAACTTTTATTTTGCTGAGTGAGAATCAAGTACTTTGAAGTGCTTAGTCTTTCCATCCTAACTCGCTAAGTGAGACTCATGACTTGCTAAGCGCCTAAAATGAAATCAAAGAACAAAACTTTCTATGACTTCATCTACTGAGCGTGCCTAGGGCTCATTGAGCAAGTGCTAGTGCAAAACTCTCTATACTCCTTTTCGCTAAGGAAAGGAAACCCTTTGTTGGGCGAGTCAATTATTCACCCAAAGAACAAAACCAAATGAAATATTCCCTTATAATCCTACTCATTCGACGACCCAAATGGCTCGTTGAACAGGTAATTCAACTCTGGAAGTATCACCTCCTTAAGGGTGGATTCGTTGAGTGAGAGCACCTATTTACTAAGAAAAATATGAGTGGCAAGGGAAGGCTACAAGTGGTTTGCTAAGCGAGCCAAAGGGCTCGCTAGGTGAAAGTGAAAACCCGAGATGCACCATGAAATTTTTAAGAAAAGATGTTACCTTCATCTAAACCCATTCTTTGGGCAATAGTTAATTAATTCCTTTATATCAATATTGAGAAAATCATAAAGATGAAAATACACCAAAAAATGGAATTCACAAGCAAAAGCTTAAAAACCTATATTTCATAATACTTAAGAAAAAAATTATTATTTGTCATGACAATGAATGACATATATAAGTGATAAGTTGGAAGGTACAATTTCTAGGAATGAAATATATATTGTTTATTGGTTATTGTGCTTTGTTTTATTTGGCATACTAAATATGTGGGTTGATAGTTATATATTGTGTTGCTAGTATGCTCATAAGCTTGGTTGGTTGTCTAGATTCGACTTCTAGGCATAGTACTAGATAAAAGGTGGAGACAATTTGCTTTGGGGGTGAAGGAGATAGGCGATTCTAGAAGGGGTTAAAGTCATTGCAAACCTTGAGTTATGGTGAGTCATTATCCACATATACCTATCTTGATAAACCATTCATCTCATTCGTAGATCAGGTTTTGGCATTTCCCCCCAATAGTTTTTGGCATGTGTCCTATTATGATGATTTGGTAGTCAGTTATACTATGTTAAAGGAAAGTGTCCAATTAATCACTCAAAAAGTTAGAGTCTCTATGGAGTAGGACTAGTTTGATATGTTGTTTCAAGAATTTGTTGGTTTGTGTACTTGTTTGAATAATTGTGCTTGTAAGAAATAGATGTCCTTGTATCATATATGATTAATTTGAATGTAATTTATTACATAAGCTTACCCTTATATTTTCTTGCATATGTGTGACTATGATGACCTCAAATGTCATGTTCATTAAAAGTAGATGCTAAGACCCCTATAGAGTTGAAACATCATGCATGTTGCTATCTCAAGTCCATTTGGGTGTTTTCACTTTTCACTTTCAAGAGACAATTGTGGACTCGACAAGAGCCTGGCTTATTAATTATGAACTTCAGAGGGTCCGATAACGATGGGAGATAAGAATAGAGTATGCATCAGCTATTACTCTAAGGATTTCATTCACATTTTATGCCTCCCTTGATCTACGCAATGTGGATTCAACTTATGCACCTTACAAAGGATCACCTATTCAGCATCAACTACCATCATCTTTCTCACTTAGGGCCTAGGTCCCATCGTCATTGGGTTATTGCTAAAGATGCACGTCAGGAGCGAACATCTCACATCACTCCTCCTCAGTAGTAGTTAAGATGTAGTGTTTGACCAACTTGGGTGTGAGTTATGTATCCCTCCCCTTTTTTATGTACTGAATATATTTTGAAGATTGATGTTGTTTTATATTTTATTCTAGGATGTAAGTACCATAAGGTACAAACTATTACATTAGTTATCTAAACTTATATCTATTAAAATCGTACGATGTCATACAGTAATCAAGAGTTCATGTATGGTTATGTATTTTCCTAGTCGATCGTGAAAATTTATATGCATTTTCGTAAATAAACTAAAAGAGTTTTCTTAATAAATGAACCCTTATATCCTGAGTTTCGTGTTATTTTTCATTAAACGATAGCAGGTCGTTACAAGCAATGATAATTCATCTAATCTTGATCATTTTCAAAACTTAATGAGTCCTTATTACGTACATCCAAGGGAAAATCTTGGTTTCACCATTGTTGAATGGAAGAAACTACAATTCTTGGGCTCAATTTATGAGGCATGCAATTGGAATGAAGAACAAACTCAGATTCTTGGATAGAAGCAATGAAATCCGTGACAGATTTGACCCTAGCTTTGAAGCTTGAAATAGTTGTAATAACCTAGTTCTTTCTCAATGCATGTATAAAAAAACACTTGGTTGAATAGAGTTAAGACTAAACTTAAAATCTAAGAAAATGAGAGAAGAAAATGGGAGGAGAAATAACATATAAAAAGAAAGAAAGGAAGATTCGTTGGAAATTTCTTCGATGAAAAAGCATAGTGGAGTGCGACCATCGTGTTATTTTATTTTTTTGGTTTTTTATTTATCATTTTATTTGAAATGTGCTTGTCGGGAAGGATTTAATTCTCTTCTAATAAGTTCGTCATTTTTTATTTATTTTGGGGATCTGGTTTTCCTCCTATAATCTGGGTTGGTTTTGTTTTCACCTTAAACATGTGCTAAGAAGTATTTTCTTTGTGTGGTGTCACTCTCAGAATTCTTTTGTCAGTGCCTCTCTTCTCCCTTCTTTTTTTATTTTTGTGTATGACCTAATTCCTTTTATTTTCCCTTTGTGAAAATAATTTCTTACCCCTTAAAGGATGAATGTTATTGGAAAGTTGTTTCAATCATTTAATTTTCATTTTGTTGGTGGTAAGCCATAGTGGATAATACTTTATAATTTACATGTTTATCTTGTTTACTTTATTAATAATATAAGACATTTCATGTGTGTATTGGAATGTAATAAAGCTTGTAAAATAGTTTATTTAATGTTATTCTTAAACATCCTTAGTCAAGTGCTATTGTTAATAATGACAACAATAATACATTAAGACTAACATGCGAGTAGATTGATGATTTGTACCATAAGTCATGGAAAATAGATACCAAGTCTTCACATGAGTACATGATTAACATAATGATGTACTCGATTGACCTGATATGAGAGTGCTACATAAAAGAGTTGTGAAAGTGTCATAAACAATTCTCAAGGTGACTATAGTGTATATAGTCCTTAGACCCGAAGTAATATGATTCCTAATATAACACCTCAATTATTATTATTATTGTTCTTGTTGTTGTTGTTTTATTAAATGGGTGAGTGTTTAAATTATATTTTGTCACTAATTAAATAAATTGAATTTTTAAGAAAATAAGTATTGCTTAAATATTAGGTAGTCTTTGAATTCAAATATAATTAATAATTTTAAATATTTAAAAGATATAATCTTTATATTTATTAGATTTATGAGAAATATTGAAATATACTTAATGATTTTTGAATATTATCTTTATATTTAATAGATATTTAACTTTCAAATATAATAGGCTTTATATATAACAAATATTTAATAGCATTCAAATATTTAAATAATAAATACTTATCAATCTAGTCCGGCTAATTCTGACACTATAAGAAGGGAAAGCTAGAATAACCCTTAGTGTATCATATAAACTATTCTTTTAAACCATTTTGTGTTATTGTTGCAAAGGATAGAAGAGGAAAATCCTGAGAAATAAGGTCTTTGCTTGGAGTCGGCATTCTAAGGAAGGGAAAGTGAGAAATATTACTCAAGAAATATGAGTGTATTGTGGGTAAGCATGGTCGTCCCCTAGATCCCTAAGATTGCATACCTTGGTTCTTTGAAAGGGGAATTAATATATAAGTTTTACTTACGATTGAAGATTGTATGTCTTAGTTTCCTAAAAGGGGAATCAATATATAAGTTTTACTTATGGTTGAAGATTGTATGCCTTGGTTCCTTAAAAGGGGAATCAATATATAAGTTGTACTTAAGGTTGAAGATTGCATGCATGCCTTAGTTATCTGAAAAGGGGATTAAACACCTTTGATTAGTTTGTTTGTATGCTTGTTTTAAAGGTCCTTGATGGGGAGATTGAGTTCCCTAGATTAAGATGTTTGTTTAATTGTGTTGTTTATGAAATTTAATGGTATTTGTTTAATTTTTGTGAAGAATGTAGAAGAACCCTGCTTGTGCTCCCACGTTTCTAGAAGAATTTTGGAAACTTGCGAGTTACAAAGAGATGAGAACCCTCATGCTTAAACCTAGTTGTGAAGCACACCCGTGGTTGATAACACGCTCGTGCTAGGATTCAACGCACTCGTACTAGGCCTGAACTAGCTGTGCATGACCATATTGTAAGGATCACACTTGTGCTACCTTGAATGCAATGGTATATGTGGTATGTTGTGATATGTTTAAGAATTGATGTGTCATGTTGTAGGAAAATGTATGTTCAGATAAGCATGTTGAGTTGAAATACATGTTGCATTGTGATGAAGATGTTCATAAGAGATATAAGATGAGAAATGAGTTAATGAGTGCAAGTGTCATTGTGATAGGTGACCTAGCCTACGAGATGGCATAATTTTGGCCCAAGAGTGACACTTGTCCAGTTGTAGACACCCAAAATGATCCCTTTCCTAAATTAAAAAAAAAAAGAAAAAAAAGGAAGGAGCGTGTGCAAGAAGCTCCTTCCCCTTTCCCTAGGTGACCTCAAACTCGCCAAACAGCCACCAACAACTGTTAAGTTTCGCAGCTTCCACTCTTGTCTACTTTTCTGAAAAGACACCTCCAATGCTCTACTCTCTTGGCAGTTGTGCCTCTCGAGCTCTTGCAAAGGTGCAAAAATAATAGAGGCGACTTTGCCTCAGTAGCCGAAGACAAAAGTCACGGGAAGAGCAGCCCCCGTTAATGGTGGAGATCTCCCTAAAAGATCTGAAAGAGAAAGAGGTGACCTATAAGAAAGGGTGACAACTCAAAGCCTAGGGACAAAAAAAAAGAGGGGGAGGGGGGGGAGAGAAAATCTATTGAATTTTCTCTGGAGTTTGAAACTTTAAAAGTGGGAACGCAAGAGGAAGAGAAGGAGGATACAACACTTAAGCAAGTTCAAAGAAAATAGGAGAAAAGATCGGAAGGGGAAAGGAGAGATAGGTTTGTAGGACGGGAAAAAATTTATTTGCTAACAGGTATTATCCTATATCCCTTGCTTTTTCCTTACGATCAAAGACTGAATTCGTCAATGTAAAAATTCTACCTTGTGGATACTCCTCGGCCAAAAGACCCCCTGGCCAAATGACCCCTCGGCCAAACTCCTTGGCCAAATGACCCCTCGGCCAAATGACTGACCCCTTGGCCAAATGATCCCCAAGTCATTCAAGTCGACCAATTTTGTTAAATTATACCCAACTGGTCGACCGACCCATAACATACAACCCTTTCAACTTTTCAAACGCCCATGGACAATCCACTCTACTTCACCCCGCTCTTTGGACACCAATGGATAGTCCATCTCTTCTAAGCTTCCCGAGAACTACGAAAATATTGAATTCTCCATTGCAAAAGGAGATACGTAGGAGCAGGAGACAACTCTCATCAAGTTCAACAATAAAATATATTCATATCATTCCAAATCTTTAGACGCCAACGGATAGTCCATCCTTTCCAACTTTTTGGATGCCAATGGATAATCCACTCCCCTCCAATCATCTTTTGACACCAATGGACAATCCATCTTTTTTTCTAATCATCTTCCAAGTTTTCCCAGAACTACATAAACTTTGAATTCTCTATTGCACAAGGAGATATGTAGGGAGCAAGGGACAACTTTTGTCAAGTTCAAAAACCCAAAAAAATATATCTTTCCTCTCCCAATAATAAATTCCATTTTTGTTTGCATTTGAAAGGTAAAAATAATAATTTAGAAGTCATCTTAGGACGAACGTCATAGGGTGCTCACACTTTCCCTACACGTAATCGATTCTTGAACCTTAAATTTGTTTCCAAAAGACCAGTCTTATCCCTTCCAAGGTTTTCTAACGTTTTCCTTAAAAACGTCAATGGCTACTTCACGCATATTTTTTTCTTTCCCCGAAAGGAACCCGAAAATCTTTTTCTATTTTTCACCTTCCCGTCGCAATTAACGGTTGTGACACTAATGAACTACCTAGGCCTATGAAAGGCACAAATGGTGCTTGTTGATTTGTGTGGGTTGTGAGATGAGTAACCTAACTTTAGATGGTTGAGAATGACCTTCATTGGCCCAATTTTAAAAAGAGAAATTATGAGAATAAATTATGTGAACATGCATCATTTTATGTAACTATTGTTGGAGGAAAGTAAATATGAATCAAGTGGTAAGGTCACTAGACCCCCTAAGGCTACTTGGTACGAAAATCCCTATGGCCATGATTGATCCCACGAGTCGGAGCACATAATAAAAGCTTAGTAGATCCTAACGTACTACTAGAGGATATCAATCTAGTGTGATATGGCTAATCGAAGAGGCAAGAATTAGCAAGGTTGTCTCGAAACTATTGTTCCATTTGTGATGGTACAACATGCATATGAAGTAGTGAATAAGGTGCATCTTGGTCATAGTATATGCATATGTGGATGATTGATTGATATATGTTGTTGTGTTTGCTATATGGTGCATGGAGTGGTCTACCCAACTGTATATGTTCATGCCAGGAGCTTGTAGTGATATGTGATTCTCACTTTCTTTTATTTGTCATTGTTTGTCTTTGCACTAAATGTCACTTTCAAGTAATGCAGAGCAGTGAGATGAAAAATAAGTTAAAACTCTTCTAGTGCTTTTGAGTTATTTTTCATGTTTTGGGGTTTTGGTTCTGATAGGATATGTGACATCGGGGATAGTTGTTGTTACATTTATAATTTATTCTATGTTTATGAAACTGTAATGTTGATGGTTAAATTGACTCTTAGAGTACTAATAAGTTGTTTTAAATTCAATTAATTTATATATGTATATGAACCTTTATCTTGATAAATGAATATTTGAATTCAAATTTGTGAAATATTTTTAATTAAATTATTAATAATATAGTTATATGTTTTAATGTCATCAAATATCATTTATAATAGAGTGATTATAATATTAATAATTGGATATAAAACAAATCATAAAGAAAAAATCTATGTTGTTTTGCTTGGATATATTATTGGAGAACTTTTCATCATTATTTTTTTCACATTCCCAACACATTTGAATAAACGTGAGGCCATTGATTTGAATTTAATTTTCTAAGTTCTTTCGATCATTAAAATTTTCATTTGGATAGAAATGTATCTTTCACATGTTTTTTACTTTGAAATTTACGTGAATTCAATTTACGTTTTAGTACTACCGCACTAAGATTTAGCTAAAGTCAAATCTTGTAACCTGGTTCACCTTTTTTTTAAAATAAAAAATAAACAATTCAAATAAATTCTTATAATAATAACTTTTTATTCTAAATCTCATACCAACTTAATATTTTTAATAAAATTTTAGAATTTTAAGATAATATATTCTTCACATTACATCCATAATTATTATTTTATTTGCACTTATATCATCTTAATGCTACAGTCATTATCACTACTAGTTGTGGTGCTACCACGAGTGAAAGCTTAAGTCAATACAACTTCCAACAACAACTAGTGATGAATCTAAAAATTTTTAAGTTGTGACTATAATATACATATATGTAAAAGTTTGATATTTTAGATTATATATGTTATACATGATATTTTTTATTTTTTATAACTAAAATTTAAGTAATAAACAAGCATAATAAATAAATATATTTAATTATTGATTTTTTAAAAAATTATTGAATTTTAATTTAAAGATAGAGATAAAAGAGATAGATTGAAAGTGATAGTCAGTTAAAAAATTTAAATATACATATAAAAATAAGAGAAAAGTAATTTGAAGTGATTGAAAAAAAATTCATCTACTTGCAAGTATCATTTGAAAAGACACATCCAAAAAAAAAATATTAAAAATGTTATCAAAAGAATAAGAATAATAAGACAAATAATAGATTTGTAACGACAATACTCATATTATGATATTTTTTTTTGCTATATTTCAAATTATAAAACAATTTATAATTAATTATACATGTATTTTATATATAAATGTTTAGAAGTTAGTGAAACAAGTCAGAAATTATTATATTATAATTAATTATTGTTGTCGTCATTTCGTTAGAGTTTTTATTTATATATATATATATATATATATATATATATATATATATATATATATATATATATATATATATTATATACTATATATTTATATTTATATTTAATAGTAAGTATAAAGTGTGCATATTATTTAAAAGTTATAAATATAAAGTATATATAATATAAGTTTACAAGAAGAGTAAATCATCAATTTAGTCTCTAAAATTTTAATGGTTAGTTAAGTTGGTTCTTAAAATTAATAAAATAATAAATTAGTTCTTGAAAGTGTACATTACCAATCAATTTAATCCATTAAATTGTGGTGGACAGTCAAATTGGTTATTTAAATAAATAAAATAATAAAATAATAAAATAGTTCTTAAAATGATAAATTGTTAACCAATTTAGTCGTTAAAATTATAATGCTCAGTAAAATTAGTCCTTAAAATAAAAAGAAAAACTTAATTGTACTTTTTGGTTTATAACTTTAAAATTTTACAAATTTTGTCATAAACTTTTTTCACGCATTTTACATGTGTAGCTTATATATACAGTTATTTCATTTTTTAATTATAATTTATCTTCGTCAAATATATGTTTGTATTTATTATATAAAAATATTAAAATTTAAGATAATAAATTTATTTTTAAATATTTTTGTATCAATTACATAATTTATAAATTATATAAATTGTTTATTAAATCGTATAAAATAATTTATTAGTTAAATTATATATTATCTTATAAAAGTGTGGAAGATGTATAAATAATTTATGGATGAAAAATAATTTCATATAATTGAATAAATAAATGTAAATTAAAATAAAAATATTTAATAAATAATGACTCTGATGGTCGTGAAAATTTATGTAAGGTAGGGTAAAAATATGTGAGAAAAATTTGAAGGACAAAATTTATAAAATTTAAAAGTTAGAAAATAAAAATTACAATAACTTTTTTTTTAATTTTAGAGATCAATTTAATTAACTATTATAATTTCAATAACTAAATTGATTTCGAATATCAATATGATTGCCCATTATCATTATAAAGAATAAATTGATTAATAGTGAACAATTTTAAAAATTATTTTATCATATTATTAAATTTAAAAACTAATTTAACTAATAATTATAATTTCAATAACTAAAATAAGTAATTAGTTTTGGACAAAATATCACTATTTTAAATCAAAGATTACTCGAGGACTTAGGAAAATTATTTCTTCAAATTTTTATTTTATATTAATTTTAAATTAAATTTACACATTATATTTAAAATATAAATATTTTTTCTCGTATTTACAAATACATCACATTTTTTAGTTCATGTATATTTTTTCCATCCGTATATTTTTTTTACTTATTTTATTTTATAGTTTTCGATTCTTTTATCTTATTTTAAAAATAAAAAAATAATGATATAACATCAGTACTAACATGTCACTTTTTGTTAACATAATATTAACATCGCAATATATAATTATCTCATAATTTTATAATTTTTGGTTGAAATAACATATAATGATCTCATTCTATATCAATTATAATAACAACATTTTTGTTACGAAATTTGGGAGTAAATACTAAAAATGAAAATTTTAATACTTATAAGGATGATTTTAATTTTTTATAGGAAAAAAAATGAAAAATACTAACTTAACAAAAAAAAGCCTATTTAAATATTTAAAATATAATGTTGTGAAAAACAAAAGAAATATAACGTTGTAAATATAATTTAACTAAGTAATATCAAATATCTAATAACTTTTTTTAATAAGTATCTTTAATTAGTGAGTTGTGTTTTTCTTTTTTTCCTATTTTTATAGATAGATAGCAGGATATGAGACGCAATTAGAGTGAAGAGATGAAAGTTGGCGCGGATGCAATGCATTTGCTAACAGCCTAACACTATGGCTTGTTCATATTCATAAACTTTGATTTTGTTGTACTTTTGTGGGGCAGATTAATGTGTGGTCTGGGTTTAGTTTCTTCTATCAAGTTTCTCAAATTTGAGTTTAAGATTTTATCCCACTCTCTTATCCCTCTATATTTTCAAATTTAGATTCCAGTCAATTGAAGTGGTGACATGTACACAGTTTGTTTGTATAAACCAAAATTGTGTTTGACTTTTATGAGATGTACTACTTCTCTCCCACTTTGCCTTTTAAACATTAATTAGCACTCATAATTGCATGAATTATTTGCCTCTTTTAATTTTTTTTCTTTTCTTTTCAAATAGCAACTCAACTATATTCTACAAGTCAAATTCTGAACAATCTGGATTTCTGATTACTGTGAAGTTCGTTGAGAAATAAACTTGTAAACCACAAAGACGGAGAATTAAGTGACAAGAAATTTGCTTTCTTTTAAATAAAATTTTGAATGTGAGCCACATGAATACAAATAATAATAAGATTATGAAAGAATTTTATTCCTACAAATGAGAGGCGCCAAAAATGGGCATGTCCCAATGGAATAGCTCGATGGCCTGTTATCAATTGGGTTAGAAAAAAAAATAATCTAAATAAAATTAGATTAATTTGTTTTGACGAAAAAAGTTAGCTTAAAAATTACTTGACTAAATAAGTCAAGTATTATTTTTTTTTATTTTTTTAAGTTTAGATATTTAAAAAAAAAAACTCCAATTAGCTTAGCAAGACACTCATAAAATCGAGTTAGCAAAATTCATTACTTATTTATTTCTTATTTTAAATTTATGTTTGAGACAAAATTATATTAAAAATAATACAAAATAACTTTAATTACAATATCTCAAATATTTTGAGACTCCTAATATAATATTTAGATATTAAAAAAAAATATATATATATATATATATAACCTCATTTTTGTCCAGATAAAAAGACACTAAGTCAAGAAAGGAGGGAGACAGGAGGAAAGTAACAGTGGTGGCAGGTTGGTTTGCTCAAAAGAATAAAAAGAACAAAAGCGTGTTAGAAAAACAACTTAGGGAAACACAGTCTGGTAACTTTGTGCTTCCCAATAGGCCTCGGGTAGAAGTAGTCAAGATTGGGAGTTGTGCGCCCCCGGCTAGGTCATTTCCTCCTTGCAAAACAGGAGGGCGTGAAGGATATGCGTACAACGAAGGTCAGAAAAATGAAGAACAGTTACCACCACATTAATTACAAGAGCATCATACTCATATCCTCTACGCATATCCATTTAGTAGTCTTAAACTTTAAGCCAACGCGCTTCCTTTGTTTAGCCCAGCAACATACTACAAGTTATAGGCCGATTCCGGATCGACTCCTAAATAGTCGAAACTGAAACTAACCAAGAGTCGATGCTCTTCAATCTGACTTTAACATCACACACTCGAGTTACACACTCACCAATGCCACTCGGTACGTTAACCCTGCCGACACCTAGTCAGCACTCTGACTCGGTTGAGATGGTCTCAGCCCCTTCCATCCCGACTCGGCCAAGTCGGTCTCGACCCCCTACACTTTTCTACAACCATCTTTGGATGCCAATAGACAGTCCACTTTTCTTTAACCATCTTTGGACGTCAATGAACAGCCTACTATTTTTCAACATCTTTTTGTATGCCAATGAACAGTTCGCTTTTATCTAACTCTTTGGAGGCCAATGGAAACTCCACTTTTCTCCAATCTCTTTGAACGCCAATGGAAAGTCCACTTTTATCCAACTCTTTGGACAGCAATGGAAAATTCACTTTTCTCTAACTCTTCAGACGCCAACAAATAGTCCATCCCTTCCCAGTTTCGAAACACACACATAGTCCTGCCAGCACGTAGTCGACACTCCAACTGGACCAACTCGATCTCGACCCTTCCATACGAACGAGACCGAGTCGATCTTGACCCCTTCCATCTCGACTTGCCCGAGACGGTCTCGACCCCTCCCACCATTTAACCATCCATACCTTAAAACTACGTAAACTTTGACTTCTCCGTATAGTAGGAGATACATAGGAGCAAGAGACAACTCTTATCAAATTCTTCATCCAAAAAACCAAAAACATCCCTTGCTCATCTTTTGTAAATATCTTTCATTCTTAGAAAGATATAAATTGTAATGAAGAAGTCATATCTTATTTCATATATCTAATTAAGATAACTATATTTTGATAGACGTATTAGGATCCTAATGATCCCTACACATAATCGACTTTCGAACTTACCTTTTGATTCCAAATAACTTTATCTATCCATAGATTTTTTAACGTTTTTTATAAAAATATCGGTGACAACTCCATATTATTTGTTTTTTTTTTTTTCTAAAAGGGAGTAAAATTCCAAAATCAAATTTTTTGCCGGGCCTTCGCGTTCCAAGTTGGGAAAATATATATAAACTGTGGTACATCACACAACATAACCGATAACAAACTCACATGTTTTAAGCTCTTAGTAATATTAATTTTTATGGGTAGAATATTTGTGATGTTTAACCAAAACATCTGGGTGTAAATTTATCCTTTTCACTTGTGTCCGTCAAATCAAACTTGGATATTTTTATATGCCAAGATAAATGTTCTTGTTTCAGAACCACACAAGAAAAGTGAACCTATAAATAGATCTGACTCACGAACTAACAATCCAACTAAAAATAAATACATAAAGTAAAATGTCACTACTACTACTACTGTGTAGAAAGATAAAGGCATGGTTTGTATCTATTATCAAAGCTATATGAATGAACATCATGATCTCACATTTTTCCATATCATGTTTAAAGCATGCATGTGCTTTGTACTAAATGAAATAGCAGGACAAGACGCAGAGCTGGCCTCTTCACAATATTAGAAAAAAAAATCTTATCATAACTGTATGTGTGTTTATTGCAGCAAACTTGAAATGTTCTTCTATGCAGGTACCAACAACAAAGTATCAATCACTTTATGTTCTCAAGATATTATTTGAACTCGATCTTAGATAAAAATTAAGTTATGGCCATTTTGGTAACATAAAAAATATATATTTTTAAATTATCATTTAAAAAGTTTCTTGCTTTTTATAATATAAAATCAATAATTAAATTTATACAAAACAATGTACTAGAAATACACTTTCTGGTTAATTTTTTTAGAACACATTTTTTTAACATATTCTCGGTCTATTGTAATTTATTACAAATTACAAAATTATAAAAAAAAAATCATTAAATAAGATATAAGATTTACAATTTTTTATAATGATTAATAAATTTTAACTAATAAAAAAAATGTTAAAAAATGTGTTAGAGATGGGTTACAAACATTTCTCTTTATATAATTAAGCTTAAAATATATTCTTAATTAATAAAGTAGCTAAATTATTTAATTTTTCTTATGACATACTACGTAAATGCAAATAAAATTTTATTAATCTTAATTTTGAATGTATTTTCTTTCCATTATTGTGATTCCTCGGAAAATAATTTGATGACACCTAACATTCTCGAAAGTTCTCAAAATAATATCTCTTGCAAATATAATTTTTTGAATTTATTGAATTGTTGTACCATTGAGGAAGTGATGTGTGACACTATACGTGTCAATCAGTGCGTACGTATGAGATTATTTTAATTATGTTATTAGATTAGACTTTTAACTTTTTAAAAATGCAGTTGTATTAAAATTTAAAAGGGAGAACTTTTGCATCTATATGAACTTATTCATCTACTAAAATTTAGTTAGTTGTTTACACTTAGACTTTGATTTTTATATTTTTAATTTTTAATTTTTAATTTTTAATTTTTTTAAGAGTTAAAATTATTGTTTTTTCTTGCAAAATGAGTAATTTTATTTATCTTACTTCCTATAAAATAAAATCTCTTTAATTTTCATCACCTTAAAATCTTAAACCACTAATTTTATTTCTAATGTTTATTTTAAAGTAAATAAATAATATTTATTTTAAAATTTTAAAAAATATTTCTAATTTTAAAATTTTAAAAATTTTAAATTTTAAACCCTAAACCCTAAAAATATTTTAAAATGTCACATGATATATTAGTGGTATTACTTAAATTTTGGTTAATCACGTAATACCAATTAACAAATCAAAAGAGTAGGAGCAAAAACAATTATTTTAAATTTTTTAAAATAAAAATTTTACAAACCAAAATTAAAATTTGCATATTTTATAAAAATTAAAAATATATTTAAATCTATTTTAAAACGATGAACAATGTGGCCTTAATCTCATTTTTTTCCTTCTAATTTGATATATGTGTGTAATTTTTTTTTCAAGTTTTTTTTAATTAATTCATTCTTTCTATCTTTAAAATTTAACAAATTTGGTCTCTCGTTCATTTTTTTTATCTAAAACTCTCAAATTCTTCTTCTTTATTTAAAATATGTATAAATTGAATTAATTACATGATCTTCAACTTAAGATTCATCGATCAAAATATCAAATTTCACTAAAAAAATCTCATTTTTTCTCTTCATACTTATTATATCTTTTAAATATTTCAAAATTTATCAAGTTTTTACTAAATTTCTTACTTATAAAATTTTAAAATCATTTTATATCCCAATTTTATCATAAACCTCTTCAATATTTGGATAGAAAATAATAATTTAAAAGTTTTAAGTAAAAAAATATATGAGAGAACAAATTTACTTAATTTTAAAAATAGGACACTTAATTAGCTTAGACGAAAAACTTGGGAGAACGAAAATCACAAACAATCTAGACTAAAGACCAACGTTGAATTACTTAAATACCATCAATCTACATTGAATTACAAAGCAAACAATCTGCATTATAGTGTTAAAAATCATAGTTGCCGTTCGCTTTCTTAATTTGAATTAGAAATGAAATAGAGAAATTTTTTTTAAAGAGAAATAGAATAAAAAAAATATTATTTGAATGAATTGAAAGAAAAAAATTCTGTCAAAATTTATAATATTTAATAAATTTCAGCTATTTAATTTTTTTTTTTTAAATCACTAACATTTGTCATGAAATGATTTGATGATAGCTCACCCTCTGGAAGTCAGCAAAATAATATTTCTTTTAAATATATTGGACTGTTGAACCATTAAGCAGGAAGTGATGAGTGACACCATAGGTGTCAATCAGTACGTATGAGACAATTTTAATTTAGTTAGTTTAGACTTTTCAAGTCTTAAAAATGAAGCTGCATTTAAAATTTAAAAGAAATAAGTTTGCATATATGTAAATGCTACCTAATTGAAATCATATTAATTGGATGTCTTATATTTTTGGTACATATATTAATTACATGTCTAATATAAAATCTAAATGGCTGGTCGATTTTATTTCATAAACATAAAAAGAAAAGAAGTGTGTACAAAACTTTAGGCTCAGTTGGGTAGCAAAGTAACCATAGGCTCAGGTAAGGTTATTTGGTAAAGAAGAAAGAAGGGCAAAGATTATATGTTTATATGTTTATATGTTTATATGTTTTTTTATTACATAATAAAATGATTAGTATAATTGAACGAAAATACATATATAATATACATAATCATTTTTTTAAATAAAATTAATTATTTTATATATACTAAACTATATTTAAAAAATTATTTATTTAATTTTAAAATTTACTAATATAAATAATTGATTATTTCGTAAATATATAATTGATTATATATATTGGTAATTGATTGAAAATACATAATTGATTATGTTATAATAAAAAAATAATTATTTTATATTTTCAAGGATAAATGTTTAAAAAAATTACACAAACTAAAATAAAAACTGTTTGGTTTTATAAGAATTAAAAACATATTTACTTCTACTAATATGATGAATATATTGGTGTCGTTAATTGCACTTTTGTTCTCTAATTTAGAATGTGTATAATTTTGCTTTTCATGTTTTTTTTTTAATTAATTGATGCTTTCTATCTTTAAAATTTAACAAATTTGATCTCTCGTTCATTTTGTTTATCTAAAACTCTCAGATTCTTATTTTCCATTTAAGATATTTATAAATTGAATTAATAAATGATCATCAACTTAAATTCGTCGATCAAAACATCAAGATTCACTTAAAATAAAAGAAATAATTTTTTCTCTTTAAACTTTAATAGTATATCTTTTAAAATATTTCAAATTTATACTAAATTTCTTACTTATAAAATTTAAAATTGTTTTGTATCCCAATTTTATCATAAACCTCTTCAAATATTTGGATAAATAATAATAATTTAAAAGTTTTATGTAAAAGAAATATGAGAGACCAAATTTACTTAATTTTGAAAATAAAAGACTTAATTAACATGGACGAAAAACTTTAGAGAACAAAAATCACACACAATGTAGACTAAAGCGACCAAAGTCGAATATGAAGAAGCCCATCAAAATCATGGTTGTTTCACAATCTACATTAAATTACAAAGCGAACAATCTACGTTGTGTTAAAAATCATATTTGGCGTTCGCTTTCTTTGAATTAGGAATGAAGCATAGAAGAAGAAAATAAAAGAAAAAAAAATAGAAATTAAAGAGAAAGAGAATGAAAGAAAAACATGTTATTTAGTTGAATAAAAAAAGAAAAAAGAAAATAAAAATAGATTTTATGAAAAATATTTTATATTGTTTAAAAATTAACTTTTTATTTCATTACTTTTTCTAGCATATAATTATATTTTATTTATTTAAAAAATTAATTTTTAAAAAAGATTTATTTTTAAGAAATTAAAAAATAAAAAGTGATATTATTTCCCTTCATTCAATAATTCAAATTCAATCAACGAAAAAACTGAATCTTAATTAATTTGATTTGAATAGTTAGATTGGTCGGGTCGATTTTAACTAATAACGATAATATCATCATCTTCTTTTTTTAATTCCACTCTATTTCTATAAAAAATAAATCAAGGAAAATTGTATTACGCTCTTCAAAGTAAAAATATATATATTAATTTGTTTCTAGTTTTTTTATAAATAATTAAAGTAAACAATTAAATCAATCAAACTAAATAATTTAATTGATGAATTAAAATTACAAAATATATTAAAATTACTATATTAAGATATTACAAAAATAAATAAATAATATATATATATATATATATATATATATATATATATATATATATATATATATATATATATATATATATATATATAAATGAGTTAGGATATGTTAACACAAAGTGTCAAAATTAATTAAATTTTATTTTTAATAATATTTTTTAAAATGTATATTTAACTGATCCAACAATTAATTTTAATAATTTAATTAATTTAATTAAATATACAAAATTTTATATCATTTCAAAATTATTTGATAATTCATTACGTCACTTTATTTTAACATATAATATAATATTCAAAAAATATATAAATATTAATTATTAGATAACATATCTTAAAAAAGTATAAATTATATATTTTTAATCTAATTATTAACGATATCAAATTTCCGATTGATTAAATGTGCAATCTAATAAAAATTATTGAAAGTATAATTTAATTAATTCTCATATCAAAAATTATTATTATTATTATTATTATTATATATATATATATATATATATATATATATATATATATATATATATATATATATATAATTTGTTGACATTAGATATAAGTGTTTATAGACTACACCAAATTTAAATTGTTAATATAAATTAATTGTACGGTTTAGATTTGATGTACATCTAAAGATTTATACCTAAGGTTAACGGATGCCATCTATATATATATAAAATTAACTTTAACATATTTGATGATAATTAATAGTTAATCAATTAATTTATTTGATTTAATTTATTGTTTGATTAATTTACTTTTTACTTTAATTATTTATAAAATTTTTATTAAATTAATATTTTTATATAATTTTTCTTATAATAAAATATATATTTATTTTTTCTATTAATTAATGATTTAGATAACAAACAAAATATATAATTTTGTGACGGTCAAGAATCAATATAATTTTTAATTCTTATTTTTTTACAAATTAATTAAAAAATTAACAATCATAAAGTAACAAAATATGTTAAAATCATTGTTAATGATATTTTTATCATGTGTGGTTACTTTTAATTAATTATGCTAATATAAATAGTTAAATATATTTTAATAATTTGTTAATAATTAATTCTCTTTTAATTGATATTTGTTTTTATAAATTTTAAAATTAATTATATGGAAATAAAATTTAAAAATGAGAATTTTTAGATAATATATATTTACTGAAAATATTATTAGTTAAATATGAAAAAGTAAAATAAATAAGTACTAACCTAATGTTTTACATTAAAACATACGGTAAATTATAACTTTAGTAATTTATTTTATGATAAAAATTCATTTTGATAATTTATTTTTTAAAATACCATTTTGATGCTTTAATTATCATATTTGAGTCAATTTTGTTCTTCCAAAAATGTAATTATTTTCGATTTTGTGACATAATTTTGAATTATTTTTTAATTAATATAAGACATAAAACTTATTTCATTAGATTTATTTACATGAAGTTCGAATAAAAAGAACCATAAATATGGTGAAAATCAGGTAAAAGTTAATTTCATAAACATCTAAAAGAATTTGATATAAAATTTTCATTTTTTTTTTTACATTAGACTCACTTTTTACACGATTTTTATTTTGATTATAATATATTTTTGTTCAAACATTAGTTGATTTTTATATTTTTTTTTAAACAAATAGTAAAAAATCAATGTTTGTATCTCATCGAATTTGGTACAATTTCAGGGGACATAAAAATTAAACTAATCAAAATTATTTAGTTAAGTTTTGTTTAATTTTTCTTTTGACAATTTTGTTTTATCAAACCCCAATAAAATCAACTCATCAAGAATGGGTTTCTTTGATTGAGGTACATGGAATCCAATGTTATAATAAAATTTTAACAAAGTTATAGAAATACTAAAAATTTCTATAATTTTTATTCTTTCTCTATAATTTAAATTCAATCTAAAATAAAAATTTAGAGCTTATAACAAATAAAAATAAAAAAAAATTAATAACAAAAGAAAGAATAATAAAAATGTGGGGGATTCCAATACTTGAATAGAATATATTGATTTGGTTTTAGAGGTGTCGACGAGTCAATTTGATAGTCCAAGATGGATTGGATTTGAAAAAATTAACCCAAATAAAATCATACCAATTTAATCTAACCGAATAAATTAGATGAGACTCAAAAACTTTGTTCCAAAAATAATTGAAATTTTATTTTTATTTCTTAAAAAATATAGACATTTTTTTAACAAAAAATATTAAATTGACTAGACCTATTGAACCAGACAAAATATTAATACATATAAAAATCAGATTGAATTGACATATTTTCTCTCTTTTACTTGTTCAATAGAACTGGATTATATGATTTATTTTACCATCTCTATTAGCTAACTCAAGTTAAATTTGATCAAAGAAAAAAAAAGAAAAATGAACGAACTTAATTTATTGGTTTGAGCAATAAAATTGATTGGATTAAACACCACTGATCTCATCTTCTCTCTCGTTATTTTCTTCCACTCCATTTGTATGGAAAAATAAGTTAGAAAACAGTATTAAGTTCTTCAACGTAATAGAATCTTAGAGCTTTCCCTTGTGTACAATTTTTTTTTCTTTTTCTTTTTTTAAGTTAGCAATAATTATGGGATTTGAAGCTTTTGTATCAAGCATCGTGAATGAATCTTTTCCTTTTGAATGATAACAAGTGTTTAGGTGTTGAAGTTGATGTTGGCCTCATTTGAAGTTGGCCACTCGTTCCAGCTCTTTCATATATAATTAAGGTAATCATGTCAAATATATCCTATTATAGAAAAACGTCAAAACTGTGACCAGTGCCGAATTAATTTGATAAAAAGCTCTTAGTCAAATCAACTTATCAAAGTATCTAACAAGAGAGATTACTACGTATCCAGGATTTGTTATATGTATCTGTTTTAAAATTAATCTAATAATTCATACTTTAATTTGCATTGTTACAGGTTGGAATAAAATGTCTGTTTTAATATATAATTGATCTAATTCATTACACCGTCGATATGGATTGCGTAAAAAGAATAAAATTGTACAATTCACTTAAAATTCATTACACCCTCTGTTTTAATATATAATTGATCTAATTCTTTAAGAATACTGAACACAATTTTTTTTATTTAGAGAATGTTTAACCATCGTTACAACTTACAACATAAGATAAGAAGGGGTGATAAGTGAGCCACTTTTACAAATTAATTATTAAAATGAGATTTTTTGTTTTTGGCTGTATAATTTTTTTTTTCACATCTCAACTTTGTTTGGATCCTTCGTTTTAAAGTCCATTGTTATTTTATCTACTACGTACCAATAATTATATTTAAGTTCAAATGTGATCTTTCAATCTTTCTCATTTCCTTCTTTTTTCTTTTTCTTTTTTCATGAGTGGATATTTGTAATTTTTTGGGTAGGTATATTATGAGATTTGTTATGAAGTCGTGCATAAGTTCATCCGTATAGCTAGGTTTCTAAAGAAAGTTAGGGCACACATGGTAAAATGACGTACAGAGTCGTAACTTCTACTATTATTTTAATCATCATTATATCTTATTTTCCAAATACATAAGAAAAAATATTCGAATTTCTTGATTCTTTAATTTGTTATTGGTTGTAGGATCATATACTCTTATGATTCATAAAAAAAAAAAAATTCTACGTTCAATGCCAAGTGGAATAATCAAGAAATTAAATTTTTTTTTAATTGTCTTTAAAAAAATCTGATATAATAATGATCAAAGTAATAGTGGAGATTATGATCTCACATGCCATTCTACCATATGGTGACCAGTCATATAATCACTTTCCCTAAATTTTTATATATATTATTTACGTTGAGGACTTGGGATTTGTTTTTGGCTTTGAGAAATAGGATATGATATTTGTTGGAATTCCTTCCTTAATTGTGGTTCACAAGTCACAATGCTTGAGGATGAACATGTTGAGTTACTTTTGGGCTCCCAACTATGTGGACAAAAGCCCAATACTCTCAAGTCCGCTAAGTTTCTCTTTATAAGAGAAGGGGTTAGATTGAAAGATACACATCCAAGTGAAGAAACCCAAAGAGAGTTAGAGTGTCCTTTTTGTATTTTTCTTTGAGAGAAAGAGAGATATATACAGAGAGGTTTGTATACCATCCGAAAGGGTGAGATTCATTGAGAGATCCTCAAAGATTGAGAGAAACACTTTGTAATACTACTTTTATAGTAGAGATCTTTTACTGAACTAGGTCGCGTGATTTTTTTCGAGAGGATTTTCCACATAAAAATTCTGGTGTCATCTTCTCTCTACTCTTTCAGTTATTTTTTAAGCTTCCGCATAGTGCCCATTTTGTGTTCACAGAGGAGGGAATAGGTATTGATGTTTCCCAATAGTGGTATCAGAACTATTGGTTCGAAAAGCCATAGTTCTGTGCAATTCAAGATGGAAGGAACATACGCTTATGATGGAGACATGTTCAAGCTAACTGCAGATAATTATTCCTATTGGAAGCCAATGATGGAAGACCATCTATACTGCAAAGATTTGTATGAGCCAATCACAAATGAGGAAATGCCAGAAGGGAAGACTGAAAAAGATTGGGAGATTCTGAATCGTAAAGCTGTTGCTATGATTCGAAAATACATCGACAAAAACTTGTTTGAGCATGTGTCGACTTATACCAATGCGTATGAGTTGTGGACGAAACTTGAATCTATGATTCAAAAGAAAACTCCTAGAAATAAAGCTTATCTTGTCAGATGATTGGTAAAATTGGAGTACTCTGACGACCAGAATATGATCGAGCATTTAAACACCTTCAAAGGTATTGTGAATCAATTAATGAAGGCAGATATGAAGATTGATGATGAGTTACAAACTCTTCTACTCCTTAGTTCTCTACCTGAGAGCTGGGACACATCGGTTGTCACTCTCAGCAACTCAACACCAGATGAAAAGTATAGTTTGGATACTATTACAGATAGTCTGCTGAATGAAGAGTCCAGAAGGAAAGAAAGAGGAATGAATAGTCACTTAGAAGCCAATGTTGTGGAGAATAGAGGAAGGAGTGAGCATAGAAGCAAAGGAAGTCGTGGAAAGTCACAAGGAAGATCCAAGTCTCGTCCTAGAGGTTTGACATGTTTCTATTGTAGAAAAATTTGCCACAAGAAGCAAGAGTGTAGATTCTTGAAGAGAGATTAGAAGGTTGGATCAGTCCATCCTGACGAGATAGACCCCAAAAAGAAGTTGGAAGAGAAAACCACAACAGCGTTGACATTAGATGACGGAAAGGTGTTCCTTATTGGTAAAGAAAATTATCTAAATGTTGCTTTTGATGATTGCACTTGGATAGTTGATATCGGAGCATCCTTTCATGTTACTCCTCATGAAGGATTCTTCTCATCTTATCAAAAAGAAGATTTTGGAACAGTAAAAATGGGCAATCATGTCACAAGCAAGATTGTGGGAATAGGAGAAGTGACTTTGATAACAGAAAATGGAAACAAACTTGTGCTAAAGGAGGTAAGGCATGTGCCTAAGATACGCCTAAACCTTCTTTTAATAGGTAAACTAGATGATGTTGGAATGAACAACCAGTTTGGAGGTGGAAAATGAAAACTTAGCCGAGGAAGCTTAATTGTAGCTCGCGGCAAGAAGGAAGGCTCTTTGTACATCATGCAAGGAAAGATATGCAAAGGGGAGACAAATGTTGCTCAAGAAGAAAGTAAGGAGTTGTGGCATAAAAGATTGGGCCACATGAGCGAGAAGGGTTTAGAGATCCTTGCGAAATATCATCTCCAAAGTATAAAAGGACAGCCATTTGATTTATGTGAAGATTGCCTAGTGGGTAAGCAGCACAAAGTATCCTTCCATAGACCCGATAGTGGAAGAAGAAGAAAGCATATTTTGGATCTTGTACATTCAGATGTTTGTTCAACATTTGAAAGGTCCCTTGGTGGTGCTCAATATTTTGTTACCTTTATTGATGATCACTCCAAAAAGTTGTGGGTGTATCCATTAAAGAGAAAAGATGAAGTCTTTCGAGCCTTCAAGGAGTTTCACGCCTCAGTTGAACGAGAAACTGGTAAAAAGTTGAAATGTTTGAGGAGTGATAATGGTGGAGAATATAGAGGTCCATTCGAGCATTATTGTAAGACTCATGGGATCAGACATGAGAAAGTACCTCCCAAGACACCTCAAATGAATGGTGTAGCTGAAAGATTCAATAGAATGATTACCGAGAAGGTTATAAGCATGTTGTCTCATGCAAAACTTCCTAAGACATTCTGGGGAGAGGCAGTGGTTACTACAGCTGATTTGATCAACTTATCACCCTTAAGATCATTAAATGGAGAGATACCAGAAGAAGTATGGACCGGTAAAAAAGCCTCATATCGCAACTTGAGAGTTTTTGGATGTAAGGCATCTATTCACATTCCAAAAAATGAAAGGGCAAAGCTTGATGCTAAGGCAAAAGAATGTGTATATCTTGGTTCACCAAGAAATGAATTTGGTTTCAGATTATGGGATCTTGCAAATAAAAAGATTGTTCGAAGCAGAGATGTGGTGTTCTTTGAAGATCAGACAATCCAAGACATCAAGAAAATGGAGAAACCAATACTCAAGGTGAGTAATGATCAAAGTCCTCTTGTGGTAAACAACATAGGGGGAGAGACTCCTCAGACAGAGCCAGATCAGGAGCGACAACTTGATGAGATGGCTGAAGAACCTGATCAGATAGATCAACCTAACATGACACTAGAAGATCAAGCAATTGAGAATGTTCAACAGGAACCCCAATTGAGACGATCAACAAGAGAGAAGCAACCGTCAAGAAGGTATTTTTCAGAAGAATATGTAAATCTTACTGATGAAGGTGAACCTCAATGTTTTGCAGAAGCCATTGAGATGGAAGACAAAGACAAATGGTTGTAAGCCATGGAAGAAGAGATTCAATCCTTAAAGGATAATCAGACATATGATTTGGTAGAATTACCAAAAGGAAGAAAAGTATTACAAAACAAATGGGTGTTCAAACTCAAGAATGAAGAGAACAATCCAAATCCAAGATACAAAGCACGAATTGTCGTGAAGGGGTGCAAGCAAAAGAAAGGAATAGACTTTGATGAAATATTCTCACCAGTGGTGAAGATGACATCTATCAGAGCAATTCTCGGTCTGGCAGCAAAACTAGACATGGAGATTGAACAATTGGATGTCAAAACAACATTCTTACATGGAGATCTAGAGGAGGAAATTTACATGGAGCAACCAGAAGGCTTTGAAGAACCAGGCAAAGAACACTTGGTGTGTCGTCTGAAGAAAAGTCTTTATGGTCTAAAGCAAGCCCCAAGACAATGGTATAAGAAATTCGATTCTTTTATGATCCAACATACTTTTAAGAAGACCTCTGCAGACCATTGTGTGTTTGTGAAGAAATATGAAAATGGTGAGTCCATCATACTTCTCTTATATGTTGATGATATGTTGATATTGGGGAATGACAAAATAAAAATAGCTGCTCTCAAGAAGGCATTGAGTAAGTCTTTTTCCATGAAAGACCTGGGTGCAGTAAAGAGGATTCTTAGAATGAAAATTTCTAGAGATCGTTCAAAAGGAATGTTGTGGGTATCTCAAAAAGATTACATTGAGAAGATTCTCAAAAGGTTCAATATGCACAATGCCAAACCTGTCCGTATTTCAATTGCTGGACATTTCAAACTTAGCAAATCTCAATGTCCAAAGAATGAAGAAGAAAGAGAAGAAATGAACAAGGTGCCCTATTCTTCTACCGTGGGTAGCCTTATGTACGCAATGATTTGTACAAGACCAGATATTGGCTATGCTGTAGGAGTTGTGAGCAGATTCCTATCAGACCCAGGAAAGGAGCATTGGGAAGCTGTTAAATGGATATTAAGATATCTAAGAGGAACTGCCAAAAGAAGCTTGTGTTTTGGCAATGAAAATCTAAAGTTCATTGGATATTCAGACTCAGATATAGTAGGAGATGTGGATTCAAGGAAGTCAACATCAGGTTATCTTATTACTTTTGCAGGGGGAGCTGTTTCTTGGCAGTCAAAACTTCAAAAATGTATGACATTGTCTACAACTGAAGCAGAGTTTGTAGTAGTCACTGAAGCCTCAAAAAAGATGCTATGAATGAAGAACTTTCTAAGAGAATTGAGACATGATCAAGATGATTATGTAGTGAACTGTGATAATCAAAGTACAATTCATCTAACCAAGAATCCCATGTTCCATTCACGCTCAAAGCATATTGACATTCGTTATCATTGGATACGAGAAATGTTGGATAGGAAGGAATTGAAGATAGAGAAAATTCATACAGAGTTGAATTGGTCTAACATGATGACTAAGTCAATGTCAACCAAGAAGGTTGAAGATTGTTGCCAAGGTGCTGGTGTTGTGGTGCCTCCCAATTAAGTCAGGAAGGGGGAGATTTGTTGGAATTCCCTCCTTAATTGTGGTTCATAAGTCACAATGCTTGGGGGATGAACATGTTGGGTTACTTTTGGGCTCCCAACTATGTGGACAAAAGCCCAATACTCTCAAGCCCGCTAAATTTCTCTTTATAAGAGGAGAAGGGGTTAGATTGAGAGATACACATCCAAGTGAAGAAACCCTAAGAGAGTTAGAGTGTCCTTTTTGTATTTCTCTTTGAGAGAAAGAGAGAGATATATACAGAGAGGTTTGTATACCATCCGAGAGGGTGAGATTCATTGAGAGATCCTCAGAGATTAAGAGAAACACTTTGTAATACTACTTTTATAGTAGAGATCTTTTACTGGACTAGATCCCGTGGTTTTTTCCGAGAGGGTTTTCCACATAAAAATTCTGGTACCATCTTCCCTCTACTCTTTCAGTTATTTTTTACGCTTCCGCATAGTGTCCATTTTGCGTTCATAGAGGAGGGAATAAGTATTGCTGTTTCCCAACAATAATAGAGCAACAATATGAAGACTATGATCGTATCCATTCTATTGCGTAAAGACGGATGAAATAACGACTTTGCATGAACATGATTGCGAAATTTTCTTAAGTATATAAGTAACTTTAATTTATTTATCCTGACGAAGCTCATGAATGTATGAATTTTGTTAGATACATTAACAACTACTAATTTATTCACATTTTATATGATTTTGTACAAAGTTAAATTCACATTATAACAGCTGCAATTTGAATAGAAAAATTTACATTCTCTATAATCACAAAAATTGCAAGTTGTAAGATAAAAGGTGTTCCAATTAATAATAACTGCTATGATAATTTTTGAAACTATTTTAGACTATGAATTTGAATTTAACTCGATTTTATAAAACCAACTTATAAGATAAAAATTACTCACTTTTATATACATTATTTAGGTCATCTTACCAGTTGATGTGGAATCTTCAACATACTCACACCAAGGATTAAACATCTTGAGTGTGGAGTTTGCAGAATTGAATATCTGCAAGTAGTTCGATAACAACTTAATAGCGAGTAGTCTGATAGGTTCAACAACCATTGTTAAAATAGACTTAGATATTTTCTTAAGAACGTTAGTTTAAACCTAACTCAATTATATACAATTGACTTTTAAGGTAAGGATTGTCCCACCATTTATATACATTATTCAGATCATTTCACTAGGCAGTGTGAGATCTCCAACATGTCTAGTATTTTAATTTAAAATCTTGATCAAGTATAGGTATGGAACAAGTTAAATAACACACTGCCTAGTGAATAAACAAGAAAAGATGTTGAATTGTGTGTTTAATTTTTATAAAGCTTTTAAAAATGTAGGATATATATAAGATTTATGTTGGTGTAGAGAATAAAATAGAGAAGGTAAGAGAGAGAAACAACACAAGAGATTTATCCTAATTTACTCTTTTATAAAAGTTACATCCAAACCCTTCAACTCAAAGAATTTTTCCACTAAAATCAAACTCACTTACAATCAAGTATTCTCAACCTTCTCATGTTCTATACCACTTGTAATCTACCTAATTACAAACAACACTAAGTATTCTTTAACATTTAGCCTCTTCAGGCTATCTCAAAAGCAATAAATTCTATTTACAAAGATAACTTACTAGGTGAGCATATAACAATTACAATGTAGAGACTTTGAATTTGCTTAACAAAATAAGTATACAAGAAATTCAGAGGTTGTCATCCAAAGAGTACTGAGCATTTTCTATCGACGAGTGTGAGATGAACATTGTTTGGCATGAAGAAAAAGATCTTCAACGTTAAAAGCCAAAGATACGCTTTTTGCAGTACTATTGCAAAGACTTTCCTTTTTCTAAAGATAGAGAAAAAGGTGTGTAAGAGAGAAAAATTGTTTTTCTCTATTCTTAATCGTGCTGTCTTCGTTTGATAAAGGATATTGTTTTTTTTGTTTCCTTATACATAAAGTTATGATCAAAACGTTCTTCTATCAGACTTGACTTAATATGTCAAAGATTGAGATGTAACCTTTTTGCTGTTCTGAAAATGAACAAGACTTAATAAAGTACATTATGAATGCATACCAAACTTCAATAATGATGACTTGTTCTCTTGATGAGAACATTATCAAATACTAATCATCACTCTTTAGTTATAATGTTTGTTATCATCAAAATTTTCAAGTTATTTTGGACACATATGTATTATGTTCCAATATCTAGACCTTGATACCTTTACATTTTTACGAGCAATGACCAAAACATGAACCTAAAGTTATTTGATGGGTAAATATATTTGTTTTAAGTATTTTTTGTAAATAATTTTATGAGTTTTACATCTGAGTATTCATATTTTAGCTGTTAATAAAAAATACAACATATTCTTGTGGGAGGATACAACCCCAATATCTCATCTTTAAACACATCTAATAAAAAATTGCAATTTATACAAGAAAGTGATAGTCTTTTGTAGAATAAAAAAATTAATTTCTCTTATTATCTTTTGTTTATGTAAACAAAATAAAACATAATTATTTTTATTTCTTCTACTTATCTCTATTATCTTATATCTTAGTTTTTTCTTTTACATTATTTTTATAACACCTTTAACACATTTAAATTTATTTAAGATTATTAAAGAATATGTTTCTAAATTTTTATAAAGACAAATCTTTTATAAATTTTAAATAATAATATAAAATATATTAAAAATACATAAAAATAATGTTTATAATATTTCTCGTTAGTGATAAATCTAGAACATTTTAATTGTGGCAATAAAATTTATATGTATAAATTAATATTTTAGTTTATACATCATATATAATAAAAAATTATTTTTATAAATTAAAATTTAAATATTAAATATTTTTTAATATATAAGTTATATTATAATTTAAAAATTATAATAAATAAATAATTTATAATATATGAATCAATACTAATTTATTTTTAACTACTGATAATTTTTTTTAAAAAATATTAAAATTTAATTTAAGATTGATGATAAAAGATGATAATTAAAAATGATAGACATTTAAAATTTTTAAATATATATAGTGAGAGATAAAAGAAAGATATTTCAAAATAGTTGAAAGATAGTTTTTTTTTTTCAATTGATTGAAAAGATAGTGCATAAAGTGCAAATAAAAGGATAATATTAGAAATATTTAATTGAGAGACTAAAATATTAAGACTAGAAATAAATCTGTAGGAACCACATTTACATTATGATTTTTTTTACTATATATATATTAAAAATTAAAAAATTAGTGGAGGGCAATTGCCTCACTCTCTTAACCATGTATTTTTTTTCTCGTTTAATATAACAAATGATAAAAAACAATTTGACTATGTATGTCGATCTTTAATATTGATTATTTGTTTTATTTTATTTATATAAATAAAATATAAAAAAATAAAATTTTTTATTCTATAAATATTTATCAGACTTCTTAGGATCAAATTATTAAATGATGATTTTTTTTCATTTACCAATTACAACTTTTTTTTATTAATTATATAGAAAGATAAAGTGTTGAGTTGTGCCCGTAATAATATTTCTAAAGAGAACACCCATTGGTCCAAAATGAAAGGCAAGAAACTTTTAGTGATTCTGCTGCATTGTGGACTAGACCATGGTTTATGGAGGTTCAGGAAGTGTTGGATTCCTACAACTGGTTTTAACTTTTAACTCAAAACATGCCATGGGCCTATATGTGTATATTCCGACATCCACATGTGGACAACTGAGAAGTTTTGATCATTTATGACACTGATACAACTGATATCTTTGTCGAATTTTAAGCTGTATCCGCGTGTATAATCTTCATCATTTTATAATTATAAGTCTTAATGTTTGGCACTCATTATGGTAGTGTTTGCTATAGATCTTATATTTTACCCTTTTATTCTATCAATTTTAGTGAAATCAGAAATATCTTGTGGTTCTGGTTGAAAATTCAGTCGACCAGTAAAAAAAACTTATGTTTGACTATTAAAATTCATAATTTTAAGATGATAAATTTCTGTATTTGATAGTTAAATATTAATTTAAGCTTTTGGGTATAGTAATGCATTTATAAATTTTATAAATAAAAATCAAATTGAGAATTAAGTACATTGAGTAAATGATTAACCAAAATAAAATTTATATATCGCATTTCATTCCATTTTTATACATTTGAGAAAAGCTACCATGTATATGGTATCTCGCATATTGATATCTTAACTTGGTTTAATTAGCCATTCAAAAAATATCATTAACATCTAATTTAGAAATTTATGACAATGATACAACGGATATCTTTGTCGAATTTTAATAATTTTGTTGACTAAAATATTAGCGATAAGATCTAAGAAAATAAAGGAAAAAACAGTCTCAAGGTGTTAGACGTTTTGAAAAGAGAAATTAAATAACATTAGAATATTTTGAAATAACACAAAACAAAAAGGAGATTACTTCGAAAGTCATTTACAATTTTAACTGGCAACTGCAAGCCCTTAACTCCAACTTTTTCGTAATGACTTCATGTTTCATATGCAGAATGGCTTTGGAGAAATTAATAGGTTAATTACATGACAGAGACAAATTCAACCAAGCAAATATTGAACAGTTTTCGAAAGTGAAAATTGTCAAAATTCACTCAAACCAAATGATTTACTGCCAACTTTCTAAATAAAAAGGGGAGTTCTACGAATTTCTATCTTAAAATTGAGAGGAATTTTTTTTTTCTTATTGATATCTGTTAAGGCCAAGAGGATTCAATAATATAATTTTGATGAATAATAAATAGAGTGATTAAATGAATAATAGTTTTGAGAGTTAATTTGTTTACTCTTAATTGTATAGGTATAAAAAGTGACAATTCACTTAACCTAAAAGATATGTTGTTACACAAAAATTGTTCAAAAATCATATACAATTATATAAGACACATTTGTATTTCAACAATTTGACTACAAAGTTTGATGAATCTTTCATCCTAGTATTATTATCAAACATTCTTTAACTTTAAAAATACATCAATTTAGTATTATCAAACATCCCAATGAAAATGAGACAAAGCATCAAAGTAAAACTTTAAAAACACAACAATTTCAAGCATTATGTCTAACATAAAATTGAATAGTACTATAATTTTTTAACTAAAGATAGTTTGTCATATATAAGAACGAATTTTTGTACTTAATATGTTATCCTGTCAACTCCAGAAGATTAAAACCACTTATTGTAATATATAAACCCGATTGCAACTTTCAAAATCATTAAAGTGAAATTAATACATACAATATTTATATTAAGAACAAGCACCTCCAAACTCAAGATCTTTAAAAGGTCGAATATAAAAAAGAGATTGAAAATTTTAATATTGTTGACTAGCTACTTCAAATTCGCATTTCGTCTAATGGCAACTATTTCTCTTAAATACTTTTCAAATGAATTTATTGCATATTGTTTAGAGAGGACTTAAAACAATTATCTTTGCATTATATATATATAGATAGTTAAGAGTGATAGATATAATTTCTTTTTATTTTAAAAAAAGGAACAAGGAACTTGAAATGCTTGATTAAAAAAAAAAAATACTTGAATTGAAAACTAGAAATACTCGTGAAAAAAGAATATTTCTGAGTCTTAATGAAAATCTTATTTATCAAGGATTGGACGTAACTATTAGTTACATCGTTAAAATGTATAAAACTTTTATTTATATATATATATATATATATATATATATATATATATATATATATATATATATATATATATATATATATAAATTATTTTTTGTTAGACTTAAATCTTGATAATTATTTTCTGTTGGTCATTATTTGTGACAATATTATGGTTCATTTTACAAACAAATAGGATGTTTTACTTCTTCTTTTTTTTTTTTTATGAAAAATTTATATAATTTTAATGATTTTTTTTCACAAATGTATGCTTTTTTTTTACAAGTATATATATATATATATATATCTTATGAAATATTTTTTTTTTAATTTTATATGCACTAACTCGGTGACCCAAATTCAACTCACTCAATTTATGACTAGATTTTTTTTATTTAGATTTGTAGAAAAAAAATTTTGCAAACTCGAACCAAACTGAATCAATCAATTTTAATTAGTTGGATTTTTTTTGTCCGAACCAGAACCAAACCAACCTGTGTTTATTCCTAAATTTAATTGTTAAGTGTTTTTTTAAAAGTAAAAGTTTTCTTTTAAATATTCCTTTCTTTGTATTATTTTTGTCCTATGACAATATTCCCTCCGTTTCAAAATTATAAATATTTTAACTTCTCTTTTTTATTTCAAAACTATTTACGTTTTCTCATTAAATATATATTTTTTCACATATACCCCTATTTAACAATGATGTCTTATTGTCTAAAATATACTAGTTTATGATAGTATTAAATATTTTTAAAGATGTGTGCATTAACCATAAACATAGATAGTTTTAAAATGGAGAGAGAATATATTGTCCAAAAATTAACCTCATCTGGATCATTTTCTTGAACTTTTCCAAACAAAATATTTCATGTACAATTTTTTTAAAATAACAAAATACAATTTGACCCTTCATTCCCGTGCTTTGTATTTATCTTTCTCAACATGTATATATCATAATTGAAATTAATAAGGATTAAAAAACTAAAAATATGATTGTGTGAGAAGCAAGGAATCCCAAAAACAACTCTGGTGTGTGTTTGAATTATCTTTTGCAAACTATAATTTGAAACCCAATGAGAAAACAACTTTTCCTTTTCACTTCCACTCAAACTATAATTAGAAACCAAAATTGTATTTAAACACAATCGAACTCAAATTTTGCCAAACATGTTTAATTCAAGAATCAATCGTCATTTGCACCCTCTAATTGATGATTGGGAAAACATGCTATAAGGAATTACCATAAAATACAAAGTATGCATTCTAGTGAAGCACCTTAACACAAGAAATGCAACTAAATCCTGCAAATGGGTTATGTAAATGTTATGCAAAATCTATGGCTATGTGTTGATTGTAAATTTCTTAACTAACAATCTCATTTGTAGGTTCCCATATCAATACCAGTCTCACCACCATATGGTTGGAAGCTGTCCCTTGCCCTTGAGTAGTTAATATAATAGAATTCAGAAACTATGCCAGTAAATAAAACAAAAGCAGCACCAGCAGCAAAAACTCCCTTCCTAACTGTTTGGCATGAAGGGGGAATTTCAGTGAACATGGTCCTGTACTTAGTGTGGTAGGCATTTCTCACTGAACCAGCCAACAAACACACCTCAGCTATGAAGAAAAACACCCTGAGAGAAAAAGAATGAGTTGCAAACCTAGAACCATAAGTAATTCAATACACCCAAATAAAATAATAAATAAATAAATAAAAGCAATAAATATTTAGTTCAACATGCCCTTCATAAATTAGGTTTATAAAAATTAAAGAAGGTTAATCTGTTTTGAACTTTGAAAGATACAAAATTATCTTTAATTCTATTTAAATAAACTTACTTGTAAATACTTATAAAAAAAGAAGAAATTTTTTTTCTTATAAATTAAAATTAGCTTATACATAAATTAAAATTAATTTTGTTAAGAAATTAAGTTAGAGAATTTTTATAAATTAATTTATGTATAAATTAATTTTAATGAGAAAAATTTATTTTAGGCTTAAATATATTTTTGATTCCTCAAATTTAGGTCAATTATATTTTTCATCATTCAAATTTAAAATTATTTTTTAATCCATATATTTTTTGAAATAATTGATTTTAATCTATAAACTTACGTCATAAATAATGGTTTATACTTCGTTTGTCATGTAACAACTATTTTTTGAAAATATAAATACCGAAAAAAACAATTTCAAATTTAGAGAATGATAAACCAAAATTTATCTATTCAAGGATAAAAAACATATTATTCATGTTTTAAATCTTGTATGGCTTCAATTGAGAGTTGTAAAACATTATTGATTAAGAATTATCATTTACCAGCAGATTATGAAGAGGACAACTGCCAAGGCCCTTGAACCTCCAGGGTTTAGAGGCTTCCCACAACAGAAGCAACGGCTTGCCACCATTATGAGAACTTGACTAACCAAAAGAAACATAAACGCACAAACACCAAGGCCAGTTGATATATCTGAGTCATAGACACAATAATTGTAGTTGATTTCCTTGTCTGGTACAATCTTGGCCTGCCAGTGAATGAAGACTCATATGGTTAATTATAGAGGTAATAACTCAAAATTGTTCACATCCTAAACATAAAAAGCCACTTTTTCTTCAACCTGAAGAAGTGTTATACATATCTCCTATATTTTGGAAAACCAAGAGTCTTTGTTACATTAAATTAACCAGGATTAAGAGATTTTGACTGCACTAAAATTTAGTTTTTAGGAGTTTGTTAATTATGTTTCTAGTTTTTATGGCTGCAAGGTTCATACTCTATAGACTACTTGGTTATAGAGGCTCCAATGCCATGTTATGAACCCAACTTTCCTAAAAGCTTAACCTATTAGGTGAAAGGACCTGAACACAACATTATATTGGTTATAATGGAGCAAAGTGATGTAGAAGGACATATATGAAGCTAATAAGGAGAAAATGGCATCCCTGAAGCTAAACAGAATGACATGTTTCCGAAATCCTGGTTAGTTTCGATGATAGAGCTCTAAAATGAACTATTTTTTAGAACTTGATGTTAGTTTTGCATAAATTTTTTCATAAATATTTATAAAAGATAAAAATAAAAAAGTAAAATAATTGAATTTCTTTTAAAAACTAAAATAATATATGCAGTTAATTTTTATAAAAACTCACTTATTTAATTTCTCTAAAAGATAATATGTTTAAGTAAATTTTAGTTTACGAGAGAAATTCAACCTTTTTTTTTTATTTAGGGCTATTGTTTAGGTTCTAAAGTTTGAGCTATTTTCATGCATTCATGAACATAGTCCAACTGAGACATAAAGAGGCAAACACAGTTATGACGTTTTACACCCCTCAGTATTTCTTCTTGAGTACAACCAGGAAAATTACATGCATAAACAGATTTGGAATTGTATTTGCAATTATAGCCAACTAAATCAACAAACAAAGAACATAGACATTTTTATGAGTAAAGCCTTTAAGCAAAACAAATGTTAAATCCAACATTAAATTCCCATTCTTTACTCCATAATATACAAACAAAAATAGAATACTCACAGTACTTCTTCTCTGCTCAGCAGCCACAGCCAATGCAAAAGCAATTAAATCAAGAACAAAGACAGTGATCAGTAAAAGCTTGGAAGCCATGAAAATGAAATGTGATGTGAGTGAAGCTTCTTGAAGCTAGCAGAATCCTCTCTCTCTCTACAATGTGCTCTGTTAGTGCATTACATAAAGCACAAGATACTTAAAAGTTAGGGAAATTAGAATAAATGGAAAAAGATATAACACCTGTGAACTACACTATGAAAGTGCATCTTTTACCGGCTAACAGTGATGTTACCTAACCAACTATATGTCAGTTGCTTAAACACTAATGTAACAAATTGTGCTTCACAATGTAAGTGGATTAAAACATCATTTTCCATACATATATGATTAACAAAGCGTGGTAGTTGATAGAACATGGAATCGAAGGTTGGATCACCAAATTTCTATGTATGAACATATGTTGTGAGAAGCCAATCATTACCTGGCTGTCCGTATTTCAGAGGATTAGTCTCAAACAAGGTATAATATTTATAATGCATGTGCCTAGAGACTTTGATGCGTAGAGTATATATATTAAAGCAATAATAATAATAAATAAATAAATTCAACATTACTATTATAAGTGGTTTAGTATTTGTATTTTTTAACTAAGATTTGGGATGACTTGGATATAGAATCGTAATAAGAGGTAACGCTTTACACTTAAAGATATCGGATTGGTTGAAAAAAAATTAGTTTGGTAACTTTAATTTATAAAAAAAATCAAGAATAATAAGATTCTTATCTTGTTAAGCTATATATACTTGTAGCATGTCAAAATCATCTTATGAGAGTAGATTCTCTTGAAATTAGCATGTTAACTTTAATTTCTGATTTTATGAATTTTTTATAGTTTCTTTTTGTTTCATTTTGTTGTTGTCTCTTTGTATAAAAAACAATTAAATAGAATGACAAATTTAAAAAATTAGGAATTAAAATAACTTTTTGTAAAATTAAAATTAAAGTTGTACTTATAATTTCAGAAATTAGAGTAAAAAATTGTTCCATGTAAATATTATTATTTTGTATTCAAAACAAGGGGAGTTAGTGTGTTTACTTAGTTTTGCAGAAACACTAGTTAGATAAAAAGGGTGTTTTGGGAGTCATGTGGGACACAGTGGCTGGTACTACCCTCTCTCCAGTCACCACTTCACAAGAAATTTGTTCAAAGAATTGAAAAGAGCTATTTGATAAGTTAATGGTGCAAAGAGGGGTTCTTGTCGTTAAGCTGGGGTGAAAAATAAAATGGTGGGGAACAAGAATTGGATCGGATGCTTCTAAAGTGTTACAACACTAAGTTTTATACGGAAATGATGATATATTTACTTACGAATTTTTCTGCAAAAAAGTCACAAGATATCCACATAAAAAGTTTATTTATGCTAATTTTAATCCTAATTTTACTTTAAAAATGTTAAATAATAAATTAAAAATCAACTAAAATTTAATAAAATTGAAAAAGGAGGTATTTTGATCAGATTTTAAATAAGTAAAACACAAACCTCATTCAACAATTTAAAAATGCAATATAAAATTGAAAATAAATTCAAAATAGAAAAAGAAATCCTTCCACCTTTATGGTGTGTGAGTATGTCTGCGTGATGCAAAGGGCATCTCTATGCCCAGATCTGTTTTAGTTTTCTTTTGGGCCTTCGGCCTCTTTTGTAACCATTTTTTTTTTTTTTAAATTAAGACAAAATTTTTGGAGTTTTCATTGCTCGTCTCATTTGAGTTCAATTACCTGAACAGTTTGACTTAACCATTTTTTGTTCTTCATTTTCGTTTCTGTTCGCTACACATTTAAGGTACTCGAATTTAGACATTCGCATTCTTTCTTAATTTCTCGATTTGTGTAGGTTTATTCTTATTTGTGTTTGTGCTTCTCTTGGTTTCTTCGTTAGGTTTTATGTTTTTCCTTCTTTTTTTTTTTCGTTCATTCCTCTCAATATAGGGTTTAGGGTTTAAATAATCGGTGTGCAAATGTTTCCTCTTATGTTTTTCTACTGTTTGAACTGTTTAACATATTTAGTTCGTATTTGGTGAAACTTAATTTTCAGTTCATGCTTGCCTTCATTTAGCTAGAAAATGTGGCATATGACTACCTTGTCTTAAACGTGGCTCATGGAAACAAACTCCTAATGATGCTTTATTGATACTGAATCTCATTGATTTTTGCAAGCAGAATAAGAGTGACATTGATTGTTTAACTTACAAGAAAATGATTGTAGAATAGAAAGAAAGTGTGATTTGGGAACTGCTAACTATATTTAGTGAATCTAGCTATATAAACCCACTGGACAGTGCTTGTAAATTTCATGGCAATCTGACCTGAATTTGACTCTCCCACACCCAACAGAAAATTAAGTAAATCAAAGCATCTTAATTTAATAAACTGTTAGTACTAGTAGTTGTAGTTTCTACTAGTTAAGTAAAATGTATTGGGAGATGGCCACATGAATGCTTCTAATATCTCCTAGGGGTCTGTTTGGTCTGTTTGAATAAACTTCTCCATAGTACTTATGGGTGGAGAAAATAGAAAAAAAAAATGAGATAAGCTTCTCCATAAGCTAAAATTAGTTATGCATAAGGTAAAATTCAGTTTTTGGAAAAGCTAATATGAGAGAGCTTTTACAAATTAGCTTTTAAGCTTATGCACAAGCTAATTTTTGCTTATAGAGAAACTTATTTAATTTTTTCTTCCTATTTTTCCTTCCTATAAGTAAGTAGGGTCTTACATTAGGTTTGCTTTTGTGTTCAAGGCTAGCGTTACTCTAAGCTAGTGCTAATTTTGCTTGCTGGGAGTTTTAAGGGAAAGAGGGTTGCTTTCTTGCTGGGTTGATTCTTGTCACATGCATGTTATTTAATTGAGTTACTGATTTGATTGTTTTTGCATATGCTATCTCTAGTCCTAGGTCATTTAATCTTTTTTTTTTTCTCATTTTTTTGTGAAATTTTATGGTAATGAATGAAAGATTTGTTGATGATTCAAAGGTGGAGATGTATATTCGTTGCATTTTGGCATTTTACACTCTTTTTGTCTTTGTTCTTCTCACTTTTGATGGAGGAGAACACACACTATGAAGTGCTTATATTTTGCTCATCATTCAAGTTTTTTTTGTCTTTGGTGGAACTGCAATTATTTAACTCATGAGATTGTAAAACTTTATTGGATGTTGAAGGTACTGAATAGAAGATAGCAATTTGTTGCTTTGTGCTTTATTGATAAAGGTGACAAATTAGATCAGTGAGTGAGGAATTGAGAGCATTTGTTAGCAATCAGAGCCTGTGTGTGTGTTGGTTAGTGTATCAAACAGAGAGGGAAGGGGTTACAATTTAGTTTAAGAGGTAGAACTGTGATTTAGTTAGTTCATACCACTTAGTGTGAGGCTCATTATCAAAATTGTCATAGGCTATTGTTGATATGTGTCAGCATTTCACTAATTATAATATTTCATTTGCCTTTGTAGCGAGGATAATTCTTCTGAGTTTTATCAGAAATACAAGTTCACTTCTATATTCTGTGTCAATCCTGTTACTGCCTATTATAAATGCTTATACTCGTTGGAACCACAACTTATACCCCTTGTTGAGACTATGGTATTCACCTAAAAAGAAATAAAACCGTTAGAAATTATGTGTTTTAGGTTGGTTTAATCCTATATCCTCGTCTGCTTTAAATTAATTGTTGAATTGTTTTACCTTTTTTAGGTGAATAGGTTGCATGCTCAGTTGGTGCAAATTTTACACCCTTATCATAACTGTTAGTTCTGGTAAGGTAAGTGTCAAAAATATCTATTACCTATATTGTGCTCCTATTATGTGATGCAAACATGTGCTAGGATGATATTTGCTCGGATGCAACTCTCTCTCTCTCTCTCTCTCTCTCTCACACACACACACACACATTGTATTGAATCTTGGATTATCTAAGTCAGACAATTTGGGAAAATCTTTTTCTTCACTTGGTTAATAGATATTCCTTGAATATCATTCTTATCCTTGATGTGATTTTGGCTTGCTACATTTCCTATTGTTCTCTAGGTGCCTACTTGGAGACTATTGGGAAATGCTGCTGAAATTTTGTATAGTATAAGAATGGTATTCAAGGATTAACTGTTAATTAATGAAAAATATTCCTCTTGAACGGGATAGGGTCATACCTTGGCAAGGAGATGAAGAGTTAGTTTATGTACTTGAGGAGTTAATTCATGAACACAGTCACTTTGTTTTATTTTATAGTATTTGGAGCTAAGATGAAAATGGAAATGTTTGTACACCAAATGGATGTAGAATACACTTCTTGGTCAAAGGGGATGAAAAGTTTCTTAATTTCACTTGTTGGAAACCACAGTTGAACAAAATTGCTTGATACTGATACACGTTTAATTATTAATCCTGCATCGTGTTGATAAAACTATATCCAATATTATATTTTAATCTAATTTTATTGTTCAAATTATATTCTATTTTCTAACTCTAGTTATTATATTCTAATTTCTAAAGCTAGTTATTATTATAATTTAAAAAAGGTTTAATTGTATACATGAATTCTGCAAAACAATACTACCTCTTGCCGTATAAAATTTTATATATAAATGATTCCTGAATTAAATATATATTATTATAAAGGATATTGCATTGAATATTTATATGGAAATGATTCGTATTCACAAGATGTTGGACGCAAGTACTGAAAGCTATCAAAAAGTTTGGTGGGGCGAGTGATGGGTTAAATAAAATTGAAAGAATGTTTGTTTTAAAGCTCATAACACATACTAAATTTAAAATACTTAATGAATTCTGAACGGGGAATCAAGGAGAAAAAGGTTAGCTCTTAACTTGAGTTTGGGAGACAGACTATGGAATCAAAGGATTTTTGCTTGAGTAGGAGTAAGATAGGCTATACACATTGCACTTTTAGGCTTTTAGCAAAGAAAAAACAAGAAAAATGACATGGAAGTAAAAATGGAAAATGTTATATTGCATGCTTTTTAGTTTAAATATCCAGGATTAATATTACTAAATGGTGGGAAAATTAATGAGGATATTATGCATTGGATACAAGCTGAATGTTCAAAATAGAGAAAGACATTGACGGTTGTTTGTGATCGCAAAATGCTTATCAAGTTCAAAAGGAAGTTTTATTGTACGACTATTATATGGTAATGAATGTTGGACTAAGGGTTAACAATGGAAGAAAGTAAGAGTAGCAGAAATGATAATGATAAGATGGATGTGTGGTCAAACAAGAAAGGACAACATACAAAATAGTTGTGTATGGGAAGATATTGGTGTGACACCAATAGAGAAAAAGATGAAAAAATTGGTTAAGATGGTTTGGGTATGTATAAAGAAGACATTATAAGCACCAGTTTGGAGAATAAAATACATGGTTTTTAATCTTATGTGTGGAAACACGAATACAATGAGATATGGATATGATATGACATGAACATAGGAATAAAACATATTTTATAAATTAAAAGACACTACACGATTATGGCACCATACATAAAATTAGTATAAAATTAGCATAAAAGTACAAAGCTAAAATTAAAGAAGAGAGTGAATGTTTTAAAATCTAGCATTAGTTTATTAAATTTTATCATTTATCTAGTTATTGTATTCCGATTGTATTCATCCAAAAATTCAAAACAATAGAAGTAAAGAAGAAAAAATAGCTAAAGGTAATTTAGAGTAGCCCAAATGTTCATGAAGTTTCTAACACGAGTACACCTAGATTGAGACAATGTTTTGTTTCTTGGATTGCTGAGAAATTAAAGATGGGACAAGAAAGGTGCAATGTCCAGTGATGGATTTGCCGGAGTCTCAGCAACCAGCCTAATTAAAGTCTGAATGCTTTGAGATGGAACTAAGAAAATGGGAGGGTACTGTTCCTATTAAGTCCGTTGGACTTGTTAGTTTCACCTGTATTTAAAGGTATACTTTGGCTGTTGCAAGCCTTTACAATTTTGTCATTTAAAAGGCGTCTCGATAAGTTAGGAGTCTTGGTAAGTTAAGAGGAGAGAGTGTTTATAAACTTCCTTTCACCTTGATTCATATTCAATGTGAGACTTTTGGTGGGATAAAACAGATAACAGCTCAGCAAATGCTAGTTTTTCTTTTGCTAAGCTTGTTGTATAATCTTATCCTTCATTTCAGAGCAAAGATTTTGGTCGACACTACATACCATGGGAACCCGAGGAGTAATTGGGGACAAGTGGTCCATGAGAATTCTTTGGGCTTGTGCTATTGGAAGTGCCGTCAGTAAGTATTCTTGACTTTTTTCTCGATGGTTCTTTTTTCCCGATCTTGTTATCAAACTTAGTCTTGTAAGTTGTAACAGAAAACTTTGTTCAATTACAATCTTATTTTTCTTGTTTTGATAACTACAATTGTCTAGGCCTGTATTTGGTTGCTGTAGAAAGACAAACACAGAACAGGGAGAGGATGCTGGCTGAAGAATTGAGGGCAATGGAGTTAGGGGAAAGCAACAACAAAGACGGATGAACTGTTACAGATTTTATGAAAAATATGTAGTATCATATAAGAGATGTAGAGTTTCAGATTTTCTGAAAGGCTCCTTATGATGTAAAAGGTTTTTATGTTCATCCTTTGTCCATTTGCTAACACTATAATTTCTTTAAGGATGGAGCATTTTCCTATGGGAAAATAATCAAGCAGATATTCATTTCAAATGTGTTACGGAAAGGATTGAAATAAGCTTTTCAATCTCAACTTTAACATTTTAGCAAATAAACTTATTAAGTTACTTTAAAGTTGTAGGTTCTTTCATGATTTTCTTTTGCCTACTGAAAATAGTTTCCCCTACTGTTGCTAGCATGTGCCACCGTATACATGTGTCATATAGGTTAAAGATATTTAGGGCTGGTTTATTATGTGTTTGGTTTAACTTATTTTAATAAAATAATCGCATAGTTTTGCAACTTGGAGAAAGTTTTGAGAAATAAGCAATTATTCCTGTAAATTTATTTATATAGAACCTAGATATTCATCAAGTGTAAAACATTAAAAATAAAAAATATCAATAATGAAACATAAGGTAAGAAACATTGGATTTTTATTTTCCAAGTGTAAGATGATTAAAATGATTACACTTGATTAAAATGATAATTTGGATCTAAATATTGGTAGATTACCTCTATGAATCTGGTATTTGTAAGAAGTTTGTATAATGGCATTATATTGGGGTAAGAAGTCAAATGCACAACTAAAAAAAAAAAAGTTGTGATAAAGACCCAATTAACAAAGCCAAAGATCTTTTGCATGATATTGAAGGTCCTATATTAGGTTTAAAATCAAAATAACGAAGCAATCTTTGCAAGGTCTAATTGTGGAGATTAATAAAAGTTTAGAATAAAGTGGAGTACAGACGACACAAAAATGAGTTACTGTAGCCCAATTTGAAGAACACATGAAAAGTCAAGTCATTTTTATGTAATTTGGATTGGATAGTTAATTAGGACTCATTTACATGTAATTTTTGCACATTATTTCATGTAATAAGTTCATATGTCTTTTCACATTTCCTAAGTCAGTTTGATTGTATTAAAACTCCTTAAACCATTTTGATGGTTGGTGGAAAAGTGGAAAGTCATTTCTAGCAGGAAATAAAAGCTTAATAAAATGTTAATGGACATTAACTTCAAGTTGCCTAGTTGAGCTTATGAAAAAAGACAAAATTTTGAAGTTGAATGAAATTGAGTTTTCTTTATTGTGAGAGTTTTCCCTTTGTTCTTGGATTAAGAACTTTTATATCGGCAAGTCGTGGTTAGGGTCAAGTTCCTCCTTTACCTAGTTTCAAGACGGTCCTAAACTAAAATCACATCATTTGGTATCGTAGCTTTGCCTCTTGAAATTAGGTGTTATCTATCCTCTATTTCTATTTTATAAAAAAAAAATTATGGTCCTTCTTTTGTTATTTTTCCTACTGTGTCATCATGCTTTGTTCTATTTGTTCATGTATATTCATCTTCCTTTGTTTTATTTCTTTTAGTTTGTTCATCTCTCTTAATTTTCTCTTTGTGTTTTCATTTCTGTCAAATATTATACAAAACAAAAAATTGAAAGAGAAAGTTGTGAAAAAAAAGAAAGTTTCATACTAAAAAAAATTACAAAATATTGCAATCCAAAAAAGAAAAAGTTAAAAAGAAAAAGTTTAAATTTTGGTCATATTTCCTCTTTTTGCATCTACAATACCTTCATTGAACTTCTAAAAAAAATATGGAATTCCTTATTTCTTGTTAATTCTTGTTCTCTAAAGTTATCAAATTACCAAATTCTTATTGTTTCTTGTTGTGTAGCATCATTCTTAAAGGTTCTTATTTAAGAGCTCCTAAGGTAAAGTAGTTGAGTGATAAAAGGCAAGAATGGTAAGATCATAAAAAAAAGTCAAATTGAGTGAAATACGAGTGACTACAACATAATTTAAGCATAAATATGTGAGAGAGTATTTGTGAAAGGATTTTTTTAACTCGATTTTTGCAGTATTTTAATCATGAGTGGAGGAGAACGTGAGGTTGATCTCAAATTGTTCATCACGGCTGTTCAAGAAGAATTCAAGGCTTTAAATGCAAAATTGGATGATTTACAATCTACACCTAGGTATAAGAGCCCTACTAGTCGAAACAATGATGGGAAAAAGAAAGAGAAGTATTTAGATGGAAGAAATAATGAAAATGAACGAAGAAGAAAAGGTGAGTCAAGACGTGACAATTACTTGGATAATATTAAGATGATAATCTCTACACTCCAAGGAAAGAATGATCATAAATTATACTTGGAGTGGGAGAGAAAAGTTGAACATCTGTTTGATTGTCATAATTACTCGGAAGAGGAAAAGGTAAAATTAGCAATTGTTGAATTTACTAACTATACTAGTAGTTGGAGGATCAATTTTTGATTAACAGGCGTAGAAATGGAGAAAGACCTATTCGTACATAGGAAGATATGAAGTTTGTTATGAGAAGGAGATTTGTACCAAGTCATTACCATAAGGACTTGCATAGAAAATTGTAAAGTTTAACAAAAGGTTTTGAGTGTGGAGGATTACTATAAGAAGATGAAAGTAACCACGATTAGAGCCAATGTAAAGGAAGACCATGAGACAACTATGGTTAGATTCATTGGAGGTTTAAAGAAAGAGATTGTTGATGTGGTGGAGTTGCAACATTATATGGAGATGGAGATAGAGGATTTGTTGCACAAAGCAATTCAAGTGGAGAGACAATTGAAGTTTAAATGCTCTTCCAAATTTGCTTCATCTTCTAGCTCTTCATGGAGATCAAATTGGAAGAACAATAAAGTTGTTACAAATCCTAAAAAAGATGTGAATACCAAATATTCAAATGCTCATCCTAAAGGTAAAATTGACACTAATATATTCTATAGATCATGTGATATCAAATGTTTCAGGTGTCAAGGAGTTGGAGATATTGCTTCTCAATGTCCAAATAAAATAACAATGATTATGATGGATAATGGAGAAATAGAGAGTGAGGACTCAAGTGTTGAAATGCCACCATTGGAGGATTGTGGTGACGTTGAAGTTGCTGAACCTGTAGATGAAGTTGTACTTGTTACTAGGCATGCTCTTAGCATATAGCCTAAGGAAGATGGTGATGTGTAGCAATGTGAGCATATTTTTCATACTAAATGTCTTGTTCAAGGAAAAATGTGTAGCATGATTATAGATGGAGGAAGTTGCACCAATATGGCTAGTACTATCCTAGTGGAGAATCTAAATTTGCAAACTACTAAACATCCTAGGCCTTATAAGCTACAATGACTTAGTAATATTGGAGAAGTGAAGGTTAACAAGAAAGTTTTAGTGTCTTTTGCTATTGGAAAAATACAAAGATGAAGTACTGTGTGATGTGGTTCTTATGGAGGCAGGGTATATACTTTTGGATCGCCCATAGCAGTTTGACTGCAAGGTGACCCAAAATAGGTATACCAATCGTTTCTCTTTTATTTACAATGAGCTAAAAATTACTCGTGCTCCTTTGTCTCCAAAGCAAGTATTTGAAAGCCAAATAAAAATTAGAAAAGTAAGAGAGTGTGAGAAGTCAAAGGAAAAAGAGAGTGAAAGAACAAAAGAAAGAAAAAAATGAACAAAAAAATGAGAAAAGCAAAAGAAAAGATGGCGATTTAGAAAAGCAAAAGCAAATGAGTTTCTTTACAAGAGAGAGTGAGATCAAAAGACATTTTTTTTCCAACCAACCTATTCTTGTACTCGTGTACAATTAGACATGTTTAAACTCTAAAATTGATCCTTTTTCTTTGCCTAGTTCTATTATTTCTCTTTTACAAGATGTTCAAGATGTCTTTCTAAATGAGGTTCTAGTGGCTTGCCTCCCATTAGAGGAATTGAGCACCACACTAATCTTATCCCAAGAGCTGCCCTTCCCAACAGACCAGCATATAGGAATAGACCAACATCTTGGGAAGAATGCTTACCTCGTGTTAAGTTTGCATATAAGAAAACTGTTCATTCTAATTCTATTTATTCTTCTTTTGAAGTTGTGTATGATTTTAATCCACTAACTCCTTTGGATATTTTAACTTTGTCAACTAATGAGCATGCTAATTTGGATGGAAAGCAAAAGACAGAATTTGTTAGAAAGTTGCATGTCAATCGAGCTAACATTGAGAAGATGAATGAACAATATGCAAGGCAAGCAAATAAAGGACGTGTTAAAGTGACTTTTGAACTTGGAGATTGGGTTTGGGTTTATTTGTGAAAAGAAAGGTTTCCTATTCAAAGAAAATACAAGTTGCAACCAAGAGGAGATGAACCTTTTCAAGTGTTAGAAAGGATCAATGACAATGCTTACAAGCTGGATTTACCAATTGCATATGATAATGTAAGTTCTACCTTTAATGTTGTTGATTCATCTTTATTTATTGCAGGTGAGAAATTTGATTTAAGGACGAATCTTTTTGAAGAGGGAGGAAATGATAGAGACCCAACCAACAAAGCCAAAAACCCTTTGCATGACATTGGAGGTCTCATAACTAGACCCAAAACTAAAATGATGAAGCAATTTTTGCAAGGCCTAATTGTGGAGATTAAGAAAAGTTTAGAACAAAGTGGATTAGAGGTTACAACAAAATGGGTCACCTTATCACAAGTTAATGATGATTGAAACCCAACTTGAAGAACACTTGAAAAGCCCAATGTCATTTTCATGTAATTTGGGTTGGATAGTTAATTAGGATCCATTTACATGTAATTTTTGCATATTATTTCACGTAATAAATTCATATGTTTTTTCACATTTTCTAGGTCAGTTTTATTGTGTTAAAACTCCTTAAACCATTTTGATGGTTGGTGGGAAAGTAAAAAGTCATTTCTAGTGGAAAATAAAAGCTTAATGAGGAGTTATAATTAATGAGATTTAGTACCTAGTAGAAATGTTAATGAACATTAACTTCAAAGCTGCCAAATTGAGCTTATAAATAAGCTCTTGTAAGCAACTAGAAATAAGACAAAATTTTGAAGCTTAATGAAATTGAGTTTTCTCTATCATGAGAGATTTTCCTTTGTTCTTGTGTTAAGAACTTTTATAGTGTTAATTCTACTAACAGATTGCGATTATGGTTACATTTTCTTTTGATAACTTTGGTTTTATTGGCAGGTCATGACTAGGATCAAGTTTCTCTTTAACATAATTTCAATATGATCCTAAACTAAAATCACATCAAATTGTTAATTTGTTATTATTGTGTTGTTAGGATATTTTGTGGAGAATGGATTTATAGTAGTTACTTAAACACTAAACTAACTAGAATGAGTGGTTAAAGTTAAAAAAAATATTAAAAATGTTTTAATCTAAAAATAACAAAATAAATTAAACGAATTAAAATAAGACAATTATTTTTGCATAAACTTAAAACATATTTAAGTCAAATAATAAACACATTACTTAATTGAATTGTGTACCTAAAAATAGTTCAATTATCTTAATTTAATATATCTTTCATTATCTTAATATTTTTCATTTTGTTAGACATATTAGTGCTAAACTAAAATACTAAGAAAATGTTAAGAAGTTAAAAATAATAAAAAAACATATTTATTAAAATTAGATAAAATTATATTTGTAGAAATTTAAATCATATTTAAGATAAATAAATATATGAGATACTATTGAGGTATTAGGGTTAATCATATACAATCCAGATTTACTTTTTTACCGATTAAAAAAAAATGTACAATCAAGATTTTCAGTTATTCTAAGATATTCGTTGGAAAAATATAATTTCTTTTATACATAATTAAGTGAAAATGATCACGTAAACTACGCATTTTATAAGAGAGGAAAGCGTATGATCAAAATAAATGAGATACTTCATGGATATAAAGTTACCTACCTTACTAAAACAGAAAATCTCATTTTTATATTCATAATATAAGGACGGATTCAAGACACAAAAACATTATGATAAAAAATTTCTTGATATGTCTTTTGAAACAATTAAAGATGGCTGATTTCCCCCTTTTGTGTAATGCAACGTCGCATAATTTTTCCTTTTATAGTATTGAACACTTACATATTCATTGAAAATCTTGATTGTATATGGTAATTAATAATCAATTTGCTAAATTTATTTTATTCTAAATTGGTCTCTCTAGGTGGCGATGGTGACTTTGGCGTATTGATCACAATTATAATTATTTCATTGACTGTTTATTCAAACAAATGAAAAGCCACCTTATGGAAACAAAAAAGGCATTACCATATAATTAGTGCATATATTTTCTATCCATTTTTTTCATTCCTAGTTTTTAACACTGACTTTACATATTCCTATCTTTGTCTTCTTTTTCACTCTCATCTCTATGACATAATTTTTATCCAAATGGAAAGTCTTAATTTGTTTGGCATAACATGGTATTAAAAAAGTAATGTAGTTATTTTAAATACGATAACATATGTGTAATAGCCAGAACCAGGGCCTCATTCCTTGAATCAATAGCCATATTACTATAAAAATAAAATAAAAAAATAGCTATATTACTGGGTTTCTGGTTAACCTGTTTTGTTTCTCTGGATTTCTCTTTCACCATGCAAATTGAAAAGAAAAAACCATCTAAACCATCTAAACCAAGGTGTTCTGATGCAATTCGTTTTCCTCTTGTATGTGTCAGAGCCACGGGGTTCAATGATTAATGTAATTGATTGAGATAAAATTTTTATTGTCATTGTGGTCAACTATATTTATATTAAAGAGAAAATTGGGCGTTCAATATGAGATTTTATCAAATAATGAAATACGAAAAAAATAGTGTCAATTTTTTTTTTTTATTTTCACATATATTCTCCTTTGGAAATATTTCCGTTTGAGACATTATCGAACACTAAGTGTTATTTCTAATAGAAATTCAAATATTAATTTGTTATGGTATGGAAGAGTAATCCTTTCTACTAACTCAACCCTACTGGTAAAAATATAGTGTCAAATAGTGTGTACTTTGAAATTACAACTTCTAATATTTGTTTATATGAGATTTCACCAAATAATGAATTACTGAAAAAATAATGTCAATTTTTTGTTTGATTCCAAAGATATTCTCTTTTAAAAATAATTATGTACGAGGTACACTTAAATACTCTTTCAGTAGAAATATGAACCTTAATTCCCCGGATAAGAAGGATTAGTATCTTTTTCTAGACACAATCCTACTAGGAAAAAGATAGTATCAAATAGTGTCTCAGTTTGAATTAAAACTTCCTCTAATCTTTGCTTACTTCAATATGTGGAGACTTTAGAATATACTATGTACATAACTATTTTAGTCTTCACTAACAATTGATGGCTTGATGTTTCTATAAATCTTTTCTTTGGTGAGAATCTTTGTTTTATGTGGATGAATTACATGAGTTGAAAATGCACATGAAGCTGTGTAGAAAAATGTTAATAATGCACCTGTAACAATTTCAAGCTGATGTCTGTTACTCTTCAACTATGCAGCGAGAACTTGATAATGCAACTTCAAACTCAACAACTAATTATCCAGAAGAATAGAAGGCATGTTGTTATTAAGCAAACACGTTCAGATATTGCTCAGCTGCTCCAAATTGACAACTTCGAGAGTGCCTTTACTAGGGTAAGTTCTGTTTAATGTTAAAATATATAATCCGTTAAACTATTTATTTCATACTATAGTTGTTTTATTTTAAATTTTAGTCTTCATATACGAAGAAAACAGTAAGTTTTAGCTCTTGAATAATTTTTGTAATAATTTATCACTGTCAGAAGGTTTTTGTAGTAATTTTATACCATGGGAAAGTTTTAACTACTTATTTTGTCCCCATAGTTGTTTTTATTTTAATTTTTAGTTTTTATACAAGAAAACAATAAGTTTTACTCCTTTAACAATTTTTTCTAATGATTTATCACTGTCAAAAAGGTTTTATTTTTTAGCAGTTTTACATCATTGAAAAGTTTTCTCTAATGTTAGCAATAAGAACCAAAACTTAATCTTTATGCATGGATAAAAACTAGAACTTTCTGTTTTTCTTGTATAGGAACTAAAGCTTAAAATGAGGACAATTATAGAAACCTAAAACTTAAAATGAGAAAATTATAGAAACTAAATGAACAGGTTAACCTATATAATGAAACCATGTTTATGGACTGCTACTATCATACATCGCTATTGTAAATTTACAATTAGTTGTTCCCTCTAACAATTTACATAGGTTTTGGGTTGCTTATATTTTCCTTTAAAATTTAGGTTGAACGGCTGTATAAAGACACAAGTTTATTGATAGCATATGATCTAATTGATAATTTCTGTGAATGCATCATCACCAACATGTCCTTCATTAGTAAATGCAGGTACTTTCATTAGACTTTGTTACCCCAATTTACATGGTTAGATTCTTAAAGTGATATATGTAACTTTAAGTTTTATTGCAGTTCTATACACAACTTGCCTACAGATGTTGCTGTGGCAATAGCAAGTCTCATATATGCTGCTTCAAGATGTGGTGAATTGTCACTTTTGCCCCCTATAAGAAACTTGTTCAGAGAGAGATATGGTAGGGAGTTTGATATTGCAAATGTGGAACTATTTGCTGGGAACTATGTGGACTTGCAGTTGAGAAAAAATCTGAGCATCTGTAGTGTAGCACAGGATGAGAAAATCATGTTATTAAATGAAATAGCCCAAGACTTTTCCTTGCTAGGAACACAATATCAAAATTTGTTATAAACCCTTTTCCTTAGGGAGCTCCAACCATAGAATTACAAAAAAAAAATATAACCATTTTGCTTTCGTTGAGAGTCGAACTCAAGACCTCCCGCTTACTAAACGGGTGCTCTAACCAACTGAGCTACGAAAGCTTTTTATTATGTTGAATGTCAATATAATATATTATCTACTCATATTATTTCATTAAGATGATAATTTAATTTATAATTTTGCTTTCATTGAGAGTTGAACTCAAGACCTCCCGCTTACTAAGCGGGTGCTCTAACCAACTGAGCTATGAAAGCTTTATATTAAAATGATTTTTAACTTAAAAATGAAATTATAATTGTGTAAATTTAGTCATGACTAAGAAATAAAGTAATCTTCAACTTAAAAAATAAAATTATAATTGTGTAGATTTAAAGATGACAAAGAGAGATTGATGCTATTAAGATTGTGTTTGGTATTAGTTACATTTTTTTTTTGCGTCTTTCTAAATTACACAAAAGAAAATGATTATTATCCAGATATGAATATGAGTATTTGTTAAAAAAATTAGAATGTAGGTACATTAACATAAGATCTAATACACCAACAATTATATATATAATAATAACTCCTCTAAGAACATTTATTTAATGTGAAAATATAAGAAAACAATTCATAACAACTATTAAATTAAAATTAAAAATATATATTAAAATTAAAATTTAATTATAAATCCTTAACTAATAATAATAGCAACAATAATAATAACATATACACGGCAATTATAAAAAATATTTATAATAATAATAGAGTTTATATAACATTGATTTTTGTACACTTATTTGTTATTTATGGCTATCGATAAACTTGGGTTTCGGCTGTCTCTATTGGTAGGGCGGATCCGAATTTGGTAATGCATGGAGCATAACCTAATAGAAAATATGTTTCTCTCAGTGGGTAGATTTGGCCTTTGGGTTAATAAAATAAAATAAAAAATGTCTACCATAACCCCTTTGTCCCTTTGTCCCTTGGTACACGCATATTGGCCTTTGGGCTTTTCTTCAACATACTTACTTTGCTGGAGCAGAATTCAAACTCAACATAATAAAGAAAAATACACTTTTGCAAAGCAGGAGTGAGGCCATTGCCAAAAAAGGTAAGACTATTGTCGGAGAAGGGAAGGCCACAAACATGTTGCACTTTGTATATTTTTTTTTAATTTATCTATATATTTTTATTATTTTTTTAACTTTAGGTGAGACAATCCATATAATCTATCAACTAGGGAAGAATAAATGCAAATTGAGTTTTTTCTAGCTTAAAAAAAGTAAATTCAGTTAGGTCGATTCACTTTTTACCTATTCATAATAAGTTTATACGAGTGAGATAGTTAACTCATTTTAACGATTTTAATTTTTTTTATTCATTATTTAATGAGGTAGCGTGTAATGTGTTTCATGTTGAACTTTTTTCATGAAACAATTGTAGTTAAAATGGGAGTATTGATTAATGTTATTGGATTTGTCCACCTAAACATATGGTTAATTATATATAAATATGATTAATTTTTATTTTATAAGTAGTTAATAATAAATTAAAATAATTATATATAATTATTGATATAATTAATATTAACCACTTATAGGACAAAGTTAACTATTAGACATTTTAGTAATATTACAATTTTATTAATCATTTGGAAGATAAAATTAATTATTATTAGATTTTTTAATAACCTCATGATATAATTAACCACATGTCAATAATTATATATGAGTAAAATTAATCATATTTACATGTATAATCAATCTTGTATGACAATCAATAATCTTATGACAATATTAGTCACCAGTAAACCAAAATTAATCATCATTAGATATTTTAACTAGTATATTTAAGAAAGTCGACTATCTGATTTATAAATTATTTTCTCTATAAATCTTACATCCCATGATTGTATTTGCATTAATTAACCATTGTAGTATGTAATGTGATATTGTTTCTTTTTTGTTTTTCCCATATGTGCTCGAGGGAGAAATGTTTCTTCGAAACCTGCCAAGGATTATTGCTGCTCATGCTTTAGGTACATAAATTAGAGTAGCATTTTTTATTTTCTTCCTTTGGAGTGATTTACATCTCCTGTTAGTGCATATCAAGTCTGTTTGAATAATTTTTTTTATAAATATTTATAGAAAAAAATAAAAATAGAAAAATAAAATAGAATTTTTTATAAAATAGAATTAGTTTATATATAAATTAAAAATCAAATTTTAAAATTTTTTATATGAGAGAACTTTTATAAATTAGTTTATGTAAACCTAATTTTAGTTTATAATTTTTTTTTGTTTTTTTCTCATACAAAAAATTTATCAAAACTGATCTTATATATTGCTAGTACGGATTTTATCAGCTCAAAAAAGTTTGTAGATGTAGAGCTTGCTATTGGTTCTGTTCTAGATCAAAGTGAAAAATGGATCAAGGAAAATTGTTAAGAATTAAGTTTAACTGTATTAGGGTCGATCCAACACGGGATGAGATCTAAAACAAATTTTGAAAAAATATTTATTTACTTTTATGGTAGGTCTTTTTACCACTATATATAATCTTTTTATTTTAAAAATTAATAACAAATATCTTTTATTAATAGACCTAATTTCATATTTCAAAAGAATAATTAAGGAAGACATATACTTTTCTTCTAGCTGTACTTCAGGTTCAAAAATAAAAGTTTAGGCTTAGCAATTAAAAGGTATGCATCTTTGATATATGGAGAATACATTACTTTGACTAATTGATAAGTCAAATTGTCAATGGGAAAAGAAGATTAGAAGCTTTACTTAAACTCCACCTTTTTAATAGATATAAAATAATAAATTACTTTTCTGACTTCTCTTTTTGACTACATATCAAACTGTGACTCGAAATAGAAATATGACATGATTTATTTAGCCAATATGTACATGACCTTATCATAGTGGTCAGTGAGAATTTCTTTTCTAGTTTTCTCATTTCTTCCTTAACATATAACACCCTTTGTTGTTGAAAGCAGATTATTGGATTATTTAGCCCTTGATGGCCAATTTTCCAATTTTATTTCTCAAACATTACTAGTCCTAATCATATAAATATTTTATTTACCAAGTTATTCTAACTCATACAAATTTATTAAATTATTTAATAAAAATAAACACTAAATACAAATAAAAAACCCATGACTAATTGATACAGGAAAGTGTTAACTTACCATACATAACAGAAATTAATCTTCATTGTCTATTTTGGGTAAAAGTATACAATAAAAACTAGATTCTGTTGTGTACTATAAGTTTGAAATATAATAGAAATCTGTTTCCGTGTAATTTTAACTTTAAATTAAATTTTTTTAAAGATATTTTTGCAAAAACAAATATAAAAATATTTTGGGCGTTGCAAATAGCAAAGAAAGGGGTGTGAATAAATGTTACCCGTAAGAAGCCCACTAGCAAAGGAGAAGAATAACTTCTCTCTCTTTCAATAAATAAATGCGATCACATTAAGTCTAAGGTACGAAATTTACGCCGAATCATCAAAGCCCAAGAACTCACAAGCCCCACACGCCTTGCCCCAATAGCCCATGAGCAAACATCACACAAATCTCACCCTGTATATTAATTTTTCTTTAAACCTCCCCCAAATAAAAATAAAAATAAAAATAAAAATAATAATTTAAATAATAATAGAATAAAATGGTATTTATAGTGCTTTAATTTACACTATATGTATTTCTGCTTAAGTTATTTTGAGTAAACTAATTTTTTATTTTTAAAATTAAATTATTTTGATCGTATCATTAGTTTTTTTTTTTTTAAAACTCAAATTATTAATTTTTTTATTGAAATATTTGTTATTTTATGATGGATTTGAGTTTAAAAAATAAATTTAATATTTTAAAATTGAAAATTTAATAAAAATTGGTAAAGTTTTAAGGAATCTACAAAATGTGATATTAAAGTTTGAAGAGGGAAATTTTGAGATTATTTTTTATTTTTTATCAAATATTTTGATTCATGAATTTTAAGTGAAAGGTATAAAATAATATATTTAATTCAATTTATAAAAATGGAATAAAATAAATAAATTTAAAGATTTTGGAGAGAGAAAAAATTGAAAAACTAATATTATACCATATAAATTAAAAGACTTAAAAATATTTTTACTCCTTTAAATTTGAATCAATTTTATTTTATATTCTCAAAATTTGAAATTACTTTTTTTAATTTTACATTTTAAAAATAGTTAGTTTTAATTTCTCATATTTCATAGAAAAACATCATTTATCACATGTATAATTGAAAGTTGAAAAATATTACTAATATTAAGTTTTATTATATACGTTAAAAATGATGAATTATATTTTATTTGTTATATAAGAAAATGGACTAAAATTAATTATTAAAAAAATACATGACTAAAAAATAATTTTAAAATTGATGGACGAAAAATAAAATTAGCGAAAATTTGATGAAAAAATATTGAAACCAAATTAAAAAATAAAAAATAGAAGGAAGAAAAAGCGAAAAGGGATATTGAGTCTTGTTTGATGAGCGTTGTTGCGGGCTCTTCTATTCTCGTGTCGTGTCCATTGAGAGGAGCAGATTCCTTAGTCTATGCAACGCAACATTGAAGTCCAGGGGCAAATAAAAATCCTTGTGAGCAATTTGAAGCAGTGAAACTCTATCACCCTTTTTCATGTGACCTTTACCACTTATCACACACCCTTATTATGTCTGTGACACACTTCAATACACTCCCTCTTCCCTATTTGTTTTTCCTTACCCTTTTCCGTTTCTTTCACCTTTCTATATATACGTGTCTCCCTCTTTGCCTCAAAGCTCACCATTTGCATTGTGCTTTATCTTTTACCTAATATTAGTACAATGAGACTTTCTCTTTTCATTGCAACATTTCTCGTGCCTTTCCTTATTTCCTCTACCATCCTCGCCACACAAATGGGTTCGCCAAGGGCAAGTATGTTTCTTTATTTTTTTTTCTAAAGGAATAGATATAAGAGTAATGTAAAAATTATGGGATATAAACAAATAATATAGGTATTGTAAGCTTTGGGTCGAAAAATCATTTGAATTGAGTTCGTTATGTTAGTATATTTTATACCTATTTTACACTTGTTACAATGAAGTCTCTTTTTATTCTCTCTACTCTCTACATTAGCTAGGTAATCTGACATTTTATAAGAGGCGTAAAGAAAATTATATAAGACTGACATTTTTCTTAATTCCTTCCTTTTTCTAGTTACAAAAATGATATTCATGTATTTATATGATACTTCTACCTCTACTTTCATCTTTTTTTTTTTTTTTATCTTTCTTCTTATTACATCGTATTTAATTTTTTCTTTTTCTTTTTCAACATTTCTACATTGTACGAACAATGTTTTGCTAGAACTACATAGATAGATTTGTGTCCTGTTTTCAAGTATACGACAAGCAATAGTATTTTCTTGCTGTAAAACAAGAAAAAGTATGCATTAATTAAAAATACATATTCAAATATGTATAATTCTTTTTCGTGAGTTTAGTTTGATACAATTAAGTATTTTTTTTCTTTCAATCTCTTTTTTCTTCCATTTCGTACACCCCCATAAAAAGGTATAATACATCTATCATTTTTCTTCTAGCTATGGTGTTAAGAGAGAATTTCTTGAACAAAGATGAAGTTTTTTAGAATAGGAACAGGTGAATATGAAATAAAGTGTAGTTTTTCTTTTCTTGTTTTCTTAATTGGTAGTTGATTTTCAAACTCATAATATACTATAGAGTTGACCTAATGTTGATGGGTTTGAGTAATTTTCAAAGTTTAAATCCAATTGTGGCCATTGCACACCAAAATAATATACTACACATCTTATTGATAGTGGTTGTACATTTTGATGTTTGGCAGTTGGCACAGCCAATGATCATCACCATGATCACGATGAACTTAAAGATTCAAGCAGAATGGGGGATAGTGAGAGTGAGATGGTGGGAAGTAGGAAGGGTAGAACACTTGAAATTGCAGGTTCAAGAGTACCAGATTGCATGCACGCTTGTGGTTCATGCTCCCCTTGTAGATTAATAACGGTTAGCTTCGCTTGTGCCTCACACACTGAAGAAGCTGAGTCATGCCCTATATCTTATAAGTGTATGTGTAATAGTAAATCTTACCCAATACCTTGAACTATTTATGTGCCTCTTCAATTCGCAATCGTCCTATATATATCCTGGCTAGTGATACCAGTGTAGCTACTTGCTACTCAAGTTTCAATTGTGTCCTTGATATTGTAACTATTTACATAAGTGTTATTATATATATGTATAGTTTGATTAACTTCAAATAAGGTTTTGGAATTTCTGTGAAGTATAAAAATGTTTTGCATCAATGCATTACACAGTAACGTAGTTGTTTTTCAATTGGATAAATCATAAGTCAAAGAATAAAAGAACAGTTGGACTTGATGGAAATGTTCTTGTATTTGTCCACAATCAACGACCACGAAAGCATGGCATCTTACTAGTTGTTGATATGAGATCTTAAACAAAGTTAACCAAAGTCAATTTCTAATACCCAAGTCATATAAAACAACAAAGTAACATACGATACCTCACCAGAGATCTTGAACTCTAAGCCAAAGATTTTGTTGCAAATGTGATATCTCCGTATATTTCTAACGATATTACAAAAGTTTCATAAGAGCATATTTCTAACTATATACAGAGCAAGATATTTGTCTCTACAAGGTGCATAAGAGCATATACTCTTTTTTAAGATGTCTACAATACGATCACCCAAACTTTATCTGAAATATTCATAAAATTTCTCCGAATTGGAGACACACAATGAAATTAAGATTATATGACTGAATCTAGGATTTCACTAGAGAATGTGGCTCAAGTTAGTGCGAACTTGAGGTTTATTTGCGTGACAAATTACCGTAAAAGTTAAGTTAATTTCATGTATAGAAATTAGTGTGAAGGACCTCAAGGTGACGAAATAAAGAAAAAACGAAAGGGTAATACAGTCAAACAAAGTTTCACAATCCTACGTGTAGCCAGCTTAATTAACTTGAAACGACCAAAGTCTAATTAAAAAATAATTCTTTGTTCTTTCTTCAAATTAATCAGTAATAACGTTAAAATTTTCCAAGGTATCAGCATCTAAGCAGAAGATCCAGCACTTATATGCTCTGTCTGATACTCGTATCCTAAAATCGATGATAATTTCCCAGAGTTGCCTTACTTTAGAAGACACATAAGTTAGTGTGAAGTTGAGGTTTATTTGCATGGCAATATCATAAAAGCTTTTTAAAAAAATAAAGGTAATAGAGAAAAACAAGTTTCACAATTCAACGCGTGGTGCATCTGAGTAGAAGATCCTGCGCTTATATGCTCTGTCCCACTCTCATAGTTCAAAAATCCATGATAATTTTCCATGGAGTAGCCTGTCTATCGAAGACACATAAAAATGAGTTTAATTTTTCTATACTATTAAGTAATTAAAAATTATTTTAAAAACCTATCAAATAATTAAAAATTATTTTAAATTAATATAATTTTTAAATAATTATTACAAAAATAAGCAATCTTGATCCGAATTTGTCTCTTGGTTTATTTTGATATTGTTAGGTCTCTTTGATAATATGGGGCAATGAAACTTTTATAATGTTTAGAAATCATTAATTAAAACAGTCAAAAGAAGCTCTGAGATTGCCTTCTCTAATCCTTCATATGCCCGGGCACAGCCAGTGAGGGAGGATACGTAGCTGACAATTATTAATTATTATTAGAATAATTTTTAAAATATTATTAGTATAAATTTTAAAATAATTTTTATAAAAATTAATAAATTTATCCTACATAATATTTATAATTAAATGAAAGTATAAAATTATTTTATATTTTTGATAAATAATTTATGTTTCCATTAGGTCAACAAATAACTTATTTTTTTCGTTCACACAACGGTGAGACGGTCAAACCCAGAAGGAAAATCCTTAGAAATTATGCATAAAATGAAGGGAAAAAGGGGTAGTAGTTAATTCTTAAATGCCTTTTTTTTTTTTTTGTCATATTCTTACTCCAACCGTCCCACACATAATAAGGAAAAGTGTTTTTTGTCTTCTAAAGGACCAACTTTAATTTGTACGAATGTGGTTATGGATCATGCCCACATTCACATGACAAACAGAGAAATGAATAATCACCGTGTTTGAAAGGTTTTCTTACTCAGCATTATTAAAATGTTAAGTTATTAAGCGCCTTTTCCCCGAGCATTCAGGCCTTAAATCAAAATTATATAATATGCATTCAAGATTGAACAATCCACGGGAAGAAGACATTAAGAAATTACCAAAGCGAATATAAAATTCATTAAGCAACTCTATAAAAAGGAACTCAACCTACTTAATTAACTCTTTCACACTTTTAGTATAAAAAAGAAAAAAAAGAAAGGGAAACAAATTATTGGAAGAGAGCAATAGCAGTAGCAGGAACAAAGCATCATGCATCGTTCCATGTCGAAGAACATCCAATCAAGGTTTCTGAGTCACCAAATGGAAACACAAGTGGTGACAAAGCGGGTTATTATGGATCCCTGCGATGTGTTCATAAGCTACAGATGTTTGGACACAAAAACAACTGTGGCTGCTCCTATTTATGACCATCTCCGCAGGCTAGACATTGTTTATAACACTTTTTTAATCTTGATTGCATCCACTTTCTTATATTATACTATACTTTTTCTTAATTAAAGGACGGGTGTTTGGCCTCTCTTACCCTTCTTCCTCATTTTCTTTTTTTAAATTATACTTGTAAATTCTAAATCTTTATATTGAAAAAATTTGCAGTGTTATAATTTTTTAATATAATTATGAATATTAAAAAAATGGGTAAAATATATTTTAACTTTTTGTCATTTGGGTCTTTTAAGTTTTTGTGTTTTGGTCGTTGTAGATTTCAATTATTTTTTTTTAAATATCACTGTCACGGTTTAGGATGGTGTGTAAAATGTTCCTAATTATGTCATGTATGACGTACATATCGCCGTTAAGGGACATATTAAAAATTTAAGAGTATTAAAATCAATAATCTTTTTAAGGATTAATATTAAAATGAAGTTATATTACGGAGATTAAAAGGGTAGTTATATATAGAAATTTCAACATCACAAACATATTAGCTACCGTTATAAATTTTTTTTTATTTCTTTTTACCCGTCATATTATATTATCATTTTCATATTTTGCTCTTTCTCTTTCTAGGTGTCTTGCATAATTTTTAAATTAAAATATATTTAAGAGGAATAGTTATTGAAGATTCTATATTAACTAATAAGATTTGAATATAAAATGACAATCCTCATCTTTAAGATTATTTTATAGAATTAAGTTAAAATAAAATTTACGTTCTAAAATAATATAAGAAGTTATTTTAACTATCATTGTTGAATCTATTGGATTATTTATTATTTGGTCATTATTGGACCACTCGTATATATTTAGTTTTGTAAATTTCATATTGAATATGTTTAATTCTTTGTGTGAGGAGTGTGCTCAAGATTATACACTAACTAGTAAGTTGACTTAAATAAAATATACAAGCAAGAGACAATTTTCATTATTTATAAGTTGATTTTGTAAAATTGAATTAGATTAAACTTTCGTCTTAAAAATAATATATAAACACTCATATATCAAATTTTCTATTAATATTTATTTTTCCATCGATCTCTCACTTTTTATCTCACCATATCACCTATCATATATATTATTATATTTCTTTTCTTTATTTTTTTATTGTAAAATATTTTTCATAATTGACACGTGTATGCAGTATAGGGTTTCACCCTTTCTTGGACAACAAGACTATGAAGCCGGGTGACAAACTGTTTGATAAAATAAACAGTGGAATCTTGGAGTGCAAGATTGGGTTGGCTGTGATGTCACGACGCTACTGTGAGTCCTACTTTTGCCTTCACGAGCTTGCCCTTCTCATGGAGTGCAGGAAGAAGGTTATACCCATCTTCGTTGACATTAAGCCATCTCAATTACGTCTCATCACCAACAAAAAATGGACCCTCCAGGACCACCACCGTTTCAAATTCGCTGTTGAGGAAGCAAAGAACACTGTGGGACTCACCTTCAACTCTTCTCAAGGGTATATATAATTTAACAAAATCTTCAATATATTTTTTGGATTTTAAATTTGAATTGTTTTTATTTTTTTTTCCAAATTTTAAATTATATTTTTTTTATTTTCTATATTTTAAAAATAGATTATTTTAGTTTCTGGTCTTACCTGATAAAAAGAGTACAAATTATTGTTTATCATGTGTATAGTTGAAAATCGAAGATCATTGTTAATTTTAAAATTATTTTTTAATATATTTTAATTTTTGATTATATTCGTCTCAAATGATGACTTGTATTTTATTTGTCAGGGGTAAAATTAGGTATTTTTGAAAATATAGGAATTTAAAAAAATAAATTTAAATTTGAGAAATAAAAAATAAATTGACTCAAATTTAAGAAAACAAAAACATATTTAAGTTTTTAATAAAAATATAATTCTTTATTTTTTCCCTTACACCATTTTTTTTATAATGATAAAAAAAATTCCTTTCAATTTTTGTTATTAATTAACATTGTCCACATCAAACCCACTCGTGAACATTTGTTTTATTCTTTTGTCACGTTGATTGTTTCTTTTAATTTAAAGAGTAAAATGAGTAAAGATATTTCTACGTCAAACTTTATAGATTATAGAGATTGATTAAGACATTATTGTGTAAGATTGGGGAGATTAATTTGACGCACAAAAGATATAGGAATTTACACATCATAGTCTATAGAAAAAGAAAAAAAAAAGGAGAAAAGAGTCTAGACATTAACTTCATTATATTAATATATTGTTTCATTTCTTCATTTGAAGTTTATATAAGTAGAATTTTGCTAAAACATTTTCTTGATTTTGCAAAATGTAGGAACATAACTGGTATTGTGACTAGTGCTACTGATATCATCATCGAGAGCATGACAGAGCTTGAGCATGAAGAAGCGCAGATGCAGCATTCATACTTGCCAATTAGTTAAATTTGCAAAAAAAGAAAGACTAATCATTGTACGTATTCTTCCTTAATTATCACCATGATAGGTTCAAGATCCTTATTGTACATATATAAGCACAAAAATATACCTAATCATTGTAATTTTGTCAATAGCTTTTATTAATTTCTAGGTCAAAGCTGCATTTAAAAATTGGTAGATTCCTTATACAGTGTATGATATGATAACATGTATGATATGGCAACATGTAAAGAGGCCAGTGTTCATAAATTATGGTCTTTCTGTAAAGTTTCTATATATAAAGAGGAGTGACACTTTTTCTATTCCGTACTTTTATTTTGGTTGAAATTTATTAAAAATTATAAAATTAAAAGATAAAATTATTAAATAAAAAAGATAATTTACTAAAAATTGTGATTTAAAAAATTAAGTTAATAAAAAAAATATTTAAAAAAATATGATAAAGAACGTGTAGACTCTCTTTTGTAAAAATGATTGCAATTGCACTGCAAGTGTTGAATCATTAATTCTTAATTAATTGAATATAAATTAAAGGACAAGGCGTGGCTTGTTCTCGTTGACTTCTGCTTTTCTTCTTTTTTATGTTGGAGAAGTCAAATTTCATTTTAATTTTTCAAGTGTGTTTTCTTCAATTTGTACCATGATTTATAGGAGTTAAAAAGGATTTATTCTTTTTATAAATTTCTTTTTATAACCTGCATATACACACCTCTCTATATATATAAAGAATAAAATAATAACTAGTTATTAATCAATTAATGAATTATGTTTTCACTTTTCAACGAAAATCTACCTACAATTTTAAGAAAATGAAATAGCAATAGTGTAATTTATTATTTATGTAAAATATTAAATGTAAAAAAGAGATTATTGTATATTATTTTTGAATTTAATATTCTTGCTTCGACACGGTAAAAAAGTTTTATTCTGTAATCCAATTATAAATCATTGTTGGTATGACTTTTAAAATATCTATTATAAACTTATCATATATGATTAGTCATGGTTGGATGGTTATGTAAAACTATTTTACACTATTCATGCATAGTCAATTTCTCTTTCTCTCTCTTTTTCCATTTCTCTCCATGTGAATCCATGAACATTTCTCACCATTAATGTAAGTAAAGACTAACTTTTTTTTCCCTCTAATCTTTTCATATGTGATCTCTCCCTTTAATGTTTGATGTGTTTTGAAATATAATTAAGGACAAACATATTCTATTGTAGCAATAACAAGAACTTGAGTTCAGATATCATACCCATAGGGATTAGTGTAAGTGATTACCAGTTTTGGAAAATTCTTATGTAGTCTAGGCAAACTAAGTTTCAAGAGTTTGAAAAAGATTTGATTTAAGAAGAAAATAAACACTAATAAAGCAAGTAATTTGGAATTTAAATTTAAATTAAGAGTTGTGGTTTCATTTATACTTTTTCTTCTTAATCCTAATTTCATGCAACTATATGAATCTATCTCCTTTGTTATCGATTTTACCAATGTTCTTGTAAATTATGGTCAATATCGGGTATATAAGCATTAATTTCAAATCTAAAGGTTAAGTGTACTCGAGCAACTTTATGTAAGATAGAGTTTGATTTTTTGGGTGTAATAATGGAAAAGTTGATAGATAAATAATCTTTATTGTCACTTTACACAGTCGTACATGAGATTTTCATTTCATACGACTCCTCGTTCAATTCTTTTGAAGTTATTAGATCTATTTCCTAGTTCGGTTTGAGAATCTCCCCTTTCTTATATTTTTGTTCCAAAGAGTAATTATGATCAATTCAGTCACGTTTTCATGTTCCAATTGAATTTTTTTATTATTCTCAAAGAAGAAGATTTTTCTTTCTTTTTACCAAACATATTGGATCCAATCACGATCTTATAATAAGAACAAGAAATCTTTTTCAACCAATCCTTTTGTTCTCATTCTTCGATAATCAGAAAGATCATTTTTCAATCAAGTTTGAATTTTTCGTTTGGAATCAGGACTCTTCTACTATATTTTTGTTTACTTATTTTTTTTTATTAAGTCCCATAGGTTTGATCCTGTAGAATCTAACCCATTTTATCATTGAGTGAAAAGTACAAAATAAATTTGTTCAATGTTTCAATCAAAAGTACCATGTGAAATCCTTAGTTTTTTTTTCCTCTTTCTCTGTATAAATTAATATTATTACATCCCAATTCCTTCTCGATACCTCCTAAGAAAAATATCAAATTGGATCCCAAATTGATGGGTTAGTGTGAACTTATCCATGCAATTATGCACCATTTGAATAGGAATCCATTTTTTGAAAGATCTATGCTTTCGTGTGTTAGTGGTTTTGAGATCCTTTCAATGACCTATGTTGTGTTGAAGGGATATTTATATGAAAAGATAGTTCTATTTTTATTCTATTAGTATTCAATTTGTTTTTGTTAGTGACTGAATCCCCCATTAAGGATATAAGAGTGGTAAGGAGTGTGTGCAAGGCAGTTTTCTTTATAATGTTTAGTGGGGTATTGATTTCCTAGGATAAGCACAGTGTCTTGACTTTCAAGCCTTTAAGTCTCTTGGGTAAATAAGGATCCTAATCCTAGGCAAGCTAGTCAGTGAAGTTTATCTAATCTCGGTTTAGCTAGTCCTTTCTTTCACGATGAATGTTGGCACTAGTCTTACATTTTGTCATTGTGGACTGAGGAGAAAGGGAGTTCAACGGCAAAAGGATTGTAACATAAGAGAAGTAAGGAAGTCAACCTCTTTCAAATATACAACACAAGTTCTAGTAATGTAATGTGGTTGGACTCTCATGTTGATCTGAATGAATCATCCTTTTTACGGAGGTAAGTTTTTGCTTTCTAGGTAAGAGTATAACAAGTTACAAATTTTTTCTTGGTAGGACATGTATTTTGATTACTATCAAATTGAAGTAGTTATCAGTGTGTTGAAAAGCCAATAAAAACGGCCACCGTTTTTATTGTCAATAAAACGGCCACCGTTTTTATTGTCAATAAAGCGACCCACCGCTTTTTTATTGTCCATAAACGGCCACCGTTTTTATTGTCCATAAAACGGCCACCGTTTTTTTTTTCTTTTTAATTCCTCTTCCGTTACGCGGTTTCCTTCCCTTATATAAGGGGAGCGTAGGCAGTAGGAAAGATACACCACCGAGAGAAAATAACAAAGAGTGTCCCAGCAGTGTGGGAGAAAATTCCCAAATTGTTTCCTTGTTCTTTTGTTGTAATTACTTTATTAGTAAATTACATTCTTTGCCTTATTTGGGAAGTGTGTTTTCTCATCTTTTATTTTAGTTGTGTGTTCTTATGCTATTATCTGAATCACAACAAATGGGTATCGGCCGGTCGGTTGTGCTCATTGCTATAGTCACTAGAATAGTGTTGGAGAAAATTCTTAGTATGCTCGTGGTTGCAGTTAATCGATCTTCCACATCATCAGAAAAGAGTTATTCTTGTTACTGGAGTGTGGTAGTGTGAACTTGTTCACGGTCTACCGTTGTCGTTCCAGTAGGCAATACTATTCATAAGTGAAGGTTGCATAAGTCGGTTTAAAACCATGACAACGAAATATGAGATAGAGAAGTTCAATGGGAGTAATTTCTCATTGTGGAAATTAAAGATGAAGGCCATTCTGAGGAAAGACAATTGCATAGAGGCAATTGAAGGAAGAACCGCGGCTCAAACGGACCAGCGGTGGAAAGAAATCAATGACAATGCTATTGCAAATTTGCACTTAGCAATGGCGGATTCAGTTCTATCCAGTGTGGCAGAAAAGAATACAGCGAAGGAGATTTGGGATACCTCATCAAACTATATGAGGTAAAATCACTTCACACAAGAATATTCTTGAAGAGAAAACTCTATACTCTTTCGGATGAGTGAGTCCATATCGTGACGGACCACATCAACCAGTTGAACACCTTGTTTGCCCAATTATCAGCAGCAGATTTCAATATAGTTGAAAATGAACGTGCGGAGCTTCTACTTCAGAGTTTACCTGACTCGTATGATCAACTCATCATCAATATTACAAATAATAATATTGATGGGAATTTACACTTTGAGGACGTCATTTGGAGCTATTCTTGAAGAAGAATCGGAAGGATGAGCAAAGTGGAAAGTTCCAAACAAGCGAAGCTTTAACAATGATGAGAGGAAGATCAACGGGAACGTGGCTCAAGTGGGAGTCAAAATCATTATAGGTCAAACTCTCGAAGCAAGAAGAATTTCAAATGCTACTTATTGTGGCAAGAAAGGGCACACGAAGAAAGAGTGTTGGAAGAGGAAGAATGAACAAAAGAACTACGAAGAATCATCTTCACAAGGTAATGTTGCAAATACCTTAGAAGATGGAGACATTCAGTGAGTGATACAGTCATGAGTCCTAACAGTAAAAGGGAGTTTCATGATAAATGGATAGTGGATTCAGGTGCAACTTGGCACATGACTCGCATCGAGATTGGTTTCACACTTATGAGCCTATCTCAGGTGGATCCGTGTTCATGGGAAACAACCATGCCTTGGAGATTGCTGGAGTAGGTACTGTCAAAATAAAAATGTATGATGGTACTGTTCGCACAATTCAAGGGGTACGACATGTGAAGGACTTGAAGAAGAATCTACTGTCCATAGGGCAATTAGATGATCTCGGATGTAAGATCCATGTTGAAGATGGAATCTTAAAGGTGGTGGGGAACTTGGTAGTCATGAAGGCTAAGAAGATCTTGGCAAATTTGTATATGCTTGGCTGGAGATACGTTGCAAGAAGCGAATGCATCAGTTGCAGCACCAAGTCAGGAAGATGTGACATTTATGTGGCATTGTAGACTTGGTCATATGTCGAACGTGGTCTGAAAATTCTTGAACGTAATCTCTTACCCGGGCTTAAAGAAGTAAGTTTACCCTTCTGTGAACACTGTGTGATAAGTAAGCAACACAAATTGAAGTTTGCTAAGATGACTACCAGGAGTAAACACAAATTAGACTTGATTCATTCAGATGTGTGGGAATCACTTAGGTATTATCCCTAGGAGGAGCAAAATATTTTGTATCGTTTATCGATGATTACTCAGGAGATTGTGGGTGTACCCTATCAAAACGAAGTCAAGTGTATTTTCTCAGTTCAAGGAATTCAAAGCACAAGTAGAACTTGAGACTGGGAGGAAAATTAAGTGCTTGAGGACGGATAACGGAGGAGAATATGTAGATGGAGAATTTTTAGCATTCTGCAAGCAAGAGGTATTGTCAGACAATTTTCTGTCCCACATACACCTCAAAGAGAATGGTGTAGCAGAGCGGATGAATAGAACTCTCCTGGAAAGAACAAGAGCTATGTTGCAAACAGAAGGAGTGGCCAAGTCTTTCAGGCGAAGCATAAAAACTGCCTGTTATGTAATAAATCGATCTCCATCAACAACAATTGGTTTGAGTACACCAATGGAAGTGTGGAATGGTAAACCGGCTGATTATTCATCCTTACGGGTTTTTGGCTGTCCTGTGTACGTAATGTACAACTCACAAGAAAGAACAAAGCTGGATCCAAAATCCAGGAAATGTATCTTCTTGGGCTATCTGACAATGTGAAGGGGTATCGCTTGTGGGATCCCACTGCCCACAAGAGTTATTGTTAGCAGGAATGTAGTCTTTGCAGAAAATGAACTGCAAAATGAGCAGACAAATAACAGCTTGATAGAGGACAAGGTTACAAAGTGCCAATTGAGAAGAAGGCTTTGAAGTTTCCTCTGAGTTAGAAGGGCAGCATGAAGAACAGGAGCCAAATGAGGTTGGCAATGGAGAACTCCGACGATCAACATGAGAAAGGAGCAAACCATCTTGGCATTCAAAATATGTGATGACTAGTCATGATGCGTATTGTCTTCTAAATGAAGAAGGAGAACCTTCAACTTTTCAGGAGGCTGTGAGTGGTTCAGATGCTTCTCTTTGGATGACTGCAATGCAGGAAGAAATTGAGGCTCTTCACAGGGGAACAAGACATGGAATCTTGTGGAACTTCAAAGGGTCGGAAAGCCATCGGCTGTAAATGGGTCTATAAGATCAAGCGAGATGGCAATGATCAAGTGGAAAGATATCGTGCTAGATTGGTACTAAAGGGATATGCTCAAAAAAGAAGGTATTGACTTCAATGAGATATTCTCACCGGTTGTCGGGATGACGACAATCAGAATTGTTCTAGCTATGTGTGCTGTATTTGATTTACATCTTGAGCAATTAGATGTAAAGACTGCTTTTCTTCATGGAGAACTTGAAGAGGAAATTTATATGCTCCAATAGGAAGGCTTTAAAACACAAGAAAACTTGGTTTGCGGGTTGACCAAATCTCTCTACGGTCTAAAAGCAGGCGCCTAGGTGTTGGTACAAGAGATTTGATTCCTTCATTATTAGCCTTGGTTACAATAGACTGAGCTTAGACCATTGTACTTATTACAATAGGTTTGGTAATCTGATTTTGTTATTCTCGCTATTGTATGTGGATGACATGTTGGTGGTAGGCCCCAACAAAGATCAAATCCAAGAATTAAAGGCACAATTGGCTAAGGAATTTGATATGAAGGATTTGGGACCGGCAAACAAGATTTTAGGGATGCAAATTCACCGAGACAGAGAAAAGATAGGAAGGTTTGGCTTTCTCGGAAGAATTACTTATTGAAAATCTTGCGGCGCTTCAACATGCAAGATTGTAAGCCAATTTCTACCCTCTTCCTACTAACTTCAAGTTATCCTCCAAGATGAGCCCTAGCAGTGAAGAAGAGAGGATGGAGATGTCTCGAGTACCGTATGCATCAGCGGTGGGAAGCCTTATGTATGCCATGATTTGTACAAGACCAGACTTTGCACAAGCAGTGGGAGTGGTTAGTAAATTCATGGGAAATCCCAGTGGAGAACATTGGAATGCTATTAAGAGGATCCTTAGATATATCAAAGGGACCTCAGGTGTTGCTTTATGTTACGGAGGATCAGAACTACTTGTCAGAGGTTATGTCGATTCAGATTTTGCAGGTGATGTGGATAAAAGAAAATCTACTACTGGCTATGTATTTACAATTGCAGGAGGGGCAGTAAGTTGGTTATCCAAGTTACAGGATGTTATAGCTCTGTCTACTACAGAAGCTGAGTACATGGCAGCCACCCAGGCATGTAAGGAAGCTATTTGGATTAAAAAGGTAATGGAGGAACTCGGGCACAAGCAGCAACAAATTGTTGTGTATTGTGACAGTCAGAGTGCCTTACACATTGCAAGGAATCCAGCCTTTCATTCCAGGACAAAGCACATAGCCATAAGATATCACTTTGTTCGAGAAGTGGTGGAAGAAGGAAGTGTGGATATGCAAAAGATTCACACTGATGAGAACCTAGCAGATGTTATGACAAAGCCAGTTAGCATTGACAAGTTCGCATGGAGTCGATCCTACTGTGGCCTATCGGAAAAGTAAGCTACATGTATGGCAAAGGATAAAGAATAAAGGTGTGAAGATTTGATTAATCTAATCAAAATCTTCAAGTGGGAGATTGTTGAAAAGCCAATAAAAACGGCCACCGTTTTTATTGTCAATAAAACGGCCACCGTTTTTATTGTCAATAAAACGGCCACCGTTTTTATTGTCCATAAAACGGCCACCGTTTTTATTGTCCATAAAACGGCCACCGTTTTTTTTTTTTTTAATTCCTCTTCCGTTACGCGGTTTCCTTCCCTTATATAAGGGGAGCGTAGGCAGTAGGAAAGATACACCACCGAGAGAAAATAACAAAGAGTGTCCCAGCAGTGTGGGAGAAAATTCCCAAATTGTTTTCTTGTTCTTTTGTTGTAATTACTTTATTAGTAAATTACATTCTTTGCCACTGGGAAGTGTGTTTTTCTCATCTTTTATTTTAGTTGTGTGTTCTTATGCTATTATCTGAATCACAACACAGTGGGGTTACCATTATCCTTTTTGTGGTAACGAAACTTGTATGTGTTTCTAAGAAAAGCAATTTGTTCATTTTTTAGGGTCTTGAAAGGGTGTGGAAGCACATAAGAACTCTTGAATTGAAATGGAAAAATAAATGTAACTCTAGTTACTTCGGAAATGGTAGAATCTTTGGCACAAGAACACAAGAGGAGGAGTTGATATGTATTATCTTGACTTGGTTCTGATTTCTTTATTTTTTAAATAAAAAAATTTAGGTTTCTCCTATACGTATTGAATAGAACATGCTGAACCAAATCTTCTTCATGGAAAACTTACTTTACTTAGATTTGGAAAATAGTACAATTTTATGAAATCATGTTCTATTGCTCGAATCTGTGGTTAATCCTTTTTCTGATAGGAGTAGTTGACAATTGAATCCCACTTTTTCCATAATTTTCCTATCCGTGTGAAAAGAAAGCCTGACTGCAATTTGTTTAAGAATAGTAACGTTGAATTTCTCGACTCTTTGCCTTAGGATTAGTTAGTTCTATTTCTCAATTGAAGTAAGGGAAATGATATAACTCAGTGGTAGAATGTCAATTTGACATGGTGGAAGTTATCAGTCCCTAAACCTAATGTAAGTTTTTCTATTTGGATGTCATGATCGAATAATAATTGAGAATGAATAATAGACTTATGGGATTACATGAGGGGTGAGGAGGATATATTTTTGGGACCAAACTCCAGGCTATGAAATGCTTAGATCCAATTGTTTTATAAGTCGACCGACTAATTATTTAGTTGATTTAAACATACAAAGAGTTATTATTGCTTTACAATCATACTAAAATTATAAAACAATTTAATTAGATATGGGAAGAAAAATATAAAATTGCATTCAAAAGTAAGATTGAGGGTTCTAGTAATAAATTACACCATAATGCTTAAAGGAGTTTAGGTACTCATGTTTAAGGGACAAACATAACAAACTAGGGAATACATAAAGATATAAAGAGAGAAAAACTCGTAGGAATTAAGAGTTTTGCTCCTCCGCTCTATGTTGCACCTTTAGCTTGGCTAAATGACCCTAAGTACTCAAAAAACTTTGAAGACTTGAAATGAGAGAGAAAAAGACTGAAAGACTAAAGTTGTGGAATTTTGGTTGACGTCTTCTGCTCTCTTTTATAATGTGTGAAATTTACCTCTTTGGTCGGCTTGCACCAGTGTGCAGAGTGGAGCACGACCATGCTAATCCTTTTCATGCTTGTGCACGGTTGTGTTGAATGAAGTATGATTATGCTAGATGTCTTTTGTACTTATGCACGAGCATGTTGGTTGGAGCACGTTGTGTTGAATGTCTTTGAGATGAGCATGGTCATGCTGGTTGATTTTGGAGTGGATATGGACATGCTAAGTGGAGCACAATTGTGTTGGTCTTCTATGGACTTCTTTTTCGGGACCAAAAATCTTAATTTTTGTTATATTTTTTCTTTTTTGACTTATGAGCTTGTATGGCATTAAACTCAAAAAATAAAAAATGAATTTTGCATGATAAATATTAAAAAACATTGAAAATTTCACCTAAAAATCCTCAATATTAACCTACAAAATTTTAATTTATCAATTTTTTTACCACCCACTGTGTTAGAATTCTTGACCGCACAAATATAATTACGTAAAATAGTTATATTGTGTTATTAACAATCGTGTCTTCTCACTGTTAATGTCTGTATTATTTTTTCTAATATTTTTGTCATTTTGTCTCTTACTATTGTCATAATGGAGACTTCATTATTTCATAATAATGAGAACTGATATGCAAACCAATGATAAAGGCTATCGACCGAGTGCTTTCACTGTAAATCATTATATTGTGAATAGTGATATGTGATTTGTGATTTTTGTTGTTCTATTAAAATCTCAAAATGGAATTGCAAACCTTCGCATGTAACTCATTAACCATCCTGGATCTTCTTTTCATTGCATATTGACCTCCGAATATTTTTATATTGCTTGTACATTTAATCAGTTTTTAGCAAGTGTGTTTAGTTCAATTATTTATTTAAACTTTACATCGTGCAGTAACCTCCAAAAATTACATTTGCTTAAAAAATATTTCAAAATTAAAATTATTAAAATCTTAATTTTAGTTTGTTATATCAGAAAATAAATTAAATATTATTGCTTTAATTTATATAATTTCTTTTAAAAGATGCCTGATTATAAACATATTATTACTGATTTTGTAATGAAAAAAATATAAGAAAGATAATATTTAAATTATTATAAGTGCATATATTTTTCAGTTGGTCAAGACACAAAAATTCTCAAGCATGACACTTTCCATAAATATAAGATAATAAAAAAATTCTTAAAAATACTTTCATTAAAAAAATAACTAAAAATATTTTTATTAAAAAATTACAACTAAAAATATTCTTACTCATTATAATTATTTTATTTTTTACAAACATAATGAATAGAATGTACCAAACTCAATTCTAACCGTCACAACTAAAATCTACCCTCATATCCGGTTAAGACATTCTTTTCGCCATTTCTTTCATGTGAAACACAAATATTGAGTTTTAGTAGGACTCAAATTTTCTGGTCCCAATATGTATTAGATGCATTTAAAGAAATGAGTGAACCTATATGTCACAACCAATTTTGTGACGAAGCGAAAAGGGAAAATTTAAGGGATAGGTCGAAATCAATTCAGTCTAGGGAGGAGTTGCCAAGGAATGCTGGAAAAACGAGAAAGGGAAAGATAATATTGGTCTTTGAACTAGGTGGGTTCGGAAGTTGGTTACATACTAGGGGCACAAGGTGCCCCCAGCATGTCTGTTACCTAAGACTAGCTAATTTACTAGGTTTCGGTACGGGTAGAGATGGTAATGTCATGCAATAGTTCATGCCATAAAAATTGTGCAATAAAAGCGTGTCATACATTCACAGATTGTGAAATGAGACTACTACTAAAGACGTTATGGAATCCTATGTATGGGGGATGGTTTGATTTGTGGGAATAGACTTGATAGGAGTGTGCCTCCTGTGCCTACGTACCTCGGATTCGAGGAATCAAAGTCTACGTAGTTCTGGTTTGGTTTTCTAAGGTAGGCTTAGCCAATGGCCGAGATGAACTCGGCCATGACCGATTTGGAAAAGGAGAGTTTGGGAGAGAAGGTCGAGATGAACTCGGCCTAGATAGTCATGGAAGAGGGTCGAGACGAACTCGGCCCAGTTGAGTACATGGGAGGATGGGAGGGAAGAGATAGAGGGGCCCTAAGCGAGTGTTCCTTCTATGTTATCGGACTAATTTCTAGGTGAGTTTCTTTTGTTAATTGGCAGTGAAAGGATGTGTGAGTTTAATTCGGTTTTAAGCTAGTTTTATTAACCTAAGTCTAATAAAATAGGGGAAAGAAGATCTTACTAACCTAGTACCTGCCGTGTTAGTCTTCTCTTCTTTGTCCAGGATGCTTTCGCAGACTTCTTGGCTTCTCACTCTTCTGGCTTTCTGGTGAAAAATTTGTTCAACCCCCGCTTATTCACAGTGAGGCCTTATATAGGCTGTGGTTGAGATGAAAGTGTATCTTATCCCATTTCTAGGAGATTTTATTGTTTCGGTTGTTTGTCGATAACATATAAAATCTTCAGGATTTTATCGTTATCGGTTAAGGAAAAGCCAACTATGGTTGTTTATTGATAACATATAGAATTTTCAGGATTTTATCGTTATCGGTTAAGGGAAAGTCAACTTAGGTTGTTTGCGCCGAACAGTTTTGGGTGCTACACCATAAATGACCATGTTTGCGAAAGACCAAGTGATGATTCGGTTTCAGTACAAAACAGTAGGGCATTCACGCATGCTTGCACTTGGATACATTCTGTTGTACATTTTCCTAATTTATATGGTTTTACATTGGGATCACAGTTTTTGATCTTCTCAATTTCTTGTCCACTTGTACTTATATACATGATTCTCTTAAAAAGGTGCATGTTACAATTTGTCATTCCTATTTTCCAGCTAATTATTCTGTCAAATCCCAATGCTGTTATGATTTCCTACTGCTACAACTTTATTCTCAATCTGTGATTTTGTTTTATTCCCAATCACACCAGAATATAATTTTGTTCCCATAAATAGCTAGGAAGAATTTTGTTCTTTCGAGTAGGTAATAAGAATTACCTTTCAATAAAACAGGAAGTTCTTTTTACAGTGTATTTAATGAGAAATGAAAAATCACTAGTTTTGTTCTAGATTGCAGACCAGTCCAACATTCAGGCTTCTAGTGGACACATCTGAGAGTATTAAGCTTGTTGTGGATATTACTTGTTAGTCAAATGTTTCTCAACCATTTCTAATCACTTAAACCACTTTTAACAACCTTCTAGAACATGTTCTGAACAGTTAAAGACCATGCAACTGTGTTAACTACGTACCCTTGAGGATGGAAAAAAAAATATTTATGTAATAAAATTTACTACAAAATAGAGTTGGATAGCTTAACATATGCCAGCCACTAAAATAAATAGATTGTTTCTTGTTTGTTTATTAACGAGACGAATAACAAAGTATCTATGTTTCTATATCTATAATTTGAAATTATTTAAATATTTTTAATTATATAAAGTAAGTTGTTATAATTTATTTTTAATATAAATATATATTTTAAAATTATTTATTAATATAAATATATGTTTAATTTTTTAATTTTCTAAAAAAATTAACATGAATATTTATAATTATTCAGGTATATTCATAAAATCTATAGATACCACCACTTACCAATACAAGGAGCATTGATGGAAATTTTCATTCAACATGGTAGGTAACGAGATCCACTCACCCCATTATCGTATTTTTTATATATATATATATATATATATATATATATGATTCAACATATTGTGCTATCCATTCATTCCAATTCTCACTTCTTTATTATACTTTTCACCTAGTGTTGATGTTTTTTGTAAGGAAACCCCGTCATGGCCATTTGCCATAACTGGAAATTGTTGCTGCTCTTATGGACGATGGATCACTTCTCCAAGTCCACCATGATGTTAAGAGATTTCTCATTCAGAAATAACAAGTTGGGTTGGTTTGAGTTTAGGAAATATTTTGATATAATGTTAATTGCATTTAGTTGGTTCTATTTTTTTTAAAAATGACAATTTCTAAACCAATCTAATAATCTACTAAAATAATGAAAAAAAACACGAAAAAATAGAACAAAAAGAAATCATAATGAAATAAAAAAAAAACTGATAAATTACATGGCATAAAAGTTATAGAACTATAGAATATAAAGTTATAGAATTATACAACTTGAAATTTTCTAAAATAGTATAGGTTTGAGATGGTTTGAGTAGTACATGCTCAAATCAATAATCCAAACCAACTTGAATTTTATTCTTCAGTTGGATTCGGATGGATTGGTCGAGTTAGTCTCTTTCCACCCCTACTCTTATCAACTATTGATCCTCTATACTCCACCATTAGTTCCATCTTGAGCAAAGCACCCGATCACCATCAAAAGTTTAAGTATTAAAAGGCGAGACTTTATTTTTCCCTTCCATTTTCAGCAAAGCAAACCTAGCTCATTTCATGCAGAAAATTGCTTCAGATATCATTATTCTTGTTCACACATAAAGGTAAGACTTTATTTTTCCCTTCCATTCTCTGCTGGTTTGATTTAAGGATTGACTTGTTAGACACGTAACAATAACTATAACAATTTAGGCCTTCATGATCAAGTGGTTTAGAGTTCAATTCATAGTGACCTCATTTTTTCTAATAAAGGGTTGAACTCCAACACAAAGCAGGTTAATCAGTCCATTATCTACACATCAAGTCAAATGCACATTGTTGCGTGTTATGAAGAGAATATGAGAAGATTATCTGGAAACATCAGACCTATTAATGCTTCAACCATCTTAAATCCTCTTCATAAGACAATCCAACCAACATCCAATCATCTCATTCAAAAGAGCTATTAATGCTTCAACTATCAGATGTGTTGTAAGGGTCTAAGGGTGGAAGAAGAAATAATTACTTTTTAAAAAAATTTCTCCGGGTATATTTTATCGTTTTGTTTATTTTAATTATTTTAAAAAAATAATTTTAATAGAAAAAGAAGGATTGCAATGTTTAATATTAAAGTTGGACAATTTGAAATTGTTCCGACTTAACTAATGTGAAATTCTTCCGGCTTAACCAATAATTTTGAATTCAAATATTAAATATATAAATGTATTAAATATTCAAAAAAAAGTTTTGTCATCTATAATAATCTTATTTAGCTCAAACAAGATTAGGTTCAGAAGAAGAGGAGAAAATACACCTGGTTTATAAAAAAAAAAGGTATTTTGCATTCAATTACAAAAATTAAGATGAAAAATCAATCAACTAATAAATTAGGAATGAATAGTGCATTTGACAAAAAGAAAGTTGCTCATATCCATGTAAAAGTAGAATTTGGTGGGACAACTCGTAAATCACTATACCAAAGAAATTTCTTATAAACTCTCAAACTAATGCAGTCCATCAATTGAAACATAATAAGTGTTGCAAACTTTATAACAAAATCTAAACCACTAAATACATTACTTAATTTGTAAAGTGCACCAGAAAAAAAAAAAAGAGAAGGAGCAACGAAAGTGGAAGTACATACAGAACCAGAATTTGAAACCAACTAATTTCTGAAGAGAGATTGCTTTCCTCCAAAGCCAGAATATTCTCTTCCTTTACACTTTCATACCATGTCTCGGACGAGTAATATTTTTTGGAAATCCCAACCCTAGTTACAGAATTTTCCCAATAACTTTGTGCCATATCGATGTTTCTTTAAAAGAAGTCTTGTAATAATAATATAAAAAGTGACAAATTACGTATCTACAAGTACAACATACTTGGTAAGTATAATCCCAACTACGCAAACAATTCTCTCTCATGAGATATCTACCAGTATGAGGTGTTCATTCATCATTTTTCCCAAATGAGCACACTGATTTCTTTGTCCACAATCCACGTTAATGTGCTACAATTGCATGACAACTGTAGTGTACTAATACTAATACTAGCATCATAGTAAATGAGCACGTACATTCAATTTTGAGAAAATAGTGCACTTAGATAGACAGAGACGCTACCTCATTGAGGTATTTTATGTCATTTATGTAATGCTTGATTCTTATATAGAGGGACACAGGTTTAAGGAATTATTCTATATGAAAGTTGCAAGTGGATATAGATGGAGCAGGAGGTGGAAGACATAGAGTCTCAAACTACTTACAAAGCAACAGTGCAAAAGGAAGCACCTCACATCTTTCTCAAGACAAATCCTCCAGTAACTCTGAAGGTTTTGTAATTTTGAATAAGGGTTTACGTCATAATTATGATCACTATCTTCCTCTTTCCATGGATTAACTTAAAAAAAATCCTCTGTTTTCTTCATAATTAAAATCTAGCCACATGTATATTTTTCAAATAAATTATGTTTCTAACATTGTTGATGGAAAATTAATTGCTGGTTTTAAGTCATGACATAGAAAATTATGATGATTTTGCTCTCATCCCTGTAACTTCTCATATACTGTAGGTAAATTATACCTTAATTATTTATAAGAAAAGAAAATAAGAAAAAAAATTAAATAATTTTTTGTATAAGTTAAAATTAACTTATACATATACTAATTATAGAAGCTCTCTTATATTAGCTTATCCAAAATTTTGTTTTTAATTTATACATAAGATAATTTTAACTTATAGAAAAACTCATTTCATTTTTGTTTCTTGTTTTCTTTTTCTATAAGTGTTTCTTGTTTTCTTTTTTTATGACGGTTTACGGAGAAGTTTATCCAAACAAATCTTAAATCCTCTTGCCTTAGTCTCACAGTTTTTAATATGCTGAAATTTTTTTATTACTTATTGCGTATAGTTCCATGATGTTATCTATAAAATTAAGGCCACAAGGTGGGGGTTTCTTAAGAACACAAAGGCAGAAGAGAAAGTGATACTGAATGGAGTGACAGGCATGGTTGAACCTGGTGAAGTTCTTGCTATGTTAGGTCCATCTGGAAGTGGCAAAACAACTTTGCTAGCAGCATTGGGAGGCAGGCTTGGAGGGAAGCTCCATGGAAGCATAACTTACAATGGCAAGGCCTTCTCAAATGCAATGAAGAGGAACACTGGTTTTGTGACCCAAGATGATGTTTTCTATCCCCACTTGACTGTGACTGAAACTCTAGTGTTCACTGCCCTTCTCAGATTGCCAAGGAGCTTAACCAAAGAGGAGAAAACTGTGCATGCAAAAGCTGTGATGGCTCAACTTGGTCTAACCAAGTGCAAGGACATCATCATTGGAGGGCCAATGCTGAGAGGGGTTTCTGGGGGGGAGAGAAAAAGGGTTAGCATTGGACAAGAAATGCTCATAAACCCAAGCTTGTTGTTCCTGGATGAGCCAACCTCTGGCCTAGACTCAACAACAGCCAAAAGAATTGTCTCAACTTTGTGGGAGCTAGCAAGTGGAGGGAGAACTGTTGTGATGACCATACACCAACCTTCAAGTAGGATGTACTACATGTTTCACAGGGTATTGCTGCTTTCAGAAGGGAACCTGCTGTATTTTGGAAAAGGGTCTGAAGCTGTGGATTATTTTTCTAATATTGGATATGCCCCCACCATGGCCATGAACCCCTCAGACTTCCTTTTGGATCTTGCAAATGGTATGCTGTTTGCTCTATTTATTTTGTAAAGTTTGAGGTTTCTTTGTTATTTATGAACCTTTATACTCCATTATTGCATGGACAAAAGTTCAAAATCTCATTTTTCCATTAGTGCCTAGATATAATTGGATAAATTCACTGATTCTAACTTTCAACATTCAATAAATCTCTAAATTAGTCCATGTGATAAGCGTGAGTCAGTGCCTGATGTTTTATAATCCTCAACTCAGTAAAAAGTCATTCATTTTAGTTTTTTTTCACTTTTTTTTTTTCTGACATTAAGAACTAAAGAGAATGAATTTTTCAAAAGAAAAAATTAATATCCTATTTGAATAAATTTTTTCATAACTATTTATAGAAGAATAAAATAAAAAAGTAAAATAAATTAAATTTCATTAATAAGGTAAAATCAATTTATACATCTCAATTTTCAAAAAAGTTTGATGAGAGAAGTGAAATATAAATTGATCTTAATTTATTAAATAAGTTGTTAATTTTATCTTCTTATTTTTGAAAATGTAATTCAGGGATCAGACATGAACTCTTTTTCGTTAATGAGTATTTTATTATATACTCAACCTGCAAATATGGTAAAGAACATAGTAATAAAAATGAGTTCTCCGGTTCTGAGCCTCTAATTTATGTTTATTTAAAAAAGATACTTGGGGTTTAACTTTCTTAGTTGGCCGCATGGGAAATTTTTTGCAGGTGTCTACACTGATCAATCAAATGAGAACCCTGCCTTAAATAAGCATAAGTTGATTTCTGCATACAGGAACTACTTCGATTGCAAATTGAAGCCAGTGCTTCATGAAGTTACTGACTATGATAAAAATGAGGGTAGATTTGAAGATAATGACTCTGGGGAATGGCCTACCAGTTGGTCACAGCAATTTCTTGTGCTTCTAAAAAGACATGTCAAAGAGAGAAAGTATGAATCATTCTCTCGCCTGCGGATTTGTCAGACCCTAGTGGTTGCTCTTATTGCAGGACTAGTATGGTATAAGTCTGATATTTCACACTTGCAGGATCAGGTAAATAAGATTTCCACTTTGAAAACAAATTTGTGCCCCTAATACGTCAAGTTTAGCTCGATTTTATGTAAAATTGAACATACCAAAAGTAAATATATATGAAAATAGTTTCTCTGCTGGCTTGTGATTATGGTGCTTAATTATTGCCTGATTTTAACATAAAAAAAAGGTGTGTAATAATATGGTTAATCAGAGAACTGAATTAAGAATGAATGACTAAGGTTATAGACTAATTTGTAAGCTTATAACAACAATTCAATTGTAAACTTGAGTTGACACAGGTGGTTAAGAATTCATCGTAGATTTGAGTGACTCTTTTTGAAGTCACTAAAGTTGACATGTAAAATTGCTTACAACTTATGCATGTGCAATAATTTTTATAAACCATATATTAAAATCTCATTCTTCCAATGTGAAACTCAAGTCTCATATCTTACAATAGGATCCTAATATCCCACCATGCTCCGCAGTCCTAACGCTCATGTGGACTAGCTGTGTACTAACCCCTTTAACTAGTCTCGAATAAACACTGCAATGTGGACATCACCACTCGTGGGATTCGTTTGCAGTTGAGAGAAATGATGGAAGGCTCTAATAGCAATTGATAAGAACTTTTGGAAAACTACATTTCAAAAGTTAACTTTTATGGTGTGGTATTGTTGGTGTCTTTATGCACTAAAATTTTTCTGAATAAAAAAGAAATAGAAAAACAAGAATTGAATTGTTATGTACTTGCAGATTGGGCTTCTATTCTTCCTCACTGGCTTCTGGGGCAGCATGCCTCTGTACCAAGCAATATTCACCTTCCCCCAAGAGCTAGTGATGCTGGAGAAGGAAAGATCCTCTGGAATGTACAGGCTCTCTTCATACTTCATGTCAAGGGTGGTGGGTGACCTTCCAATGGAGCTTGTGCTTCCCACCATATTCCTCACCATAACCTACTGGATGGCAGGGCTAAAAGCCAATGTGCTAAACTTCTCATACACATTGCTCAGTCTCTTCCTCAACGTGTTAGTTTCACAAGGGCTAGGCCTCGCCATTGGGGCCATTGTAATGGACCAGAAATCAGCAACCATTCTGGCCTCAGTGATCGTGCTAACTTCAGTTCTGGTTGGTGGATACTATGTCCAACACGTGCCAAAATTCATTGCATGGCTCAAGTACTTCTCCATCACCAACTACATATACCGTCTCTTGATGAGGTCTCAGTATGGCACTAGTGATACGTACCCTTGTTCTAGTGGCCAGTGTTTGATTGCAGAATATCCTGTGATTAAGCAAATGGGGCTGCATTTTCAAGGGCAGGTCATGGCTGCATTGGTTCTCTTCATAATGCTAATAGCATACAGATTTGTGGCTTATTCTGCTCTGATGAGGATTGGGGTGACAAAGAAATTGGCATAGGAGATTTCTCTCTCAGTATGATCTAGTAGTACTTCACTTTTTTGAGTCATTTCTTTGTCCTTTCATGATATCTATAGCTGTATGCACAAGGAACTAGCTAATCCATATAAATTTTAGTAGTTCAAGAAAATCTTGAAAGCTTCTGTTGGCTTAATAGTGAACTAGCTGATCCATGTAAATTTTAGTAGCTCAAGAAAATCTTGAAAGCTTTTGTTGGCTTAATAGTGACGGTGATTGTGCGCGTACACATATTAATTTAGATATAATTTTAAAAATAATTAATATATCGATCAATAAAAATATAAGTTGTTTTACAGAGGATAGGATATGTTGATACTATGCGTAAGTATTTAAATTTACACTAAATTTAAACAGTTAATTATATATTAATCCTACAGCTTATAATATCTTAATATATATAAATTTTAATATATTTTATAATAATTAATTACGTTATCTTTAATTAATCAATTAAATCATTTAATTTAATTTGATTGATTTATGTTTATAATGTAATTGTTAAGAAAATTATTAACAGATTATTTTTTTATAAATGTTACATAATAAATAGTAAAATAAATATTTACAGAAATTTTGACACGTTTTATCGTAATAAATTTATTAACTTTTAACTTAATTTAATTATTTAAATCATGTAAATTCATTTTTTGTTTGATTAATTATTTTTTGCACACTTTTTATTTGTAATCATTTTGTTAGTAAACAATATAAAATATATTGTAAATTTTTATTAGTATAAAATTAAAACATATTTTGTTAATTATTACAAATTACTACAAATTATAAATTTGTATAAAATATTAAAAATTACTTAACTGATTAATTAGTATATAATATATTGTAAATTTTTATTAGCATAAAATTAAAAAAGTTAACTTTTTTTTAAAAATATTTTATATATTTTTTATTAATGAAATGACTTTTCACATAAAAATTGTATAAATTTGATTTAATAAAGGTTTGTATTTTAATTAATTGATTAAAATTAAAAATAATTGATTAATTAGTATAAAACATGTCAAAATTATTGTAATTATATGTATTTTTTTATTATTAATCACTGGAAATTTATAAATAAATTAATTTGAAAGTAGTAGTATCAATGTTGCCATTACCATCATCTTCATCATCAATATCGTTACTATTGTTGTTGTTACTATCACTGTCACCATCACTAGCACTATCAATAGTAATAACTTGTATAGTATTATCGCCACCACTATCATCACTAATCCATTAATAAGTTTTTTTGTTACTATTGTCGTTTGAGATCTCATCATTACATTTCTATATAATTTGTTAAAATCCACAATACTTTTATAAAATTTATATTTTGGATTTTAATGAATTTATATCATAAGAATTTATAATATTTAAAAAGACTACGTAGATTTATAAGATTAATCATCCTAACTTGAACTTTATTTAATATTAGCGTTCTTCCGATGACATCTTAAAGAACAAATCCTTCTTTACTTTAATATTAAGCAAATTAATGACATGTAATGAGTTTTGCAATCCAAATTTGGAATCTCTGTTATAGAATATCAAGTATTACTATTTTTCTCTTTATCTCTCTTTTTTCTTTTTCTTCACTAAATTGGATATTTTATTTAAAATTGGTAGCAATAGTCTCAATCCTAAAATAATATGTTCTAAAACTTTGGTTTTATAGTTGCATCTAACAAAGCTAGAATTCTTTCAATCTCATATCTATTTTTCCTATGATGACTTGATTTTTGAGTGGGGACCTTCAAATCTAAAAAGGAATATGATGGTGAACTACATTAGTCAGGTGATTAAGGTTAGTAGAGTAGTTCATAGTGTTGGGTTATTTTTGGGCTCCCAACTATGTGGACAAAAGCCTAATACTCTCAAGCCTGTTAGGTCTCTTTTTATAAGAGGAGAAAGGGTTAGATTGGGAGATCGAGAAAGAGTGGATTTTCACAGCCAAAAGAGAGAAGAAAAAGAGAGAGCGAAAGAAGAGTTCTACTTTTATCTCTGCACAGATCAGCACGACGTCAAAATCACAACATTTTCTTCGTTAACTGTTGGATCGGATTGGAAATTTGACAGTAGGTTCAACACACATAATTCTTCCTTTTAACCATCAAATCTTGATTTGGAGGTCTGTGGTGTGTACTCGTACAATAGCACGATTTCATGAGTTCTTCATTTTTTTGCTTCTTGTTTCTTGCTCTCCATTTGCAAGCTTTGTTGCTTGATTGAGTTGGTTGGTTGGTTGTATGGATAAATTTGTGGTTTTTACCTCTCACATTGAGGGGGGTTTTCCATGTTAAAAATATTGGTGTCTCTTGCGTGATTCTTCTCATTGTTACTGTCATTCTTACTTGTCACTACTCCTTAAAGATTCTTGCAAGCTAGGGAAATTTATATCTGTTGCGTCGTTGCATCATTGCATGTGCCTTATTGCTTTTTTCCCATCAGAGTGGTATCAAAGTTCTTTGGTTTGAAGGGTGTTATACTTGCTTGAATAGTGGAGGAAAATACAAATAGAATGGTGAGTTTGAATGACATTAATTATTTCTTGTGGAAAAAGGGTAAGTCAAAAGAGAAGGACCATGATAATGATCGTGTCACTACTACTACAGGTAATGATCTTGTCATTCTTCGAGACTTTGAGTCGGTTAATTTTGTATCCGATGAGAGCATGTGGATTATTGATAGTAGTGCTACATTGCAAGTTACACCAAGAAAGGAGTTATTTACATCTTATACCTCAAGTGATTTTGGAGTGTTGAAGATAGGTAATGATGGTGTGACCAAGGTGATCGGTGTTGGTGATGTTTGCTTGTAAATCAATACAGGAATGCAGTTGTGGCTTAGAGGAGTCAAACATGCTCTAGATGTTCGCTTTAACTTGATATTTGTGCATATGCTTGATGATGGTGGTTATCATAATCACTTTGTTCATGGAAAATGGAAACTCACCAAAGGTAACTTGGTTGTAGTCAGAGGGGAGAAAATTTCTAAATTGTATTGGACAAAAGCTTTGGTTGCTAAAGATATTATGAATGTCATGGATATGGAGGCCCCTTTGTGGCATTGAAGGCTTAGTCACATTAATGAAAAAGGGCTGAAATGTTTAACCAAAAAGGATATGCTTCCAGGATTGAAAAATGCAAAGTTGGAGAAGTGTTCTCATTGCATGGCTGGTAAGCAGGCTAAAGTATCCTTTAAGAAGCATTCTCCCTCAAGGAAGTCAGAGTTGCTAGAATTGGTGCATTCTGATGTTTGTGTCCCATTGAAGGTAAAGTCATTTAGTGGTGCACTTTATTTTGTTACCTTTATTGATGATTGTTCTAGGAAGCTCTGGGTCTATGTTTTGAAGACAAAGGACCAAGTGTTGGAGAAGTTTAAACAATTACAGGTTTTGATTGAGAAACAATCAGGCAAGAAGGTGAAATGTATTCTTCTGATAATGGTGGTGAATATTGTGGACCATTTGATGTATATTGCAAGTAGCAGGGTATCAGACATGAAAAAACTCCTCCTAAAACTCCTCAGTTGAATGGCTTAGCAGAGAGGATGAACAGGATATTGATTGAGAGGGTTAGGTGCATGCTTTCTGAAGCAAGGTTACCTAAGCATTTCTGGGGTGAGGCACTTTACACAGCAATGCATGTTATTAATCTAAGTCCTGCAGTTGCTTTGAATACTGAAGTGCTAGACAATATTTGGTTTGGCAAAGATGTCAAGCATGATCATTTGCGAGTCTTCGGTTGTAAGGCCTTTGTGAATGTTCCAAAGGATGAAAGATCCAAGTTGGATATGAAAACTAGGTAGTGTATCTTCATTAGGTATGGTCATGATGAGTATGGTTACAAGATGTATAATCCTATTGAGAAAAAACTTGTCAAAAGCTATGATGTGTGATAAGTTATATTTTATACACCTCACAAGAGCTTAAGATGGGTATTATTGAGACTCTTTGATAACTAAGAATCACATCTTAGCTAAGATTTGAATTATGGGCCTAGAAATAGGAAAATATAAATTTGTGCTATAATGAGGATTTTAACTAATAAAAGAGTGGATTTATTTTGCAAGCCCAAGCTAAGGATGTCTCGGCCCAACCAAGAGCATTCTGACCCAATTGAAGCGTCTTGGCCTAAAAGAAGCGGTCCTGGCCAAACTAGCCTTCCCGCCAAAGTTGACTTCAATGGCTAAAATCACTCTAGCAAGAATGTAGATATGATTATGCTAGAATTAAGGAATCTGTAACGTATATATGATTATGCTAGAATTAAGGAATCTGTAATACAGATATGATTATGCTACAATTAAGAAATCTATAATGCAAATATGATTATTGTACAATTAAGGAATCTCTAATGTAGATATGATTATGCTAGAATTAAGGAATCTGTAATGTAGATATGATTATGATAGAAATTAGGAATCTGCAATACAAATATGATTATGATAGGATCAAGGAATCTGTAATCTCCTAGGATTGAGAAATCTGTAATCAGTAATTCAAATTTGAAATCTGTTAGGATTAGGGTGCACCATAGCTGCCCAGCTTGTGTATAAATAAAGCACGCTAGGCCACATCTTTGGTGTGGAAAAAACAGTGGAATTCTAGACCTAGCATCGTTAGTGATTACAGGCGTTCCAAGCTAGCACGGTGGTACACGAAGCTTCAGTAAGGTGTCTCTCTTGATCGAGGAGGTACAAGACCAGGATTTGGGAAGTTGGAAGCTGTCGAAGGTGATCGCTCGATATAGCCGACGCACTCCGATGGACGAAAACCTCAACGTCTGGCCATCAATGGTGCACCATCGCCGTCCTTCCAAGGCGATCGTCGTGGAAGGTGGATTCTCTGAAAACTCTGAATTTCTCACCTTGTACTCAAGTTTGTTTTCAATAATATAAGCGGTTTGCATTTCTGTCTTCTGATTATAATTCATGTGCTTTAATATGCTTTAACCTTGCCGCGATTGCACATTGTTAGAGGTAGATCACGTTAGACTAGGACCGATTGGAACTCGTTTAATAATTTGGTTAGGTAGAGAACCTAAAATCAACCAAGTACATACTCCCTACCAACTGATAAGGTAGCGATTGTGTAAATCCTCGGTATGGCAATGGACAAACGTTCGGCGATTGTCGTAAGAATCTAAGGTTGATTCGGAGTATAATCTTAAGTAAAGAATTTGTAAATTGATTGTGTGTTGAATTTGGATTTGGTACAGTAGTTAGTTTAGTGTAGTTTAGTTTATTTTTAGTACTTAGTTTATTTTTCTACACTTAAACATAAACCCCCCTATTTCTGATGATGACTTCATTATTTTGTTGTTGTATGTTGATGACATGCTTATTGTTGGAAAAGTACTTCCAGAATTGACAGGTTGAAGAAGCAATTGACTGAGTCATTTTCTATGAAAGACAAGAGAGTTGCTAAACAGATTCTTGGTATAAGAATCATTCGTGATAGACAAGCAAAGAAACATTGGTTATCACAGGAACATTATGTTAAAAGGGTTTTGCAAAGATTCCATGTGAAAAATGCTAAAGCAGTGAGCACACCTCTTGTTACTCATTTCAAACTGAGTTCTGAACATAGTCCTTCAAATGAAACTGAGAAGACTAATATGAGCATAGTTTCTTATGCATGTGTAATAGGTAGTTTGATGTATACAATGGTGTGTATAAGACCAGATATTGCACATGTTGTTGGTATTGTCAATAGATTTTTGTCTAATCCAGGTAGAGAGCACTGGAATGTTGTGAAATGGATCTTGAGGTATCTTCATGATACTAGTGATTTGAGGCTTTGCTTTGGAGGTGATAAGCCTACTTTGGTGGGTTACTCAGACTCAGATATAGTTGGAGACATTGATTCCAGAAAGTCCACTTCTGGCTATTTGATTAAGTATACAGGGGAGCTATGGCTTGACAATCTAAATTGTAGAAGTGTGTTGCTTTATCTACTACCGAGGCAAAGTTTATCCATTACAGAGGCATGCAAGGAGTTGCTTTGGGTGAAGAAATTCTTGTAGGAGCTTGGTTTTGTTGAGGACAAGTACTTGTTATTCTGTGATAGTTAGAGTGCAATTCATCTTGGTAAGAATTCAACTTTTCATTCTAGGTCCAAGCATATTGATGTGAGTTATCATTGGATACGTGATGCTTTAGATGCTAAGCTATTGGAGTTGGCTAAAGTTCATATTGATGATAATGGTGCTGACATGATGACCAAGATAGTTCCAAGTGGGAAATTTGAAGCTTGTTGTGAGATCGTCGGATTGACGATTACCTCCACATAGTTGTAATGGGGGAGATATGTTGGGTTATTTTTGGGCTCCCAACTATGTGGACAAAAGTCCAATACTCTCAAGCCCACTAGATTTCTCTTTATAAGAGGAGAGAGGGTCAGATTGGGAGATCAATAAAGAGATGATTTTCACATCCAAAATAGAGAAGAGAAAGAGAGAGCGAAAGAAAGAGTTCTACTTTCATCTCTGTACAGATCAAAACGACGTCAAAATCACGACATCTTTTTCGTTAACTGTTGTCTCTTGCATGGTTCTTTTCCTTATTGCTATCATTCTTATTTGTTACTAATCCTTAGAAATTCTTGCAAGTTAGGGAAATTTATATCCACTACGCCGTTGCATCATTGCATGTGCCTTATTACTTTCCCCCATCACATAGTGATTTGGTACTATGGAAGCATAATTGTTAGGATCATCAATTTAACAATTAAATAATTATATATAATAAAAATTACCTTAAGTAATGTAATTGAATAAGTGTAACAAGTGTAAAAAAAACATTGCACAAAACTTGATACATGAGTAAATTTGATCAAACAAATTGATATAAGAAAAAAAATTTATTGTAGAGGAGATGTATAGGATTGAAAAAAAAATCAAGATAGAATAAAATTTGCACAAAAGGAGAAAAAAAAAAGTATAACATCTTTGGGTGAGATTGTTGGATTGATGTGATATTTATATATTCTGGTCAAAAGTTACACAACATTCACCTTACAAAATAATTCATCAAAATATGTATATATTTAAATACTAGAAGATTTTTTTAAGTCGTAAAATATTTTAATTAAAAACCATCATATTTCGTTACCTTCTTAAAATAGATTGTAATAATCGTAATTGAATACTATTAAATGTGGTTACCCTCTTTGAAAAACTCTAATAACTATAATTGAATAGTACAATATTTACTTATATTATTTAAAAATCTTGATAGAATACTTTTTTATCCTAAAAAAGTCTTCTCAAATCCTTTAAAATTCTAATTCAATACACTTCCTAAGTATGATTTAAGTACATACAAATATGACTTTATCTTGTTTTAATTATCGTTATTTTTTTGTCGTTTTTAGATCTATGACATTTTCATAGTATCTTTTATTAGTTTTTATTACTAACTCTAGTTATGACCTATATAGAAAAACATCTTAATTAAAATCTTATTTAATAAATTCTTATTATATAAGAACTTATTTAATAAATGCTTATTATATAAGAACTTATTTAATAAATTCTTATTATATAAGAATTTATTTAATAAATTCTTATTATATAAGAACTTATTTTATAAGTACTTAAAATTCAATAAGTGATTTGGATTAGTTTTAAAATGTTTGGATGCATTATTATATAAGTACTTATAAGATATTATCTTATTTTATAAATTTTAGAAAAATAAATCATAATTAAAAATAAATTTAAAAATTTAAAACTAACTAAAAATTATTATATTAACATTATATATATATATATATATATATATATATATTACAAAAATATTAAAAATAAAAATGACTAGTCATCATTACCTATTTTTAGTTTTTAAAAAACAAAAAAGAAATACCATAAATTTAGAAAAAAAAGTGATGGGCCACAAAATTGAATCATGAATCATAACTATCAATAATTTATATGTTAAAATATTTACGAATCAAAACATAACTAAAATATAAATTAAGATGCTGAAATTAAAATTATATATATCTTAAAATTATTTTTACAAAATTTAAAAATTTTCTATTTACGTATATAAATAAAGTATATAAAATATTAAATTATTATAAAAATTAAACTATTACACACTATTATAGAAGAAAACATAAAAAATTAGTAGTATCATATAAAAATATAAATTTATTTAATTAGGTTATATTTTATAGTGAAAAAGAATAAAATATAAAAAAATAAAAAATTTACTAACAACGAGTAATTATAATTTTTTATTTGGATGAATAAATGAAGTCTTAGTGCTAATATAACTAATAAGATGAATAATATTAATTAAGATAACAAAAAATATTTTTAATTAAGATAATTTGATTATTTTTAGGTGCTCAATTTAATTAATTAGTATGTTTATTATTTATATAAATAAGGTAATTATATATAATTAAATTTTATATTTATTTTTTAATATATTATGCACAATAATTTTGTTGCTTTAAATATTATTCTGATTTTTGAATTTATTAATTTATTTTTAACATTGTACCTTTAAAAAATTTAATTTAATTTCAATATATTATTCTAATGTTATTTTTACATTTTAATTCATTAATTTTGACTTATTGTAATATAATTTATTTTTTAATATATCTTAAGCAGTGATTTTGTCTCTAAAGATAAAAATAAATTGAAACATAATATATTAAAAGTAAATTTTATAACAATCCATCAATTAATAAATTGAAATATAAAAATAACATAAAAATAATATATTAAAATTAATTATAAATTTTAAATAAAGTATAATTCTTTAAAAATACAATGTTAAAATAAATTAGTAATTTTAAAAAATAAGAATAATATTTAAACTAATAAAATTACTGTTTATAATTTGTTAAAAAATAAATTATACGGATTTACCTTATTTATATAAAATAATAAATATATTAATCAATTAAATTTCTCACCTAAAAATAATTTAATTATCTAAATTTAAAATATTTTTTGTTATTTTAATTATCTTAATCAATATTATTTATTTTGTTAGATAAGAACTAAAATGATACTTAAAAAATGTCATGATTTAAAATCACAACAAATATTTAGAAAACTTAAAACCAAGAAAAATCATATTTGCTGAAACTTTTTAAGCCCTCAACCGAGTAACAATTTTAGCTTTACTTGCAACTATTACAATCAAATGGAGATTTTTTTTTTTATATTGGAGCATCCTATATATTCTGGAAAAGAAATTGTATTTGTACATTAAAGTTTATAAAAAAAAAAGTATAATATAAAAATAGATAGAAAAATAAAATGATATAATCTATAATAAGATAATTGATAAAATAGAAAAAGATAAAAATATATTTTATAAGTAAGACTTAAATATTTTTTAATTTCTATAAAATGAGTAAATTTTAATCTTAGAGTATATGATTTTTATTTTTTATTTTTCTAAAATTTGAAATAACTATTTTTATTTGCATAAATATGTGATTTTTAGTTTTGATTCCTAAAAAATATTTTTTTTTTATATCTCTAAAGTTTAAAATCATTATTTTCTACTTCTAAATAATTTAAGATATATAAATATCATTAACTTTAAGAAATTAATTTTTTTTTTAAAGTTCCACATGTTCACATGATTTCATAGACATTATTGGGAGTCATTTTAGATTATTAACTAACTTTTGTGATATCATAATAAACATTAGTGGAAGTCGCTTTAAATAGTTAATTAACATTTTGTTCAATACATAAATAATTAACGAATATCATATATCAACAAAGATTAAAAATAATAATTTTATATTTTTGAAGGATAAGAACTAGAAAATTTTTTTTATAATAATCAAAATTAAAATTCACGTAAATTAAAAAATATTTAAGTGAATAAATAATATATTTCTTCTCAGCAAAGATGGGAAGAAAAACATCATTATTGAAAGAAGTTATCAAGTTGTATTGGGTACACTTTGGTGTGCTGAAAACAGTGAAAAAAATGTTATAATATTTATATAGCAATCAATTATTGAGGCCGTGTGTTCTTCAATACATGAATTTAGTAGAAACATGATGCCCAATAGATTAGGCTTTGGTTTAATCCAAAAACTATACTCTGAGTGGAAAACGCTGTTATTGCATCTCACATTAATTGTCAAGGATTTTGCTGACAACTTGGAGATATATCCACACTAACCCGTTTGATAATTTATTAGACTTTTGCATTCAATTTAACATGTGGGCTGTGTGCAAAAGTCTCAAAAACTGAAATTGAATGCAAAATTGTGTCTAGAAGTCAATGTTGTAGCTGAAAATTCCGAGTTGGTTTACACTCTTCCCTCGTATCTAAGTCTTACTTTATAAGCTACGTGTTTTATATAATAATTCAATATCAGAATGTTGGTTATAAAATTACCCACAAACAAGAAAATTCATGACATTTACTTTATCTCAAAATTATGATTTTTCTTTGACTTTAGTTATTAATTATACTCATGATTAACCACACGTTTGATTTCTGCTTGGAGATCTTGTAACATTGAATTTTATTACATTCTGTTTTGTCTCCTTCTCTTGGCTCAAAATTTAGGACAAAAAAAACATATAATCAAAAATAATTGTGGGTATGTGATCTAAAAATAAGGTTAAATATGAGTTGAGCAACCTAATTACGAGTTTGTTCACAACTCAGGTTGTTAGTGTCTTAATAAGTTAGAGATTTCAATTTGTTTCTAATTAAGTGAGTTAAGCTTTCAAAGTTGGACTGATTAGTAAGCTGGTTCAATATAATGAGACTTTATTTTTTATTAAATCAAGCTTAAGCTAAACCTAATTGAATACTCACTCTCAATTTTACATAAAATATACGAATAACTAGCACAATGAATAATGTACAGGAAGTCCATGAAAAGAGGTTCAAACTTTAGATTTATTAAAAAATATATTTATTATTAATTTTTATAAAATAAAAAAATATGCATATTAATAAAACAAATTTAATATATAATTCTCTTACTTAAAATAAAAAATTTCTTTCAAAAATTAATTTAGACAATCATATATGATTGTGCACTTAAAAGTTCATAAAGTCACTAGATTAATCTTTGCAATATGGCCATAATGAGATATTCAACTTGTTATGCGGGTGTAGGTAGTCTTTTACACTTTTTAAAGTACGAATTGAGCTTAACCTAATATGTTTGGATGGGTGGATAGAAAACTAATTAAGAATGAGAACAAAATATTTTGAAATTTTAATGAAAAGAAAAGTAAAAGGAGGAAAATTTTCAATTTTTTGTTTCTAAAATTTAACAGAGCCTACATTTTTTTTAATAACCATGGCAACTTAATAATCAACTTTATATACTAATAATTAATTGTTAATTATGAGTTTTACAGAATTCAAAATTTTGAGTCGTAACAAAATAATTGATTATCAGGGTTCATAAATAACTATCCTCCAGCATGAAACTAGCTACTTGAGTTATTATTTAATCAATTTATTATTTTTTTAAAAGCCATTTAGTCACTTCTATAAAACCCAATAATCAATTTTTTATACATATTTAGTTTTACTAAAAAAAAATATGTTAGTACCAATGTCTACTACAATTCGGAATTATCCCTGAATTACGGGCAACTTTAAATTTGTTAATAATTTCATGAAAAAGTCTTCAATAATCCATGGCAGCAGATAAGAAAAGGAAAATTTTGAATTTTTAATGAAATAATGCAGGGACGAAAAAGTGTCAGTATACATTTGACTTGACCCACTATAAAAAAAAAATTTGATTGTATTATATACCTAGAGTTAACTTTCGTTAATTATCGTATTTTTTTACAAATTAATTTATATTTACACAATTATCGGTACTTAGACATATTAACTATAAATATCAATAATTAATCCAGAACAGTGTCTGGAAATAGATAATATTAATTAATCTACAACAAGAGTAATTAATCTTCACATAAACTTCAATCTATCTAACTAATGAATAGCCTATATAAGACAATATCCAACTAATGTATAATTAGAATAATATCACTACTAAAAAATAATGAATTAGTGACTGAGAAAAATTATTATTTTTTTACTAATTGTGAGATTAATAAATTTTAGTGATAAATTTTAAAAAAAATTATATATTAATTGTTTCATCACTAATTTTAATTTTTCTAATAATAATATTAATTAGGTCAAAACATTAATAATTATAACGAACCAAACATAAATAAGATGTCATAAACCATAAATCAAATAACATATAAAAATGCCACAAATATCACATAAAAGTCCATAAAAATCCTACTAAGTCATAGAAATAATTACCTGTTTTTATTAATTTTTAAGATTAATTTTGAAAAATAAAATTTTAGTTTTAGAAATAAGCTATAACAAACAAGGGACTAGTGAATTGATTATTTTATACAAAAATAAAATTAAAATTTAGTTTATTGATATAAATATATAAACAATCAACCTAAGAGTATATCATTATTTACCGAGGTTAACAAGACTCTAGTTTTTTCTGTTTCTTTTTAATAATATCAATTTGTCAAAAAAATTTCTGGAAGGTCAAATAATCACAATAGGGAAAAAGAAAAGAAAAGAAAAAGTTAAAAAGCAATTAGTGATTGACGTTTTCTGATTTTTTTATATATAAAAAAAGAAATCAAGTTATCTTGTCAAATAATTAATTAGTAACTTGCTAAGTGCATTAATATGGCAGAAATTCAAAACTCTTTTGGAAGGTCAAATAATTACACTGGCAGAAAAAATAAAATTAAAAAGCATTCGAATAATTGTTCACTTTACACGAAAATTTTGTTGCTAAATTAATTAGTATTCAATTGAATTGGTAATCGACGAGAGACCATACCAAAACCCCAGTCACTATATAGCAACCAATTTATTTAACGACAGCTAACTACATCATTTAAGAAAACACGTTTATAATTATAAAAAATACAATCCGAATTACCATTACAATTACATTATATAAATAAAATCAAATTTAATATCACAAATTAACTAAAATAAAATAATGTAAAAATGTGAAATAAAAAAAGTAAGAAGTAAAAAATAAAAATAAAAAATATAAAAATATAAAACTATAAGAAATGAAAGAATATATAAAATTATTAAGTAAAAAAATAAGAGGAGAGTTCCTGGGTGGTATGATAAATGGTAATTTATAAATTAAGATTGTGTTATATTTGTTTAAATAAATTTTTCCATAAATACTTATATGAGAATAAAATAAAATAAAATAATAAAATATTTTTTAAAGATAAAATTAACTCATATATAAACTAATTTATATAAATTTTCTCATATTAATTTCTTTCAAAACTTATTTTTATCTTCTACATAAATTAATTTTAGTTTATAAAAAAAATTATTTTTTTATTTTTTATTTTTTTATTAGTGTTTATAAAAAAGAACTATATAATGAAACCCCTTAATAGTACAAAGTCAGATAGTTTACAAAGAGTCTTAAGTAGAAAATTTGTTATTTTCATTATAAAAATAATAATTAATCAAGGTCATTTTCATGTGATCTATAGTAGGAGTATGAGGAAAAATGACACCAGAAATAACACGAAGGTGGGTGAGAATCGGTTGCATAATAGCTTGAATCTTTATACGAAACATTTTGAATTTTGAACTTTTAAGCCACCTTTACGAAGAAATCACGTTAACAACATCAAAGAGGTACCTGAATTCCAACGGCAAATTAGTATTCAAAAGCACTATTTAGATGTCACCTGCTGCGACGAAACTAATAAAGTATGTGTCATGAAAATATTTATTTCTTCAAGTAATGTGATTGAGGCAACCAATTTAGAAATCAAATCCTCTTTGTTTTTCACTAAACTAACCTTTGAGTTGAATCACCTCACACTCTGAATTAATGCATGGCGTAGGACTAATTCTTGTCAACGGCATAACAAGTCAATAAATCACCTTATTCACACTATATAATACTATTAATTATAACCAAAAGATGTTCACAAATTCAATTATATTGAAAAATATTTAATTTAATCTCATTGATTTTCTTGTATTATTATCTAATTAATTTGATTCTGAAATTATATTTTATTCAATCTAATTTAATATAAAGGGGCTTAGATTGAATTTAATTTTTAAAATAGTAAAATAAAAATGTATATTTTAACTATTATTTCATTCCTAAAAGAAGCTATTGACCTTTTTTAAGGATATCTTATCTTATTTACATTCCTTTTACCCATTATTAAGTATAGATTATTTACATCTCTTTTGCCTAATCATTACAAAGTGAAATGTTCATGGTTACTTGCACAGAATCATTGTAACTCAGGGCTTAAACGAGTTGAGTCAAAGTCCTAGAAATTTAGGTTTAACTTGTCTAAGAAATAAATTACTGAAACTTAATTGTTTTATTTAAACAAGTTTAATTAAAAGTTTGAATTTGACTTGTTTGATTTATTTATAATTTAATTATTTTTTATAAAATTATTTTTTAACTTTATCAATTTTATATTTAATTAAGTATTTAATATTAGATAACAATCTACAAATAGAATGTGCTAAACATATAGTATAAACATATAGTATGATACAGTGAAATTTATGTAATTATAATTATAAAAATAGTATTATTTACACCCTTAATGATAACTTTCAAAATGAACATTATTTAGTTCTTCTTTTCGAAACCCTAACCTTTTGTATCTTGGTCCTTCAGCTCCTCCAATGAGCAAAGGTGACGATATGATACACATGATTTCTGCTATGCCTTCAAATCCAAGACACAGCACTTCTTTGACCATATACAAAACCTCAAGCTTCAATTCAAAGCCCTTGTAACCCATGATGATAACCAAAGTCAATAATAATAGCTCTTACTAGTCCTTCAAACGCACGTGAAGGACCATATATTAGTTAACCAAAAATTGACTCGGCAACTACAAATGCCAACCTTCGTTTTCCAATGATTAATGTCATCATCACCTTAATTTACACAATAGTCGAATAATGTTACATGTACGGAGGACAACGTCGTGGCATGCGCATCGGGTATGTCCCCATTCATTACTTAAATAGGGTTTAAACTAGTTCGTACGGCAATAAGCTTGAAAGTACATCAACACTTTGTACGTTTTAATAATAAGAAGATTTGATATAATCGTCCTAAAATTTATATCACTTCTAATAATATTTAAAAAATATTACTAAAATATAAAAATATTATTAAGTAATTTTAGTAATATTATAACAATATTGTATTTGAGTTATATTATAAAATGTTATTCGTAATATTTTATATAATATTTTTATGTTTCATTAATTATTTTTTAGATATATAAACTCCTGTTTAAAATAATTAGATTTGATTTTTACAAAAAATATTACACTTATAACATATTTAAAAAGCATTCCAACAAGCTGCATTTATATCATATATACTAAAGAAGGATATTTTAGACTAAATATATTAATATTTTATATTTATTTATATTTATTAAATATTTTTTTAATATATGTGTGCTCAAGCTTAAATATTAATAGTTTTGGAATGGAGATCGTGATCGATGGTTCAATAAACAAATTACAGTCCCTTAATGACAATCATGTAACCATTTTGAAATAAGTGCATTGGAAATTTTTCCGACACTTGAGTTTCTCTATACAAGAAAAAACAATTACTCCCGCTAGAATGAGCATTGTTGATATTTAAAGAATTAGGAAAAAGCAAATTTATATAATAATATATATAATATTATTTTTATATTTATCTTTTTCATCTTATCATTAATTACATCAAACAATTCTCTCTATATTCTTTTTCTTCCTCGTTATTGTATAAATTGTTGTACAAATATAATTTTTCCTACGACTTAGTGTGTTGTAAAATCCTTTATTATATGATGAGGTCCTATGGACTTTTGTAGTAAATGAGTGAGCTAGATGAAAAACTACCTTAAATCTAAGTTAGTATCAGCCCTACTAAATTCTAATCCCACAAATGAATTTCAGGCACAATGGAGATTAAACAAGGAGTTCTCAGAACTCTTTTCCTCTTTTTACTAGTAGTTAAAGGTTAAAATGGGTTGATGAGGCAAGTTCTAACCCCATATTGTACTTAAAAGTTGAAATGCATTAATTGAAGGAAAACTGACTTTAAAATAATTTCATCTATCATGTCTATAAGGAGCTCATTGTCAAAAGGACGTACTCAAACAATCCTAGCATCCATAGAGTCACCCACCGTCTAAAAGACATTCTCAGTGTCCATAGTGAGACTCGTCATCCAAAGGACAAATTTTGCATCCACAAAAAAGCCTATCATCCAAAGGATGTTCTCAACATCCAAAAACGTAATCAATGGTCCATGGAAGAACTCAACATCCTAAGACGTTCCTACCATCCAAAGAGATCATCCAAACAGTGGAACGATTACACTTGTTCCAAACAGAATAAACTCTCATAAAATATATAGTATTGTTTATTTTTCTTATCTTGTTTATTTTTCATTCGTGTAAAGAGCTAATTATCTAAATTCAATGTTCAAATGTCTACCTAATATACTGCATGAGAACGTGTTAAGATTTCAAATTAACGAAGAACAACAACAAAGATTTTATAATACAAGTCAAGTCTGATAAAAGAAAGCCTAGATTATGATTTCATTCAAAAGGAACCAATAGAAGCTTTCACATTTATCAACAGTAAACAACACATAGAATTCAAAGAAAATCAGCTTTTTCCTAACACAATTTTCTGTTCTTTAAAAAAAGAGAAGTCTCTACAGAAGTAATCAAGTAACATTGAATGCATATCCCAACAACTCCTCATGCAAAAAGTAACATTCAAATTTTGCGTGCTATATAAAGGGATCTATTAAGTTTGAAAGAAGGAAAATTTGAACTACAACGTTTTCTATCAAGAAAGAAAGAAAAACACTCTTTTACGGTTTGGACAATTGTCTTGTAAAAATTTCTTTGCAAAGCAAAGTAAAGTTTGTGTTTTGTATTGTAAACGCTCACTGTATGATTTAGTGTGATAGCCTTAAGAGGCTAAGTGTCAAATAATACTTTGGTTTCTTGTAATCAAGTAGATTACAAGGGTTGGAATACCTAGAGAGGTAGAGAATATTTGGTTTTCTTGTAATCAAGTAGACTACAAGGATTGTAATACCTGAAGAGGTAGATAATACTTGTTTGTAAGTCAAGCAGACTTAGCGAAATTCCTTCGTGTTGAAGAGATTGGATGTAGCTCTGTTGAAAGAGTGAATCAATATAATCTCTATGTGTTTTTCTCTCTTACCTTACACTATTTTGTTTATATACTTCCTTTGGAAAACCATATCAAACTGCATTTTTAAATCTTTTAATTTTGTGAAAAGCTTTCAAGAATCACATATACAATTCAACTCCCTTCTTATGTGTTATCTTTTCCTTCAATAGGTATAAAATCTCATCCTCTAGGGGTTAAGCATTTAAGAGTGTAGGGGAAATGATCCTAAATGCTATGGAAATCGAAGGACACCTAGTGAATAGATCTCATATGTTCAAAGGTCAAAACTATGACTATTGGAAACAAAGAATGATGACATTCTTTAATGCATGTCATATTGACATGTGGGACGTAGTTGAAAATGGAAATTATATCCCTACCAACAAAGAAGGAGCAGAGATTCCAAAATCTTCGTGGAACGAACAAAAGAAGAAAAGGTACCTTCTAAACTCAAAGGTTAGAAATTCTCTCATGTGTGCATTAATGGAATTAAAATATGAGAAATTCCACAGTTGCAAGTTGTCCAAAGAAATATGGGACACTCTTGCTCTAGCTTAAGAAGGTACGTCTCAAATAAGAGACTCTAAAATTAACATACTAGTACACAAATATAAATTGTTTAAAATGAAAGATAATAAAACTATTGATCTAATATTTGGAAGATTCCAAATGATTATTAATCGTCTTAGATCACTAGGTAAAACTTATGATAATTACGATCACATAACAAAAATTTTGAGAAGTTTGCCTAGAAGATGGAGACTACATGTCACAACCGTAAGAGCGTCCCAAGACCTTAAGAAGATTTCCATGGAAGAACTTTTGGGTACGCTTAAAGTTCACGAAATGAAGCTAAACAAAGATGAAGGGCAATGAAAAGGAAAATCCATACCCCCTCAAAGCTCATAAGGCTCCTAAAGGCTCATCGGTCCAAAGCCTTCAAGGTAGAGGAGTCATGTGGAAACAAATCAAACAAAGATTGTTCTAATGAGGATGAACTCTCCTTCATTTCAAGGAAATTTCAGTCTATGTGAAAGAACAAGAGAGGATCAAGATGGAAGAACAATTTCATGAAGCACACCAAGGAAACGAAAGACAAGATGCAGGTGGTGTGTTATGAATATAAGAAACCAAGACACTTCAAATTCGAATGTCCTAACCTTCAAAAGGAGGAAGAGAAGGAGAAGGAGAAAACATTCATCAAGAAGAAGAAAAGTTTCATGGCTTCTTGGGAAGATGTTGACTTGTCATCCTCAGAAGATGAAGATGACGAAGTTAGCTTATGCTTGATGGCAGACACAACATCTAAAGATGAGGATGATGAAGAGGTAAATTTCAATAACTTTGAATATTTACAAATAGCCTATCAAGAACTTCTTTCAAATTACTCTTTCTCTCGAGTACAACGAATTAAAAAGAAAATTTTCAAAATTGACCAAAGATTTTAAGTCTTTGGAAAAAGAAAATAGTATCCTTAAAAAACAAAATAAAAAGTTGAAAGAAAAACAAACCAATGACTTATCTAAAGTCAACACTTATGAAGTAACTAAACTTAAAAAAGTAATTGACCTTAGACAAAGTCAAGCCAAATTTGTCAACGGTATAGAAATTTTAAACAAGTTGCTGAAATATAGCAAAAGTCCACATGACAAATCTGTCTTAGGCTTTGAAAAGGAAAAGGAAATAAAAGAAAAACCAAATATTCATTGTTCAAATTATAAAAAGTTTGGATGCAAATCCCATGACTATAGAAAGCATCCAAAAGGATCGTCTAAACCTTAAAGTACTAACCCAAAAGGACCCAAGAAATTTTGGGTACCTAAATCAATGATTATTCCTAATGCATGTGTGTTTAACAGCTAGCAGGAGACCCCTACCATCGTACCTAGACAGTAAGTGTTCACATCACATGATGGGAGAAGAGTATATGTTCCAAGACCTTAGGCCAAAGAAATGAGGATGAGTTACCTTCGGTGGTAATCACAAAGGTAAGATAGTTGGTGTAGAAAGGATTGATAAGCATCCCTTTCATATGCGATTGTTTTATTTTAAATACTATAGACAACTTAGGTAAGTTCACATCACACATCTAATTAAGGTAACCGTTTTAAGACAGATGTCGTGAGATGCTAACACCTTCCCTATGCCTAATGGACTCCCAAACTTGAAATCTGACTCTGATATACCAGCATTATCCAACCTTAGGTTTTCTAACATTTTCCTTAAAAACGTTGATGGGAATTCCAGACTCTATGTTTTTTTCCCCGAAAGAAACTCAGATGTCAAACTCTTAATTTCCGCTGACTTCGTTGCAGTTATGGTTGAGACACACGTGATTCAAGAGAAAGATTATACAACCATATAATTATTAACTAGTATGAATGAGATGAAGATAACTCCTGGATGTATGGTGTAAATCTATCAAGACATTTACGTACATTACGTGGATCATTAATGTGGATCATTAACAAACTTAGAGTGTATATGACAAAAATAATTTTAAGTCTTAACATCGTATCGATAATGTAACACATTTATAAATCATCTAATTTAAAACAACCTATGCAATTGAAATATTATTAGTAAATAAAACATTGACTTCACTACATTTTATTTATATTTTTCAACCCGACTTTATGGGAAAAATATTTTGGCTTTTGACAAAATTTGGATTTGGTTAATTCCTTGTCTTCACCTCAATATATAATGCAACCATCAACACAACACAACAGGCAATTTTATTTAGTCAACAATCTTAGTATTGATGTCAATTTCTTTTTAGAGTAATAATTTTCTAGTAAGTAAACAACCTTTTATGGAAATAATATTTAGAAGTAATTTTGAAAAAAAAAATATAAATATTTTAGAACATTCTAATTCGATTTTTATGCTAAGAATCTCACATGTGAATATTGATAGTTAAAATTCGTAACCCTTTTATATAATGATTTATTAGCTTTAAGAAACAATTTATAGTATCTTTGAGCTTTTCCATTAGGTGTCTCTTCAAAATTAGTTACGTTCATACAACCATGCTTATATATCATAAGAGGATTACACATTCTATTTATTTAGCATATGTACAAAATATTCTTAAGGAGCTATTGGCACATTGCTACTTAAAGTACTCATAAAATTGTGACTAAAGTTTATTTGTGACTCTACTTCACCATGCTTAATCCAAATATAATAGTTAAGCAAGAACTCCTACTTTTATAAATGAACTTTAAATTTTCATTCATCGATAAGTGAATGCACTTGCATTAAGAGTACAAATAGTGAATTCCTTATCATTATTTTGTACAAATCACAAATATCTTTAGCAGGAGATAATCTCACTTAAGTCAAGTAGGATACTTATGAATAACAAACTTTTTCTTTCAAATATTTCACGCACTTGTATACCCTAGACTAAAACTTAATCTAATTAAATTGGAATAACCTTGCATCATTTGATCCATGCATTCACTGGTAATAAATTCAATTCATTACAAGGTTGATAAATTGTTCAACCTTTCAATAATTCTAATTTAAGATTGACCTTAATAGGATAAAATTTAAGGGTAGCAAAATGGATAAGCATAACTCTTCAATAGCCTAAAAAAATGGACCAAGGTGGATTGTCAGATTTTGAATATAAGGAAAATTTTTAGTCCACACTATTTTATGGATGAGTTGGTAGATTGTCCTACCAAGAAATAAAAAAAGTTACAGAAGATATTTTTTTAATTAAAAACATAAAAAATAATTTCACTCATATTTACTATTATCTCTTTCATTCGTCAACCTAATAATTTTTAATTGTATTATTTGATCTAACAAATCTAACTCTTCTAACTAATTATTTGTCTTTAATACTAATAATAACAACAAAAAAATATCAAAAGAACACATTTATACTCACTGATTATCTCCTAACCGAAAATTTCAAGTCTTAAATACAATACCATTTTCATACTAAAGTAAAATATAAATCTAAAACTCCATTGATATTTTATTTTTTTAACCTATTTTTTTTTAAATAATGAACAAACAGGCTGGCTTGTTCTACCTTACTACAAGCATACTTTTTAGCGGGTTAAAACAAGGTGGGTCAAATGAGTTGGCAATTTGAATACCCCAACGCAAGTTAATAGGCTACCCAACAAGTAAAGCTTATTTTACCACCCATAATAATATCTATCATACATTTATCTACAATTTAATGGAACAATTAATCTTCTACCAATAAACATGCATCTTACATTTTAGAACGTTAACATTATGCATTGTTTAAAAACTTATCAATCATGTGTCATATGCAACATAAACAAGTCGTTTCCATAAACAACCTAATTACCACTTATTTAATAACTTCTTATTAATTTATGTTTTAAATTTGATCATAAAACTAATCAAAGTGCTAATAAATGTTATTTGATAAATTTCGTTAAGAATTTTATCAAAATAGGTTAGAAAGAACTTATATGGATGATACCCTATTTCATAATCTAAATAATGTTTAGTATAATTAGGCTAGGCTCTTTAAATGCTTACTTAATTTATAAATCATAAGCATAATTAAAAATTTATATAAAATTATTGAATTGCAGATGTCGTGGAATCAAAATCCTACTCATATCAACACTTAAGTGTTAGATATAAAAAATAAAGATTATAAAACATATCATACAAATAAACTTTTTTTTATATATATATATATATATATATATATATATATATATATATATATATATATATATATATATATATATAACATAACAAATTTAAATGTTATAACATTAAAATTACTTTATAATTTCTAACCTCAAAGTTATATGATAAACTTAGAGTTTGAAATAAATGACGCGTTTTGAGAACTGAGAGAATTTTTTAGAGATAAAATGAAAAGGTTACGTGAATGGTGATGAATATCCAATATAGAAGAGCTTTATGACAATGAACATGTTATTACTAACAATCAAGTTGTTAATATCAATGTGCAATGACATCATCAATGTGTTATTACATCCAACATGATATCACCTAACACGAAATGGTTTGGTACTAATAATCATATATTGCTACTTTCAATAATAGTGACACTCTGAAAGATTTATCACATGACTATACTCATATACCTTAGGTCACAAACTAACATTTGAACCTTGTAAAGAAAGTCGTACACACAAGATCTCTTAGTACACATATTATGTTACTCTGTTAGTTCATGTACTAACTTGAACATTAAAAATACTTTTGTAAGTAACCATCTTTGCCCAAAACTTACAATTAAGAAGAAGAAGCCATCTTTGCCCAAAACTTGCAAACAATAGAAAAAACATAAACGTATGAAGAAGTCATCCCTTCCTAGAACCTACGACCAATAGAAAAAATATAGACATATGAAAATTATTGAATAAAGAAAAGAATGAGATGAGAGATTGGAGGATAGAAAGAAAGTGAATCGCAATCTCAACCCAAAACTTGCAAACAATAAAAAAAAACATAGATGTATGAAGAAGAAGTCATCTATGGCTAGAACCTACAACCAATAGAAAAAAAACACAAACATGAAAATTATTGAAAAAAGAAAAGAATGAGATGAGAGATTAGGGATAGGAAGATAGTGAGTCAAGATGAGAGATTGAGAAATAGGGGAGGGTTTCCATTTTCCTGCTCAAATTAAAAACTTTAGTTGGCACTCAATGATAACAAATAATTTTTTTAAATTATTAATTAACATAAGCCTAGTTAATGCTAACTATTTTTTGTTTTCATCCTAAAAAAAAACTAGCTTGTTGATGTTAATAATTTTTTTTCAAAAATTATTTATTAGCATAGGCCTAGTTAAGGTTAATTGATTTTTGTTTTTACGATGAAATTAAAAAAATTGTGTCCACCAAGTCAACACTAAACTTAATTGTATTTTGGTTCTCTTAGTTTGGTAGATGGAAAATTTCAATACTCATAACTTTAATTACACGATTTTGGTTCCTATATTAGAAAAAATAAACTATTTTAGTCTTTATAATTTTAATTTTAAAAAATGAGTAATTTTAGTATCATTATTCAATCTTTAACTGATATTATGATATATTATTATTTTATATTCATTTTATTATATTATAAAAATTAGGTATTAATTTTTACTTATATTATTTAATTTAATATTAAAATTTTAAAATAATATGAGATGCAAAAGATTCAATCCACGTAGTACCAATAGTAGTTAACACTACTACCATCGGCGTCATAATTAATACTAATCTTTGGACCTTAATTCGTATATTTCTTGGTGTTATTAATTAAAAAATTACTAAGCCTGGTGTTTTGTTTTTAGTTAAAAAAAAATATACCAACAATATAAGTGAAAGCAAGTAAAAGTTGTCCACAAATTGCTTAATTATCCAATTTGACGATAGCCTTAGTCAAAATTTGGTTGGGCACTTTTTATATCAGTTCCTATCTATTACTAGGGGCACCAACGTCTTTGAAGGGAGAAGGAAAATCTATTTCAATAACTTAGGCCATGCAATGAGAGAGATGTACCTGGACCTTATCATGATGTTGGTCACCTATTTGTTTTCTTGATACACTTACTTATATGTTTAAAATAATAAAATCTCCAGCAATAAACAAGGGAGTCGTACTTGGTGGTTTTATTAGCCTTGAATAAGATTTGTTTTTTTTATAAAAAAAAAATACTTAATTATAGTGTCTATAAAAATAAATAAGGCACCTCAATATAAAAAGAAATGTCAAATAGTGTTAATAATATATTCTTTAACATAATTTTTTATATTATTTCTATTATTAATATTTATTAAAAATTATAAATCTATAGGTAAAACGCACATTATTTTTTATGTTCTAATCAATTTTAATTAATAATAGATTATATTTAAAAGAGTGCGTAAAAAATAGTAAAAGTTTATTAAGGATCAAGTCCTATATCAATAATAATAATAATGTCATGTCTTTAATAGACTTCATAGATAAGCACAACAACAACATATTTTTGTTTTATGTTTAAATATATTTTTTGAGATGAGTTTATAATTTTTATTTTTATTTTTTATTCTTCTAAATTTAAATCATTGTTTATAAACTCTATAAAATAAATAAATTTTAGTTTTGATCTCTATAAACTATTTTTTCTTTAATTTTTATCATTAAAAAATCTAAAATCACTATTTTTAGTTTAAAATTTTTATTTTAAACTAAAAAATAAAATTTATTTTAATAATTTAGAAAAGATTTTAAAAATATTAAATTCTCATATTTATTAAATATATAAGTGATTAACAAGTATTATATAATAATAGAAAAAAATAAAAAATTTATAATTATCAGAAATAAGATTAATAACATTTTTTTTACAAGAACTAAAATTAAAACTTACTTAATTTATAAAGAATAAAAATATTTTTTTAATTTTTTTTATAAATATCGTAATAAAAGTTTTATACTCTTGAATTAGCCCGCTTTCTCATATCAAAGTTTATAACCATGGTAATCAAAACTTTGAGGCCCATTACAGAACTAATTTTTTATCCATAATTTAGTGACGCACTTAAAATACACAATCTTTCTAAAAATTATTATGTATTTAAAATAGTCACGTACGCATTTAAAAATTGCTTTCACAAATTTAATGTGAATCACGCTATATCCATTGAGTTTTTACAACATAATGTTAATAAAAGCTATTTAACATTAAAATATTGGCAACTTATATAAAAATTACCCAAAAATTAGCCAAAACCAAATCCATCCTGATCCCAAATTCCGAATGGAAGGGAGTTGTTTGTGTGATTGTTGGAGTTATCGTTTCTTTCACATTTATATTTTGACCAAAACGGAACCAGCCTTAGGTAGGCACGCCCATGTCCTTGTTTCTTTCCTATCTAAAACCCAAACTTGTCCACGTTCACAACACTATGAAACGTCACTTATCAACCCATAACAGTTCACTGAATTGCACCACTCTACAAAGTTGACCATGACCAACCACGTCACCGATACCTCTCCTTTTTATGAACACCACTCAAAAAGCTTAAAGCCCCCACCCACAATTAATACCTGTAAGCTTCCCCTTACAAGTTGATGAGTGAAAGAAACACCTATTTCAGAAAATGAGCAAAACCCACAAAAGGGTTTCAACTACATCACAATTACTGCATCTCCACTCAACCGCCACGTGCCGCTCAATCAACCCTGCCACCGCATAATCATATCTATTTCTTTGCTTTTACATTTCTCCTCCTTCCTTATGGGATAGAATTTTAAGGTTTAATTCTTTTTTTCTTTCACATATCACATATCCATGTATCATCAATCAAATTAATGTTATTTTAAGCTAAATATTATAAAAGTCACAATTTTATTATATATAATATTTAAAATAAAATAATTTTACATAATTAAAAAAATTTCTTGCTAAAAACTTGATTAATTTTTTTAGTACTCGAATGTCAGAATTCGTTTAATATATTCAATTTAAGTTATATTTAGATTTAATATATTCAATTTAAGTTATATTTAGATTTTTATTTTATAATTAATTTTAAATAAAGAAAAATAAGCTATATATTAACAGTTTTAACTCTGATTCCATCGTAACTTATTCTATATAATAAATTTATTAATTTTTTAATAAATATCTTAAAATTTATACTCGTTATTATTTATCATTAAATATTAATTATCTAACTTTTAAATTAGCTTTTATTTGGTAAAAGCGCACACGCTTTTTTTATCAGGGTTGAAAAGTACTTTACATCCAATGTACGTGGCGTTGATTCTATAATTATGAAAAGACATCCTTCGGTATAGTATTAGTGTATTTACAGAAGTTAATAAATTTTATATACTTTGTATGAAATTTTATTGAATAAAATGTTTTTAAAATTAAAAAATATTTTTATTGGTCCAATTTAAAATTTTTGAAAATGTTTTTTCACCCACTTAAAAGAATTTTCTTGACTGTCATTTTGTCACTTGGACACGTGTTCACCGCCCCTTGAAAAATCCACACGTGAAAAATGATAATGACTAGAATCGTAGAAAACACACTCGCCGTTAACACTTGGAAAAGAAAGAAAGAGAGTTTTTCGCAGTTTTATAATTCACTGACGCGTGTTTGCCTTATCGCAATGTCAATTTCACATTTAAGAAAATTTGGCAATAAATAAAGTCTACAAATCAAATATCTTTTTAAAATAGTTTTTATGGTAATTATTATAAAAATTAATGAATTTCTCATTTAAAATAATATATAATTAAATGAAAATTTACAAAATATTTATACTGTCAATATATTTTGATTAAGTTTATAAATAAATATCTATAAAAATTGTCATTAAAGGCATAAAATTTATCTTCCCTTCGAAACAATAACAAATGCTGGTTATATTTGTGTTTACGCGTCGTGGATACATTAATTTACAAAATTATTATAATTAATATTTCAAGACTCAATCAAAGTTTATACATTTTGGGATATGAAGGTGCTTAATTATTTTGAGTTTATCATCATCAGAAGAATATTCCACGGTTTCTTTTGTGTGGCTTGTGAACAGTAGTATACACTGAACCGAATACGCGACCGTACGGGAAGTAGATAAGGTCGTCCGCATGCTGATCATTTCTAAACTGCGACGTGGCATATTCCCAGAGGCCAAAAAGAAACTCGACAAAGATTACGTCGCACATGTCTCGACCTTCGTGTCCCTATATAATAACCGCCACCTCTTCGTTTAACGAAATAAAAAAAAGAGAAAAGCAAAGACTAAAGCCAGAGAAAAAAAAAATACACTTTGTTTTATCTTGATATTATATTCTATTCTATTCACTTCTTCGATCTTCAACCCTAAATCTTCATAGTAATCGTTCAAAACATTCGATTGAGAAAAATGGGAGTTCCAGAGAGAGACCCTCTTGCACAATTGAGTTTGCCTCCTGGGTTTAGGTTTTTCCCCACCGATGAGGAGCTTCTGGTTCAGTACCTTTGTCGCAAGGTCGCTGGCCACCATTTTTCTCTTCCGATCATTGCTGATGTTGATTTGTACAAATTCGACCCTTGGGTTCTTCCAGGTAATTCATTAATTAATATAAAAAAAAAAGTAAATATATAACTACTGATACGATATTGTTTCAATTTGATTTAGTCGGTAAATAAATATTTATTCTATGTTTTGATTGAACGTGTTATGGTTGTGTAGATAAGGCTATGTTTGGTGAGAAAGAGTGGTACTTCTTCAGTCCGAGAGACAGGAAGTACCCGAATGGTTCACGACCAAACAGAGTGGCGGGTTCTGGATATTGGAAAGCCACGGGAACTGACAAAGTCATCACCACCGAAGGGAGAAAAGTTGGCATAAAAAAAGCACTTGTTTTCTACATTGGCAAAGCACCCAAAGGCTCCAAAACCAATTGGATCATGCACGAGTATCGCCTTCTCGACTCTTCGCGCAAAAACAACCTCGGAACCGCAAAGGTATACACACAATTGTACTCCCTTGTCCTGTTTTTCAAGCTCTCTCCATAGTCTACAATACAATAGCATGATGTCCATGTTTAATTGAGATTAATTGTTAAAATATAATAGCTTCCTAATCTCAATTTTAACTCCAAAATTAACATGGATCCGGATTGTAATTTTAAATCTTGAGATTACCGACATTTTTTGGCTATGGTTTGTTTAGTGGCTAATTGTAACTTTTTTTATTGTCATGTAATGCAGCTTGATGATTGGGTTTTGTGTCGTATATACAAGAAGAACTCAAGTTCACAAAAGGTTGAGCCAAATCTTTGGGCCAAAGAATGTAGCAATGGATCATCACCTTCTTCATCGTCCCACGTGGACGACATGCTCGAATCGTTCCCGGAGATTGATGACCGGTGCTTCACCTTGCCGTGCGTGAACTCTGTCAGAACAATGCAACAACAAGAAGAGAAATTTGGGTTTCAGAATATGGGAACTGGGTTTTTTGCGGATTGGGTTAATCCGGCGGATCTTGATTCGGTCTCTGAATTCGGGTCGGGTTGCCAATCACAAGGGATGATGAATTATAATGACATATTTGTCCCTTCGGTGCCGACGTTTGGCCACTTGGACTTCATGGTGGCTGCACCTACTGAGGAGGAGGTTCAGAGCGGTGTTAGAACCCAAGTTGAGCAGAATCCAAATGCCCGGCCGTTGTCGGGCTTGGACGACCCGTTTGGGTTTGGTTACTTGGGTCAAGTTGGATACGGGTTTCGAAATTGAATGACCCGAAAGTTAGTTCTGTAAATAATTGGGGATTTAAATTCTATGAAAGGTTTGAGTTATTAATTCTCAAAGTGGAAAGGGAAAAATGCAGTTTTGGTCATGCTTTTCGGCTACACAAGGAGGTTGACACATACATTGAATCGAAATGAAACTGAGAAACTACGCAATGGTGCTTGCACCACAATCACTGCCACAACCGCATGCTGAAAGTTAATTGTTTGTACGACATTATTGGGCTTAACATGATTCACGTTGTACTTCAAAGCATTAGCAACAGCAACTGTTTCCAAAGTTTGGTTTTGATATTTTTATGTGGCTGGTGTTGTTCCATGGCATTGTGTTGACAATCTGATTTAAAAGTAATGAAAAAAATATGTTTTAGCGTTTGCTATAAAGTCGTTTCTGCTTTCTGACTGAAAAATGAGATCCACGTGTTAAATTAACCCCGTTTAATGTGTGAAACAAATCGATTTGAATTTATTAGTTGAAAGTTGAAACTGTTGTTCACAATTACAGGTTTTCAACCAAGAAGTTAAATGAACCGCGAATCATTTTTTTTTTCCAAAACAAAACTAGATAAATTTGTATATTAACTAAGAGGAAAATGGTAATAATTAAGGTTTAAGACTACACGTCGTAACAAACAATTATAAATTAATAGTTTGAGGATTTTTTGTTGGGGTATAATGACTATTTAAATATAAAGGAAAATTTGAAGGAATGGGTAAGTACAAAGTAGTTTTGCTAGAATTCGAATATAAATTACTTCGAAAATGAATATGACTTTTTTTAAAGTCTGATTTTAAAATGAATAACTATAGAATATTTAGCATTAATATAATGTAAAGTATATATTCTGATTTTAATATACTAAAATCTTTAAAGAATAAATATAAGCTTACTTGATAAATTTAAGGAGAAATTCACTTTTGAGAAAATTATTTTTGATAAACAAATTTATGCTTACCAACGAGGAGAGATTAAGTTAATTATACAATTATACCCCGCTTTGAAAAATGGTTAGGCTCTGATATCATTTAGTACGATATCTCCTAAACTCATGATAAATAGTGAGACAACCATCTTAGAGACAAACTCGAGCCCCATGGCATATAATGTCTCTTTACGGCTACTCCCTATTCCTCATGGGATAAGAGTATCGTTAAAATGGAATCATCGATCAGAAGCTTTCTGATATACAAGATCCTCAAAAGAGGCGAGTGTAGAGCATACTTGCATCTTAGTAGAGGATCAACAATATAGACAGCATATGTTGAGTTTTCAGAGAAGAGAGAAGGTTTAGAAGTAAGACATTGTTATACAAACACTCTCAAACGATTTCATTCTAATTTACAAGATATACAAGCTCCCCTTTTATAGAGGGAGAGTTACACCTTTTGAGCAGATTCTTATCTTATCGTAATCTATAATACAGATTACGTTGTATGCCAGACCATACACACCTTATCCTTTCGGATAACATTATTGTAGCCATGTCAGGCTTATCTTATCTTTTACAAGATGGGTACAACATCAAAATCATACAAAAATTTACACGTTTACAATACAGGACAACAATTAAAAGCTAATTGTCTAACTGATCTGACAGATTTTCTGCTTTTTGAAATTTTTCTTCTGGCACATAATATTCCGTGGTAGACTTGAACAACTTTATCTCTTGAGTGTTACTGCTGGATGGGATTAACCTATTGAAGGGATAAGGATTAGGAGTCCTTTGTGATGAGGTTCCGATGCTATTGATTTCCCTGAGATGATGTGATAATTGAAGTTTATAGCTTTCATCTAAGGGATAATCTTCAAAGGTTCCCTAGAAATATGCCACATTATTTGACCATATTTGTCCATTAGGATGTTGGAAGTAAGGTCGGTGGACTATAATGATTGATGTTAATGGGGGATATTTTTCACCGAAAATTCTCCTACCTTCTTCAAAGATTAGAATCCTCCTTAACTCTTCTCTCCACCAGTCTAATGGAGAAAACCATTCTAACAGAGTCCAGAAGAGGGAATTTTCCTTTTGAGGATCCATGAGGATGTCGTAAGAAGCTTTTGTCCTTAGGGCAATAGGGATAGAATATTGAACAGTTTTACACCAGATTGTCCATAAGGTTGGCTCACACAAATCCCATCTTATATCGCAAAATAGCTCAAATACTCCTCCGAAGGGATTGTTTGGATTAAACATAAACGGAGCAGTAATTTTATATTTCATAGTCTCATGTATGAAATAAAAAAATTGAGATTTTGCGTACTCAAGAATATCCTGGGTTGAACTGGGAGTTAATCCTGGAGGAAAAACTTTGCAGGTCTTGGCTTTGTTGGGTAATGGTTTAACCATGAATATGAGAGGAAAACTATGAGTGGTAGTGATCATCTAGACTATCTTTCCAGGTCTTGATAAGAGATATGGAATAAGATTATGCTTTCCCTTAATATGCTTAACTAAAAAGTCATATCGAGATAACCAATCTTTTAACCTGAGGATTCGAGGATCAGGAGGCATCTTGTTTTTGAACTTTAGAATCTTTGGAAATGAAGAATTGTCCATTTGTACTCAAAATGATATTCTCTCAGATGGAAATCAAACTTCTTTATTCCATTTTTTACTGTTAGGGCTTCTTTGAATGTAGTATGGTAATGTTTTTCTGCTTCCTTAAATTGACCACTGGCATGCCCACAGTAAAATTTGTTGTTATCCAGCTCTTCGATCAAGACTACTCCCCAGTAAAAATCACTAGCATCAGTCTGAAGGATGCCTTTTCCTTCCCTTGGTATTTTGAGTGCTGGTTGGATAGCTCGAGTTTGTTCTGGTCCCCATGGGGGAGGGTTTTTCTTCAGGAGTTTGGACAGTGGGCTAGTATACCTAGCCACATGAGAAATAAAGTCTCTAATGTAGTTAACGATCCCCAAGAATTGTTGGATTTGTTTTATTGTTAGAGATTGATCTGGGAATTTGAGCAGTTCTTCAACTATGTGAGGCTGAGGTTGATAACTCCCTTGAGAAAAATGCATTCCTAAGAAATCAATCTTTGATTGGGCGAGATAAATCTTTTTTCTGAGAACATCAACCCATATTGATTGGTTGTATCAAAGAATTTGTTCAGAAGAGCTATGTGGGTTTCCATGTCTCTAGAGAAAAGCAGGATATCATCAATATAGATGATAGCATGCTCTAACAGCGGTTCAAAGATTCTTGTCATCGCCTTTTGGAATAGTGACGAAGCTACTTTCAACCCGAACGGTAAGACAGTCCACTGATATTGGGCATTGGGAATGTAAAAAGCCGTCTTATGCCTGCCGGCAAGGTCAATACCTAATTGCCAGAATCCGGACTTGAGATCAAAATTTGAAAATATGTTGGATTCTTTTAACAAGATGGGAAGAGATGAAGCTTTGGGAATGGGGAATTTGTCATCTTTGAGAAAATGGTTAAGTGGCTTATAGTTAATGACTAGTCTCTTTTTTCCCCGTAATTTTTCTGACATCTTCTCCACATAGAAAGCCTGACAGGCCCAATTTGATTGGGTTGGCTCTATCAATCCTTGTCTCAGCAGCTCATGACACTCTTGTCTTGCTAGTAATAGATCTGAAGGAGTCATCCCAGGATGGGTAGCTTTGGTGGGATTGACATCTTCATTAAGCTTAAAAGGAAGACGAATGAAGAAATCGGGGTTTTTCCAAATAGGATTCGGATGAGTGAATTCTTCATGGCTGTTAGCACATAAAGAGAACATCTTCCTCTTGATTTCTTCTACATCAGCATGAGCTTCTGTAATGGAAAATAGCTTCAGCACTTCTGTGAAGGGTTTGAATTCCCTTTTGTATTTTACTCCAGTCGAAAGAATCTGGAGTTTGTTAGCAACTGAATAAAAGTCCATGCCTATCAAGATGTCTCTATTAGGCAGTTTGCTTCCTATGATTCTGGACCAGACGATACATTCTGGAAAGAACCTGATTCCTACAGGGTCTTTAGTGATCAAGTCTGTCTTGAATACTTTTCCGTCAACTGCTACAAAATAACATATATCTTTCTTCCAGAATTCTTTGGGAAGAATGTCAGGATTCATCATGGTCTTTTGTGCTCCTATATCCATATAGGCTATCACCTTTATGGGATTTTAAAACTTTGATGGTAGGAGCTGGACTTCTACACATGGTTGGGGAGGAGAGATTGTAATACTGTTTAATTCTTCAAAAGAGAAGATTGGAATGGAGTCAGTTTCTGATTGGTACTCATCTTCAAACTCCTTTAAGGCAAAAACAGTCTCTTCATCAGCTGAACTTTGCTCAGAATAGAGGGACTCAACTTCTTCGTCTCCAAGCTTTAAGGAAGAAATGAGTTTGATTGCTTTGTCAGCTTTGTTAGGACAATTTCTTGAATAATGTCCCTTCTTTCCACAAATGAAACACCTCTAGTCAGAGGTTTTTCCTCTAACGTTCTTCTTCCTGAAAAATTTAAAGTATTTTTTCTTTTTCTTTAGGGGTTGTACTTCTCTTTTCTTTTTCTTTGGCGAACAGGAACATGTCTTATCCTTGCATTTGATCTCCAGATAAGATTTCTTGCAGGCTTTATTGAACTTTCCCTTTTGATTCATGATATCAGAAAAGTATCGGTGTTGCCTGCATAGTTTATCGATCATCTCCTGAGTCATCTGATGTATCTGCCCCATCGTCATGGCTGAGAAGTCTTTCTGGGCTGTCATGGCCATGTGGTTAAGTTCAGGCTGTATTTCTAAGGGAAGAGATGCTACATATGTGTTTTTTAGACTGGGATCATTGGGGCCATTGAGCATATAGAATCTCTGGCTCATCCTTTGAAAATGTTTGTCCAGATCCTTCATCCGGATTGAACAGCATCTCATTTCGAAGTATTATTGCCTGATTTTTCTGTCAATAATTGCTCCATCACCTATGAATTCCTCATGCAAAGCTCCAAGGACTACAACAGAAGTTCCCAACTCGTGGAACTGATTTTGACGAACAGCGCCCAGATTATGGTACCATTCTTTTAGAGTACCAGTCATTCTGCAGCAGAATTCTTCTATTACTTTATATGAATCTGAATCTTTCATTAATCTGGTGTCTAACCAAGCCCCAAATTCAATGAGTCTTCTTCGCCATCTACTTGGAGGAATATCATCTAGGGTAAACCAGGGTCCACAGTTAGGTTTTAAAGTGCTGCTCCGAGGTGGAGAGGATATGACTTCATCATCAGGAGAGTCATAGATCACCTCGATCCTGTCTACTGATCTCGTGGTGGTAGCCATTAAGATGTTGCTGAGATCAACATAATCTTTGTTTTCTTCAGAGGTTTCTGAAGATGACTCTGGCTAAACATAGTCTTTGTCTTCTTCAGAAATTTCTGAAGATGACTCTGGTTGGGTGTCTTCAGTGTTTGAAGAGTTGTCATATCTTGATTCATCAATAGAGTAGAGCTTTATGGTGAAGTGACTATAGGGATCCTGAGAGTCTTGAAAATTATCTTTTTTGGAGATTGTTTTTTCAAGGGAAGAGAGTGGTGGCCTTTCGGGAGAGGACTCTGGAGAATCCTTGGGAGATTGGTCTGAAGTTTTAGGTATGAAAACTCCTGAATTGGACTCAGGTTTAGTCCTAGTTCGGTAGGCAGAGGCTGTAGGCAGAGTCCAAGTTTTCTGGGGAGGACTGAAGAGAGATGATGATGGGTGTTGGAAAGGAGTCTGGTAGGTTGGAGGTATGAAGGCATATGGATTTGGAGGAAGATCTTGTCTTTCTTTCATCTTTCTTTCATCTTCCTTTCAATGTAATTGTCTAGGTCCTGTAATTCTGCCTTTAACTTACGAATCTCCCTTTCTTTGGCATTCGAGGCTTCTCCAAACCTAGTATTTTTGCATTTTGCTTCTAGGTGAGAGATATTCGTCGTCAGCTGGTGATAGTATCTTCTCATTTTGTCTGAGAGAAGATCTAATTTCTCATCAGACTTTTCGAGTGTAGAAGAGATATTTTCCATTCTTTCATCAATTTTCTTCAGAATGGAGTTCTGGACTTTGGCATTCTCAGTCTTCCAATTAAGCACTTCTTCTGCCTGGCTTAGAGGTTTGGACTTTCCATCTGGCCCAATTTCCGAAGAGGAAATATTGGGCTTGGTAGTGATCTTGGTCACCGGATCAACTTTTCTCTCAAGAGAGGGAAACTCTTGTTCATAAGTTGATTCCGTGAATATCATGCATGGGATGGCCTAGACTACAGGAATAGTGTCAATCTTTGTTGGACTTCTCAAAGGGAGGAGTCCCTCTTCTCGTAATATCTCTAGACCCCTTTTGTACATCCAGTTTGGTTCAAGCTTCTCTTGGCGATGAAGTCCTATCCATGGCCTATCCTTTAGGTCTATTCTACTTTGTGGAGGAGGAACAGACTTGCATGGCCGATCTTCATCCTCATCACTGGAGTCATCACTATCATCATCACTGGAGTCATCATAGTCATTCCAACAATCAATATCTGGGTCACATTCTTCAAGGGCTACATCCCATATGAAGTGACCATTGATTTTGTCTGTGAAGATGGGTTTTCCATCTGGGTGAACTCCCCAGATTGGAATTTTTCCTTCTTTGACAGTAGGCTATATCATCATTGATTGAAAGATTGAAGCAGAACTACTTCCAGAGACTTCATCAAGTTTTTTGAATAGAGTTCGAACAGTTCCGTCTATTGATCTTCTGAAAGTTGCCTCGGTAGATCTTATAGGTTTTTTATTCTCATGCAACTTTTCATAATTGGTTACCCATTGCAGAGGAATCAGCTCCTGTAACTGTTCTCTGGAGATATTCCTGGGGATTTGAACAATAGAGGGTGTCTCTTTCTGATGATTGGCCATCACAAATAAGGCCCATCATTACTGGTTGGTAATGAAAGGTTGATGGCGTGGTCTTGTAGTCGATAAATGAACTGGTGGTGCAAGGTCACAGATAAAGCTTCAGCTACTTGGTCTGCTCCCGTAATCTGCACTTGGACCTTCAGCCTGTGGGAGATGGTAGGGTCCCTCAAGCTAACATTATAATTTGGGAAGATGGTGAGAATCACACTACCAGCATGCAGCGTGGTCAATACAATCTCGATGACGTCGTTCTCATAGTGGAGGTAACTGGAGTCTAATAGAGAGACTTGTGTTGAGACTGGAAGATCTCTTCTTCCATGAAGAGAAAGAATGAGTCTGATGGCTCCATAGTGGAGGTGGGTATAGCCTTCAAGTTGCCAGTGTCTGATGAGTTATAGGGGAATCTCAATGGTGACATACTGTTCTTCTGAAGTAGCGGCTAGAGAACAACATTCCATCTTAGAAGACTGGACATACTCCTTGACATGTGGTCTTCTGGTGGAAATTAGTCGGGTGATCGATCTAAGAGTAGATCTTTGCCTTCGGAAGATGTTATAAGGACTTAATAAGGGAGTGGATGTTTCTGAGATCTGAGCATCCTCAGGAACATAAGAGTATTCTACTAGGTTTTCTATTTTGGGTGAAAGAGTTTTTGAGATATTTTTTGGCAGTGAAAGGAATGAGTTTAACAGTACATGTTGAGGTGTATTAGAGGATGATTCCATGGTTTTGAAGTTTCTCTTACTCACCCTTCATATACTGTTCATAAACTTTACACTATTAAATAAATTTTTTAGCATATTATATTTATAAAACTTTACATTAATATAAAATTATTTAAAATATCATTTAAATATGTCAAAATTAACATTATATATATATATATATATATATATATATATATATATATATATATATATATATATATATATATATATATATATATATATATACTAACATTCTATTTTTCCATTTAATTATCAATTTATTAGTGTTAAAATTTTACCAAATTAACACAAACAATTAATGATAGTTATAATTTAATAATTGATTTAATAAAAAATAATCACATTCTATTTAAAATTATCAATGACGTAAGAATTAATGTAATTTACCTTGGTCTAAGTTAAACCCATCTCATGTTTATCTATTTGATGAAAAAGTTATGCAATCTTAATTAAACATTGAAAAATAATGTTAATGTAAGACTGACGTCAGAGGGGACTTGTTAGTAATGAATGAATAGAGTTATTCGATTATGCTTTCACAAAAACGAGTAAACAACGCAAGTTTATTATTATTATTTAAAAAATGGAAATAATGAATAATCAATTATTTAAAATGTAATATGACTCAACAATAATTATTCATTTGCTGATATAATACGACAGAGAACATTAATTTAATATCGGTAAATTTGATGACAAGAAAAACTTATCACTCCAGATAAACTTACTACAAAGAGAGCAACAATGAATTATTTTGCTTTCAATTCAAACTCTTGATAGTCAAAATTTATCACTCAACTACAAAAGTAGATTCACATTTATCAATATGGACAAACAGAGTAACAAGTTGTAAGACTTATCCGATTGTTAAATGTGACCTGTCGGCTGTCTATGTTAATTTATACCCCATAGATTATATTTTCATCAACTTTCCTATATTGAGGACATAGAATGTTTGAAATGATGAATTCCGGCCAAGAAAAAATAAATAAATAATATCATTTTATCTTTTATAATAAGTTAAATTATAACTTTGATCTTTTACTTTCATGATAAAAATTTATTTTAGTCTTTTATCTTTAAAAAAATATTTTCATTCTTTTAACTTTTAAATCTGGGTCAATATTATTATTTAGAAAAAAATATATTTATTTTTATTTTGAAACATGATTTTGAACTATTGTTAACTGATTTAAAATGTTAAATTTGTTCTATTAGATTTATCTACAAGAAAATTATAAGATCCAATTAAAGTTTGAATAAAAAGGATCATAAATATGGTGAAAATCACGTAAAAAACGAGTTTTATGAACTTATGAAAAAGAACTTAATATGAAAATTTTTAATTTTTGTTTTTGTTCATGAGTCTTAATTTTTGAATAATTTTTACTTTGTCAATGATTTTTTTGTTCGAACATTAGTTAATTTCTATAGTTTTATGTAAATGAATATAATGGAACAAATTTCATGTCTTGAATCAATCAAAAAATAAATTAAAATTGAACATAATCATTTTTATGGAAGGATAATATTGACTATAATTTGAGAATTAAATGATCAAAATGAACTTTTTAAAAGATAAATTATCAAAATAAATTTTTACCTTAAGCTAAAAGATAAAAGTTCTAATTTAGTCTTTATAATATAAAAAGTCATGCACAAATTATATATTTCAGTAAATTAACTATGTCACGTACATTTTTTTATAAGATTACATGTATTTTTTTTATTGACTATATTATAGACAACAAAGTTTTTTCTCTAATTATTTAACATAATTGTATATTCAAGATTTTAACTCAAAATTATTGATTAAGTAAAAACAGTCTCCTAAAAGGTAATCCATGTGTCTAGTGATTATGTCATGCTACATTTAATTATTTACCTTATGTTCCTACGAAGAGTTCCCACGAGAGAACCCCAATGGGGAATTCATGAGTTTTGGGGCGAGTTCCTTGTTCCTATCTGCGTTGTCAACTGTATATTGATCTCTTCTCCTTCCTTCTGGGCCTAGGCTGAGGTGTCGTCAAAGGGGATACCTGCGAAAGCACTTTGATGCTCAAGTTAATGTCTATCGAAGTATGAGCAAGTGTCTAGTGAGAGAGCATACCTGATGTGGGTGTGAATCCCTTTATTTATAAAAGTTGGGCTTGTGTTGGGCTCATGAGCACCGGTAGCCCACATGGTGCGATTCCCGTGGCATATTCCCCAGGATCCCAGCGTGTGTCTCGCCTAGTGGGGCAAGTTGTGGTCGACCAATACCGAAGAAGTCGAGTCATGCCGAGATGTTATCAACACGAAGAGTACACCTTGTCAACAATTCTATCAAAATTTTCTGAATGAAAAATTATAATTGTAATTTATATTACGAGTGTTTACAGTATTATTTAGTTTGATTTCTAAATATAAAGTCATCCAAATCAAACATAAAAATTAATATTACGTTGATTCGAATGAAATTATTTTTAAATTTTTTAAATAAGATTAAGTTTGAGTCTTGTGAATAAAAAAATGTAGTTGGAAAATGAGGCTATACTAAAAGTAACTTATCTAATTCTTTGGTGAATATTAATCATCGACAAAATTGATAGATATATTGTATATATAACATAAAAAAATATCAAACATATAAATAATATGCAATTCAATTTGGTTAAGTTTGAATCAAATCCAAACTATACTAATAAAATGTTTTGCAGATCGATTTAGCATTTTTATTTTTTAAAATTTATCTTTATATAATTTTAAAAATATTTTTGATTTAATAACTAACAAAATAAATTAAAACAAGATAAAATCTAAAAATTAAGTTATGATAGACCCCTCACAAAATAAATTTACATAATTACAAGCAATGGAGCTCTAACCTTTACAAATCTCTAGTGCATTATAAATAATTCGTAGTCAATTAGTTATGTATCGTTAGTTTCATAAACGCATAGTTTTACTTAACTAAAAAAAAATGTTCCAATACTTATGAAATCACATATTATAATCATCAAAATTGACATGTGATTTAAGTTAGGAAAACGAGATTTCATATGGAGTACAAAAAAAAATTTAATAAACGCATAACATATGATGTGGTTTGGTTGAATTGATTTTTACAAAAATCGAAGCAAACTACAACAAAATGCCGTTTTCTTATTTTTGATTTTTTCAGTTTGATTAGCTTTTTATTTGTTTACACCGATTTAAATCCTACTTTATATTCTAAAGTATATTCTTTTTCTTTAAAGGAAACAGATCATTTTTATAATAAAAAAATTTTGGCGTTTTTTTTTTATAATTATAAAGCTGTATTATAATTAAAATTAAAATTTTTATCTTAACAATGCCAACCTTCTACACTGACTTTTAATTTAAGAATTACAAAAACTATTCCAAATTGAGTTTAAAGCTCAATCCGTACGTATAATGAGCCACTCAACACAAATACAGTATGAATCCAAATCAGAGCTCAAAAATAAAATTTCTAAGATGAGACAATGGATAAAGAATCAAATCTCAAATAAGAGTAAAGTCATCATGTTACACAAATAATTTGGACTGATCATTTGGAAAGAAACAAAAATAATTTGGACAAATAATTTTAGACAGATCATTTGGAACAAAACAAAAATAAACACTAATTTTTATTGAAAATAAGCTCTACAAATTAACACTTAAGCTAATGCACTTAACTTCTGTGCTTCTACAAATTCTTTATGTAATGATATTTTTCTTTGATTTTAACTGTTAAATAACTACTAAATTAAAACAATTCATTAAGTAGAAGTTTATCCCATACTAAGTGGCCAGAAAGAACAGAAAGGCAAGTGATGTAAGCATCTTATCCACCTTGCTAAGTAGAGCATGCTTTAAAAAACCAAAAGATGGGCGTGAATGTGTGAAAAGGAATAGGCCAATACTCAAAAGTAGAACCACAAACATAAGCATCAAGTATGTCCTAGGTTTCGGCTTCTATAGACGCTAGTTTGAATTTTGAACCTTGACCAATTTTCAAATCAAACTAGAACTCAAACTCAACTTCCATCGTTTTCATTGGTCACAAGTCACATTATACCTTGGGTTCATTCTTAGATGCTTTTTGTTTATTTATTCTCTAATTAAATATTGGGACCCGATTCTTAAATGATGCAAATGCTAAGTGCTTTAAATTTGTTGTGGTTATCTATCTTTAGTTGTCAGTCACTTGCGTGCAATTGTTTAGGTGCCTTTTTCATTCTTGGGTCCGTTTCTTGCACGTGTTTGCAACGTGACTCTTTTTGTCTCTTTATTTTTTATTTTTATTTTATATATTTCAATTCCTTTGACTAAAAACCCTTTTGTTGTTTCATAGCCGCAAATGGTGGTTCTGTCATTCTCATCGTTCGGATATTTCTATGTCACTTTACGTTTTATGAGGTTGCTCTTTTGCTTTCTCCCAATAACAAGTTTCAAACGTGCAAGCTAAGAGTTTGAAGCATGGAGCAGTGCAACCATGCACGCATGTACACGTACGCAGTATATACACCCGCATCCACACGTATGCGCTATGCATCCTTTTCATCTTTAAATATTAAATCATTGGGTATTGGACTCAGCGTCTTCTTTTATTTTCATTCTCTATTTAATTAATTACGGTTACTCTTTAATAAAGCTATGTTTGTTAATTACAAGTTCCTGCTATCTGTTATAACTAGAATCAACCCGCAAGTTATAATGTGAAGTTATTTTAAATCTTCTTTCAGCAACAATTTTGAACAATTCAGTTCTCTCGTACACAAAATTGGAATAATTTATGTAGGGTCTATCTTGTAAACACTGCTAGAGTAGAAAATAAGTAAAATAAAATAATTTTTTTATAAACACTGAGAAAAAAGTAAAAAATAAAAATAAAATGAACTTTTTTTATAAGTTTAAATTAGTTTATATGTAAGTTAAAATTAGTTTATGAATAAGTTAAAATTAACTTATATATAAATTAATTTGTAGAAACTTCTTTGTATTAGTTTATCAAAAAGTTAATTTTTAACTTATACATAAATTAATTTTAATTTATAAAAAAAATTATTTTATTTTTTCTTTCTATTTTTTTTCTTATAGTGGAGAAGTTTATTTAAACATATCCTATATCAACCAAATTATTATTAACAATGAAAAATTACGAGTATTCATTAATTTAGTTCTGTTTTATAATTTTTTATATTTTACAAAACTTGAATCAAACTAATCTAATAAAAAATAAATTAATTTTTAAAATTTATATAATTTTTAAGTGATACGTAATATTAAATATTCACCATTCATATATGATTATATATATAAAAATGAGGAGATATGTTATATATATATAATATATACACTAACACAGATGGAGAGAGAGGATAGCGGAGGTTCAAGTTAATTGGATATGCAAAATATCATCATATTATGCATATAACTAAAAATGAAATAAAATCAAAGTGGTGGTATAAATGGATTGATTTATAACCATCTAATTGAAAAGATATCAAATTGTGCTTATAAGGAAAAAAAAAAGTTTGGATCTGTTGGTTCAAGTAATGAGTCGTAGAATTTCAAATCACAAAATTGATATACTCGAATTAAAAAAATGATTGAATTTTATTTGTTTGATTCGATTTGGATCTGATCATATAAGCTGTTTAGCCAATTTATGTCTTTAATGCATTTTTTGGATTAGTTCAAAGTCGAAATTAACTAATGGATACCCTTATAAAGGATGTTTAGAATAAAATAATTAAAAATAAAATAAATTATGAATATCCACTTATTATATTTTTTATGCTAAGAAATTATTAATAAAATTTAAACTTTTAAGAGAAATAGCTCATGGTATAATATCAAAATCTTTATGATTAAGTAACCTAAATTTTTGGTTATCATTAATTTCATTCTTTCAAATAAAATTTTAAAAAAGTTAAGTTTAAAGAAGTGGATGGAGTGACATAAATTATTCTGACTTAATTAATAATTTTAAATTCGAATATTAAATATATATTTGGATTAGATATAAAAAATCGTAATAATTTTATTTAAATTATTTAAATAAGATATTCTCCATTGTATTCGCTCTCAAACTCTACATTCCACCATTAACTAATAAAACATGAATGCCTTCGAGGTCAAGTTTTGTAGAGAAACTTGTAGAGTTGTACGCGTATATGCTTCCCGGCCAGTCAATTAAAACAGATAACCATGGAGGTATTCATGCTATGGTACTATTCAAATCTTTAACTTTATTCAACTTGGATTTATTCTATGCTTTGTGGTCTTTTCACAAAATATAAATTAAAGTAATTATTACGGCGTAATTATTATATAAATAAAATTTGTAATAATGAACCTTTCCATTGATTAGATTCTTAGCTCATCTTCTTGTCCTTTTCGGCGGGGCTTTGTAAAGCTATGCAAAGCCAAAAGTAACACATGATTATATCTTTCATTAAGAATACCAAAGTATAGGTCACGCTTTAGGGCCTTTTCTAAAGAGATGCAAAAGTTACCAAAAAAAAAATACTCTTACAATAACTTTTTATAATTTATTGTTCTTTATTTCTCAATCACGTCATTCATTTTAATACTTTTCTATTCTCTTTTTATCTATATCCCATTAATTTGTTGTATAGTAGCTTTAATTTTTATGAGTGTTGTTATAAAAACAAAAAAAGAAAAAAAGAAAAGAAGATGATGCTATCCGCTGTGATCCGTAATATATAATTAGAAATGTGTGTTGTGAATGTTGGAGGTAAAAAGCAGCATTTTTATTTTTAATCTATAAATAATAGTTGTAAATATAGTTTATAGATTATTCGTATTTTTTTTATAAAATAATTAGGTGTTATTTTAGTACTGTCTTATTGTAATATTTTGCGGTAAAACTTTTATTTTTGAAGAAATTATCATATAAATTCCTTGAAAATATACGTACTATCAATTATATTGTTCTTGAAGACGAAGATTAAACCCATAAGAGATTCCTAAACATTCAATGTATCACTCAATTATATACACACCAGAGCAGTTCATAGTTTGATTCGGAAGATAAAACTGAATTATACTAAATTGAAAAATAATTTTAAAAAAATGAACTGTGTTAAACTGAAAAATAATTCTAAAAAACTGAACTGAACTATTTATTTTTCATTCCAAACAGAACTAAACTATTTATAGATTTAGTAAAATAGTTATTTTTTAAAAAAACTGGACTCAATTATTATAGGTTAAACAAATGTTGAACTGTATCTAGTAAAAGGAAATTTAAAATATATTATTATTAAACATTTGTAAATTATAGTTATTGTTAGTAAACTCTTTCGATTGATAATTATGTATCTTTTTATGGATGATATTAAAAAATTAATATTCTCATCCTAGCTTGTATCTATTCTATTGTCACATAAGCAGTGTAATGTTGGAGATTAATAAAGGGGCACGTGTGATATGGTGATAAGGATTTGATTGTGAATAATTAGATTTGGAGTGAACAATATCTATTACTAACAGTTTGGTACTAGTGTACTGAACTATTTTTATTAGCGGTTTGTTTTTATAAAACTGATGTTAAAAATTAGTTCAGGTTTAATTTTTATAAAACAATTTCAGTTTTTATAGTCTAATTCAATTTAATTTTAGAGTATTTCAATTCAAAATAGTTTTTTAGAACTCCGTAATACACACTGTTAATGACCATTATTTAATTGTGTATTGACATTTATGTAGCGTGTGTTTGGTTTTGTGGTGCTTTAAAAAAAATTCGAATAAATTTTTCCGTATTTTTCATTTTCTTCAATGCGGTTTTAGTAAACAATTTAATGGGTTAGATCAGTTTAGTTTGAAAATGGATAATTTTTTTATTTTGTATTAATCTCGATTCAGGCCTATGATAAGTCAACAATAATAGTTAGGATAAGCTTTGATTATATTTAAGAAGTGATTTTTAAGCTTAACTCAATTGTACAAAATCGACTTGTAAGGTAAGGATTGCTCTCCACTTATATATCATTCAAGTCATCACACTAGGCGATGTGAGATCTCTATCAACAATTACAATTTTCCTAAAATAAAAGACACTTACTATTTATGCCTCTCATTTTTACATATACACCATGTTTCCTTTTCCTTTACCAAATTACTCTAATCTCCCACGTTACAACCCCAATACCAGTGTCGCAACTAGGGTCGCAGAGAGGACGACGAAAAAGAGGAAAAATAGTTTAAAATAAAACAAAGGAGTTGCCACCAATGTTTTTCTTTAGAAAAACCTTTAAAAGAAAAGAATGGTTTTAGGAAACAAATTTGAACTTGGGAGTGGATTACGTGTAGGGAAGGTATTAGCACCTTACTACGTTCATCATAAGACATTTACCTTTATTAAATGTGAAAAATTAGTATAACTTTGAAAATGTTATTTTTACCTTTTGAAATAATAAAATTATTCTATGAACATGACAAGGGGTTTTAAAAAAGCAAGATATATATTTTTTATTTTTTGAAACTTGACAAGAGTAGTTCCTTGCTCCTATGTATTTCCTGGTACAATGGAGAATTCAAAGTTACAGAGTTCTTGTGGATCTTATTAGTTTATTTTTTAAGGAGGATAGTCAAATAAGATGTATATTTAAAATGACTATCGCCAAACTTTACCAATTTTGTAATACCAAATAAGAAATGCATTCAAAATGGTACATCAAAGATTTATTCTTTAATAACCAAACAAGAATTACATCTAAAATGGTTATTGATACTTTCTTATTTAAAATAACCTTTAAGGAGATCTTTATTTGAAAGAAATGTATGATGACCAACCAAGAAGTGCATCTAGAATGGTTGTCACATACATGCTTAAGAAATGAAAATTTAGAAGATATGTGTTTGGAGAGCGTTCAAAGGCAAGACTATGTCCAATGCAGGACTGCATCCAAAGCAGACTGTGCCCCAAAAGGGTGAGCTGCGTCCAAAACAAGATTGTGTCCAAAGAGGTTGAACTGCATCCAAAGGGAGGATTTGCGTCTAAAAGAGTGAATTGCATCCAAAAGGGGACTATGCGTCTAAAGTAAGACTCTTCGTCCAAAGGGTATGGACGAGCCTGACAAGCATAAACTAGGATGGAGAGGAACTGCCCATATGGGCGCATAATGGACCTCTACATCCAAAGCAGGGTTGCAATACTAAGTGAGTACATGAAAATGAAAATAACTGCCTATATGGACGTCCAAAAAACCTTTGCGTCCAAAGCAGAGTTGCAATACTAAGCAAATATGTGAAAATGGAAAGGACTACCCAGATTGACGTCTAAAAAACCTTTGTATCCAAAGCAGGATTGTAATATTAGGTAAATATGTGAAAATAGAAAGGACTTCCCAAATGAGCGTCCAAAGAATCTCTGTATCCAAAGCAGGGATGCAACAACAGGTAAGTAATAGGAAATGGAGGAGACTGTCCATATGGGTATCCAAAAGGGCCTCTATGTCCAAAGCAAGGCTAGGACAATAAGTAACTACATGAAAATGTAAAGGATTGCCTAAATAGACATCCAAAGAGCCTTTATATCCAAAGCAAGATTGCAATAGTAGGTAAATAACTAGAAATGGAGGGAATTACCCAGATAAACATTCAAAGGGCCTTTGCATCCAAAGTAGGGCTAGGAGAATAGGTAACTATGTCAAAATGGAAAGGACTCTTCAGATGGACTTCCAAAGAGCCTCTACATCCAAAGCAAGGCTGCAATAGTAGGTAAATAAATGAAAATGGAGAAGACTATTCAAATAGGCGTCCAAAGTGGGGTTAGGACAATAAATAACTACGTGAAAATGGGAAAGACTACCCAAATGGGCATCCAAAGTAGGGCTCTGCGTGTCTAAAGGCACTTATGCATCCAAAGAAACATATGCCCTAAGGAAGTCCAAAGACCCCAAGCATAGTATACATAAGACAAGACAAATATTATAACAAGTTTTAAATGCATAAATGTTTTAATAGGTTTGAGTTCAAAGAATTAATGGTACCAGAACATCTTTATGTTGCTACTCTAGTGTGTCTCTGTTTCTATGCAAGTTTCGTGATCTATTTTGCTGTCAAGAACCTTGAAAGATGTCGTGCTTTTCGTGTCTTCCTTCCACAACTCCTTCTCCTCTTATCTCCAACACTCTTGGGTCAACTTCTCTTTCTCCCTCAAGGTCTTTATTTGTGCTTTGCTTTTCTTCTTTTTTTCTCTTAATTCCTTTTGTCCTCTTTTTCAACCTACCATGAACCTAGTTCATCTCTTGTATTTATAGGTGTCCATAACTTGATTGTTTAATCCAACTTGACTACTTTTCCTTGCAAATAGTCACTTGCAGTGAGCTTTTTAGAAGCTACAAAGAATAGAGTAAGGTGGCATGGAGCATAGTAGTGCAAAGAAGAAGGAAGAAATGGAAGATGCATATCCTTTGGACGCACTAGCACAATGCAAAGCAACACAGAACTTCTTTTCATGTGTCTGGCATGTAGAGCTACGCTAGGTTGTTAGCAATTAGCACGTGTAGAGTAGAGGAGTAGGGGTAAGGTAGCTTTTCTACCTCTAGCTTTATGGATGCTCCATGTAGAGCGAGCCCCTTTGGGTGCTTGTCCAAAGAATTTGGTAAGAGCAGTAGAATAGGATTAGATGTCCAATGGGCTAGGTTTCTCCTTCCCAAATTTGTTGTTTTTGGTTTTTGTATTGGAGTGAGCCATTGGATAAGACAAAACTAGGTGTTCACAACAAGAATAAGTTATCTCAAGGACGAATTTTCTCTTAATTGTTGTTGTTCAATATCTTTTTGGTATTAAATAAAATTTTCAGTTTTGTGCTTTTTCTATTGTGTCTAATCCTTACACTTGAAAATCCATATCAAGAACATCATAATTATTAGGGCAAAATATTTTTTTATAAAATTTTTACATTAGTTCTTAAACAATAAATGTAGAAAAATGTGGTGGTAATTTTATAATTTTATTAATATTTTTACATCGATTCATAAATAGCTTATGTAAAAATATAATTTTACATTGGTATATAAATATAATTGATGTATAAATGTTTTTTTTACATCAATTAGAAATATAATCGATGTAAATTTTTTTTTAAAAATAGCTCATGTTACATTCTCCACCTCCTTACTCGTGTTGTCATCATCCCAAACCCTTCCAATCTTTCCTTCACTGACGACCAAGCTCATCTTGCCATCATCGTCATCCTACTTTTGATTATGCCACCACCAAACCCCACCATACACAACAATGTCATTGTGAAGAGTTTTCCTTTGCACTTGTTGCCATTGAATGTAATGCTTCCACCACGAAGACTTGCACTTTGCACCCACCACTAGTTAGCCACCGTCAATTGTTACGTCACTCCCTTTTTTGAATGACACTTCAATTTTGAGGTTAGTGAAAACTCCACTCTAAGTTTTTTTCTTTCTTTAGAATTCCAGAACCCCACCTCATGCCAACATTAAGTTCACCTTTTGACTTTATGCAAAATTCACCCTTACATGCAACATTGAATGTACCGTTGCTTTTATTCCATAAAATGCTCACCTTCAACCTTTCTCTTCCATTCAATGTCCACTTGTAAAACCAAATACCCATTCAACTTCTTCTACTTCCTAGAAACCTCTCATACATGAAAAACAAATACCTATTCCATTCACCCTTTCTCTTTTTTTACAAACATCTCATACATGAAAATCCCCTGCATTCCACCTTTGAACAACAACATCTCTATCTCAAACTTGAGGTGCTTCGAACTTGTTCATGGCGACATTAGTGTTGGGTCACTCAATCACGATGACTATACTTAAACAATGGTTAAATATGAACTCAAATTAGCACATTCGGCATAAATTGACTAGTGACAAATTGGGTCCAATTTCGACCATTTTGGACCTTCGGGTAAGTAGGATTCGATTTATTCAATTTGTGGGTTACTCGGTTAGGTTTAAATGAGTTAGGTCCATATTCTCCCAGGCCAATTTTATTGGCCTAAAATATGTTTTTACCAATTTTTTTCAAGTTTCAACTTAATTGTTCAAAGTCCATAAAATATTTACATTAGCCTTTTTATAATTGTAACTAAAATGAACCAATGACCATTTTTTATATATATTACTACATTTCAATAGTAAAAGGATAAAATTAGTTCTAAATAAGTAAATCAATCAAAAATAAAAAATATAAAATTAGTACTTAAATCACATTTACATATACATTGAATCTGGAAAGTATGAAAAAGTTTTAATGTTCTAAATTATTTAAGTTCTATCTAGAACTATAGTTCATAAACTATTAAATGTCATAATAATTACACATTTCATCAACAACTACATTTTAATAACCCATATTTAAACTTCGACACTAGAGAGCTATTCTTGTGTTATACCACAAACTACCAACTTCACCTAATAGTGGCTAAAATAGTATTCAAGTTCATTGTTGTGGGTTACAAATCTTTAACCACAAGTCAAAAAATTGATATCTTTAACACACATCAGTATATTCATATCACAAATTTTCTTAGCATTTTAAAAAACAAAACTAAGGTTATTTAAAGAGTTAGCCAAAAAATCCAAGTGGGAAATGATAGCAAGGATAACAAAACAAATGTAGATGATTCAATTAGCATATATTCCAACTGTAGCAAGACCTACTCATAAGAAATTAAAGTATGATAAATTGTTATATTTTATAATTAAAAAGTATAAAAATTAAGGAACATGACAACAATGTCAAATTATGATTGTCACTGTCATGCCTAAAGCAACAAACATTATTGAACTTCTATAACCAATAGGTAATATCCATATATGGGTTCCAAAATTTTAATTACAATTGAAAATACATATGAACAATTTTAATTCCATATATGGTGTTGTTTCAACTCCTCCTATTAAGACTCTTTGAAATTCTATGATACATTAAAAAAATAGTTAACATGGATATAACATAATTACTAAAGAATTTTCACAGCCAAAAATTAACAATTTAGTACTTGTTGCAATCCTCTCTAAAATCTCAAACTCTCTATTGATATTGAGATCTTTAAATTGGGTTATAGCCAACCTCAACCAATTCTAAGCATAAATTTATTCCTTTGCCATTTCTAGGTATAAAGACCTTCTATAAGTCTCTAAAACCTATCCCTAGTACTAAATGCACTCTCTAAAGCAATTGTGAAATTGGGTGGCAAAAACATCTATAACCATTCTTGATAGTATGAGAAATCGTGAACAATTTTGTTTCCACCAAACAAAAAGCTTAAATTTATCACCAGTATCAACACAACTTTCATTCAAATACCTCTCAAGTTCATTTTTATATCAATGGAGTCTTTTCCCTCATGTACTTCTTAAATGCATATGCTCTTGCCAAATATGATGGAATTTCAACAAGGATAGATGTTTCACTTTGAAAAACACACTTTGCTGGACTAAAAGCGCACTTTGCATATCTAAGTTGTTCCTCATGGGCTTACTTGTACCAATTAACATTCTAAACAAATTATCTTTCAAAGAAGTGGATAGTTTAACAACTAAGTTTGCATGATTTGTATACATTTCTTTAAATGACTATTCCACGTACTTTAATTTGTAATGAAGGTAAAGAAAATAACACCAAAATACAACAATTGATTGGTGTTAACAATATTACCCCAATACTTGCCATACTTTTATTTCATTTCCTAATTCATAGTGGACAAAATAGTATTCAAGTTCATAACTAACTTCTTAGGTACAAAAAATCCAATTAATGAAATGCAATATGTAAGCTCACATGTAATGATGTTGAGAAAAGACTAGTAGCCTAATAGAAAATTTTTCAAAATTTCACAAATGTTCAAATATTCTCCCAATCAACAATAGTTAAGGGACCAAGAGCCCTAAAATATTTCACATAGCTTATGTCCTCAAAGTCAAGCTTATCAAAGGTAGCTTGAAACTTTTCAATAGCATCAAGCATCAAATATGTGAAGTTCCACCTTGCGGGAACACTAAGACATACGCATTTTTTTACAATCAATTCTTATACTAAAGTTTGTATGGTCCATGTTGGACAATTTAGGAGGATTCACTTTTTTATAATTAATTAATATGCAAAGGTTAACTCTCATCTTATATTTGATGAAATTTTGGTTTAGTGTATTTCGTTTTGATCTCAGATACATACTTGATTGTGGTGAATTTGATGTCATCATTTTCATGTCCTACATTTTAAAAACCAATGTGAAGCACTACCAAAACTTTGTCAACTTATTGATCTTTACATATTAATCAAGTTTGCAAAAATGTCTTCCCAAATGAGATATGGCCACACTAGATGTAAAAAAATGAGATTTACATGCATGATATATGTTTCTATGTAGTGCAAAATGAAATTATATGCAATATAGTTGGATCAATATTAGAAACACAAATGACAAGTATGAGAATGGAATGAAAGAGTTTCTCGAATTTGTTAAAATAAATAAATCTTCTTGATAATAATAGAAACTTGTATTGTCCTTGTGTTAATTGTTTTAATGGGAGATGACTAAAAGTTGAGGACATACAAGAGAATCTTCTTTATTATGTGTTTTGCAAGAGTTATACAACATGTATATGGTATGATAAATTATTAAACATATCAAATGTACCCAAACAAAAGAAGTTGAAGTAGATTTGGATGATCATCTAAAGGACATGATCCGTGATAATTGGAAAAATGAAAATTATTTTTTATTTTTAAGCTTTAACATTTAGGAATTTGAAGAAAAAAAAGGAAAGAACTTTTATTTATAAAACATATTTTTAATTTAATATTTCTTAAAATAAATAATAAAATAATTTAAATTGAATATCTTTATATTTTATTTATTTAAATATCCAATAATTCTCTTAATTTGAAATTATTTTCATTAAATCATACTTTCAAACATATATTAAAACAGTGACAAGAAGAAATTATCATGATCTCAACTAATTTTTATATATTTTTTATCTCCCACCAAGTTTTTTCCCGCTCACTAAGTCAAGGATTAATTTCGTTTGTAGATTTTCTTTTGTCGTTGGTCCAAGAGAATTTTTGCATACTCTAAAAATTGAACACAAGTATTTTCACTACATAGACCTCTTTTAGTCGTGTGAACATAGTGGTGCCTTAAGCCACTACATCAACCCATCAAGTTAACTCATTTTTATATGATGTATAATTGAGTATTATTAATTTTTTAGTATATTGCACTCTTCTCCCTTGAAGGATATAAATATTACACTCCCCCATCTTATATTGAAAATTACACTCCCCTCCCTTAATAAATTCAATTTATGATATTCTATTGCTTTTTTAAATTTTCTATTATTCCTTTTTTTTAGTTATCATTTTAATAAAAAATTAATTATTTTAAATTTAATTATATATTTTATAAAAAATATAGAGTGAGTGAATAATAACTTATAAAAAATATTTGTTATCAATGTTTGGTTAAATAGATTAAATTATATATTTTACATAAATAAAAAAATAATATAATACTCTCATCTTTTAAAGAAAAAAATGTAATTTATTTTATATTTTAACATAAAAAAAGAAAAAAAAATGTAATACTCATGTCTCTTAACAAAAAGATTGTAATATTCACATATATCAAAAGAGGAGGATGTAATTTGGTTTAATTATATTAAGTTAAATGGACTTGATGATATATTTCAAGATGACACTATAATAACCCCATATGTTAAAGGAGAGGAGTGTAATTTATTCTTAATATTTTTGTAAATTAAAAGTTTAAATATATATTATATAAATATTAATCAAAATCATAAATACTCTCATTTATGACTACTTAATATAATTTCTAGGCGTACATGCATCTCCAATGAAGGCTTCCTAATAATTCCTTGGAATTCTTCCTATCTACGAGCCTGCTCGCGTGCAATGTACACACTTTTAATATTCATTAAATGCATTAAAGCAATACCTAATGCGTAATTAATAATGCTAGGTATTCTAAATTAAGATCTTAGAAGTGTTAAAATCATCTTTTTTATATACTAATCTATAAGTAAAAAAAAAAAAAAAACCTAGTACATAAAATTACTTGTCAATATATGTTCCATTTACTAATCTCAGGTGTACTATCTATGAACACTATAGCAGTTGAAAATTAATGTGGTAGTATCATATTCAAATTGAGGTATATTATTTATAGAATTATTTCTTATTTAAATATATTGTTAGTTTTTATAAATAAGTAAATTTTCATTAAAGTTTTTGTAAAATGTTTTGTTTAATTTTTATTTTTTAAAATATAAAATTATTAATTTTATTCTTATAAAATGAACAAAAATTACGTCATTGTAAAAAAAATTTATAATACATTACTTTTTGTTTCTTTTCATCACATTAATTATTTTAGTATAAATTCTTTCAGTTGAATTTGAGTATAAATTCAATGCATTGTGGAACTGGTCTAAGTCCAAGATCAAAATTTATGGCATGTGACAATGGGGATCGCAATAGGATAGAAATTAACGAAAATAAATGAAATTATCACTAATGTCTATTTTAATTAGAAAATATTTTTAAAAAGATATTTAAATTTAGGATTTGATGATGAGAATGGAAAGTGTTAGTATTATACATTCATGACTTGTTCTGAGAAATAGTACTTCAAGTTCAAGCTGTTTGTGTAAATTTATAATAGCTTTGGAAATATTTATTTAATCCTTTATGAATTTACAATGAAGAAAATTTATGATGTAATGAAGAAATCTTATTTATAAAAGCGTTTGTGAATTGGTTGGATTTAATTAAAAACTATTTCAGAAATAAGTTTCTAAATTTAATGCACTATATATAAGATAAGACAAATATTTGTACCTTTTTTTTTTGAGGAAAAATATATGTACCCTTATATACACACAACACAAAAGTGCTGGAACCACGTATCAATATTATAAACCGTTCCATAAATTAAAATTTTTGAATAAATTCATATGGTAATTCATAATTAACTTTTATTTGTAAGAAAATTCTGAAATGTTTTTCAAAAGAAATTTGTATTACACATAATTTATGATATGTAAATTCTTATAATAAAAACAATACTTGAGGGTCAAAAGACCACACATCAAAATAATAAATCATTGCACGAATGAAAGAAAAGAGAAAATTTACTTTATAATTTAAACAAAAAATTTATTTCTTAAAAGAGGGAAAAGGTAACTTTATTTTTAAAAGATAATTCACATTGCATGAAACTTAAAGACGATGAATCATACAATCAACATTGTGAATCATTACATAAAATTTAATATTATTTATAATAAATTTATTTTAAAATTTTAATTTTTGACAAAATAATAATAATATTATTAGTATAATGAATATAATATATATATATATATATGTGTGAGTGTGTGAGAGAGGGGAAGACAAATCAAATTACTATCCTATAACTTGTAATAATTATTATACTATTAATAATGTTATGTAAATATATTTTTTATCGATTTGATTGTCAAATTATAACGTGTTACTTTGATTGTTTATGTCAACTCAAAATTAAACAATAATAAAAAATAATTAAATTATTTATATTTTTATATATTTAAACAAAATATATTACATTAATTTTTATGTAAATGTATAAAGCATTAAATAATTTTGTATTAATATAAAATTTTACAAATATGATAGATATAATTTCAGATTTTGATATAAATTTCTTTATTTAACCATTACCGTAAACTACACTGATGTAATTTTTTTTTTCATGTGTGTATATATATAAAAAATTGATCATGACTCGCTACAAAGCAAGTTACATGTCAAATGATAAGCACGTATAACTCAAATTATTTTACCCTAACGTTTATTTTTTTTTTCTAGCTTCCTTTAAATTTTCTTTTTTGCTTTTCATCTCATTCTTATATTTATTTATTTTTATCATTTCACCTATTTCTATAATACTGCTTAGAAACATTTTCCTAATAGCTTAACTAGACTTTTTTTGGGGGCCTATAATAGCCCTACTAGCAGGAAGATTGAAAACTCAAATCAGAATAAGCCCAACAAACTAAAGAATTGGGCCAACAAATCTTGATTTTTATGCATGATCAAAAACTGAAGTTGGGCTAATAACTTCAACCCACTTGCTTCATAAGTAAAAAACAAGAAAATCCAAACATCATTTAACAGGAAAAGTAAAGAAAAAGGTTGTATCATTCCACTGCTGAAAACGTGGCACAAAGGTAATAGTGCATTTTGAGAACTTGGGTAAGTGCTATGCTACTTAGGATAAGTTATTATATGGCTTGGAATTATTAAGTCTCAACTAATTTTTATAAAATATGCAGTGGAGTGTTATTAAATTTTTTATAAAATAAAAAATGTGATTATATATCACGTAACTGTAGGTATCATAATTGTCTAAAAATTATATAATAATTTCTCATATAGGTGAGATGATTAAAAAATGATAAATGTGTATGGTTAGAATGCCTTCTCTGATGTGAATCAGAGTGCATCATCAGGGGAAGATCAGAACACTTCCCGTGGTGTGTGCCTCTTTTTTTAGTCTTACTTTTCACTCCATTATTTATTTGTTTTTACTTTTGGTTAGATTTAATTTATGGATTTTTATTATTTAATTTTTTAGTAAATATGTTCCCTTACTCCTTTTATGTTAAGTATACAATTTAACTTATCTAAATAAAATTAAAGAATATTTATAAGTAAATTACACTTCATTCTTCTTATAGATCCAACTATTGCACCACCCTCTTATTTTATATTAAAATATATGGTTTAATTTATTTAACTTAATAGTATTAAAAATATTTTTTAAAAGATTTTAAAACATATCTTTTTAATTAAATATGTGCCACAATATTTTCAGTTTACTATAAGTTATCATTTGCTTGCTCTATACCTTAACATGCTAGATGTCCCAACATGACTTCCATTGTATGCTAGATGTCACGAAATGTCTAACCACCTATATTGTCAATAATGTATAAAAGCTTCAAATGACTTTCAACAAATAAAGAATTTATGACAAAAAAAATATATATTGTAAAAATCAAATAATTTAGAAACTTTATTTTTGTAAGAAAAAACAAATATATTAACAAATGGTTTGAACGAAAATTTTTTAAAATTAGTTTCATCTGTGAAAGGAAGAAGAGTATATTTTAATATAAGAAAGAAGAGTATATTTTAATACAAAATAGAAGAATTGTGTCATTCTATTTTGGTAGTGTAAAAAATATTTTAATAATAATATATAATATTTTTTTATTAAAAACTAAGAGAGTCTGAGCAATAGTCTGTGAGGTTAGTCATGTTCATTCCCTAGAAGAAGGAAACAAAAGTGCAAATTTCATAGCTAAATTGGGCTATTCCAGAAATGCTCAGCTAGAGATCCATTAAGTTTCTCTTCCTGGTATCGTAGTAAATTTCTAGGTGCTTACACATAAGGAGTGTATTTTGATAGGGAAAAAATAATAAGAGATTGAAAAAATCAATATGGCACCACCAATGTAGTGATAACACAGTGGATATTAATTCTCTTAACTTGCAAGAATTTATAAGAAATAACCAAAAATAAATTTGGAAAACTCACTCTATGTGAAAGGTAAAAACCACAGGTAGTTAGGACCAAAAAGATTAATTCACTATAATTAAATAAGAACATAAGATTATTTAGGTCAAGAACAATATTTGTTCTTACAACCAACCAACACAAACAAGTAAGAAAAGCTTGCAGATGAAGAACAAGATGAAGAAACAAGAAAGTAAAGAACCTACAAAATCGAGCTACTGTGTGAGCATTATTTCTCACACCATAAACCTCCAAATCAAGATCCTAACGGTCAAGATGTAGAACTACGTGTGTTGATCCTGCTATCAAATTTGCAGCTCGATCCAACGGTTAAGGAAGTAGATATCGTGATTTTGACGTAACTATTTTGTGTTGAGATGAAAATAGAACACCTTCTCAATCTCTGTGTCTCTGTGTGTGTCTCCTCAATCTGACCCCTTCTCCTCTTATAAATAGAGACCTAACAGACTTGAGAGTATTGGGCTTTTGTCCACATAGTTAGGATCCCAAAAATAACTCAACACCTTTCTCTCACTTGTAACCTTCTTAGTTATTTTCCCTTTTCATTTTTTCTCCTTCATCGTTCTATAAAAAAGTATTTTTATTAGGATCCTTAGATGACAATAGAATTAACAGCTAAGGATAAGAGTTACACTAACGCAATTGCTTTTTATTTCTCGAGTTTTTTTTTTCTAATTTATTAGGTTAAGCATTAATTTCATTTCTTTGATTTGTAGTTATTACTAATCCAAAAATTTATACATGGATTGAACATAGATACTCTTACTAAATAGATCGTTTTAGTTATATCAATATAATTGTGCTTTAAACTATTATGGCAACTCATCAAATTATACTATAATATATATATATATATATATATACACACACACGTTACTCTCACAACTTGAGCAAGAAAATCATTTACTTTTATAAAATAAAATTTAAATTAAATTTATTTTTAAAGTATGCAATAGTTATATTTGGTTATCTTGTAAATTATAATTATCATACAATTTACTAAATATAAATTATTAATTTTTTTCTTTAAATATAAAGTAATTTTTCTAAAACCAGATATTTTTTATATTGGGATGTATACATTTTGTCATATTTCACAATCTACCCTTTATAGAAAGTTTCCCATTAGTGATATATATGGAGCAATTAAGTTCATTAGGTCATAGTCACTTATTTCAATGAGTGATTTTTTTTAGATACTTATAACATGAGAAATAGGACAAAAATGAATCAAATCATTTTTATACATTAAAATTAAGTTATACACTTAAGTTTATTTTAAAAGAAATTAAAAATTTTAAAATAAATGTATATAAGTTAATTTTAACTTATATTTTTTTAATTCATTTTAAACAACTAAAAATAATAATTAAATAACAATCAAATTGTTTGGTTGATAAATAAGATAATTCAATCACTATGTAGAAAAAAAAAAATATTGTAAGAGGTAGTCACTTAAATAGTTGACAAAAATTATTATAGAAACAATGGTCATTTTATTTTGATCTCTAAAGTCTTAATAAAGATTTATGAGATTGAAGGATCATTGTAACAAGTTGATAAAATACATTGGTTGAAGTATCAAATACCTAAATAAACACTATTTTTTGGTAAAAAAAAAGACAAAGGAAGGTCATCAACAACTATTTCATAAAGACTTCCTTTGTATATATACCCTATGGAATTCTGAAACATACGTATACAAAGAGACTGGAAAATTAAAAAGTGAGTTTTGTATGAACTCTTAAGTTGTAAAAAGATTTTAGAGACTCTACCAAGAAACGAGTGTACACTCATTTGTAAATTTGTCTACCAAAAGATATAGTCAGTAGTTTATCTTAAATCCTTTCTTAGTGAAATTGATAGATTCCTAGAGAATCTTTGCATTCAAAGAATATTGGGTTAGTTTGCTTGAATTAGAGGAAAAATAAAGTATAACATGTAATTATTTTTGATTAGTGGAAGCTTGATGGTATACCAAACACTAGAAGTAGTCTCGTGTTTGAGATAAACCAACATAAATCTTGTATTTATTATCTCTCTCCTTATCTTTTATTCACATTGTGTTTTAAATATGTCTTTTGTAAAAAGATCTTTGAAAAAAATATCTACCAAATTTCTAAAGTAGTTTATTTATTGAACATATCATTTGAAAGCTTAAAACAATAATTGATCTTTGTGAAAATAATTGCAAAGAAGTTTTTTAAACACAATTCAACCTTTTTTCTTGTATTTACCTTTATTATACAAATTAGTATCTAAGCTCAGCCTATAAAGGTTGAGTGTTAAGGGAAAAAATTTTGCATGACAAATCTAGAAGGTTAGTACATTCCAGCAAAAGCATCCATGTTAAGCCTTTCAAATTTCAATGAAGAAGATTATGCTTATTGATGAGATCACGTAGTCACAAAGCGAAAATCAAAACGGAATTAGGATGACTTTAATCTCGTCCAACTTAATGCTAAATTTAAGACATGAATATGTTTGATCGGAGGAAAAATTATTACCCTTCAAAGACATTATAAAAATATTTATAATAATAGATGACAAAATCATTAATGAAATCTTTGAACAATTTTAAATCATTCTAAATATGCTTAAATCTCATACTCATGATGAGATTTTTAAAACCCAAAATAATCTCAAGATTTTATATAATATGCCAAAAGTTTGGAACCCAAGAATACTCTCTTTCAAGAAACTCGATATATAATAGCTTTAATTCTAAAGTCACTTATTCCTGTCTATTTGGCAAAGTAATTTATGCGTGGAAGTATAACTTTGGGGCTTTATATCTTAAAATTCACGTGGGAAAAATATCCAACACAATTTTGAATAGAGATAAATCTGAGAATGAGTTATCTTCCACACTTTACTTTGTTGTAATATACTTTGGTCCACACCACATACTTTTGGAAATTGAATGCTTTTGATTTAAATTAACAGCAAATGATATTTCACCTTATACACTAAGCTTGCATCCAATAATCAAATGAGAAAGACAAAGGTTGCAAGAGCACCAATCGTGGTGTAACTAACATGCCACATGGTAAATGCAATTGATCACGTCATGTAAAAATAGGATCATCACAAGTTTAAGTTTACCTGATTTTTAGGTTGTTGATAGAAATAGTTTAACTGATCACGTCATGTAAAAATAGGATCATCACATGCTAATGATGATAAATGATGTGGATGCATAAAAATCAAAGTTTTAAGGCTTAAATATATTTTAAATTTTTGTAAATATAATTTTGTTTCACTTTAGTTTGTTTGTAAAAAATTATTTTTATTTTTTATATTTTTAATTTTTGTTAGTATTTCTATTATTAACTAGTCAGTTTAGTTACATAATGAAGAATATTTTAAAATTAAAATAATTATATTATTTTAGGTATATAATTCATTTACGTAGTACATTTTTTTATATAAATAACATAATTAAATATATTTAATTTTAGAATTTACTTTAATTTTTTAATATATTATGAATATCATTTTTATTGATTTTGATATCGTTCTTACCTTTCAATAACCTAATTTACATTTAATATTGTACCTTTTTTAAAAAAAACTTATAATTTACTTTTAATATATTATTTTTAATTTAATTTAATATTTTGATTCATTAAAACTTTGAATAATTATTATAAAATTTATTTTTTAATATATCTTAAGCATTATTTTTTTTCAAATATAAAATTAAATTAAAAAATTGTAACATATTAAAAATAAATTATATTACAATTAAGAAAAAATAATAAAAAAATATAAAATAACATTAAAAGTAATATATTAATAGTAAATTATGACAGTCTAAGTAAATTATAATTTTTAAATTTTTAATATTAAAAATAAATTAGTAAATTGAAAAGTAAAAACAATATTAAAAGTAATGAAAAAGATTATTCATAATATATTAAAAATTAATAATAAATTATAAAAATAAATTATATGTAATTATCTTAATTTAAAATATTATTCATTATCTTAATTATTTTAATTAATATTCTTTAATAGTAAGAACTAAAATAGAACACTAAAAAAATCAAATCTAAAAATAACAAAAAAATTACAATAACTAAAATCACATAGAATTATATTTACATCAACTTAAAATATATTTTAACTTAATTTTAAATAACATATATATTACTTTTTCCGTCTCTAATATCAGGATTACAAAATTTTAGTGTAATTTTTTTAAAATTATATATAAATTATTTCATCAATATATTTTGTTACAGTTGCAATTTGGTTAAGTTGCATTTAACATAATAGCAACAAATTACAATCAAATACTGTTGATACAATTACAATTATGGCCAGGACATAGTCGTGGATTAGTTACATGCAATTTAAAACTATAGTTAGGAGCACCATAAAGAAGAAAGCTAAGGTTGACTGGTTGAGTTCTCCCTGTATTACAAATTATTTTCTTCGAAATACAAAATCAATATTGCTTCGTCCTTTTTTTCATTATAATGATGATTACAAAATCAAACAATTTTTTTTTTTATTTTTTGTACCTAAATAATTCTTTCTCTCAAAATCGACCACCTCTTTGAAGTAAAACGGTATATCCAGTTATAATTTCACGTTTAAATACATAATCACTTATATTAGTAATATTTATTTTTAATTTAGAAAAAATAAAGCAAATAACTTTGGGTAGCTGCAGAATCTTCCATGAGATGCCAAACTTGCTTACGGTTACCTGAGAAGGATAGATAACGCAGCAAAGTCAACAGAATGACAAATTCTCAGTTACACGTGAAAGGGTCATGCAATTGTGGCCGTGTTGAAATCTCTTATATATGTTGAGGAAATTAGGCATTTTTTGGTGGCATTATCCATGGAGACTTGTTATAAAGTTTATTGGTGGATAAAACAAACTGTGGAAAAAAAAAAAAAAGAAAAAAAAAAAGATTAAAGTTTAAAAGGGTAACAGAATGGGCTAAGGAAAAGGATTTGTGAGAAAAGGTATGTGTGTAATTCAAAATAGAAAGGTAACGTGTTGAAGACTTAAGTACTTTAGCAATGAAAAGGTGCAATTGCAATGAGAAGGAAAGGTCAGAAAAAGCATAACAAAAGTGGTGCAAGTCCCCTTAAGCATTAATTAACTTCATTCATATAATTAAAATGGTAGCCACAATTATTTATTTGGTGTCATGATTTTCATCTATTAACCTTTACATGTTTATGCATGCTACACCACAAGTCCTCGATTTCTTTAGGTGCCTCCCCATATGGTTGAACTTACTTAAACCCAATTTAGCTAAAGATTAATATACTATTCTTACAATAATTTTGTATACGAAGGGGAGAGATAAGATGACAGAAAAGTATAAGATAAGATATGTGATCCGAGGAGAGAAAAACAAAGTGCATAGAAATTGTTGTTAAAATGTATTACATGAATATAACTATTCTAAAAAGGTTGTGGGATATTTCGAGAAAAAGTATATACTTTACTAGCTGTGTTTTATATTGATATTTAATTATTAATTATCATATTAATTTTTATAATAATTATTTTAAAAATTATATTAAATATAATTCTAACTTGTTGATAATGTAAATTTTGTTTTCATGTACGTAAATTAAATTTATCAAAGAATTAGTAATAATTTTTATTAATGCAATAATCAACATTAATTAAATATCGATATTTCATATGTAATTTATTAGGATTTAGTTAAGAATTAATTTTGTTACTAGTTGTTTCCTGGCTTAACCTAATCTCTTTCTCATCAATACAATTTTATTTTTAGTTTTATTTATTTTCTCTTTCTTCCTTTGGCACTGTCATGTTTTATAATATGGTATTGGAGTGATACCACCACTTAAACATTTGTGGTTGTTTCTTTTTTTTTTTTCTTTTTTTTATTTTGTTTTTCCTAGAAAATCTCTACTAAAGCATTTTCTTCTCATTTGATACCACTATAAGAAAAATAAAAATTAATATATATTTTTGGTCGACACTAAAATAGTTTTATAGTCAATTAAGATTTACTTTAAGATCATATCTATTGTTGGCCAAATATAGCCAATACTTAATAAAGTTGGCTTAGCCGACACTTAGATCATAAAAAAATAGAAACAAGAAAGGATGAAAAAATATTAAGAAAAAAATTAGAAAAATGAAAATGTAATGTGGCATTTTTCATGTGGAAACACTCCCTATCTCACCTAGTGTTGTAATTGTGATACCCTTTACCTCGACTATATTTATTTATCATTCATATCAACTAACAAAATATCAAGTAAATTTAAATTTTAAAGGTTTAATTTCATATTTTTATTTCACGAATTTTACCATGACATTTTTTTCACTCATTTTGTCTCCTTATTTCAATTTTTTACGTAATCTGTCACTATTAATTGAACATCTATTGTTGACTGGTGACATGACACTCTGATGCTAACGTGGCAATATATGTGGTGCTAACATGGATCGCTAACATGACATTGGTGTGTTGATGTGTGCAATTAGGAATCAAATGTGTCAAAAATTAAAAGTAAGGAGGTAAAATACGCAAAATTGTGAAAATAGGAGGTAAATTTTGTGGAAAAGAATAAATTATAAAAATACTAAAAGTGAGATTAAAATTCTTGACCTCTTCATTTTTCACCACCGCCAAAGATACAAAGCCAATTAAATTATTTGGTTTATGGATGAAACATATTTTTATATGTACTATTGTTGTATTTGTTAATTGTAATTTTGGTTTTCCAAAGTATAACCATTTGTGTGAATTTAATTTGTATTTACTATAAATTTTTTATTTTTATAATTTTAAAAATTTTAAAATAATATAATTGATTTTAAAAATAAATCAATTACAAAAATAATTTAAAATAACATATTTCTATAAAAAATTGAAATTGTAATAGTTGCTCCTCTTAAAAATAAACCACCTTTAAAAAAAACTTTATAAGCATAAACAAATGGCTCTTATATTAATTGTATGAAAAATGTTGAAAGTTAAAGATGATAAATTTTTTATTTTAATTAAATAAAATTATAAATTATACAAATTATTTATGTAATTAAATAAAAATTAAATTATAGTGGTTATAGTTTAGGAAACCAAAAGTGCAGTTAATAAATGTACTAATAGTATGTATAAAACATGTTTTATTTATAAATCAAATAAGTCAAATGACTTAGTGACTTTAGTTGTAAGGAGAAAGAAGAGGTTAAGAGTTTTTTAATCACACTGGTTTTGTGTATTTTACATCTTTACTTTCAAATTTCACACATTTACCCTTAATTGCACACGTCAACACACTAATGTCACATCAACTATCCATGTTAGTGTCACGTGTATTGCTACATCAAAATCAAAGTGCAATTCAACTAACAAGGTGACAAAATTTGCAAAATTGTGAAAGTTTAAGGGTAAAATATACAATTAAGTCATCAACAGCATGGGAAAGGATTCACATCCTAACATGTTCCATTTATTCCACAAAATATCATAAATCAAGAGTCCAAATGACACTCCAAAAGCCAACTAAAGGAAATGAAGTAAATAAGCTAAAAATGAAAATAACAAGTTCCAGCTATTTCCAAATTCTTATCTTGATGTCACATCCTATTAGAGCATATAATCCATAAATTAATAAAGAAGAAAAATAAAATAGAGAGTTTCATCTCAACTTTTGTGCTCCTACCCTAAATCACCTACAGTGATAATCAACCCAAACAACAACAAATATAAGAGGAGTGAGAATAAATCTCACTACAAGTTCATGGTGTGATCGTAAGACCAATTAGAACTACACAACACATAAATGTCACACTAGTCGCAATATAAATAAAATTCCACAATACATATGATATGATAGTAATTCACTCCTACTCGACATCTCACATACTAAGTAACTTACCTCTCAACCCTCCAAAATTATTGAGAATCATTCTTGTTTCTCATAGGTTGGGTCACTAACTTGACAAATGTTGATTGTTACCCAAACTTAATTAATGCAATTCATTTATATTTTTTTTTCAAGTTATTTATATTATTTTCTACAAACTTTACATGTTAGTATTCTTTAAATTTCAAGTCTTAAAGTTTATTTGAATCGAGAAAGACTATTATGGGCAACAAGATTTTTCTTTTGAACATTTAACACAATTATATATTTTAGATTCAAACTCGAAACTACTAGTATAAATAACTACAAGTAAGTTGATTTACGTAATTTGTTGTTAATTTTTCATATTCTAAATTAGTTCCTAAAATCAAAAAGAGTAATTATACATTTTGTCTTGTAACTTTTAAATTTTTTCAAATTTTATTCGTCATTTTTTATTTTGTACATTTTGACCAAAAATTTATAATTTTACGAATTTTATATAAGAAAAAGAAATTTCAATGACTAATTTGACTGATTAGAGACAAAATATACAATTAATTAATTTTAATTTTAGAAACAATTTGATCGACCATTACGATTTTAAGTTAATTTGGTAGATATTTACAATTTTAGAGACCATTTTGATATTTTATTTATTTTAGAGAAAAATTTGATCGTCCATTACCATTTAAAGGACTAAATTAAATAATAATATACAATTTGAGGGACTATTTTACTATTTTATTAATTATAGAGACCAATTTGATGTATCATTACAATTTTATGGACTAAATTGGTAATTTTTTCGAATTTCTTGTATTCATACATGGCACACCTATGTAGAGTTAAGTGACAATTAAAATCCAAATGTAACACTACAAAAAAATCAAGTCAAGCATAATGGTGGAAGATCTCATATCGATTAGTAAGATAACTTAAATAATGTATATAAGTGGAGGCCATTTGTACATTCCAAGCCAATTTTTTAGGGTTGAATTAAGCCTAAAACCCACAATTTTAAGATGGTAAGCATTAAAGATGTTATTCTAAGATATAAAGTCTAGGCTTAATTTCAAAAGTAAAGTTGTATCTAACTGTGACACACATATAATAGTTTTTAAAATAATTTGTACAATATTATTTTATATGTCTATTGAATCACCAATTTAGTCCTTGAAATTGTAATAGTATGTCAAATTGATCCCTAAAATTAATAAAATAGAAAAATAGTTCCTCAAAATGTATATTGTTATTCAATTTAATATCTAAAATTATATCGGACGGTCAAATTGGTCCCTAAAATAAATAAAATGTCAAAATGGTCCGTAAAATTGTACTTATCTACCAATTTAGCCTTTAAAATTGTAATGATTGGTCAAACTGGTCCCTAATTGCTTGAAATACGTCAAATTAGTCTTTAAAATTTCTTTTTCTTATATAAAATTATAAGTTTAAGGATCAAAATGAACAAAAAAAAATTACAGATAAAATTTGTAAAATTTTAAAAGTTACTAGACAAAATGTGTAATTAACTCTTTAATTGTAGGGACTAAATTGATCAACTTTTACATATTTAAGAATTAAATTGATAAATAATTACAATTTCAAAAACTATTTTGATATTTTATTTATTTCAAGGACCAATTTAATTGTTCATTACCATTTCAGGGACTAAATTAAATAGTAAAATATAATTTGAGAGAGTATTTTACTATTTTATTAATTATAAAGAAAAACTTAATAGATATTACAATTTCAAAAACTAAATTAGTAATTCATTTTAAAAAAAATCATAAAAGGATTATAAAGTATTTAACAAGAAGAAGATGCAAGGTAATTGTTATAGGTTCAAGATAACATTCCTCTTTGCTGGAGGTTGATTTTTGTAGGTATCATATTCATAAGACAAAACTATGATTTTTCATAAGAGTTGTTTAAGTCGTGAACAAGTTCTTCACAACCACTCTCTTTCTTTTTCTCTATTCTTCCTCTCTACTTCTGATCTGCCTTTTGTTAGGTGATCTTGCTCTTTATACTCGTTATTCTTCTTTCCATGTGGGTTTCCTTTGATGGGACTCATCAGTCCTGCCTCTCCCATCCCTTACTCCTAACTTTCGAGTATCAATTCGTATTTAGGTCTTGAGTTGGTGCACTTCTTCCCATGCTCTTGTTACATGATGTCCTTTACAAGCAAACATTAAATGCCACAGTGTACTTTTGTCAGTTCCCCAGACTGACCGTTTGACTCTTCTTCTTGTCGAGTTCCAGATGTGAGGGACTAACTGGTACACAACCCCTCAAGCACTGATCGTCAAAGAAAATGCTTGTATTTGGTCTCAAGCGGTGGTTGTATCTCTTCTCATAGTTTTAGGCAAAGAGACTGACCAACAAAGCCTTATCATGCTTGGGGCTTCTCGAATTTCCCATGTCTATGACACTTGGGTAGTAGTGCCTGGGATGCCACCGTGTGGCATCTTGCCATTGGTTCTAGAGAGGTGCATCAACGCCATAATTGGGAGTGGTTAATGCCTTTATTCTTCGCCGTCGGATGCGAGTGACGCTTCACTATAGGAAATCAGATCCGTGACCTAAACATTTCTTATTAATTACAGAAGTTGAGATTAATCCTTTTTCTTTCTACTAGCATTTCACTTTCCTCTTCCTCGTTCCTTGTCTTTCGACTCTCTTTAACTTCCTGCGACCCTCTACAACCCCTCGACTTCCTGCAACTCCAACAATCATGGCCAGTAAAGGTAACTGTTTGACTCTAACGCCCTCATTCCCTCCTTTTTGTTTTCCTTTTTTGGGTATTCTTGGATGGCTTTGTTTTGGAGGGGTTTCCCTTTCTGGGAGCCACGACGCTGCGGGTTTCTTCCCTAACCCTTATGTGGTTTTTCTCGCAAGGAAAACCATTATCGAAGGGCCATCATCCACTCCTAGTGTCTCCCATGAAGCCACATCCAGCCCTTCAAGGTCACAAAACCCTCCTCATGTAGGGGCTAAGTCCCATGAAGATGACTGTCGGTCCATCTCCTTTGGTATTCGGAAGGAGATAGTTCTACTGTCGTAGGAGAAAGCTCGAGAGGAACGTCTTCCGATGAAGACTTCTTCTTTGATTGGGTGGATGAGAATGTCCTTAAGGTGTTCTCTATCTACAACTCTCCTAATTCTGTATAGGGGATGACCAATTCCATATGTAATTGGGGACCTTGGTCCCTAGACGTTCGACATTGTGAACTAGACGAGCCGATATGTGGTGGTCCTAGGGCTGGGGAGGATTCTTTGGCTCGCGCCCAACTAGAGGCCAATGAAATAACGTTGTCAACCGAGTTAATTGCCTTCAGGGAGAAGGTGACTGAGTTGGTAACTATCAAAGAAAGCTTGGAGGTTGGGAGCTGGCATCTAGAATCTGAGAAGGCGAACTTACTTGAGGAAAATGGTAAGTTAGTTGCTGAAAAACATGCGATGTCGACTCTTTTAGTTCGAAAGGAGGAAGACCTTGCCAATAAGGATTTGGTAATAATCGATCAATTTGAATCCAGCTTTATTCGTGCTATATAGTAGATTTTCTTTCTGTATCTAAACTTAGATGTTTCTGAGACTGAGATTTTTAAGGAGGTTGTTGACAGTCAATTGGTAGAGGTCGTCACCCCGCCCAGTTCTCCCGTTGTTTAGTTATGCTATGTAATTTTTATTAATGAAAGCCTTATGTTTCAATGAAACCTTACTTTTTTGCTAGTTAAATCTCTTGTTAGCCATTTTAAGTAACTAAATCTAACTATAGTATAGTTAACCCTAGGTCAAATTCTCTCAAGGACACATTGTGTTTGATTATGGCTTAGTATGGAAAACAGAGTGAATGCAGAAAACGCTAAGTGTAGAATGCCGACTTGCTCTTTGGCAAAGACTGACCCGATCTGGTCTTAGCAGAGACGGGTTCGACATGGTCTCAGCTAAGTGCAGACTTGGACACAATAGAGTCGGACTAGACTCGGTCTCGAACTGAAATGCAAGAAAAAAGGAAAGAATTAAACTAAGTACGAAAACCAATGCAATCTAAACTAAACTACTGCTACTACTACTATTGTATTCATACTGAGTCCCAATAAACAAGTCGGTTGTCTTTCACCCAAGATTACGTCTCCGAATCAACCTGAGATTCTTATGATGATCGCCAAACATTTGTCTATTGCCATACTGAGGATTTACACAATTGCTACCTCATCAGTTGGCAGAGATTAAGTTCGGAATTGATTTTAGGTTCTCTAATCATTTACCTACTCAACTTGTTAAACCGGTTCCAATTGGCCTAGTCTAACGTTGGTATACTTAACAATGTGCAATTGTGACACAACAAGCAGATTAAAATGCAGGATTCATAATCGCAAGATAAGCAATGGAAACTACTTGTATTATCAAAAACAGAGTGCAATTACAAGGCGTGAATTCAATGGTTCCCTCTTCCACAACGATCGCCATGGAAGAGTGGCGATGGTCCACCATCAATAGTCAAGACGCTGAGGATCGGATCCTATATATACAAGAGTGAATTCCTTGTGACGCACACTTACCCTAAATAACTTCCTTAACAAAATTATAGACTCTAGATTGTCTATTCTAGCCTTCTGATGATCTTCCTTACGCTGCAAGCTTCCCTTCAAGAGTGACGTGGCAGTTGAGCTGGATTGAGCTGAAATGAGCGTGCCTAGTTGGTTGAATTGATCTAATTGGGTCACTGCCCTTGGGCTGCTTTGCTCCTTTGGGCTGTTGGGCTGTAGAGTCGGCTGGTCTAGGAAGAAGTCGGTCTGGCCAGGACGGCTTCTCCCGGATCGAGACTCTACTTTGGTGGGCTGAGATATCCTTTGCTTGGCCTACAAAATGAATCCAATCTTTTATTAGCTAAAATTCCCAATTTAGCACAGATTTATATTTTCCCTAATTCTAGGTCCATAATTTGAATCTTAGCTAAAATGCGATTCTTAAGTATTAAATAATCTCAAAAGTACCCATCCTAAGTCCCTGTGAGGTGTATAAAATATGACTTATCAGTGAGATATTTGTACAAGAAATAGGTAACGCGTTTGTAAAGAAAAATTGACCGTCGAGATGGGCTATAGTATAACTAATTGTCATAACTAATTGCTTTATCGTTATTGAATATTACCCTTGACCTTTTCCTGGGGGGCTATGGAACGACCGCTCTCAGGTCTTTGATTTTTTTCTTGGGGGGATCTATGGACCGACCTCTCTCGGGTCTTTTGTTTTTTGTCTGAGGGATCTATGGACCAGCCTCTCTCAAGTCTTTTATTTTTTGCCTAGGGGGTCTATGAACCGGCCTCTCTGAAGTCTTTTAGTTTTTTGCTTGGGGGGTTTATGGACCGGCCTCTCTCAAGTCTTTTGTTTTTTGCAAGGGGAGTCTATGGACCAACCTCTCTCAAGTATTTTATTTTTTGCCTGGGGAATTTATGGACTAACCTCTCTTAGGTCTTAGTGTTTTGCCTGGGGGGTCTATGGACTGGCTTCTCTCAGGTCTTTTGTTTTTTTTTTTTACCTTAGGGTCTATGGACCAGCCTCTCTCAGGTCTTTTATTTTTTTCCTAGGGGATCTATGGACCGACCTCTCTCGGATCTTTTGTTTTATGCATGGGGAGGTCTATGGACCGACCTCTTTCAAGTCTTTTAGTTTTTGGCACAATCCACTTCATATCCTGAAAAGTGCACTAATCTTATCATTTCTAAAGATATAATTGCACTTACAAGCCACTTTTAGTTGTAATAAAATCGCAAGCTGGTCGCGTTCCATGTTCGGAAGATCTTTTTGCCATCTAAATGTTCGAGTCGATATGCTCCTTTCCATACGTCTTCTGTTATTCTGTATGGAGCTTCCCAATTTGGTGTTAGCTTGTTACTGTCTGTGGCTCAGCAACTTTTCTTAGCACCAGATCTTGCCTTTTAAATTGTTGGGAGAATAACTTTTTGTCGTGCCACTTAGCTGCCCTTGCTTTGATTGCGTACTCCTTTATGTGAGCTACCTCGCAGGCTTCCTATAGTAGATCTAGGTTTGCTCGTAGTTCATCCTCATTCTGAGCTAGTTGGAAAAAGTGGTCCTTGAGGATGGTTCCCAATCTCAATTGGGATTATTGTCTCAGTGCCAAAGGTCAATCGATGGGGTGTAGTGTGGTACAACCAAAGTACTTGGGGGAGCTCTTCAACCCATCTTCCTTTGCTTCCTCCAACCGTTTTCGCTGCCCCCTCAAGATGACTTTGTTGGCTACTTCTTCCTAGCCATTTATTTGACTGGGGATGTTCTACTAAGGTGAACAACAACTGGATTTTTAGTTGTGTGTAGAAGTCGACAACCGACCGGGAAGCGAATTGCATTCCATTGTCCGAGATATTTTGACTGGAAATCCGAACCAACATATCAATTCTTTCCAATAAAAATGTTTAACTTTATCGGCCGAAATGGTGGCGACCGGTTTCGCTTCTATTCACTTTGTGAAATAATCTACCGCCACTATCAGATATTTTATCTACCCTAGTGCTATGGGGAAAGGACCCAGAATATCAATGCCTCACTTATAAAACGGCCAAGGTGACATGACTGAATGTAGTTGTTCTAGCGAATCCTTGTGTATCTTTGTAAATCTTTGGCACTTATCACATTTCTTAACATACTCTATTCAATTGTGTTTTAACGTCGGCCAGTAATAGCCGACTCTTGCAACTTTTCTTGCTAGGGCTTGGCCTCTAATATGTGTTCCACACACGCCCTCATGTACTTCTCGCATCACTTACCCAGACTCGTCTTCATCTAAACAAGATCATATAAGGTGCCCAAACATTCCTCGAGTCTAAATATCGGAAGCCCTAACTTTTGAAATGTCAATCAGTATAAGATGTTAGCAAAACTTCCTTGATCTATTAGGACCCTCTCGACCTTGTACTCCGCTATTATGATAAAAATTACCATGGGTTCATCTCGTTGAGAGGGGACATACCTCATGTCTTTTTTGCTGAATGTTATGACTGGGCTTTATGCATTGTTAGGCTCTATTCGGATCGTTAGGACCTCCTTTGACTACCTCAACTTTGTGGATGTGGCTCGGACCACCTTGGTAGCCTCCTAATATGGTGGTGATGGTTCCCCTATGTCAGGTGTTGGGTTTCTGCCTCAGCCTACTCCTTTCCCTCAGTCTTTTTCTCTTTCTTATATCGTCCCGGCCATTTTGTTATTGTTCCTCCTCTGCCCTCATTTCAGTTGTCCTTTGGTTTTCAAGGGTCCCTTCCTCCTTATTTTGGACGAAACAACTTAGATGGCCTTACTGGATCAACCTTTCAATTTGGGCCTGAAGGGTCCGACATTCTTCTGTTGAATGGCCACTTGTGAAATTCACACCATTTGTCTTGTCTTCGCCCAATCATCCGACCACTTGTTATTTTTGGGAATTCTAGGAGCTGGATATGCCATACCTCACGTAGTATCTATGCCTTATTTACCTTCAATGGCATGAAGAATTGGGTGTTGTCATCACATGCCCAGGTTTGGAGTTGGTATCCCATGCCCCCTTTCATGCCCCTTGAGGTATCTGGTCGCAACTCTTGGGACACCAAAGGCTGGCATTTTGCCTCAAGTCGGTCGACCAAGTCCTTCTCGGCTTCTATGTGTTTTTTCTGCTCGCGTCCTTATCTCCTCCATGCTAGTCGGTCATCTTAATGCCAACGCATTGCTGAACTGGCCAGCTCGCAACCCCTTCTGGAAAACTTTGACAAAGAATTTCTGGTCTGGGTTATTTACCCGAACTGTGGCATTGTTGAACCTGGCGAGGTAACTATTCATGTTTTCCCCTTTTGCTTGCCTTATATCAAACAAGTTAGCCACATCGAGCTGTTTCACTTTATTAGCTACGAATTGGGAAACAAATAGGATGGCCAAATCCATGAACGACTGAATGGTTTGAGGAGGGAGCGTCAACAACCATTGCATCGCCACTCCTCTTAGAGTACCAGGAAAAAGCTTACAACCGAGGGCATCACTCCCCCCATTGATGTACATTTGGGTTTGGAAGGCTTGCAAGTGTGCATGTGGGTCTTAGATACCATCAAATGGGTCCACCACCAACTCCCGAAAGTTAACCGGGATGGGAGTTTTGTCAATCTCCTCACTAAAAGGTTGTCCCCAGAATGACCACCGGTTCCCATACTGGTCCTTCAGATCTTTCTACAATCGCCTTCATTGTCGCTATCTACTGGAGGAGCTCTTGTTCTCTTTGCTCAATGACCCTCATAGCCTCAAGGTGTCATTCCTCAGCTTGGTGATGTCGCTCCTCTGCCTCCATCTGTCGTTGCATGGCCTCTACATTGAGCCGTAATTGCTCATCACTTCGTTCTTGCAGTGAGGCTACTACACGGAGTAGCCTCTGCAATATACCCTTCTCCCCTTCGTTAGTAGAACTTGCTTGGTTTCTGGTCACAACATTGATCATTATTTTTTTTTGTTTCTCAAACTTGTGGATGTTCGGGAAAAGTTTTTTCAAAGCCCCATGGTAGGTACCAATGTTCAAGTCGTAAACAAGTTCTAGTTTACTACCACTCTCTTTCTTTTTCTCTATTCTCCCTCTCTGTTTCTTACCTACCTTGTGTTAGGTGATCGTTGCTCTTTATACCTATTATTCTTCTTTCCGTGTGAGTTTTTTTTTATGGGACTCGCCAGTCCAATCTCTCCCATCCCCTACTTTAGCTTTTCGAGTATCTATTCGCAAGGTAAGTGAAACCTTATATTCAAGTCTTAAATTAGTACACTTCTTCCCATATTCTTGCTAATGACATCTTTCATAAACAAATATTAAATATCACAATATATTTTTCTTAGTTGTCCAGATCGACCAATCATCTCTTCTTCATACCAAATTCTAGGTGTGGAGAAATTCTAGGTGTGGAGAACTGACAGGTATGACAAGTACAGGAGCATTACAAGATAACATATAAAATGAGTTTTTCTTGAGTTAATGTCGAACAAATAATCGTCATGTTACTGATGTATATTTTTTTTTTTGGAGGAATTATGGTGGCTTTATCTGTATATTAACATGTTCGGTGGAAGATTTGGAAATAATTTTATCTAACAAGAACCCAGTACAATAGTTCCAAGGATCAACTTTTTTAAAATTGAACTTGTTAGATTAAAACTCAATAATTTACGTATCATGGTTCAATATTTTATTTGTTTCCTTCATCGTTGCATTAATGGCCGAGAATCCCATTAATGTCTTGCGGAGTACAAGGTGACAAAGTAAACATCATTTCTTCATGGATACTTGTACCAATTGTACCCGTAATAATGACCATAAAACTTTCGGGGCTAAGAAAAATAATCCATATGGTGAACCAAGAAAGAGAAAATCTTACGCGTAATAGTACTAGAGAATCTTGGACGAAGATATTTGTGAGATATGTGCAACTGTTCAACTTATTAAAAAATGGGATAAATTAACGAGGAATACTAGAAATAGTTCTTCTAATTTGTTTAATATTTTTTTATTAGTCGAAATTTATTAAAAAATAGTTACTATTTTTAAATTAGAGGAAAGTTTTTTTTTAGAAGTGAGTTACACTAATATATTAAGTAGTATTAAAAAGAGAATGTGAAATGTTTTTAGTATTCTTCTTCTTCTAAATTAATTCCTCATCATTTCTTGTCAGAGAATTAAAAACAAAATCTTTTACTTTTTGTTGAATCTATAATTTATGAGAAATCTATAATTTTATAAATATGAAATATAATTAATAATAAATAAATAAGAGATAAAAAATAGTATTATATAAATAACATAGTTCATAATATATTCGTTCGTTTGAATTCATATGTGCAAAAATAGAATAGGTGATTTTACATGTCGAATCACAACCTATTATATATATATATATATTATGTTGGTTAATACTTTTATAATAAATATTTAGTAGTGATTCTGGAACGGTTAAGGTAGGCGACTGCGTCCAAGGTTTTTTTTTTTTTTAAGGACACTAATTTACATAAAAATATATATAACTAAAATAATGTAAAATTATATAAAAAATTTATATAAAAATAAAATAATTACTAATAATTAATCAATCATTAGATAATGTTTTCACTTTTCAATACATTAGGGGTCTTAAAATTTTCTCTAATGATTAATATAAATAATAATTTAAATGTCAATCATAACATCTTAATATTAATATTTATGTTTTATATTTTTTAATTTTATTGTTATTCTACGTGGACTAATAATAGACTATAGGTTTTTTTTTAAAGGTAAATTTGGAAGTACACCTCTTCCTACTGAGTCAATCAATTTAAGAATAAAATAATATCTTAAGTTGTAAGTACAATTTAAAAATAGAATCTTAGATAGTAGTTAAGGAGCATAAGCGGTCGCTTATGTCAGAATAATATTAATTATTACAATTATTGTATTAGTTAAGGAGAATAATATTAATTATTATAATTATTGTTGTATATACTTATAAAAAAATTTTGAAATTGAAATTATTAAAATTTTATTTACAATTTATTATGTTGTAAGATAGATTAAATTTTCTTACTTTAATTTTTATTGAAAATAATTTTTAAAAAAATCTTAATTATCAACAAAATATTAATAATTTTGTAACAAACATACAAGAAAAACATCATTTAAATGCTTATTATGAAGGATATTTTTCAACATCGTCCAGAACATAAAAAATCTCTTAAACAACTCTATAAATATCTTAAAATTAACGTTAACAATAATTTATTACTATATGATTATGTAAAATGATGATTAAACTCTTTACATCTAACCTATATTTTTTTGGTTACAAATATTACCTATATTGAATATTAACACATGAAAAAACAAGAGATTAATCTGACTCCTCTTGGTAAGGTAATTACGTGCTCATCTTTACTTACTTTATAAGTATCATTTAATTTAAGAGAAAAGTATAATAATTAAAAGATAAGTTCAGTGAAGTATGACCCAAATCATTGTCATACAAAATAAATTTCGCTAGCCTCCTTTGACGTGCATAACCCAATGAATATATATATATATATATTCACATAATGAATAAGGTCTTTATTCAACAAACAATAAATTGAGATATCATGACGCAAAGAGAATTCCCCACTTACTAGTCAGAATTTTTTGGTGTAGCAGGTAACACTGACGATTTACCATTGGTCTTAAAAAAACAAAAAGTAAGAATACATTCACTATGTTCATCCATTTTAAAATTAAGTAAACAAATAATTAAATTAAGAATTTACTAGTAATCTATGAAGAAAATAAATTTATCATCCAAACACAAATAATGTTCATATAATATTAAAATAATTATTGTTAAAATTAACAAATTTAATATATATAATAATTTATAATTAGATGAGGTAAGAATAAGTCTACTAACTTTTACATAACTACTTTAAAATCGTATAAATAATAATTTGTTATTGAGTAATAGTGTAAAATTATTTTAATTAATAGTAAATTACCATTATATGGTGTTTGATAGACGAAAAGTTGTTAGTTTTTGGGAAGTTTGAAGTTGAAAATGTTAGGACCTATTTAGGGTGTTTTTTAGTTACAAGTTTTAAATTTTTAAAAAATTAAAAATCAATTTTTAGTTTTAGTTTTTTTGGTTTTAAAAAATAATATTTTACTTTCAAAATAAACTCATTTTGAAAATTATTTCTCTTATTAAAATTAGTTTAAAGATGTGTTTGTGTGTTGGCAGAAATGGTGACAGTAGAGACAGTAACAACCGCAACAATGGTGGTGTTGGTGGTATGTGATTATGGTGACAATGATAGTGGTGACAACAATAGTAGCAGTGACAGTGACAATGACAGCGACAATAGTGATAACAATAGTGGTGATATGGTGGGATAGCGGTGGTGGTAGTGACGATGACGATAACAAGAATGATAATGATAATTGTTAAATGCAATAAGAGAGTATTTTTTAAAATTAAAAACAAAATTTATAATTTTAAAAAATCAAATTTATAAAAATATTTTTTATTATGAAAATGAATGTAAAATTATTTTGAAATTAAATTAAAAATCATTTCAACTTCATTTTAATTAAATTTTATCTTAAAAATTGTATTTGAAAGCCCAAAATTTTCGATCATCCCTACAAGGACACTAGGACACTTGGTTTCCCAAAACATTATTTCCATGAAACATTGTTTGTCAAGATTTTTTTTTTACCTATAGTTCCCATAAAAACATTTTTATGAACAAGGTAGGAATATAACTTTCCTGGACTAGATTTTTTTTAATGATACAAAAATACCTAGGTATCCTATTAACTTTTTTAATGTAATTATAAATTTAAAAATAATATCTTATAACTATATTTAAAAATAATAAATACTAATAAATATTCTTAGTATACTTAATATAATTTAAAAAAAAATTATTTTATAAAATATATTGTTTTAATCTTTTTACTATATTAAACATGATATTTTTAATTTTTCAATTCTTTAAAAATTGTCACTGTATTAATTAAAATTTATTTAATAAGATTATTTTGACAACATTCAAAAAAAAATTTAGTAAAAATTATAAAAGAAATATTTAAAGTGGAGAGAATAAAATTTTTTTTATATTAAATTAAATTAAAAATATTAAAAATTACACCAACATATGTATAATTTTAAAATTTATATAAAATATTTTTCAATAGAACTTACCTAAACTAAATCTACAATTTTTAAATTTATAAAAATATTTTTATAGAAAAATTTACATAAATTTATCTAAATGAAATTATTCCTCTAAAATATATTTTAAAAAAATATTTATATACCTAGAAAAGTCATATTAAAATAAACATTAATTTTTTAAATTCTGAATAGACATAAACAATTGATGCTCGTCTCCTAACTCCTTCCCTATTGGCACACGTTGTTTCACCTACGTCGATCATCTCTGTACAGCCGATTGTTGCGGCCCATCCTGAGCCAACCGCCTATGCCGACGATGCTCCTGACCAATCTTCCACGCCTCCTATGGTCATTTTGGACTCTCCATTTGATTCTCCGACTGAGATTGTTGCCAACCCAAAGCGTGCTACTAGAAAACGAGCATAGGTGGTGGTTGATACTCAGGCTCGCCAGGTGAATAAGAACACTGCTTCCCAGGCGTAGCCTTTGTTGACAATCCTACCTCCATCTCTACTGAAGATTGGGTAGAGTTTTTTGCTAGTAGATCTTCTAGCCCCTCTGTTTTTGGCCCCCGCTAAGGTGAGTACCCTTGGGATATCTGGTGTTTTTCAAGCACTTTAAAGCTACGCCGGCTACTCCGACTACTCCTTGGTGCTTTCCCGGAGCATTGAGAGGAAATTTGAGAAATTGGAGGATCATAATAAAAAGCTGGCCGAGACCGTCCAAAAGTCTCATGAAGATAATTTAAGACTGGTTGCGTTGCTTCATTATGCATAGGAGAAACTAAATTGCTATCGGGAATCTACTGAAAAATCCTGCAAGACCAACTTCAATTGGCCATAACCCAATCCAAAGACAACCTGTTGGCTAAACAAGAATCAGAATGTACTCAAGAATATTTGACTACCGAGCTTCAGCTGTTAAAAGGACAAATGTTCGTGTTGCATCCTAAGCCGCAATGGTTTTTAGCGAAAGGAATTAAAAATTGTTCAAGTTCCTATTTTTTTCAAAAGAATTAAGAACAAGAAAAAGAAGCGGATTCGTTAACGTCATTTTTATGTAAAACACTAGAAAATCATAGGTTGGACAAGGCAAGTTTGAGAATCAAAGTCCGAATTCGGGAGTCAATTACGCACTAGGGATGTACGATCCCTGGTTCGTTTACATCAAAGTAGTTATCCTGTTAGGTGCATGAAATAAATTGACTTCTTCATCACGTATGCTTTCTTCATTTATTCAGAAGAAATATTTACATAGAATAGATGAGAAAAATTAAAGGATTGATGGACAAGTAACTTGACAAGAGTCAACTCTTGCTCCTACGTATCTCTTGCAGTAATGGAGAATTCAAAGTTTACGTAGTTTTGTACATAATGAGTGGAACAAAAAAAAGTAAGACCAACTTATCCCAAGTGAGTTGTCGACCAAGTGTCAACCAGCCTACAGGTTGGGAGTATGGAAAGGACGGCCTAGCTCAAACCAGTGTTGGCTACACCTCAATTAGACTCCTTTTACTAGATGATCAACAATGTTCTTAAATATTTATGAACATGAAGATGGACGAATACAGACTAGACCATCAACCTGGTATTTAGAAGGAATGCTTACTCACTACCTCAAGGATGATGTGCAGGAACCAGGTCTCTCTTACTTGGGGATTTGGTTTTCAAGGATTGTTCTTTTTCCTCCCCTCTTTTATCCTCACTTGACTTCTTTTATAAGCAGTTCCACCCTTGAGTCATCATTGCGAAAATCTCAATAGAGATCTTTCACATTAATGTAGAGGCTTTTTTCATCAATGCATTGAATGATGCGGTGTTCCTAGGAGTTTACTTCTCTCGTTTTTATTAAATGCGATGGTGATCACTCATCTTGGTCTTGAGTTGACTCCATGGTTAAGTGTGCTACCATGCAGCGAGATGACAGACCTGGGCGTGTCATGATATTCATGTTCGTTCTTTTGGCTGAGGTCTAGACGAAGACCAAGGGCATGGAGGTCTTTTTTGCATGTTTGCATGTTCGCATGTCGCCCTTCTAGCAAGGATAATTGATTTGTGGCTCTCTCTTGTATTCCCTTTGTCCTTCCCATTACAGCTTAAGCACTCTGTCTTCATGCTGCTCAGCTTGAGCGAACCAGAAAAGTCATGCACGTTTTTTAACAAGATGAGACGTGTCATCCTTTCTTGCTAGGTGATGCTCTTTGGATTTCCTTAATGTCATTACTATCCATATTGCCACGAGTTCAAGGGGAGTAACACGCAGGTCCTTTTCCTGGCTTTTCTACTATCACTATCCTTCCTTATTTGGCCAAAGTAACCAACCTGGTCGTTTCCTCTTTCTTCCTTCTGTTTTTTCTTTTCTTGGCTGGGTTATCTTTGACTCCTTTTCACTCTGTTGGACTGATAAAGAATGGCCCACGTCATCCGGACAAAATGAGGTACTCACAGGTCGGCTTTAGAAACAAATAAACAAAATCTCGAAGCTGATAAGCAGAGGCTTGAGGCTAAGGTTGAACGGTTGGTCACTGCAAAGCAAGAGTTGGAGCAATGTTTAGGTGTCGAGATAGCTCAACTAGGAGCAAAAATATCCCAAATGACAAAGCTTATCAAGGAGAAAGAAACCGCATTGGTTGAGCAAGGTTTAGCTATTGCCGATCAATTTGAACTTGGCTTTGCTCGCGTCTTGGAGCAGGTCGCCTTTCTGCATCCTTCCGTGGATGTTGAAGCTAGCCCCTTTAAAGAAGTGATTGACGGTTGTTTAGTCGAAGTCGACACTCCCCCAAGCTCTCCAACCTCCTAAAAATTTTGTAGTGCTATAATTCGTATTTAATGTAAACACAATGCTTGAACTTAATGTGGATGTAACGCCTTATTTTTACTTATAAACGTTTTATCAATCGATCATTATATGTTGACTTTTGCTTATTTCTTTATTGTTTGCCTTTTCTTGAGCGATGTGTCTCTTATTTATATGGTTGCAGGACTATTATTTTTTTTTGTTTTTTTTTTTGTTGCATAATGGCGAGATTGACCACTTCCAAAGCTTCTTTAGTATCGGAGGCTGACTACCGTTAATAGGCCTTTGCATCCTAATTGACTATTGGTTGACTGTCCCTTATGAAACGTAGTGCCCCGGGCAGTCATTGATCGATTGCCTCTCATAAGTCTTTATGTCTTGGGCAATCATTGATCGACTGTCTCTCAATGCTCTTTGTGCCATGGATAGCCACTAACCAACTATCTTCTATGGATCTTTGTGTCCTGGGCAATCACTAACCAACTACCACTCATGGGTCTTTGTGCTCGGGCTGTCATTGACCAATTGCCTCTCACGGGTCATTGTGCCCTAGGCAGTCATTGATCGATTACCACTCACTGGTCTTTATACCCTAGGCAGTCATTGACTGACTACTTCTCACGGGTCTTTGTGCCCCGAACATTCACTGACCGACTACCTCTCACAATTCTTTGTGCTCTAGGCAGTCACTGATTGACTGCCACTCACAGGTCTTTGTGCCCCAGGGCCACTCACGGGTCTTTGTGTCTCGGGCATTCACTAACTAGTCTTTGTGTCCCAGGCATTCACTGACTGACTACCTCTCATGGGTCTTTATGTCCCAAGCAATCATTGACAAATTGCCTCTCACTAGTCTTTGTACCCCAGGCAGTCAGTGACCGACTGCTACTTATGGGTCTTTGTGCCTCGAGCTGTCACTAACCGATTGCCTCTCACGGGTCTTTGTGCCCCGGATAGTCACTAACTAATTGCCTCTCATGGGTCTCTGTGTCCCAGACAATCATTGACCAACTTCTACTCACAGGTCTTTGTGCCTCGAGCAATCATTGACCGACTGCCTCTCACAAGTCTCACTGCCTCGAGCAGTCACTGATTGATTGTCTCTTACAGGTCTTTGTGCCCTGGGCAGTCATTGACTGACTACCTCTCACGAGTCTTTGTGCCACGAGCAGTCAGTGACCGACTGCCACTCACGGGTCTTTATGCCTTGAACTGTCACTAATCGACTACCTCTCATGGATCTTTATGCCCTGGACAATCACTGACCGACTGCCACTCATAGATCTTTGTGCCCCAAGAAATCGTTGACCAACTACCTCTCATGGGTCTTTGTGTCCCAAGTAGTCACTGATCGACTACCACTTCACGGGTCTTTGTGCCTCTGGCAATCATTGATCAATTGTCTCTCACGGGTTTGTGTCCCGGGTAGTCATTGACCGACTACCACTCATAGATCTTTGGCGCGATGCACATTTTTGTCTACTACAAGTGAACATTCATTGATTTATGATAAGTTACAATTTCAACTATAGTATTTTCTCAATATGGTTGTATTCCAAGTGCAAGGCACCAGCCTCCCATCCAGATGTTCTAATTTGAACGCTCCTTGTCCTACCTCCTCCTAGGCTCTAAACGGTCCCTCCCAGTTAGGGTTGAGCTTGCTCGTAGCCGCCCCTATAAGAACCCGTCTTAGGACTAGGTCATCCCTTCTTATAGGTCAAGGAAACATTGTAGATTTATACCTTTTGGGCGCTTTAGCCTTTGCTGCGTATTCTTGGATATGATCCATTTCTCTCTCCTCTTGTATCAAATCAAGATTTGCTCTCAACTCATCTTCATTATTGTTCTACTGGAAAAATGTGGCGCGTGGAGATGACTCCTCAACCTCCATTGGGATCATTGCATCCGCTCTGAAAGTAAAGCAAAACGGGGTCTCCTACATGGTCAAGTGAGGTGTAGTGTGGTAGGACTAGAGCACCTACGATAGTTCCTCTACCCATCATCCCTTCATTTCCTCAAGTCATTTTCGTAGTCCTTTGAGAATAACCTTATTAGCGGCCTCTGCTTGGTTGTTCTTTTGGGCGTGTTCTACGGACTACTTGATTCCATACTGAGTATAGAACTTTACTACCAATCGTGACACGAATTAGGTGCCATTATCACTCACAATGACGGTTGGGAGTCCAAAGCGACATACAATTTTCC